>OW964837.1:20946743-22209243 GCA_943142095.1 Ophonus ardosiacus
GTTCAAATTTCATAAATGAATTTTGATATAAACTGTCAAATTTGGAAAATTAATTTTTAGGTAAGCCTAGTGAAACCTTTATTTTTAACAAACCAAGTCAAATTGGGCATACTTATGAAAAATAAATTTTTACCGACAGATAAACGCATCGAGTCGCCCTGAATAACATAAATCATCTATGTATATCTATTCAACTACGGATAGAAATTTAAAATTGTATTTGAATCAAACTATAAACTAACGGCTTATTCAATTTGAATAAGAACTTCATGTATTCAAGTTATTATACTTATTTACTTTCACATATCTAAACAAATTGTTCTGATTTGAATAGAACTTTATTTAGTTGTTAAAATACAAAGAAATTACTTTAAATAAATTGAAAATAAATAGTCTAGTACTGTACAACACAATTGACAATTGCATGATGAGGCAAAATAGAACATACAAAAAGAAAGTACAAATATGATAGAATGGAATAATATTATTTTATGGTATTTTAACTATTTACTGTCATGATTTTGTGTCTGAGTGTCTGGTTGCAAATCTGATGCCTCGGGTTCGATCCCCACCGACGTTAAAAAGCTTATTTTCACTTTTTTACCTCTCGCTAAAAGAGGTATTGGATTCATGCTAAAATTCGCATATCTATATTTTAGTGAATAAGCATTCTTAAAGGTCCCTACAATTCCGATGTTTAACTGCGTACCTGAGTGTCTGGTCAACCGGGTTCGATCCCGACCGACGCCAAATATTTCAAATTTTAAATGGCACAAAAGTGACCCCTGTGGTGCACTCTCCACGCCAGCAATGAGTACCCGTGAGGTGACGCCTGGTAAACGCACGCACGGTAAAATATATCGTCATCATTTCCGATGTCTACATATGTTGTAGAGTCTGGCACACCCAGTAATGGGTAATATACCGTGATGATATATTTATTTAACTATGAATTCCTCAATCTGACATCCATTGAAAAAGCTGAATAAAAGGTTACCGTAACCATTGTACAATCGGAAGTAATATACTGAAGAACATAAAATTCTACATCTGAGACATATAAATTTTTTATTATATCTTCCATAGATTTAGAGATAAAGACACGGTAATATATACCTAGAGCATTCAGATGTAATAAACCATACACGCTAAACTACACCAAGGAAACGAGTTGACAAATTCAAATATTTGTAACATAGTTTATAATGACAGATAAATGTCAGTGTCAAAAATCAGCAGTTTTAAGGACATTCTGAAAGTTTTTTCTGGGAAGCATATTTAATATTTCTTATTGTTTTATTAATTAAATATTTAAAATTATAGGTAAAATATAAATATTCATAATAAATACTACCAATCTTGTTATGAATTGGAAGAATATCTGATATTTAAGAACTTCCTCATGCAATGAAAAAATAGATATAAGTAAAATTTTATATGTGCACAAGACATGTTAAATACAATAAAAAAAACAATATTTGGGTAAAGTTGTGTAAAATTTTTACAATAACACTGAAAAACTCATAAATCGTAATTTGTTTTACATGGCATGTTAAATAGGGGATTCCAGCTCAATCGAATTAAAGGAAAATAGTAAAAAAAAAAACGTATGTATATGCTGAATAACGAATATTAATAAAAGATTAAATGGTATAATTGAAATATTTCGGAAATAAGGTTTTTTTTTTGTTATAGCGCTTCGACACCAATATGAATTCAATATATAATATTTTAATTGGCGACCGAAAGACCGCCTATACATGCATTACAAATAGCGTGTTAGGAGGTGGGGGTTACTACCAATGGAAGTTAAGAAATTCAAATTCGAAAGGAGGGGCTAACATTCCTGTACTGCAGTTTTCAAACAGTTTCTTTTTTAACATAAATTTCTTGCATTAAACTTAATAATTTAAATACACCTGTAATTATAAAGTATGTAGACTTATACAGTGTTACAATATTCATTTATTTTATGTAAATATAACTTAAAATAGCATATGTTTCAAGAACATTTAGGTCCATGATGAAAACAGTTTGATATAAAAACACATAAGCGTGACGTCACGTCAATCTTTTCAAAATTCGGGAAACCATAACTCGCTTATTAATAGGAATTTTTTGACTGGATTTTCATCAATAGTCTTATGGTGCGATTCTGTAACTTTCTGTAGCACTGTAGAACTATAACTCTCAACAAAATCGCAACAATTTTTGTTTACTAATACATTTATTATCGTTTGACATTAAAAAATGATGCGCTTTTGTTGAGAGTTACAGACCTATAGTGCTACAGAAAGTTATAGAATCGCACTGTTAGTTTTCCTAATATTTCCAGATGAAATTATATAAAAAAAAAATGGTGGAATCCCCCATTATTTACCATTTTTCACAAAATACAAATACATGTATTATCATCTCTTTCTCTCTCTCTCTCTCTCTCTCTCTCACACACACACACACACACACTTGTAATAATGAAAATTGAATTTCTAAAACAATGAATGAAAATATTAATACTGCATCTTAAAATAGGATATTGGCATATCTATAATTGTACATCTTATTAAAAATCTATTAAAATTCAAACCCGAGTTATGAACTAAAAATCTTTGAAAACCTTTGTCCTCTGTATTTGTTTTGGAAGCACTGATTGTACTAGTTCAAGCGTCCGCTGCCAGATGGCCCAGATAGCTTACGAAATTGTTTACAAACAACCTGTCAGTTTCTCACAACTTTCCGTAAGTTTTTCGAATAAATTTTGATTTATTTAGCTTTTAAGAAGTGTTAAAGATAGTTTTTTACTAAATTAAAGTCATATCGCTTAATTTAAAGATCACCTGAAGTTCATTTATCGAATAACAAGTTGTTAAATTGAATTTATTTAGCTGTATTATACTTTCTTAACCTTATTGTTTGTCATATATTTTAGTGATATTGTTTAAATAATTCAATTTAACCAATTTTTGTGCGTTTAAACACTAGTCATTTTGACAAAAATAATATTTCGAACTATATTTTGATTTTGAACTGTTAAAAAGTTACTATTTAACTACTTTTAGGCTATATAATGTAATACAATGTTTTATTTTTTGCATTTCCTTTCATTACGCTAATTTGTGATATTTGTCAAGTTTTTTCGTCGCTTATTTAATACTATACTTCGTTTAGAAATGAAATCTACTGCAATATTATAATATGTTAATTTATGTAGGTACTTAATTTTTTTAAATATTCAATACAATCCCCTTTTACTATTGTTGATTTGTATAATAAAGAAATAAAACAAACACAAATTTAAAAAACGTTGGTGGTCTGTTAGGCCGTAGTTAGGCCTATGAAGACATTGATATGTCTGAAAGTGAAATAACAAGTTCATGAATAATTTTCAAATATACTCGTATGAGTGTGTATGTATTTAATTTCTTGTGCTATCCCTTGTTGCATTGAAATTACGCAAACATTTTTATTTTTGTACATTTCATTTGCTTTGTTTTACAAATTACGATGTTTATTAATAAAAACAAAATATCAATTTGTTCCTGTGAATCTATCTTCAAAATGTCGATAACTCACAAACAGAAAAAACAGCTGACGGATGAAACAAAGTTATACCTTGCCGCATGTTTAACAATTCTGTCTTGTGATTGGTCGAATTTAACATTTACATTTGGAAATGTAAATTCGTAAATTAAATTCATCATAACAGCTAGTTAAAATTTCAAATAAGTTTCCTCGCCACAGTTAACAACTTTGTTATTCTAGCCCCGCGATATTTCTTTATAATTTTGGGGATTTATTTTAGAAAAATGCCAGGGGAACAGCGTTCAATATCAATTTTGTGTGATTTAATAAAATTATGCGTCGATTTTGAAGTAGATACAACATTTTTCAAGATGGCCAGAAAAGACGAACAAAAAATCGTAAGTTTTCAAAATAAACTTATTGTTTTTTTTTTTTTTCATGTGAAATATTAATTGTAGGTGCAAAAATTTTGGCTTTTGCTCAACAAATTTCCAGAAAACATTATTACCAAAGATGTTGTTGACAACGTGAAAATTTATTTTGCAAGTCAAAATTATAGAAACTTAGAATTTTATTCGCTACCCTCAGATTTTTCTTCTGGCAGTCTAGAATTATTGATTGCGTTTTCTTGGCTTATAAGTAATGACGATATTTTTAATAATTTGTTGAAAAAGAAAATTCTAGAGTCGAATTTAAGCCAAGAATTTGATATTTGTGACAAAGAACCGTTTCAAAATATAGATATTAAGTTGAAATCGGTACAGGACCATCAAAATTATATTTTGTCACTTTGTGGAAAAATTAATACTAATTTAAAGACTATTTCTGAGTATCAGATGAAAACTGTAGATCTATTTGGGAAGGTACGTGAAACACAACACCAAAAAATAATATCTTGGTTCATAGAACGGTTTACAAATGGTTTTGTTTGAGACCGAATGTGCAGGCTGGTTGATAGGATTTTAATTTTAAATAAAACAAAAACAGTTTGACGGATCAATTCAGTTTTTGTTTTATTTTGAAGCTTGGGCAATGCAATGGGGTATTCCGATATTTTTTTAAAATATTTAATAGTACAGACCAGTAGAACTCTGAATATCTAACTTTGAGTAAGAAAATGTATGCATCGCATGAGATATGAATTTTAAAAAATTTCATCGCAATTCAAATTTTCTTATCATGGCGCGCTTATGACGTCAACTCGATGGTGACATCTACAATGAACTTCAGCCATATACCTATTAACTAATATATTGCTAATGCTCGTATCTTTCCCATAAGAGTAGGTGAAGGAAACACTGTGAAATGGAAATATCATTTCTGCAAGTCTATATCTCACAAACACCCAACCGGCAATTATGCGCATGCTCGGAAATCTTGACTACTATTGGCTAACGCTGACAGCGTCGCTGGCTGGGCTGCGTTCCAAAATCCTACTCTTAAAGTACGAAATTATTCAAAGTCGTTTTAAAACGAATAACCTCCAAAACAGCCAGAGTTTACTCAAAAGTGATGTTCTACTTACTCTACTAACGAGGAAAGTATAGAAATTACTCCGCAATATTTTCAAACGTAGATGCTCACGATTCTCAACATATGAAAGTAATTTGCCTTCTTGAGAAAGAAAACATGCTTTTGGTTGAAAATAAACATAAGTAAATACGTTGGCGTGTATTACGAGCATACTTTTATAATATAAGCGCTTTTATGGAGCGTACTTTCACATTATATTGAGGAGGGTGCTCCATAAAAGCGCTTTTATTACGGGCTTGGCATTAATGTTGTAATTATAAGTAGTTTTGTTAGTTTTATAAAATTATTTTTAATTTAGTTTAAATTCTTTACTTCAACAAAACTCTCATTTGTTCCAAAACACAACCCATCATACTCTACGCCAAAACTCGGTATTCTTGGTTTTGGAACGCTGCCCTGGTGATGCAGCGAGCACATGTTTTGACTTTGACGTTTGATTTCATTTCTGTTTGTAGTTGCACTTCGAAAGCATTTGCTTTGTGTTTCATACAGTAATTTATTGTCACCTAAATAAATTAATCCTGACCAGATTGTATTCCTATTATTCTTACAGTACAACAAAGTAAATTATTTAATTCAAATTTAGCACTAGAATATGTCAATGTTTTTTATTGTTACTAATATTTATATTCAAGAATTTACATACAAAATAAATAGTAGGTACATTGTTTAATTTCTCAAATTTAAATTAAAAATTTCTCGCGCTAGTCGTTAATAAACAGAACTCTGTGATTCGCAAAAAGTGATCATGAGTTCCTCGTTAGCCAATAGTAGTCAAGGTTTCCAAGAATGCGCATAATTTGCGGTTGGGTGTTTGTGTGAGATAGACTTATGCAGAAATTATATTTCCATTTCACAGTGTTTCCTTCAAGAAAAGCAAAGGATCCGCAATATATTAGTTAATAGGTATATGACTTCAGCGCCTAAATCCACATGTTCATGACAGCCATTTTCTTGTTTACATATGATTTTAGTAGCAGCGTGTATTTCGGTGTTTGTTCTGTGTTTGTTTATGGTAAAAATAGGAGTCATAATTATAAAGTTGACGAAATGTCAAACAAGAAATTTACCGCGCGTGTGAACTACTGGCGCAATCTGTGTTTTTAAACGAAAATATTTACTTTGAAATAAGCAACAGATTATCAACTTGACGTCACAAATTTCAAGGACGTTTCTAGAGCTGTAAAAATTCCAATTTTGTAACATTAAATTATGAATTAAAACTTTTTATTAAACATGTTTTATTATATTTTTCTACTATATGAAGATGGAAACTATAGAAATATAGAATATATTTCATTTTACAAGTTGGAAATTATTTTTTCTACAGTCACTATAAAGTAGCCATTTGCGCTCTCTTTTGTCAACGCAAAATGTCACTTTGCCGCTCATGCGCGACAAAGTAGAAAAAACGCTCGCTGTCCAAATTTCTAAGTATACAATTTTGAGAAATGTCACTTGTCTACATTCTTAATGAAAATGTTTAGTTAGGAACTAATGGCACTGTAATTACACATTTATCACGTTCACAAGTCAATTTGACATATGTTCTGTCGGTATTTAACATAACCAAACAAAATGCCACACTGCTGTGAAAATGAAATAGGGCATTCATTTACCAAAACGAAAGTATAAAATGCTTAGATTAGATTGAATAAAAACTCAAGAAGAATGGAAAATAACGATAAAATAAAATTAAATATAAAATAAATTGTGTGAACAGTTATGTTTAGTAATAGGAATGATTGTACACAGATGGCGGTAGGATAGTTGCGAGTCGTACTGACATCTGATCTCTAGTTAACTATTTATTTTGATTACAATAAAGTTATTAGTTATTTCGTTACTTAAATAATTGCGAGAAGTCAGTCAATGCACATACATGTCTATATAATCACAAATTCCTTGAAATATTTGTTAATTTTTTCAGTGTGACAGGCGTGACAACTAACCACACATTTTGCTACAAAAACTCATCAAATCATCACAAATCCTTGCTTCCACGCTCTAATTTTGGTTTTTTTTATGGAATAGATGGCTAATGTAACGATATAATCATTTAAAAGCCTTTTTAAGTTTAAACCGTATCTTTTGTATTAGCCAATCGTTATTTATTGAGCAGAACTGTTAGTATAAAGTGTACATTTTATTATTTTTTATGGTGGAGGACCCCATTGTGGCGACTGTAAAAAAAATCTTGTGTGTGTTTCGAGCGCAAATGGACATTGTCGATTTCGAGAGAACAACCTCTCAATCGACAATGTCGCATTTTGCGCTCTTAATACACAAATAGTTATTGACCGCTGCCAACCCGTCCTCAACTACTCAGAAAACCTGTGAACAGCCATCTAGTAGTCAGAGCTTGAAATTTGTGATTCTGTGAACGCTTTTATGTAACTGCGCATGTCTGACGGTTTTAAACCATTCTATGAACAAACATATTACCGTTTTCAAAACGAAAGTATTATTTTACTAAAAATATTTCAGGTACATTCAATAGCTAGCGAATTATCACTAGCAGAAATTTACCACCTGAAAAATTCTGGAAATTTGATTAGCTATATGGAAAAAATAAAATCCGTCAGTAATTTATTAGAAATATACCAAAAATGGAAAGACATTCAATCATGTTACTGGCAGTTTATGGTATTATTAAATACATTTTCCCAATATAAATTGTTTGTAAATATTGTTTTAGTTATCAGTTTTAGAAACAAAATCCCAAAGGAATAAAGAATTACAAATAGATAAAACTAATCTAATGTTGTTTTTTACGTCTTTGAGAAACTACGTTAAAAAATTATTAAAAGAAGAACACAAATCCAAACAACAAATCCACGATCATTTTTTTCCACGATGTATCGTTGTGAAAAATTCTAGTTCTTGTGCAAAGGCGGTAGAAAATCTAGAAAATTATTTGAAATCTGTTCAAAATGAAGAAAGACAAAATATAAAGTCAGTTTATAAGTATTTGAAGAACATGTTTTAGCGAAAAAGTTTTAGAACTGCAATTTATATGATCGACTTATGATTTGAGGTTATTATCTAATTTTGATGTACAAAATGTAAATACGAGTGTATATATTGTAAAATTTTCGATTAAAAATGTCCCAAATATTGATATTAATTATTGTTTATATGCATTTAGTTTATTTTTACCTCCCGCTACCCTTGGTAAGGGAGGTATAGGGATCGTGCTAAAAATCTCATATCGAGATTTTAGTAAATGACCACGTTTTAAGGTCCCTAGAATCCAATTTTAACATTTTCACGATGATGTCTGTATGTGTATATATGTGTGTGTGTGTGTGAGTGTATGTGTGCATGTGTACGAATTTTGTTTGCACTCTAACTCAAATGCTATCATTCAGAAAATTCTGAAACCTTGTATTTTTACCCTATTCTAATAGGAATAGAAGCCATTAGATTTTGGTGTAAATCGGATAAACGGAAATCGTACTTTTCTTGAAGCTCATAATGGGTTTTCTTCAAAAAATACCATTAAATGCCATTTTTTCGAATTTTATGTCTTATGAAAATTAAAGATTATTGAATTTTCTACTGGAATACATTAATACTTTTTCTATATATTTTACAGATAAATTTAAAAATATTTTTTTTTATTAGTCGCGAAGACTAAGATAAAAACTATTCCTTTGTTACACAGTTCATTTTTCAAATGAATGTAACTGACAGTAAATATCACTATCAGAAAATAGTAAATAAAGCAATAGTTTTCTGCAATGGAACAGTTTGCAGCGTTAGTAAATACGTAGGTATGTATTTAAATTAATAAAAATTAAATAGCGGGAGGTTTTGTGTTGGCCACATCAGATTTTTTATTTACAAAAGTGTATCCATCGAATATTAGGTAAGTAAGAATTTATTTCCTGACGCTAAGAGGTATTGGATTCATGCTAAAAATCGCATATCCAGATTTTATTGAATAAGTACGTTTTAAGGTCTTTAGAATCCGATTTTAACATTTTGACGATAATGTATCTATGTGTGTGTGTATGTGTGTGTGTGTCTTGATGTTAGAGGGACGGTTTCTCAAATTCTTTATGACTAAAGACCAATTTGACCACGTATTCCTTAATTTGACATTAATGGGAAAAGCTGAAAAAGTTTTCATAACAATTGGACAACCGGAAGTAGTAGTTTCTTAAAAAAATCTTCTAAATATTATTTTTTGGAAATTTATGTTATTACAAATATTAAAGAATATAAAATTCTCTATCCAATACATTGAACATTTTCATTATATCGTCTATAGATTTAGAGATAGAGAATTATAAATATATAAAATAATCCATAGTATAATGAATCAAACACCCCATGGAAACCAGTTGAAAAATTAAAATTGTTTGTAATTGACATAAATGTCAGTGTCAACAATTCATAGACATTACTGAAGACTTTTCCTGGAAAGTACATTTAATATATAAATAAGACTCCGTCAACATCTAAAATTAATATAAAAAGAAAAGTGTGTACAGCATCAGTGTCAACTAAACATGCGCTTGCTATACATATAATTCATTATATACCCTTCAGAAACACCGCCAATCTCGTCAATGAATGGGGTATTCCACTCAATTTTTTTTATTATTTTAAATAAAACTTCATTCAGTTTTGAAGCAATTCATAGTATTAAAAAATTTTGATTGTTCCCAGTTTAACAGTATTTTATTTTCGAGAAATCAGTGTAACGTCACATTTCCCCTATACTTGTCTTTCTCACACACACTGCTCTGAGTACGCTACAAGAGAACGATAACAATTGTATGACGTCAATTTTCCCTTTTAGCAAATGTGAAATATCTCGTAAAGTAATTATTTAAAAAATGTTTTCATTGTTTTAACTATTATTTATTGAGCCATACTGTATGTTAAATTGAATTTTTAAAAAAATTTTTGTTATGGTGGAATACCCCATTGAAAGAATCTTGAACATTTAGTATTTTTGTGTGTAACAGAAATGTTAAATATAATACTTATATAGTGTAATATGAAAATGGCGAGAGGTATTGTGCTGGCCACAACAGCTTTTACTATAGGAGTTTTAATGTTAAATAAGCCAGAGTACTAAACCAAACAGTTACAAACTACGTCGCCAGATGTCATGACATAGAGTAGGAAATTATAGTTATTTTGAATTTCAATTCTACATTGAATTTTTTATGCATGTATAAATCGAGTTATATATAGTAAATAGTAAAGTCACTAGATATATAAAGTACCGCAATTGGACGCCATATTGTGTCTAGCTTAGGCGCCAAATTTAAAATGGATTATCTTGAAACGAGTGCGTTATTACAAAAAAAAATAATCGGCAGTGAAATAAATCTATGAAGGCAAGTAATTAATATTGATTTTATGTTCATAATTTTTATAATATGCGTACATATAAGTACAAAATATAACTGATCAAAATTATAAAGAAAATAAAAAATAAATACAATTAAGGTTAATTTTCTTCAGATCGTTTGACATGATGACAGGATTGACGCTAAAGTCCCCAGATATAGTGACTTTTATAGGCACAGCCAACTACAACTAGATCCTGATGTGACCCTGATTTGCTTGATTCCGCCATATTGTGTCTAAAAAACGTTTTTCTCTCTCTAACACATTGGTACAATGAATTGCGGTACTTTATATATCTAGTGACTTTAGTAAATAGTATACTACAGCGTCATCTATGAGACATTATTAAAAATACGTATTTTCTGTGTGCATATGTAAATCAAGCTTTATTTTTACAGTGCCATCTATGATGTACCTTGTAATATAAATATTTTATAACCTAAATTTACTAAAATGTTTTGTTGTTAATATTTCTACATTACATTACCAAACATCATTTTATCCATAGCACTCTCGTTATAAATTATGAATTTCTCATTAAGAAAACGTATCAAGATATTGTTATGGAAATTCTTATGGCCATAGTTTTGAAAGAGCATCAATATTGTGAGTATATTTAGTTAGAAACTGTAATCAATAAAATTACTGACATATTCATTACAATTTTTTGCTGGTACTACAGTAAACTGCTAGGTAATTGATAATTAAAAGTTGGGTTGTGTTTTCAAAATTAATATTTTTAGTTTATGTTCAATATTTGTGTTTCATCAAAATGGAATTGTTAAAGATTGCAAAACAGGAAACCTTCGTGAACAATTGATACTCATATAAAATTTCGGCGAAGAGCTCAACAGATTTTCGTAGAAAAATATAATAGTATATTGTGTTATTAGGAGTAAAAGTGACACTTTGAGTGGCGAGCATGTAAGTTTGTACGACGAGAGATAGCGAGTTGGACAAATGCATGCGAGACACACAATGACATTTTTACTCCGAATGACACATTATATATTTTTTTTCAAACGCACGTATTTAAATAAAATAATTACAAATTGACGTTACAATAATTATAAATATTTTAAGTGAAGGACGTTTGATGATTTTAATTGCTTTGTTGCTATGGATATTTTCGTATTTGTTCATTTTTTGTTATAAACATTCAAGTGAAAATTTTCACGTTTGACCATATACCTATTAACTAATATATTGCTAATGTTCGTATCTTTCCCATAAGAGTAGGTGAAGGAAACACTGTGAAATGGAAATATCATTTCTGCATAAGTCTATCTCACACAAACACCCAACCGCGAATTATGCGCATGCTCGGAAATCTTGACTACTATTGGCTAACGCTGACAGCGTCGCTGGCTGGGCTGCGTTCCAAAATCCTACTCTTAGAGTATAAAATTATTCAAAGTCGTTTCAAAACTAATAACCTTACTCTCAGAGTTTACTCAACCTGTTCCAAAACAGCCAGAGTTTACTCCAAAGTGATGTTCTACTTACTCTACTAACGAGGAGGGTATAGAAATTACTCCACAATATTTTCAAACGTAGATGCTCACGATTCTCAACATATGAAAGTAATTTGCCTTCTTGAGGAAGAAAACATGCTTTTGGTTGAAAATAAACATAAGTAAATACGTTGGCGTGTATTACGAGCATACTTTTATAATAAAAGCGATTTTATGGAGCGTATTTTCACATTATATTGAGGAGAGTGCTCCATAAAAGCGCTTTTATTACGGGCTTGACATTAATGTTGTACTTATAAGTAGTTTAGTTTCAATTTTTTACTTCAACAAAACTCTCATTCGTTCCAAAACACAACACATCATACTCTACGCCAAAACTCGGTATTCTTGGTTTTGGAACGCTGCCCTGGTGATGCAGCGAGCACATGGTTTGACTTTGACGTTTGATTTCATTTCTGTTTGTAGTTGCACTTCGAAAGCATTTGCTTTGTGTTTCATACAGTAATTTATTGTCACCTAAATGAATTAATCCTGACCAGATTGTATTCCTATTATTTTTACAGTACAACAAAGTAATTTATTTAATTCAAATTTAGCACTAGAATATGTCAATGTTTTTTATTATTACTAATATTTATATTCAAGAATTTACATACAAAATAATTAGTAGGTACATTGTTTAATTTCTCAAATTTAAATTTAAAATTTCTCGCGCTAGCCGTTAATAAACAGAACTCTGTGATTCGCAAAAAGTGGTCATGATTTCCTCGTTAGCCTATTGTAATCAAGGTTTCCAAGCATGCGCATAATTCGCGGTTGGGTGTTTGTGTGAGATATACTTATGCAGAAATGATATTTCCATTTCACAGTGTTTCCTTCAAGAAAAGCAAAGGATCTGCAATATATTAGTTAATAGGTATATGGGTATTTGTACAACGCTCGGTTTTGTTGCAACACTTTCAATGATATAAACGTTATACGTTATTTTAATCTAGAAATATAGTTTCAGAACATCAAATTTCTAAAAATTCATCTGTAAATTTATTCCATTTATTCCACAAATATTCACTCTTTTTGTAATAAATATAAAAGAGCATTAATGGACACAAAACCAGACACAGTTACCACTGAAGCAAATAATGAAGACACATCATCAAATTATCAAAAATTTGAAGAAATTTTTATCAAAGAAGAACCAAGGGAAGAAATTTCTGAAGATTGTGAATCTTCCGAAAAAGAATTCGAAAGTATAAAAGAAGAAAAATGTACAAGTGATAATGATATACAGGTCAAAGTAATCGATAACTCAACTGAAATAAATAACGATATTCGAAAAAATGTAATTTTCGAAGATTGTGAAATTTCTGAAAAAGAATGTACAAATGACAATACTATACAAGTCGAACAAAACGATACCTCAAATGAAATAAATAAAAATACGAAATCAGATAATGTTTTTTGTGAAATTTGTAATAAAAAATTTACTCGTTATCACAATATGGTAGCTCATTTAAAAATCCATAAAGAAGAAAAACAATTTAAGTGTGAAATCTGCAACAAGTATTTCAGACTTAATCGAACGTTACAAGATCATTTAAAATGTCACAACAACATTCGAGAATTCCCTTGTTACATGTGTGAAAAAGCATTTACTCGTCTTTCTTGTCTAAAAAATCACATAAGAACTCACACACCAACTAAGGATATTCATTGTCCGTACTGCGAAAAATCCTTTCGCCAAAAATATAATTTGAAGAGCCATTTAACAACTGTCCACACTAATGAAAGAAATTACGCATGTCATATATGTAACAAGCAGTTCTCCCTGAGCTGTAATTTAACGAAACATATAAAAATTCACGAAGGAGTTAAAGACTTTAAGTGTGAAATATGTAATAGAGAATTTACTCAAAGTGGGCATTTGACGGTTCATATGAAAGTCCATACGAAAACTAAGGATTACGTATGTGGTTTCTGTCAGAAGAAGTTTACTCAAAGTAATAGTCTGACGAGGCATGTGAATACTATACATAGTCGAGAAAGTAGTTCTGCTTTTTGATGTGTTTGTGTAGTAAAAATGTATTTGAATTGTGATAAATATATGTTACGCAAGTATTTTTAGTAGTTAATTAAGTTGTATAGTATACGTAATATCATTTTATAATAGTTGGGATTTTTTATTGGGAGTCCTTTGTGAGTGATACATATATGCATACAGGAAGGGTTTCAGAATAAAAAAGTGTTTCATACTTTCTTTTTCTTATTTTCCTATCATTGTGATATAAAATAATTGAAATAAAGGGAAGAAATGTTCATTTAACAATACTTTATTAACACATCAATTATATACATACAGTGCATTTCATTTGTACTATACATACATATTTGTATTTCTCTTTTTATCAACGCATTCTATGTTTTATTTCATTATTTCAACAATAGTACAGAGAATTTGTTGTAAAATGCAACATTATAGTTCATCACTTCCATGGTTACTCACTATTGTCAAAAAATGACAGCAATGTAAAATTTGTCCATTTTAAAATGCAACATTACAAATATCATTGCAGCACAGGAGATACCTCCAAAATACATCACAAATGGTGTCAATTCTTATTACGACCAACTAGAATATTGCCTCAGTGTGAATGGGGGTATTTTTTAACAATTACATGAAAGTTATGAATTTTTGTAAGCTAAAGTTTTTTTATGATGTTCAACATTCATGTTTTGATTATTTGTCAATCGTATGTAGGCTAATTTATAGGAAATTAGTTTTGATAATACAAAACAACAAATTTTGTATGTTGCATTTTAAAATGGACAAATATTACATTGCTGTTAAAATAAATTCCCTGTATATTGTTTTATTAGGAGTAACAGTGACATTGTGTGGCGAGCATGTAAGTTTGCACGACGAGAACTAGCGAGTCGGACAACTGCATGCGAGGCACACAATGACACTTTTACTCCGAATAACACATTATATTTTTTCTTCAAACGTACGTATTTAAATAAAATAATTACAACTTGACGTTACAATAATTATAAACATTTTACGTGAAGGACGTTCGATGATTTCAATTGGTCTGTTGCTATGAATACTTTCGTATTTGTTCACTTTTTGTTATAAACATTCAAGTGAAAATTTTCACGTTTTGACGTTTAAATAAAAACTATGCAATTTTATATTCTCCTTATGTGCAATTATTCTTAGGTTATCTAGTGTATAGGGTGACATGGCAGGTTTCTATTTTACAAGTTACTTCTTATTCGCTCATTTTATGTAGTTGCTATGGATATTTATTTATTTCATTTCTACCTTGTGAATTAAGTCACAAAAGATGCCATTTTTATGACGTTTGAAGAAAAAATTATATTTTTGCAAAATAAAAAATGTTTTTGTTTTTACCTTTAGACAAGGAAGGTCTCGTCAAATTAGGTGGTGAGTTTTTAATGAATAAACACGTTTTAGGGTCCCTAGAATACGATTTTACTAATTTTATGATGTCAGTGTGTATGAATGTGTGAGTGTATGTGTGTGACAATAAATTTTCCGATAATAACTCCAATACTACAAGTCTAAAAGTCATAATTCTTTCGTATTCCTCTTCTTTACATCCATATGAAGAGCTGATTAGATATTGGTTATAATTGGTCCACCGGAAGATTTCTTATTTGAAGTTCATAAGTTTTTATTGAAAAAACATCATTTTTTGACATTTTATGTGATTATCAATATGAAAAAATATCTTATTGTATATACGGTTTGATTATACATTTTCCTTCATATTCAATAGATATACAGTTAAGGAATTATAAAGATAAAGAGATTAATTTTCATAAATGAGCCAGTTCTAATTGACAGATGTTAGTGTCAAGTGCAATTTACATAGTTTGTGTTATAATTTTATTGGATTTTTAGAATCTTTTTCAAGGAACTTTTGATATGGAATTTGCACAAAATACATAGAATTGACAGAAGGTCTTGTGCTGGCCACATCAGATTTTTTTGCCGATAAAAATAATAATCTTGGAAAATAATGTGAAATAGGTATTTATTGATATTGGTAGATAGTTTTAAACGATTTTTTATTTAAATTATTTACAGTTTAAGAACATCTAAGAACAATAAAATAAAAATTTGAGTGATATAATAATACTTAACTACATATAGTGCCCCTATTCATAAACACTCAAAGTTTCAATACGGCTCGCTACGCTTATTGGCAAATAAAATCAAACTTAACTTTTCTAACAAGATTTAGAGATAAAGACACTATAATATATAGAATAACCAGTTGACAAATTCAAATGTTTATAACATAGTTTGTAAACGACAGATGTCAGTATCAAAAATCAACAGTTTTAGTGACATTCTTTAAGCTTTTTCTGGGAAGTACATTTAATCTTTCTTATTGTTTTATTAATTAAATATTTAAAATTGTAGGTAAAATGCATATATCCATCAGAAATACCGCCAATCTGGTTAATGAATTGGAAGAATCCCTGACATTTAAAAACTTCCTCATACAATGAAAAATAGATATAATTAGAATTGTATGTGTGCAGAAGACATGTTAAATGCAATAAAAAACAATATTTATGTAAAGTTCTGTAATGTTTTTGTTATAAAACAACGGTTCGATAGCGAAGTGCAATACAATACTTATACAGTGTGTCCCATTTAGAGGTCCACCATTGGGATCTCGAGAACTATAAGAGATACGATGTCGGTTAAATGGAACTTTTTGTGCGCCTTTGGGAGGCCATCTCAGATGTGCTTTTGTTTTTCCAAAAATTCTCATAGGGTACTAGATAAAAACGAAAAACTGAATATTGTTGATTTTTTCATTTTCAAATAAATTCTAAACTATTAGTAATTGAGAAAAACGTTTCAAATAGAAAAGATAGATATTTTTATTAACTAACCAGTGGCGTACGAAATAAATTTTTATATCCGTAAATTTTCGAGATATAACACAAACTTATATTTTTTTAAATGGAACCCATATCTGAGATCCCAATGGTGGCACTTCTAAATGGGATACACTGTATAACATAAAATGGAAATGGCGAGAGGTATTGTGCTAGCCACATCAATGTTGACTTTCTTTACTGGATCAAAATTATAACGAACCGTTTATGAATGTTTATGAATATAGGCACATGTTAATAACAGTAGTAAATCATCGAAATATTTTAATACTCATTAATAATTGTTGCGATTATTAATCTATTTTCTATTTACTTATGCCCAATTGCACCAACTTGAAATTAATTTTAATCACGTTTAATCTACGATTAAACAAAAAAATGCAAACCGAAATTTTGACAGCAATATATTACAATGGGGGATTCCAGCTCAATCGAATTAAAGGAAAATAGTAAAAAAATACGAATGTATATGTTGAATAACGAATATTAATAAAAAAATGAAATGGTATAATTGAGATATTTCGGAAATAAAGGGTTTTTTGTTATAGCGCTTCGACACTAATATGAAATCAATATATAATATTTTGATTGGCGACCGAAAGACCGCCTATACATGCATAACAAATAGCGTGTTAGGAGGTGGGGATTACTACCAATGGAAGTTAAGAAATTCAAATTCGAAAGGAGGGGCTAACATTCCTGTACTGCAGTTTTCAAACAATTTTTATTTTAACATAAATTTCTTGCATTAAACTTAATAATTTAAATACACCTGTAATTATAAAGTATGTAGACTTATACAGTGTTATAATATTCGTTTATTTTATGTAAATATAACTTAAAATAGCATATATTTCAAGAACATTTAGGTCCATGATGAAAACAGTTTGATATAAAAACACATATGCGTGACGTCACGTCAATCTTTTCAAAATTCGGGAGACCATAACTCGCTTATTAATAGGAATTTTTTCACCTGATTTTCATCAATAGTCTTAGTTTTCCTAATATTTTCAGATAAAATTATAAAAAAAAATTAAACCGTGTTTAATATTTAAGATATGTTGGAGCAATCGGGCATTAGTTTACAATGAAATTAATTAATCACCTTGTAACAAAAGAATAACTCAGTTTAGTTTGACAAAGTCGTTTTATTGGTTAATTCACTTTCTAATATTATTATTCACAACTTTCATTAACATATTTTATAGTAATTTTGCACATTTGATTCACCACTATTACTTATTCACTTTAAATTTTATGCATTTTCAACTTATGTCTCTTCAATTGTTTATTAAACATAAACCGTTTCCCGCACTCCACACAAATATAATCCTTTTCGCCTGTATGCAACTTCATGTGGTCATTCAAGTGGCCATTTTGCGAAAATCTCATCTTGCACACACAACATTCGAACTCTTTTATACCGGCATGACTCTTCATATGTCTTTCTAGGTTACTGCTCTGCGTAAATGGTTTACTACAAATCAGGCATTTATAATTTCGAATTCCCGCGTGGAGCTTCATATGGCGTGATAAGGTACTACTTTGCGTGAAACTTTTTTGGCAAAGGGTGCAACTGTATTCCTTTATTGTGTTGTGGATTTTTAAATGCATTTTTAGTATGGAATTCAAGGCGAATTGTTTTTTGCAAATGTCGCATTCGAATGGTTTATTGGCGTTATGAATTATCATAATGTGTCTGTTTAAGTCTGTTTTACGCCTAAAACCTTTTTTGCACATTTCACAATAATGATCCTTGACCCCGGTGTGTATTTTAATATGTTCTTTTAAAGTATTGTTTTGTGTAAATGTTTTGTTGCACAAATGACAAAAAATAAATGATTTCGGCTTATCTTTATTTGTGTCTTGTTTGTCGTCGTTTGTGTTTTGCACATTTTCGTCAGATACATAAATTTGTGATATTTTCTCCAAAGGTTCATTTTTAATGAATATTTCTTCAAATTTTTGATGAATGATTTGGTCTGTTGATTTTTTTGGATCTTCTTTCTTCTCATCAACGTTTACTGTATCTGGATTTTTCTCTTTCTCCATTATAGCTTTTTTAACATTGATGATATCTGAAACAAATTTTCGATCTTATGATGAGATATTTCTTTTAAACTATTTCATTATTACATTATCAGTACTTTTAGGCTAATTTTTATTGGAAAACTTCTGGGAATATGTTACGTATTACGTAATAATAGCAAAAGAGAAAGCTCTTGTAACATGTATTGTGAATCTGTCAATTTTCACTGTTATTAGTTTTTGTTTAAAATTTGACTATAGGTTAGAATTTTAGTACCTATTTTATATCATAGATGGCACTGTAGTATTATAAAGCTTGATCTACAATACGGGTGTAACGCGAAAAGCGGAAAAGAGCGTTTAATATAGAAAAACAATTTTACCGTGCGTAAAAGTGGCTTACTATTTTTATTTAATACAATAGTCAATTAAAGGTTATGGTTTGGTTGACGAAAGATGACTATACAATATATAATATTAATTACAAATAACTTCATTGTATTTCGAACTCATAGGCGTACAAACATAAAATATTCTAATATGTTTCAAGGATAAACACAATTCCTTTGTTACACAGTTCATATTTAAAATCTGTTACTGACAGATAAACTTTCAAAAAACTAATCATTTCAGTAGCAATATAACAAGAAAGTGAGAATAAATTGAAAACAATTTGACAGATTTTTGTACTTCCCAGAAAAAGCCTTCAGTAATGTCTCTGGCTTTTTGACACTCACATTTATTTCTCAATTACGAACATTTTAATTTTTCCACTTGTTTTCCATGGGCTGCCAGATACATTTACAACTTATTATTTTATATATTTATATGTCTCTATCTTTGACTCCATAGAATATATAATAAAAATTTTAAATGTATCGGATAGAGATTTTTATATTCTTTAATATTAGTAATAACAGAAATTTTCAAAAAATAATATTTAGAAGATTTTTTTAAAGAAAGTATTACTTCCGGTTGTCCAATTGTACCCAAAATCAGCTCTTCCCAGAAATATAAGATTGAGGAAACTGCAGTTAAATATTTTTTAAGTCTTATAGTATTTGAGAAACCGTGGTTCCAACACACACACACACATTCTAAACACACACTAAACTGCTATTGTTATGTCAAAATATCATTATTTGCCTATAATAAGTACTTGTGAAGTTAAATACAAGTTAATTGTTTTGTTATTGATCATGGCCTACTGTTTTGTGTTATGTTAAATAAAATTTATTTAATTTTCAAATGAATTTTTCTCAATATTTTTGTTATGCAACCTTGTAAAATATTTATATGGTTGAATTCAGAAAAAAATACTCTGTCGATTGAGCCTAAAAAATGTATAATATCCCATTTAAAAAAATATATAACGTTGGTTTGTTACTCGAGAACCACTGTTTTTTTTTTCTTCAAATTATGAAACGCTTTTTTCACTTTTAGATCAAACTTTAAAAGTAAAGTGACTTTATTTTTATTATGAAACCGGCCGTAAGTTAACTATCTAGGGTCTTAAGTTTGGTAACAAATAAGTATTTTTCTATTTAATTTATTATAATATACACAATTTTTAAAGTTTACAGTATTTTTTCACTACACCTACATTAAGTAGAATTATTTTTCTGGTGTACACTATTCACATGATGTTTAAGATTACTTTTTTGCACAAACGATTTTTCACAAACTTCACATTCAAAATTCTTGATTCCATTATGGATTTTTCTATGAACTGATAGTGCCCCGTTTGTTCTAAATAGTTTGTTACAAATATCACATTTGTAGTCCTTCACACCTGAATGGATTTTCATATGCGTTTTTAGACTTTGTTTTCGGACAAATAAATTTTGACAGATTTGACACTTAAAATTTTTGATACCAGCGTGGCCCTTCATATGGTCTTTAAGATGTATGCTTCTTATGAATAATTTGTTGCAGATTGCGCATTGATAGTCTTTTGTTTCTTTGTGGCGCTTTTGATGCTCTTGTAATGTTTGTTTAAGTTTGAAGAATTCGTTGCAGATGTTACAACGGAATTCTCGTTCGTTGCTGTGGGTTTTCATGTGTCTACTTAAGTTTGCTTTTCGGCGAAAACCTTTGTTACATACTGGACAAAAATTTGATTTTGTATTTTTTCGATTATCATTACTTATTGGATTCTCAGTATGCTGATTATTGTCACTTATGTATTCTTCTTCTTCTTCGTGTTGAGATGTTTCTTCTAAAGGTTCTTGTTTAATGAATATTTCTTCAAATTTTTGATGATTTGTTGGTGCTGTGTCTTCATCTTTCATGTCAGTGCTAAATGTGTTTTGTTGAGTGTCCATTAATGCTTCTTTATATTAATTATAAATTAAGTGAATTCGTTGAAATATAAATATGCATTCTTATTTTCTTTAATCTCTATAAAATGATACCTTACTTCCTACATCAAGTTGGCTATGCATTTTGTAAACATTCAGATGTTTTTCTAAAGAGAAGTTTAAATGTAGCAGTTTATGATACCAAATTGTTACAGAAGTACATCTGGAAATTATGATATAACTTTAGCAAAATAAAAAATTAAAAATAACTATTTTAAACCTTAATATTACAAATTATCCATGTCAAAAATTTGACGATAAACTGTCATTTTTTCTAGGTTAGTAAAATACGTAATAAGTTTGTATCATGCGTAACATAGATGGCACTATAACCACTGCAGTATAAAGCTTGGTCTACACAGTTTTTACCTTTAGTGTAGTGCGTAAAATACCTGGTGATTTATCGGTCTGTTTTTACCTTCCGTCACCTTTAAAAAATCTGTTGTGGCCAGCACAAGACCTTCCGTCAATTCGATGTATTTTGTACAAATCCCATACCAAAAGGTCCTTGGAACAGATTCTATATAATATCATGTAAAATCGAACACGAACACATACTATTTTTTTACAAATTCCATACCAAAAGTTCATTTGAAAAGGTTCTATAAATCCAATAAAATTATAACATAAACTACACTAAGTAATGTCCTTCCATCTTCTCTTTGGCCTTTCTCTGCAAGTCACTTGCGAGCAACACTATGACATATCAATTTTAGATCCTACACTATTTTCCATATTTGGTTTTGCACTTGCAACTGACATCTGTCAATTAAATTTTTTTGAATAATTATGTCAGCTGTTTCCATGATAAATAGCAAAGCTGACTAATTTTTGAAAATTAATTTCTTTATAATAATTTAAATTTACATCTATTGAATATGAAGGAAAATGTATAATCAAACTGTATAGAGAAGAGTATTTTCTTTAATATATGTAATAATAAAATGTCAAAAAATAATATTTAACTGCGTTTTTTTAAGAAAAACTGTTAAAAACTTCAAATAAGGGTACTTCCGGTGTAGTGTTGGAGTTATCGTCGGAGAAAAATTTGTCACACACACACACACACACACACACACACACACACATACATACATACAGGCATCATCTTAAAAATAGTAAAATCGTATTCTAGGGATCTTAAAACGTACTTATTCATTAAAAACTCACCACCGAATTTTTTAACCAAAGACAATACCTTCCTTACCTAAAGGTGACGGAAGGTAATAAGGAAGATAATGGTCTTTGGTGGTTTTTAATGAATAAGCATGTTTCAGGATCCCTAGAATATGATTTTACTAGATTTACGATGATGTCTATGTGTGTGACAAAAATTTCTCCGACGATAACTTCAATACTACAATACTAAAAATTATAATTCTTTCGTATTCCTCTTCTTTACAACCACATGAAGAGCTGATTAGATTTTGGTTATAATGGGTCAACCAGAAGTCCCTATTTGAAGTTCTTAACAGTTTTTCTTGATAAAACGCAGTTGAATATCATTTTTAGACATTTTATGTGATTATCAATATGAAAGAATATCTATACAGTTTGATTGTACATTTTGCTTCATATTCAATAGATATATAGTTAAAGAATTATAAAGAGATTAACTTTCATACACCAGCCAGCTTTGCTATAATCATGGAAACTAGTGATCTATTCAAATAATACTAATTGACAGCTGTCAATATCAAGTGCAATTTATATAGTGGATGTTCTTGTTATAATTGTATTGGATTTATAGAAACTTTTCCAACGAACTTTCGATATGGAATTTATAGAAAATAGTTATGTTCGTGTTACAATTTTACTAGATGTATAGGCTGGTAGCAAAAGCCTTGTTTTAACTAAAAAGCTATTTTAAGAAATGTCAAATTTCATTATTTAATAATAAAAATAAATAATATCAAATTTATCAAAATATGATTTTAAAGTAGAACATGTTCTTCCAATTCATTAACAAGATTGGCGGTATTTCTGATGGATATATTCATTTTACCTATAATTTTAAATATTTTATTAATAAAACAATAGCAAAGATTAAATGTACCTCCCAGAAAAAGTTTTCAGAATGTCACAAAAACTGTTGATTTTTGACACTGACATCTGTCATTTACAAACTATGTAATAAACATTTGAATTTGTCAACTGGTTTCCCTAGTGTAGTTTAGCCTCTTCGATGTCTTTACATCTGATTATTATAGTGTCTTTATCTCTAAATCTATACAAGATATAATAATTTTTTTAAGTGTATTAGATGGAGAATTTTGTGTTCTGTAATATTTGTAATAAAAAAATTTCCAAAATATTATATTTAGAAGAATTTTTCTAAGAAACTACTACTTCCGGTTGTCCAATTGTTTCCAAAACCTTTTCAGCTCTTCCCAGGAATGTCAGATTGAGGAATTCATAGTTAAACAGGTCTTAAGTCTTATAGTTTTTGAGGAATCGTCCTTCCAACATCCAGACATCACAAACACACACACACACACACACACACACATCACATCATCATCATCATCGTAAAAAATATTGGCTGGTAGCACAAGCCCTGTTTTAACTAAAACGCTGTTTTAAGAAATGTGAGATTTCATTATTTAATAATAAAAATAAATAGTATCAAATTTATGAAAATATGATTTTAAAGCAGAACATAGTTTGTATTCAAACAAATATTTTTTAAAAAATCGTTCTTTAAACATAAGGGTGAAATTAAATATTGCAATTTGAATTTGACATTTCTTAAAACAGTGTTTTAGTTAAAACAGGGCTTGTGCTACCAGCCATTATGATCGGATTGTAGGGACCTTAAATCGTGCTTATTCACTAAAATCTGGATATGCGTGAATCCAATATGTATCTCTCTTAGCGAGAGGTAAAAATCGTTCTTTAAAAATAAGGGTGGAATTAAATATTTGAATTTGACATTTTTTAAAACAGTGTTTTAGTTAAAACAAGGCTTGTGCTACCAGCCATTGATTTTTTTCCAAAGAACTTTTGGTATACAAATTATATAGAATTGACGGAAAGTAATGTGCTGGCTACATGAGATTTTTTAAATATTTCTTTCGTCATGCTAATATTTTGTTAAGTAATAGCTCTATTTTGCTAATACCATTAATACTCAATAATATAAAAATAATGTAAGACAATATTTACTTTGAATTTTGAAAAAGTTAAAATAAATTCTCAATATTTAAACGTACTGCGTATATTATTGACACAGAAAAAATCCATGCCGGTCGAAACGATTTTTTAGCCAAGTTACAACTACTCGTATATAATGTTTTGTTGTATGTAAAAAACAATGCCCCTTAAAAAAATCGCCTGCACTGGAATAAAGAAACATTTCTGCCTTGTCCTTGTACGCCGTCTGCCGTTAAAATTTAAACTAATATCTGTGCCACGTTGGAACTTGCGTAATCACCACGCTTTTACAACGTATTTTTTGTGTGCGATCTTCTGATTTTTATCTGTAAAACTTGAAATATTTTGATTTACAATGTGTAACTGAGTATTTTTGTGCATTATTTTATAAGGAATCCAATGATGTAATTTGTAGGTGTGTATCTAGTCGTATTATTCACTTATTGGTGTGATAAAGCTTGGAAAAGGTCTAATGTATGGTTTGAAAATGTAGAGTTGTATTTGTTTGTAATATTTCTGTTTGTGTTTTTCTATTATATGTGTATTATTTTTGTTACAGATAAATACAGTACTGGATTACGGAATAGACTGACTAGGACGCATTTATTAAATTTTGGGGTTTGTTGGGGCTCAAAAAACCTAGGACAAGGACACACGAAGGCCTAAATCCTAAATCAGGCTTTGGATAAATAGCAGTTGATCTTTGGAGCAATTGAAACGGATCACACAACTTTGTAAGAAGCTTCTATGGTGAGTTTATTTTGAGTTTTATAACTACATTTACAGTAAAGCACCGCTAATCCGGCATTTAACTGTTACTTTCAAATGCCTTAAATTTTGTACTTTTAATTCTTTATTATGTTTTCTGGTAACGTAAGCACAATTATTATTGCCCATAAACTTAGGATTTTAACCATATTGAGAATCTGCGGAAAATTCTTAAAATAAATAAGAATATAAACCAAACTCTTATAAATTTCGATATAACAACTCATTTTCACCTTTTTCTATCTCGGTAATTATTAAAAATAGGACCCATGTTTAAAATTTTTTTCTCATTTTGGTCATAGTACTATGCCTTTCAAGTTTGTACCGAAATTGTGGTACACGCTATACAGGTGTCTCAGGACGAGCTTACGCTATCTATATTTTAAATACTATTTAATATAATTTAACGAAATTTGGTATCTAGGGGTTATCCAACATGCCCATTTTAACTAAAATATTTTCAAAGCAGTAGCACTTCCGGTTTGACCGGAAATTGACCTCAACTTTCTTATTTTAAATGGAATACGCTATATTTTATTTTACCATTGAATGCAGCGGAAAATTTTGCATATGAAGCAACAAAAACATTTTACTCATGATCAACTACTTCCGGCGTTATTTAACTTTTTTTTGATTTTTTGTCTGAAATCCGGCACATTTTCAAAACTCTGTATATCGGGAACGAAATCGAATTTTTATAATCTGAAAAAAGCATTTTATAAAGGAGACTTTAAGCTACATTATCCATAGAAGAATCCTCGATTATTTATAAAAATGTGACGGGTACGTTACACCAAAATTACAGTTGACAAACTTCAAAAAAGACAATTTTTTTAAATGGAACCCCCCCTTTTTTATTACATAAATGTGTACTACGACAAAAATAAGGGTACTTTATGTAACATGTCCTATGTTGAAAGTTGATAGAATTTCAGTAAATTAGAAAAACATGTAATTTGGGTATAATTATTTTATTAATACGGATAAGTAAGCCATGGAAAAACAATGTTTGTTTTTACAAACTCATCTACTTGATTTCTTAGATAATTTACCGTTGGATCAGAGGAATTTAATATGGTACCAGCATGATGGCGCTCCACCCCACAATAGCCATAGAATAAATACTTTTTTGGAAACAATTTTTGAAGATAGGTGGCACTTGATTTTTTTGTTTGGGGTTACATTAAAAACGCCACGGGCATGTTGGATAACCCCTAGAAACCAAATTTCGTTAAATTATATTAAATAGTATTTAAAATATAGATAGCGTAAGCTCGTCCTGAGACACCCTGTATAGATTGCATCCTTAATTCGTTTTTCTTGTGAATTTGAAACATATACAAAGATCATTTAACGAATTTTCATATCTAACATATAAAGAAACAACTGAAACGTTTAAAGCAATTTTATTTTTTAAAATAATCTCTGAAAATGTTAGTAATACATTTGGATATCACTGAAAAGTGCTTCGATGCCTTTGGAAAACAAATTCTTTTTCTTATGCTAGCCACTTATTTATATTTGCGATTACATCGTTATTATTTGGAAAATATGTTATTTTTGTTCTCCATCTTTAAGTTTATTTGCTTAATAAATAATTAATATACTTTTTAATTAATAATACATACTGTTGAATGATGAATTTAACGAATTTAAGTCAGAAATAATCATTCAGAAATTTATATTTATAAATATATTCGAAATAAATGAACTTAAATAGCACAAAATTGGTAGAATATTTCATACTTTGATGTTGCATTCGAACGCTGACATTTATGACCAATCACAGGCTTCGTTATTATAGCCAATCAGGTGAACCTAAAACGTCTAGCTCGGTCCACTCAGAGCACGGCTTGTTCGTTTTCTTCAAGAACAAGCGATAAGCGTAGCATTTCTCAACATATTTCAACAACGTTTTTGATATTTTATGATGGTTTTAATAGTGAAAATAATAAAGAAAATGCTTGTTGTGATAGTATATTATGGTGTTTAACCATATTTAGTAAAATTACGGGTGGAATTTTTGTGGATTTGTGTACATTGACTCAACTTCAACAGGTTGTTGACCTCAAAAAGTGTACAACAAACAACAACAGAATAAGATTATTATAAACAGAAGAGAGCATTGTTGCTAAAAATGTAGAATATGCCTGGCTAAAGAATTTCTTCTCGAAATGTAAGCACATGTTACATAATTTTGATTCGTAGCCGGTAATATTTATTTAAATATATATATATATATATATATATATATATATATATATATATATATATATATATATATATATACAGTGTGTCCCATTTAGAGGTGCCACCATTGGGATCTCGAGAACTATAAGAGATACGATGTCGGTTAAATGGAACTTTTTGTGCACCATTGGGAGGTCATCTCCGATGTGCTTTTGTTTTTCCAAAAATTCTCATAGGACACTAGATAATGACGAAAAACTAAATATTGTTGATTTTTTCTTTCTCAAATAACTTCTAAACTATTAGTAATTGAGAAAAACGTTTCAAATATAAAAGATAGATATTTTTATTAACTAACCAGTGGCGTACGAAATAAATTTTCATATCCGTAAATTTTCGAGATATAACAAAAACTTATATTTTTTTAAATGGAACCCATATCTGATTTTAGTTTCAAAAAAATCAATATTTTTTTCTCTTTTCAATGGTGTAAGGGTTATTATGTTTTATATTTATTTTTCTCCCAAAATTTAATTTTTCTCTTTATTTTCCTGAATTTTCTAATTATTTCCCAGAAAATCATTATTATTTTTATTAATTATATTGTATTTGATCAAAATAATTTGTTTTATGCCTTTATTACTTAATATTTTCATTCTAGACTCATAATTACAAATTACACTATGATGTGCCAAGGGCGACCTGATACAAAATATAAAAATTAATTTGATACGAATTTTGAGCAAATATTTTTAAGGAAATAAATTATTTAAATACAAGGAGTATTTCCAAATAGAAATCTACCAATATTTTCAAAATAATTGTAAATTTAATACAAAATAAGGAAAAAATAATAATTTTTGAAGGCAAAACAAATATAAAACATAATAACCCTTACATCGTTGAAAACAGAAAAAAATATTTATTTTTTTGAGACTAAAATCAGATATGGGTTCCATTTAAAAAAATATAAGTTTGTGTTATATCTCAAAAATTTACAGATATAAAAATTTATTTCGTACGCCACTGGTTAGTTAATAAAAATATCTATCTTTTATATTTGAAACTTTTTTCTCAATTATTAATAGTTTAGAAGTTATTTGAAAAAGAAAAAATCAACAATATTCAGTTTTTCGTCATTATCTAGTGCCCTATGAGAATTTTTGGAAAAATAAAAGCACATCTGAAATGGCCTCCCAAAGGTGCATAAAAAGTTCCATTTAACCGACATCGTATCTCTTACAGTTCTCGAGATCCCAATGGTGGCACCTCTAAATGGGACACACTGTATATATCGTCGCGTTCAAGGCAAAACGGCCTAAGCGCCAAAAAATCGTAATTTGCGATTTTGGTACCGTTCGATAGATTGGCGAAGCCTTCATCTATTAAACACAGTGGCATAAGTACGAAAAAATTATTTAAGTAGATATTTCACTTTGAAGTTGCGCAAGCGACAATCACAATTTTTATACGCAGGCGTAAAATGGCATAAGCTCCATTTCTACGTAGTTTCTTATGGGTAAATGCAGAGTGAAATGGTCCGACTTATTGATCTCAAAGTAAGTGTTTTAAAAATTATTGTTATCATTGTTTGCTATAATTCGTTTTAGTAAAGATCAAAGTTTTCTCATAGTATATTTTTATAATAATACAGATTCAGTATTTGTTACAAAACTTGTTTAAACATTCTGTCGCTTGTGCCATCGACCTGCAAAAAATTTGTTCGGGTACAACCGACAATCTACATGTTAAATTCATATCTCAAACTATCGGCAACAATAGGTCATTCATTATTTGTTGCTTTCACATTTTAGTTTTTTTCAATATTTTATACTTTATTACTGGTAATTAATTAAAGTTCATGTAATGATAATCACAGATTATTATGTTTTTCCACGTTCAAAATATTAGCGCTTAAGTCATTGTCCCGAGGCCAGAAAATCATTGAATTAGCTCTTTCTCTTCCATCAGCACTTGAAAATAATGATTTGATGGAAGCACTGAACAATGATGTGTTATTTTCCGATGCTCATATAGTAGAATACTTAAAAAGTTTATGTGAATTAAATGTTATACCATCAAGATATCATCAAGAATACTTGTGTTTGAAGTATGTGTCTTCTGTTTCTGATGAACTAGATAAGACGTGGAAGATTATTAGATATAGTCATTTTATCATATCCAGTTCTGCCGGTAAAGTAACTAAAGTACAAAACATCAGAGTGATAGTTTTTTTTTTATTTTTGTTAATTTTGTCTGAGTTTTGATGTTTGTATAATTACATAAGAGCAATATTTTTATACTGATATGTTTAAAAAAAGTTTATTAAATAAAATATATTCTAATATGTATTTCAAATAAATCCTTTAACAGTTCTTTAATAATTACAATTATTACAGATCATGTCACAAACGCCGTTGTCCGTCTAAATTATCAAAAATTAAAATGGCATATCTCCGCGCAAGCAACATTTGCGATCAAAACTTACGTTAATGTAATTGTCTTAACCGACATATAAATTTGGCATAAACACCACATAAACAAAACATTCGGCATAAGCGCCAATCAGACAACATACTTCTAATTATCATGCAGTTCTTTAATTTATATTTACATTTAAATACACACAAAAATTCAGAAAAAAATCTGCTTTCTTTTAATGCAGTTAAGACATTAAAAATATATTTGTATAAAAGCGCAGACAGTTTTTTGTGTCTCCTGGCTTATTATGAAAATGGCGCTTGTGTCGTTTTGCCTTGAACGCGACGATATATGTGAATATTGTTTATTTTTCTTATGAATTACAATCTACATAAAATAATTTGTTAGAAAATTTTGAGTATTGCATTAGAACCAACATTGCTTTATATAATATTATTAATTAACGTGGATGGAATTCGTTAAGATCATTTTCAAAGCGTACAATTTACATAAAAAATAAAAAAAATTCTATAGCAGATTTTAAAGTGTGCTTTGTTCAACTCGAAATAGTTGACTAAGTGACATTTTAACCGCAAGGGTAGATAAAATAACAGCAAGGGTAGATAAAGAACTTTAATTTTTATTTAAATAAAAACACATTATATATTTTGGCGATTCATATTATATATAACTTCAATTGTATAAACATGAATAAAATGAAATTGTTTTCAAACAAATTACATAACTACCACGCTACTGAGATTTTAAAATTGTTCTTAAATAATTTAATTTATAATCAGTTTTTCTAATTTTTGCTCTTTAAAATCTGCTATAGAAAAAAAATAGAATTTTACAACTATGTTTTAATCATTTAATCGTTTTCAAGAATAGAAACAAGTTAGAACATACATGGTTAGTTAAAAGTATGGAGACGGCAATTTATTGTTTTTAAAATTTTTTAAAGAAATTTTGATCCACATTTGAGAATACTTGAATTTTTTTTTCTTCAATTGTTTTTGAGTTACGCTTGTCCGCGTAATTTTTTTAAATCGGAACCTATTAATTTTACTCTACCATTCGATACACCGGTTCAAGTATTTATGAATCTAAGATAGACAAAAGCGAAGCGATAAACAAACTCGAGCGATGTAATTTACTTAGTTATTAATTTGTTTTTAATGATAAGATTGTGACCGACAACTTTATTGGAAATAATTTTGTCTATCTTAGATGAAACTACTATTCGTAAATACTTGAACCGGTGTTTTTCCTTGTAAAATTTTTATTAAAATAAATTGAAAAACAAAAAAACAAACATACTGTTGTAAAGAGAAAAAAACACTCTATCGAATGGTAGAGTAAAATTAATAGGTTCCCATTTAAAAAAATTACGCGGACAAGCGTAACTCAGAAACAATTGAATAAATAAAATTAAAGTATTCTCAAATGTAGATCAAAATTTCTTAAAAAACTTTTGTATTGAACATAATTTCCTAAAATGAATATTAACCACAATAAATCGCCGTCTCCATACTTTTAACTAACTCTGTATATTGATTGCAATTTTTTTAGTATATGGAGTTTTTTTTAGTACAGATATTACAGTGTTGCAAATTGTTTTAAAAAGCAAATATGTGTGAGATTAAAAGAGTAATATATCGTAACATTCTGTACTATTTCTCTATATTTTTTTACAGATTGAAACGGAAATTATTTGAATAGATGTTGTTGTAAATGGGGCCCTACAGCCAGAGTCGGATTAAAGTATTTTCGGGCCTGAGGCGCTAACAATTTTCGGGCCCCTAAAATAAAACGTAAGACCCCAAAAATATTATTTATTTCATAAATTAAACAGAAAAACAATTACAACAGAAATAAACTCATAAAGTAAATAAAATATAACTCTAAAAAAATAAAAACTCGACAAAATGGTGCCGTAGCCGGGCCCTTTGCAGGCCCGGGCCCTGAGGCGCGCGCCTCATGCGCCTCATGGTTAATCCGGCACTGCCTACAGCTAAAGGAATAATAGAGCAAATGGAGGAAAAGACAGACATCGCGACCTAGGGGATCTTCTCGTGTATAAGGTAGGATAAGTTTTATTTTTATTATTTTTTTACCGTTTAATAACTTTGGATTTTAATTGAAGAGCAAAACCTTAGTCCATTATTTTGAATTTGAAACAATAAAACAACTACATTCTCGTTAAAGATTTGTGTAATTCAATTTAACTCAAAATCATAATCATATTAAAAGATTAATGTATCATAATATTCCGTACTATTTCTCTGTATTTTTTTTTTTACAGATTGAATAGATGTCTTTGTAAATGGGGCCCTATAGTCAAAGGAATAATAAAGCAAATGAAGGAAAGGACAGACATTGAGACTTGGAGGATTTTCTTGTATAAAAGGTAGGATAAGTTTTATTTTTATTACTTTTTACAGTTTATTAACTTTGAATTTTCATTGAGGAGAACAACCCTAGTCCATTAAAACTTTCTACCTTCTAGTTAAAGATTTTGTAGTATTTATTTATTAGTGATTTGTATAGGACATTGCAAACAGAAAAATCAAAGAACATTTTCTTATGTAATAATTTTTTTTTTTGCTAAAAACAGTTAAGCATTCCTGAAAGTGGATATAGCATAGAGAATACTGGTATACCTACTGGTGATTTCCTTAATGAAGAATAAATAAATATGTTTGGGGTTTCATATTGTTGCAAATTAATAATAATAATAATAATAGTATATATATATTTCAACTATACTCGTATTTATAGATTATACAACTTTATTAATTATTTTTATCTATCAATATTCTTTCTCAAATATATAAATATCATTCGAAATGATAATTTTATTGCATATTACAATGAATTATTTTCTTTTCAGTAGAAATCAACGAATCTGAAATGTTCCAGACCATTGAAAATTATATCCAAAGTTGAGATACAAATTTAAAAGACCAGAGAACAGAATCCTAGCGGTCCAGACAGCAAGAAATCATCAAATGTAAGTGGATATTTATCTTTTATTTTATATTTCTGTGGTCATTATTAAATGTATTTATTTATTTGGTTGGAACAGTGCGTGGAATATATTTTCATCTGCCATTCGTACACAGTTAAAGATAAAATACGTTAAAATAAATATATTTGGTGTTTTATATTGTTGCAAATTAATAACAATGATAAGTTTAAACAATGTTTCAACTATATTAATAGTTATTTATGTTGTTAAAGTGTTTATTTTTACAAAAAGTCATGAGGTAAATATTTGTTAATGTGAAAATTTCAGTACTTTATAAATTGTTTCTATTTACGAGCCCAAATTCATAATAATTCGACCGGTTAACATTTTCAACAAATTATAAAAATCTACACAAATTTTTACTTTCAATATAGACTTAAAACTTTAAGAAAAACTGTGGGCTAAATGACTGGTGATAATAGTACGACCGGTATTTTAAGGGTCATCTTCTAGTCCAGATTTAGCTTCTACCGAGACCCTTTACTTTTGGTATAATGAAAAACAACTTCGTAAAAATCAAGTGCGCACAGTAACATTTACCTGACAAGATATATGGGACGATACTCATAGGAAAATGTGCAGGGCTTTAGGGATACAATGTCTAATAGAATTAAAGTTGGTAAACCAATATTAAATGGCGGAATACTTGAATAATATATTCAGTTTCTGTAAGTATAAAATCTATGTTTTAAACTAGTCGAAAGAAATTTAGATAGGTTTTATAATTTGTTTGTTGAAAATGTTGACTAGTCGAACGAATTTTAAATAGTTGAGAAGTATTTAAAATAGTTTCCAGTGGTTCTGAATAAATTTTAGATAGTTGAGAACAATTTAAAATAGTTTCTGACAATTCTGAATAAATTTTAGACAGTTGAGAACAATTTGAAATGGTTTCTAGCAATTCTGAATAAATTTTAAGCAATTACAAACAATTTAAAATAGTTTCCGCAAATTATACTGTCAAAATTCTTTCAAATTTGAACTCAGCCATGTTTCTTTGATATATAAACCAAATTTTATGAATAACTATTGTTTGGTTTAAGAGTTATAGAATAAAAGGTACAGAACCACCTCGAAAAGTACTCGTAGTAATGTAGGGAGGTATATACCAAGTTTCATTTATAACTGTTGAGTGGTTTTCGTGTTATTAACAAAGATATAAAAAAAATCTATTGTGGCCAGCACAAGACCTCTCGCCATTTTCATATTAGGCTATATAAGTATTGTATTCCCGACCGACGCTAAATATTTCGAATTTTAAATGGCACAAAAGTGACCCCTATGGAGCACTCCCCACGCCAGCAATGAGTGCCCGTGAGGTGACGCCTGGTAAACGCCCGTACGGTACAAATATGTCATTATCATTATCGATATCTGCGATAAAGCAGATTGGCACACCCAGAAATGGGTAATATGCCGTGATGATATATTTATTTTTATTTATTGCACTTCGCTTTCGAACCGTCGTTTTATAACAAAATATTACAGAACTTTACCCAAATATTGTTTTTTATTGTATTTAACATGTCTTCTGCACACATATAATTCTAATTATATCTATTTTTCATTGTATGAGGAAGTTTCTAAATGTCACAAATTCTTCCAATTCATTAACCAGATTGGCGGTATTTCTGATGGATATATGCATTTTACCTATAATCTCAAATATTTAATTAATAAAACAATAAGAAATATTAAATATACTTCCCAGAAAAAGCTATCAGAATGTCACTAAAACTGTTGATATTTGACAATGACATGTGTCATTGTTATAAACATTGGAATTTGTCAACTGGTTTCCTTAGTGCCTTAGCCTCTGCGATTAGTTTGCTCTATAAATTATAGTGTCTTTATCTCTAAACCTATACAAGATATAATAAAATTTTTAAGTGTATTAGATGGAGAATTTTATGTTCTTATATATTTAATAAAAAAAAACTCCCAAAAAAATATATTTAGAAGATTTTTTCTAAGAAACTACTACTTTCGGTTGTTCAATTGTTACCAAAACCTTTTCAGCTCTACCCAAAAATGTCAGATTGAGGAAACTGCAGTTAAAGTCTTATAGTTTTTGGGGAATCGTGTCTACAACATCCAGACATACACACATCCACACACACACACACACATCCACACACACACACACACACACACACACACACACACACACACACACAGACATCATTTTAAAAATGTTATAATCGGATTCTAGGGACCTTAAATCATGCTTATTCAATAAAATCTGGATATGCGAATTTTAGCATGAATCCAATACCTCTCTTAGCGAGAGGTAAAAATCGTACAAAATTTACAAATGTGTTAATAATTTTCAAACCAATCAACTGGATTTAATAAAAAAATGTGTATACATATCAAAGAAACATGGCTGAGTTCAAATATGAAAGAATTAAGGTCATATTTTTTACACATTATTCAGTTTTTGTAAGTTTAAAATCTATTTTAAACTAGTAAAAAAAAAAATGTAGAAATTGTTTGTTGAAAACTTAAACCAGCCGAACTATTTTTGAGTTTGGGCTCGTATTTAGAATAATTGCAAACGAAAATGTCCAAATATCCGTATTACAAAGCAACCGAAAATTATTCGTCGTATTGTAAAACATCTAGACAGATCACTAAGTCAATAATTTTTACATCAAAGTCATTTGAAATCTACTAGAAACTGTTGTTTAAACCTGTATACAACATAGGCGGTTATTATGGAATAGGTTTATTTAATTGGGTTAAAAATATATTTGTTTTAATTTGATATTTCAAAAGGACATTTGATAAAACATATTGCAGAGTAAGTCGTGCACAGTTACTGTAATGTTAATATATGAATGTTTATCTTCCGTTACTTGAGATATATTCTAGTTATTTTCGTAACATCATAATAACAGGGTTGCCTTCTGTGCACTATTTTTTATCAAATGTTCTTTCAAAAATATCAAATTAAAGCAAATATCAAATACATTTGAAATCATTTAAAAACTGTTGGATATAATATTTCATTATACATGTGGATTCATTACTATCACATTCACAATACATAAATTTCTTTTAAAAAATCTGTTGTGATCAGCACAATACCTCTCGCAATTTTCATTTTGTTACATGAGTATCGAATTTAATATTTGTGCACACAAATAATTATATCTATTCTTTCATTCTATAATCTTGTTCTATTCTTCTAAAATGTTCAAGATGGTTCCAATTCATTGACGGGATTAGTAGTATTTCTTAAGGATATAAGTACTATTACTATTAATATACATACCTACCTATGATTTTAAATATTTAGATAATAATTCAATAAGAAATATTAAATGTTCTTACTTCCCAGAAAAAGCTTTCGGTAATGTTAGTAAAACTGTTGATTTTTGACACTGACATTTATCTGTCAATTACAAACATTTGAATTTGACAACTAGTGTAGTCTGGACTGTGCGATTTATTGCAATAGATTATTCTATATACACATATACACACATACACAGACACACATACACAGACACACATACACAGACACACATACACAGACATACACAGACAGACATACACAGACAGACATACACACACACACATACACACATACACAGACACATACACAGACATACACACATACACAGACATACACACATACACACATACACAGACATACACACATACACAGACACATACACAGACACAGACACACATATACAGACACATACATAGACACACATATACAGACACACACACATACACAGGCACATACACACACGCACACACATACACACGTACGCACACATACGCACACACACATATACACACATACATATACACACATACATATCATTTTAGCATAAATCCAATATTTCTCTTAGCGAGAGGTAAAAAGCGATACTTTTCTCAAGTGTTCCGTAATGAACACACGTTTGCCATACGAATTTTTTTCCAACCGTTTTTTAAATGGTTTCAAGAGTACCACAAACTAATCATTAATATGTAATAGGTGGACGTTTGGTTGGTCTGATGCGTCAAGAAACTTGGAGAATTTGGATACAGCTTACGAGCTTTGGATTTCAACACTACAGAAAGCTGCTTTAGTTTGCAACTTTAGGGATCTTGTAAGGATGGTTGAGCACCAGACAAATCTTCGACGTAGGTGGCCATCGATGGATGAACTGGTAAGGAAACTTTATTTTTCTCATAATTGTAACGTTTATAAAATATTATCTTGTTATTATGATCAACCATGAGAACTTATAGTCAAAGGAATATGTCTATATGCCCAAATATTATCTCGTTCTCATACTCAGCCATGAGAACTTATAGTCCAGGGAATATGACTGTGCACAATTATTATATTGTTCCCATGCTCAAGCATGAGAACTTATAGTCAAAAGAATATGTCTATATGCCCAAATATTATCTCGTTCTCATACTCAGCCATGAGAACTTATAGTTTAGGGAATATGACTATGCATAATTATTATTTTGTTCTCATACTCAACCATGAGAACTTATAGTTAAAGGAATATGACTGGCCTAAATATTATCTTGAACTCAAATTCAGTTTTGAGTACTATAGTAAATGAAATATTACTTTCATAAATGTCCTTATAATATCCAAACAATTTGAAATTGAAATATCGACTATTTATCAATAAAATCAATATCTGTGAACAAATGATTAGCATATGTTTTTCAGGAATCGGACATCTAGAAGATTAAAATAATAGTAGTTTTATAAGTTTTAGTATTATTTACGTAAGAATGGCATTGCGCGCAATAAAGTGTAGGCTTGTTAAACACACGTAATTGAAGTAGTTTTTTTGGCACACAGATTATAAAATCTGTTCATAAGGCAACGTTTAGGAAATAGTTTGAAACTGACAACATAGTTCGTAAACATTAACGGGTGTTCTAACATTTTTGTGTTTTTTTGTTGGTTTATCAATTCATGTGCGTTTCTTGATGCGGGAAAAGATAGTTTCTTATTAGATGTCAGCACAGATTATAAAGCGAATTGAACTTGTGCAATTCCATTCGTACGTGAGTAATACTATAGTTTTAAGTTCTTGGAAATGTATTTTCAGGTTTTAATTAAACTTTGGCTCATCGCGCCGTCGAGCAAACACGCGTTTTCTTTAAAAATTAAAAATAAATTGATTAATTTGAAGTGCATACCGTGGCGATCATCCTAAAATCGTGCGTCTACGGTTGCAGCGGTAACCGTACGCGTGGCTTACCCAGACGGTAGTTAGGGAGAGTGCTTGGGAAAAGAAAATACGGACGTATCGGGGGATGCTTGCAGGTGGATGGATGAGTGAGTCAGGAAGGAGGTAACAGATTCGAAACTTTGATGTGGGTGTTCGGGTTCCTTATTCAATTAACTTCACACGGTCAGAGGGGCTGGGTAGGTAGGTTTCGTGCGCGATAGCCATAATTGAGTGGACTGATATGTACAACGCACCGTCATGTGAATCCTGTTGTTATGGTGGATCGCTTCACACTTGTGTGAATGTTTCCAGGGACATTAATCCATAGTTGACACAGAAAGCTTTCTTATGGCCTTATGTGCTCTCCTCATCCGGAGGCAACGTAATGTAATCATCATTTAATGGTAATGGCAACGAATAATTAAAGACAAGGTAAAATTTTTGTTTGATTTAACTTTGTTGAGCACACGGGTTAATAACCGCGTTCGGTGTAGGGTATCCGCGAGAGGCGCGGGCGAATGTCTCCGGGAGTAGCTAGGTAGGTTGGCGTGTACCCTAGGTAGTTACATGTAACTGCTACCGTACTCTCTACCTAGTTCGTGTATTAGGCCGTAAATGCTTTGCATCGCGTGGGGTCGGCTTAACCCCCTCGTAAACTTCCGTGAGAACCAACAACGGCGTTCGACGCCACGGCGTTCTCACCATTTGCTTAGCTCGTACTCTTTCTCTCTCACACGCCTTTAGCTTAGTTTAATCTAGATATAAGATAGTTCGCGTAGACATAAGATAGCTTAGATATAAGTAGGAAGGGTTGTTTTTGCTTTTCGAGAGAGAGAGAGAAAAATTAACGTAACTTGACATTTTAGACTTGCTTTTCTTTGAAATCGTTATTAACGTAAGATAGGCTTTTTTAGATTTGTTTTTCTTTGAAATAGATCTTTAACGTAAGATAGGGTTTTTTGCGCACTTCACTAATTTAATTTGGGAGGGGGAACTACAATAATTTAAGTTAGATTATAAGTATTATTGTACACGAAACTGTATTTAATAAATGATATATATAAGGGAACGTGGGTTTGGTATTTGAGGGCGGTGTTTCCCTTATATATATTCTATTTATTAAATAAAGGGTTTTGTTTTTAGTTCTAAGATAGTTTTAAAGTTAAAAAGAAGTCCCCACCGCCACTATCGTCAAGATTGCAGTGCCGATTGGAGACGCAGACCATGGCTTCTTCATTTGTTTAAAATGTATGTACAATAAAACAAACTTTTATTGCGTTTATTTTAAATTAATACCCATGTTCCTTTAGTTGTAAAGTAGGTAGTTTTAGTAAAAAATTGTAATTATTATTAAGTATTTAGACGCGGTCAGGGCAAAGTTAGATTTTAAGTATTGTAAACGAAACTTTGTATTAATAAATATTATATATTTTGGTAAGTGGGAGGTTTGGGTGGTAACAAAATATATAATATTAATATAAAGTTTCGGAAACGGTCTTCAACGGAATAAGAAATCTTTGTACCTTTAAAAATGGGAACAAGGAATCTTATTTAGGGACCACCAAGATTTCATTTGTTAAATTAGTATTGTAAACGAAACTCTACGTAATATAGTATTATTTTACTTTAAAACTTAAATAATTTGAATGTAGAGTTTCGTATTAGTTATAAAACTGAAATGTTTGTTACCAAATAAAATTATGGTTATATTATTTGTGTTCAATTCTGTTGCATGTTTATTCAGTCACAGAATAAAGATGCAAAATAATTAACAACAAATAATACAACTATAATAATGATAATTTTATTTGGGAACAAACATTTTAGTTTTACAACTAAATCATGTTTGACACTGTCATAAATTGTTATTAGATTTGTTGACAAATTTAGTAACAATTGTGAACAGAATTATAACACAAAAGAAACGTAAAAGACATTTGTGTTTGTAAATTCTGTTCATAATTATTTCTCACTAAGTTTGTTTAACAAATTTGGTAACAATCTTTTAACTTTGTTAAACAGGCTTTAGTTGTAAGTTAGAAATGTGTTTCAGAAAGTAAAACTATCATTATTCTGATTGTAAATATTATAAACTATTCTACATCTTTATTTTGTAATATAAATTACTTTTATTACAAAATAAAAATCTAGAATAGTTTATAATATTTACAATCAAATTGTAATGACAGATATACTTTGTAAAACACATTTCTAATTTACAACTAAAGCCTGTTTAACAACGTTAAAAGATTGTCACCAAATTTGTTAAACAAACTTAGTGAGAAATAATTATGAACAGAATTTACAAACACAAATAATGTCTTTTACGTTTCTTTTGTGTTATAATTCTGTTCACAATTGTTACTAAATTTGTCAACAAATCTAATAACAATTTATTATAATGTTAAACCGTCTTTTGTAATAGCAATAAACTTTAATTTTTATAAGAAAAAGTCTTGTAATTTTGATATAATACAAATATATTATGTTTAAAAATTGATTTTTTTTTCTAAGTCTCTACACGTATGTAGTTTTTAAACGGCCACCAGGGGGCAGCACCTGTCGATAAATGTTCCAACTTAGAGGAAAATTTAACCCAAAAAATTAATTTGTGTACATACGTACGTACATACATCATTTTCGGTTATACCTAATGGGAATTTAACCCTCTGAATATGACACGTTTACTAAAAAGATGTATACCTAACAGGTGAAATTGGACGAAAAATTTGATGAAAACTACAGGGTTTAAATTCCCAATAGGTATACATCTTTTTTAGAGCCTTTTCGTCCCATTTTCACCTAATCAAATTCCCATAGTAAACGTCCCATATTTAGTGGGTTATATTCCCATTAGGTATAACCCCAAAATAATGTATGTTCGTATGTATGTTCAGAGCGGAGTAGTATTTCTGGTTGCCTATATTTTAAGCGCTAACCCCTTTCTAATAGGTGCTGCCCTCTAGCGGCCATTCTAAGAACTATATACGTGTAGGGGTAACAAAGGGGTAAAAAATAAACAATTTATATCTTAAATTATATTTTATTCTGTAATATTATTGTACATTAGGGATAGTTAAGTCAAATACAACAATGTAAAATACAAATAAACAATAAATACAAGTAAAATGTATACAAACTATTATTTAAACATCCCTATTTCTAATTTTTCAGGATAAGGGTAAGTATATTATTTATTTACAAAGTACATTAAGGGTAGTTACGTGAAATACAACAATGTAAAGTGCAAATAAATAATAAATACAAGTAAAATGTACACAAACTATTATTTAAACATCCCTATTTCTAATTTTCAGGATAAGGGTAAGTATATTATTTATTTACAAAGTACATTAAGGGTAGTTACAAGAAATACAACAATGTAAAGTACAAATAAACAATAAATACAAGTAAAATTTATACAGACTATTATTGAAACATCCCTAAGCATATTTGTTTATAAAATACAAATAAGAATACATACAATTTAAGCTATGACCATAATAAACAATAAATATTTCTTAAACCAATACATTTTTATTTAACAACCCGTCATTTATTTCAGGGGGATGTACCACAACAAAGAGACAGGGAAGTATGTAGTTATGTAACATTTATAAGGGAAATAAGACATGGGATTTTTTTTATGGTCATTCGTGTTCTACGGATTGTAATTAATAGAACTAGTCCGGCCCTTCTAGTTTTTATAGTTTTGGAGCTATAACACTTTCTTCTTAACTTAACTTCAGCCAGGTTTTGAGTCGAAAATTTTTGATGGTATCAGGATAACAGGAATGAAAAGAGTTCTCATATTTTGAATGCGACGACGGATTCGTGTTCTACGGGTCGTAATTAGTATAAAAAGCCCTGTCGGGCCCTTCTAACTTCTGTAGTTTACGAGCTACAACACTTTTCTTAACCCAATTTTTGGGGTCAATGACCTGAATTTACTTAGTTTTTGAGTCGAAAATTTTTGATGGTATCAGGATAACAGGAATGAAAAGAGTTCTCATATTTTCAATGTGAGACCGGATTCGTGTTCTACGGGTCGTAATTAGTCTAAAAAACCCTGTCCGGCCTTTCTAGCTTTTGTAGTTTTGGAGCTATACCACTTTTTTTAAACCTAATTTTACTCAGTTTTTGAGTCGAAAATTTTAGATGGTATCCGGATAACAGGAATGAAAAGAGTTCTCATATTTTTAATGTGAGACCGGATTCGTGTTCTACGGGTCGTAATTAGTCTAAAAAACCCTGTCCGGCCCTTCTAACTTCTGTAGTTTTGGAGCTATAACACTTTTTTTAAACCCGATTTTACTCAGTTTTTGAGTCGAAAATTTTTGATGGTATCCGGATAACAGGAATGAAAAGAGTTCTCGTATTTTCAATGTGAGACCGGATTCGTGTTCTACGGGTCGTAATTAGTCTAAAAAACCCTGTCCGGCCTTTCTAGCTTTTGTAGTTTTGGAGCTATACCACTTTTTTTAAACCTAATTTTACTCAGTTTTTGAGTCGAAAATTTTAGATGGTATCCGGATAACAGGAATGAAAAGAGTTCTCATATTTTTAATGTGAGACCGGATTCGTGTTCTACGGGTCGTAATTAGTCTAAAAAACCCTGTCCGGCCCTTCTAACTTCTGTAGTTTTGGAGCTATAACACTTTTTTTAAACCCGATTTTACTCAGTTTTTGAGTCGAAAATTTTTGATGGTATCCGGATAACAGGAATGAAAAGAGTTCTCGTATTTTCAATGTGAGACCGGATTCGTGTTCTACGGGTCGTAATTAGTCTAAAAAACCCTGTCCGGCCTTTCTAGCTTTTGTAGTTTTGGAGCTATACCACTTTTTTTAAACCTAATTTTACTCAGTTTTTGAGTCGAAAATTTTAGATGGTATCCGGATAACAGGAATGAAAAGAGTTCTCATATTTTTAATGTGAGACCGGATTCGTGTTCTACGGGTCGTAATTAGTCTAAAAAACCCTGTCCGGCCCTTCTAACTTCTGTAGTTTACGAGCTACAACACTTTTCTTAACCCAATTTTTGGGGTCAATGATCTGAATTTACTCAGGTTTTGAGTCGAAATGTTTTGATGGTATCCGGATAACAGGAATGAAAATAGTTCTCATATTTTAAATGTGAGACCGGATTCGTGTTCTACGGGTCGTAATTAATCTAATAAACATTGTCCGGCCTTTCTAACTTTTGTAGTTTAGGAGATATAAGCATTTCTTAATTAAAAAGTGTCGCATTTTGAGTCGATAATTTTCCATAGTATCCGAGGAACAAAAATGAGAAAGAGTTCTGCGGATGGTTATTTTATTGCTTATAGAGCTTAAAAATAAATAATAAAATTTTGGTGTAAACAAAAAAAATCAAAAAATGTTCAAAAATTTTCAAAAACCCTTATTATAAAAAACTTTGCCCTACGCCCTTCAAACTTTGGTATGATGTAATTTGACCCTATATTACTCATTCGAATTCGTTTTAAGGAAAACGCTGAAAACCCAGCCGTTTTCGAGATATGGGCCCTTAAAGTTTTTTAAAGGGACCAACACTTAAATTCGTCCATTTATAGGGCTAAAGGGCCGGAAAATAGCGAATCGGGGGGATTCGAACCCGCGCTTTCCATTGGCTTGCACAGAATTGATGAAAACCCTTTGGTTTACAATATATTTGCCCTTCAAGTTTGTGGCGAAGGGCCTGCGCTAATTCCTGAACTAAAAGAGCTAGAAAATCCGGACAAGTGTTGTTAACCTTACTTAGATCTGCATAAATGAAATCCGCGGTCAAATTTTCCCTAAAGGCTCAAATAAGCCCTTAGCCCTTTATAAAAGGGCGGGCTCTTATCGGATGGTTATTTTCGTACCTAGAGAACTTAATACTAAAAGATAGCATAGAAAAATTCGGAAAAATCCTTAAATATTAGAATATTTCCCTGTCCCTTTTGTTATTACATAGGAAAGGTAAGAAAAGTACTCTTTTATTTATTTATTCTTATAAAAAATCATATATTATCATCAGCCAGTGTTGTAGTTACCGTATCCTATTGCTGGGTGTACTAGGCCCTTCGCAAAACCTGTAAACAAACATAAACATTGTATATTTTGAGCGGCAAAGTACAAAAGATATAATAAATAAACACTTAATTAGAGTGGGGGTATTACGTGATAATATGAATATTATGTTTTTAGAATAAAGACTTCAGTTCCTTTCGGTCTTTGGTGAAGTGAACATCGTGTGCTTGTGAATAATCGTGTAGTGTACATAGCAAACCAAAATCTTTGAAATTTTGTTTGCAATCGTTCTCTATTTACATCGTATAGTTCGCGATATATTTTAAAAAAGTTAGATTTACCCTATAGCTTTCTTAAAATTATTTAAATAACTTTAAATAATTTTCAATTTGTTTAATCTTTGTAAAAGAAATCTAAATTTAATAAGTTAATAGTGTACTAAATTTAAATGTGCATATGTACATTATTATTTTTTACAATAAAATCTAAACATTCAAAATTTATTTTTAACTTATACAACGTATTTCCGCTTAGTATAATTTTCGATATTATTTAAAATATTGCATAAGTCTCTGTCCTCCCGTTAGTGTTTATTATTTAATCTTTAGTCAAAACTAAATTGTGTCGTGAGTCGTGAGTTAGTTCACTATACAGTTGCTGTATATTTAAATAAAAACGTCTTTCCTATTATTAAAATATGTATAATTGTTCGTAAAAGTGTGTTATATTGTTTTATTAATACTAAGTGTTATACAAGTTATTCTAATTGGTGTGAGTGTTACGTAATATTTGCTAGGAAGTGTATTCTAATCTGTGAAAATCGCCGATGATGATATAGTACAGTGATGATATAACAGCGGATGGTATATTATGAAAATTCGCCGTAGGTAAGTATGAACCTTTGATATTACATTTACATTTCTTCTAAATTGTTGAACACAAAACAAATGTATCTTCCGTATCCTAATAGTGAATTTTATGTAAAATATAAATTTTTACGTCCCTATTTACTATCTTTATTCTTGCAGTAGTGATAAATGAAAATATGAAACAAGTGTACAGAGAAAATTTGATTAAAATACATTTATTTTAACGCCCTGTAACTCCTAAACCAATCAAAGTTACAAATTGTAATTGGACGTATTTTAAAGAGAATTTTATGTAGATTCCAAATTTTCATTGTGCAAGTTGCTAACTTTAACCATGTAGGAGTAATAAATAAAAATGTGAAATAACAACGTATGGCAAAGTTTAGTGGAAAATACAGTTTAGCTCACATTTATATTTCACAGAATTTGAAGTCTGGAGATCAGGCGAACCGGTTCACGACTTCACGATATCGCAAGAGATGGTTTCTTGATCCAACAACGAAATCATGTCCACCAGGTGCTGAGAGAAGCCCCAGGATACTGTAGACACACGGACAGGTTCTCCAAGTAGCGATGTCTGCGTCTCTTACCACTGGAACGTCGAAAACGTGATCATCTGCAAAAAGAAATGATTTATTAATAAAATTATAAATGTAATAACTTATTTATTGTATCTGCAAATTGTATTTATCTGTATTATTAATATCGCTTTTCTCTATTAATATCTAAAGTTGAAATTTCCTGTAGAAAAGTATTTGTCAATATTTCAGCAATTTCAACTTTACTTATGTATAAAGAGATTGAATGCTCAAAACAAAATTGACATGTACAAGTTCCTATCTTACTTAGTTTCAAACATTTTGAACCCTAAAGTTAAAATTTCCAATTCGAATTCATGAAACTTGGTGCACATATCGAAAAACACCCCCTGAATTCAAATTTGAAAACTGCAAGTCGCTATCTCACTTATTTTTAAATTATTTTACTTTTATCATGGTATATACAAAATATATTTTCCTATCTTGAAACAAACATAACAATTTTTTTTTCAGTAATTTGAAATCTTGAAACTTAGTGTACATATTGAAAAGTGCAAGTTGCTATCTCACATAGTTTTTTAAATATTTTACTTTTATCATGGTATACACAAAAGACATTTTCCTATCTTGAAAAAAAAATTACAGAATTTTTCTTTTCAGTAATTCGAATTCCTGAAACTTAACGTACATATAGAACAACATCCCCTGAATTCAAATCTATCTCACTTAGTTTTTAAAATATTTTACTTTTGTCATGGTATACACAAAAGACATTTTCCTATCTTGAAACATGACAAAAAAATTTTCTCAATAATTCGAATTCCTGAAACTTAGCGTACATATAGAAAAATACCCCCTGAATTCAAATTTGAAAAGTGCAAGTCGCTATCTCACTTAGTTTTTTTAAATATTTTACTTTTATCATGGTATACACAAAAGACATTTTCCTATCTTGAAACAAACATAACAGAATTTTTTTTCAGTAATTCGAATTCCTGAAACTTAGCGTACATATAGAAAAACATCCCCTGAATTCAAATTTGAAAACTGCAAGTCGCTATCTCACTTAGTTTTTAAAATATTTTACTTTTATTATAGTATACACAAAAGACATTTTCCTATATTGAAACAAACATGACAGAATTTTTTTTTCAGTAATTCGAATTCCTGAAACTTAGCGTACATATAGAAAAACATCCCTTGAATTCAAATTTGAAAAGTGCAAGTCGCTATTTCACTTAATTTTTAAACTATTTTACTTTTATCATGGTATACACAAAAGACATTTTCCTATCTTGAAAAAAACATGACAGAATTTTTTTTTCAGTAATTCGAATTCCTGAAACTTAGCGTACATATAGAAAAACATCCCCTGAATTCAAATTTGAAAACTGCAAGTCGCTATCTCACTTAGTTTTTTAAATATTTTACTTTTATTAAGGTATACACAAAAGACATTTTTCTATATTGAAACAAAAATGACAGAATTTTTTTTTCAGTAATTCGAATTCCTGAAACTTAGCGTACATAAAGAAAAACATCCCCTGCATTCAAATTTGAAAAGTGCAAGTCGCTATCTCACTTAGTTTTTTAAATATTTTACTTTTATCATGGTCTAAACAAAAGACATTTTCCCATCTTGAAACAAACATAGCAGATTTTTTTTTTCAGTAATTCGAATTCCTGAAACTTTGGGTACATATAGAAAAACATCCCTTGAATTCAAATTTGAAAAGTGCAAGTCGCTATCTCACTTAGTTTTTAAAATATTTTACTTTTATCATGGTATACACAAAAGACATTTTCCTATCTTGAAACAAACATGACAGAATTTTTATTTTTCAGTAATTCGAATTCCTGAAACTTAGTGTTCATATAGAAAAACATCCCCTGCATTCAAATTTGAAAATTGCAAGTCGCTATTTCACTTAGTTTTTAAAATATTTTACTTTTATCATGGTCTACACAAAAGACATTTTCCTATCTTGAAACAAACATAGCAGATTTTTGTTTTTCAGTAATTCGAATTCCTGAAACTTAGGGTACATATAGAAAAACATCCCCTGAATTCAAATTTGAAAAGTGCAAGTCGCTATCTCACTTAGTTTTTTAAATATTTTACTTTTATCATGGTCTAAACAAAAGACATTTTCCCATCTTGAAACAAACATAGCAGATTTTTTTTTTCAGTAATTCGAATTCCTGAAACTTTGGGTACATATAGAAAAACATCCCTTGAATTCAAATTTGAAAAGTGCAAGTCGCTATCTCTTTTTTTCAGGATTGCATAGCACCCTTTCTATCAACCCTAAAGTTCGTAAATTATATTTCGTGTCTAATCCATGGACCTTGTTTACAAATACTAACTTAAAAAAAAATCTACGAGCGACTACAAAATTATGTAATACATAGACATCAACTATAATTTATAATTACTCATTATTTTGATTGTTGACTATTATTTTTTTATTATCTAATGCCTAACTGTTACCTAGATCAATATTGTCAGTTTCATTGTTACAGTGCTAGTGAACAGACGTGTGGTGTGCTCGTGTACTGTGCCTTTGAGGACAACTTCCTAGTGCTTGGAGAGCACTTTTGGACATCTTCAAGACTTGGACTTATATTTAGGAACATAATTTATTCATAGTAAGTTTTTTATTTATTTTTAAACTAATTTTAGTAACCATTATTGGGTGCATCAGCCATTATTTCTAAGGACTATTTCGAGTGTATATATACTTTATATTTGAATTATAATTGTTGATGTGTGGAAGAGAATTTGAATTAATTTAGAATTATTTATAGTGTTAATACCATATATACATATCATATATTATTGGACGCACTATATAGTTAACTACAAATATTTTATATTTAATTAATTAAAAATTTAAATATTCTTTTTAATATTAAATTTCTCACACTTACTTTCATATTAGGTATTTTATTTTTACTAATTAAAAACGATTGAAACAGTTCCAAGTCCTTCCATATTATTATCTGTAACCTCTAATCCAAATATTTTCGATTATACTTTTATTGTTACAGAAATATGTAACAGAGATGAATTACAGTCCTTGTCAAGCCGTAGAAGGATGTGAGTGAGTTGCAGAAGGATATCTCTCCTGATTTTAGCGTTGGAGATGATCATATTGTTGCAGAGTATAACACTGAAGACACCCCAACATGTATTGGTGCCCCTCAAGACTTATTTATAAGATTTATGTAAATAAATAAATAAAAGTTATCCTCATAAACATTATGTATATTCGTATAACTAATATATGGCAAGAAAAATTGGCACATAATCAATTCATGCAATGCAACACATATATCTTCACTGTCATTTATTTAACAGTTCATTATATAAGAAATTCACCATATCATAGATCCATGCATACATACTATTTAAAAGGTACAGAAAAACAAAAAGCTAAGTTCAAATATTCCCTTCTGAAATTTAACTCTATATCCGGCGATTCAAATTTCCAAAACTATGTATACATATTTGAAAAAACCCCCGGAATCCAAATTTGAAAACTGTAAATCTCTATCTCACTTAGTTTTTAATTTATTCTATTTTAATCATGGTATACACAATAGATAATTAAGCTACATCTTGAAACAAACATGACTGAATTTTTTTTCAGCAATTCGAATTCCTGCTGTAGAAAACAACTATTTCACTTAGTTTTTCAATAATTTTATTTTAATGTTATACAGGGTGGACGGATTTTTAGTGGGCAACGGAATATTTAAAGTTACCATTTTTTTCATTTTTGCTACTCTTACTATACTAGCTAGACACGATTATTCAAAATTGGTAAACATATGTAGAAAAGTCCGTAGAATCGAATGACGCAACGCCCGTTAATATATATATTTAACCATTCATTAGTTATAGGCCATCAAAGTCAAAAAATATTGTCAATTTTGCATCAAAAATAAAAATTTCTATTTTGGAAACTAAGGCCACGAGATTTTTTTCATTATTTTTCCCGTAATCAACATGCTTGAATTAAGAGAAAATGATACTTTCCATTTAAATACAGAGTGGTCGGATTTTTAGTGGACTACTTATTTGTTTAGTTACCATTTTTTTTTCATTTTTGCTTACTCTTACTATATATTAGCTAGACACGGTTATTCAAAATTGGTAAATATATGTAGAAGAGTTCGTAGAATCGAATGGCGCAACGCCCGTTAATATATATTTTACCATTCATTAGTTATAGGCCGTCAAATTAAAAAAATATTGTCAATTTTACATTAAAAATAAAAAATTCTATTTTAGAAACTAAGGCCTACAGATTTTTTTCATCATTTTTCTCGTAATCAGCATGCTTGATTTAAGAGAAAATGATACTTTTCATTTAAACACAGGTGGTCGGATTTTTAGTGGACTACTGAATTGTTTAAAGGTACCATTTTTTTCATTTTTGCTTACTGTTACTATACTTGCTAGACACGACTATTCAAAATTGGTAAACATATGTAGAGAAGTACATAGAATCGAATGGCGCAACGCCCTTCAATGTAGCTTTTACCATTCGTTAGTTATAGGCCGTCAAAGTTAAAAAATATTGTCAATTTCCATTAAAAATAAAAATTTCTATTTTGGAAGCTAAAGCCTAGAGAATTTTTTCATTATTTTTCCCTTAATCAGCGTGTACGAATTAAGGGAAAATAGTCGGATTTTTAGTAAACTACATATAGTATTATATTGTTTAATTTAATTTTGCAGGGGTAGTTTTCATCAAAATGAAGATTAAAATGTAACTCACCATTGTTGAGTGCTTCAGGTTACAATGTCGGGACTCCAACTGCAACATCAAGATGTCGGCTTTTCACACGGCTGCATCTGAAAAGAACACACATATTTAATAAAATGTTATAATAAAAAAAGGTAATTTTGTATTTCGTGTACTCAAATTTTTTCGCGCTACTTCTACATTCATAAAATTCAAAACACCGCGAACGAATTACATAATACATAAGAATCAATTATAATATATAATGATTCATTATTATTAAATTGTTGACTTGTATTTCTACGGGGTAAATTATTTAACACCCTAACTATTGCATGGATTAATACTTTCAGTTTGTTTGTTACAGTGCTAGTGTAAAGACGTGCGTGTAGTGTGCTGGTGTATCGTGACCACGAGGACGACTTCCTGGTGCTTGGAGAGGAAGTTAGGATAGCTGCAGGACTTGGAATTATATCCATAGATTTCATTTCTTCAAAGTGAGTTTTTTTTTTGCTTTTATAATACTTCATAGTTGTTTCTTTTTATTTGATATATTAGCCATTAATTTGGAGGGATTATTCTAGTATAGATACAAGATATAAACTATATTTAAATAATTGTTCATATTATGTCGAAAATAGTTTGCATTAATTGATAATTATTTAATATTTCTACCATATACAATCTTCTAACATTTTATTCTGTAAATATTATGTATAAAGCCCCATATAGTTTTACGGCACAGATATTTGAAAAAAATGTTTTCTAATGTTAAACATCTGTCACGAATTGTGTTCATCTTGTATACAATTTAATATATCATATCATTGTATGTCCTATATTATATTTTACTACATATATTTTGTTCCATATATACGTAATTATGAATGTGTACGATAATACGACAAATGGTGACGTCCTTTTTTTATTGATGAAATTACGTAACTTATACCTCATTATTAAAATACTTTAATATCGTACACATTATGCATTAAAATCTATAATTATTGATCGATTGAAATATTTATTCATTCTTTTGTAATATTGAATATCTCGCACTTTCTTTGACATTAATATATATAATTATTTTTAAATAATAATTATATATACTTGCAATAATTCTTAACAATCTACAAATAAAATCATATTATTTACTATGACCATTAACCACTAATTTATATTTGTTGCTTCGAGTATATTTTCTATTGTTGCAGAAAGATAAGCTGTGCACTTAAACAGACGATATTGCAAAAGTACCCGAGAGAGTTGCAGTTCATGAATCCTGATTTCCGCATTGGAGATGGTCACCCTGTTGCAGATCATCGCACCCCAAAACAACTCCAACATGGATTTTGTACACCCTAGTCATATTTATCAAATTTATGTAAATAAATAAATAAAACCACCTCATACCTATACAGTACTTATGTTATATAACCATTTAACGTGAAAAATCATCTACTCTACTAATAAAAACTTTATAAACAAATTTTGAAAACACTCATACATATAAGCATATTTAAATGACAGAGAATAAAATCATGTCATTATACAACTCCCATTTTCATAATTATATTTCAACATCTCAAACCGTATTACGTTAGGTTCTCATACATTACAAACACATATTACATGCATACATATTATTTGAAGGGTACAAGAAACGAAAGAGCTAAGTCTAAACATTACTGATTTTTTTTTTAAACGATTCATACATATGGAAAATAATTATACATATTCAAAATAATTTCCTACATTCAAATTTGAAAAGTACAAATGCCTATTTCTGTTAGTTTACGAGATATTAATTTTTAAACTTGCTATTTTCAATAGAGATGTACTCGTCTTGAAACTAGCATTACTGAAAATTTTTCAGCGATTCATATATTCTAAAATTAAATTTACCATATAGTAAATAAATTCCTTAATATCAGTTTGAAAAGTACAAGTCGCTATATCTCATAATTTTCGTGAAATTCATTTCTAAAGATACTATTTTCAATAAACATATACACGTCTTAAAATAAGCATTACCAATTTTCTCTTCCAGTGATTGAAACATTTTAAAATGATACATATAAAAAATTACTTTCTATATACAAATTTAAAAAGTACGAAACGCTATTTTTCTTAATTTTCGTGATATTCAATGTCAAAGTTGCTATTTTTAATAAACATGAACACGTTTTGAAATAAACATAACTGAAAAATTTTTCTGAGATTTAAAACTTTTTAAATTTTGTATAAATATACAAAATAACCCTCTACAACTAAATTTTGAAAATGCAAGTCGCTTTTTCTTTTAGTTTTTCATATACTCATTTTTTTAAATTGCTATTGTCAATAGATGTACCTGTTGTGAAACAAGCATTGCTGATTCAGCTATTATAAAGTGCTGAAATTACGTTTACATATAGAAAATAATCCTACAAATACAAATAAGATTAGGATAATTCGCTATCACTCTTAGTTCTTGAAGTATTTAATTTTAAAGTTATTATGCACAATATATAAAGCAATAGTACATATTTAAAACTTTAAAATTTCAATATCTCGATACTATATAACTAATTTGGACTTAGCTCTATTTTTCTGTACCATCATTTGCATCCCCTACATACATACGAGTACACACTTGTAATCCAATGCTCTGATTGTTCTAAATAAAACATAGTTAATAAAAAATCTAATTTGTATTATTATATATAAAATACACTTCACAATATATTCGCACATTACAAAATTATTATTTGTGTATCTAGAGCGGAAAATGACGCTTTCCACACACACTTTCTGTGTCCATTGAAAAAGATGATATAAACATTTTCTTTTCAAATCACCTATGTACCAAGTCTTCTAATTTAAAACTGTATCACAAAATAATTGTCTCTCCTGTAAGAATGACGTAATAAGATTTTCGACGTAATTAAAAACATTACATTTTAAATTTCGAAATGCATTAAGATAATAAACTGATAAATTGATACATTATTCCTATTTATATAGATCACAAATTTCCACGAAGTTAATTAATATATCAACATTACATGTTTGATACAATTTAAAACAAATACAGTTCAAATATATTTTATCTACTGTTTGCATGATTGAAAATTTTTTAAACTTCATTTTCATATTCGACAATTAAATTTAAAAAACCATCAAAATTTTCTTTTCATTTTGTTTAAACATTAGTTTACATATTTTAAATATATCTTTTAGCTATGTGCGAATTCGAATTTGAATCCCAAAAGTTTATAGCAAGAGAGACATTCATTTTGAAGTTGTAAAATATATTATTTTAAACTTAGATTATATTTTCAATATCCAAAACATGTTAGGGAAAAACTTTATAAGCATTTTCTGTTATAAATAAATATGTGATCATCTTATACATAATTAATGTCTTCTATTATTTCTATTTGTTAAAACAAATGATCCTTATAAAAGTTCTTTCAACAATTAATCGATCGATTGTTGTCAATAATGTATGTGGCTATACTTGTATATTTCAACGAATCATACTAAAGAATTTATATCGTAATTATGTTCTCATATATAATTAAAACAAACCTATATATCAAATATTATCTTTCAAAGTGTTACAGATCAAGATACATTTATTTATGTATATAATTGTCATTCGCATATATCTCTGTATTAAAACAATATCTTTGCAAAATATAGCAATGCATTATGTACACCATTATGTAATATATTTATGACCAATAAATACCGATAATACTATATAATATTTCATTCTAGTACCCTATTTCCAACAAAAATTGCAATTAAAACATCTAAGTTCATATCCCGCCTAGAAACCAGTTCACAGCCTATAGATCCACAACCAGAACGACGACCAACAAAAACTCCCATCCTAAAGATCCAGGTTCGAATTCCGCTTACTAGCCACCAGGAAACAGCCGAGCATCCCATCCTAGCTACCAGCAACCCGCCCTAGCCATCCACGAGCGCGCCTAGGCTACGAGCCGAAGGCGAGTACGTAGGTGCTAGGCGGGTTGCTGGGAGCTAGGATCGGATCGCTCCGCTGGTTCCTGGGGGCTAGCCAGCAAAAAATTTCTAGAAACCTGTATATAGCTTGATATAGACGTTATTACGTAATTTCACGACGAAGAGTGACCGGTAGGAAGCCAACGCTCACGCTGCACGAATGGCTGTAAATTCAACAGACAGCCAGTATTATACATAGCTAGAAATCTGTGGTGGGAGACCTGAGATTCATGATTCGATCACCAGGCCTACCGTATTGTCAGAAATTTGAATTTTTGTGGGGAATACATTCCGTTCGGCCAGAGAGCTCACAAATTCTCGTTTTCGTGACTAGTAGTCTTGCTACACGCTGTACATCGCTGAATCTACACGATATTTTAAATTTTGTCAGCCAGAAGCCTAGCAACAGCATTTCGGTCGATGGATTTCTGAATTTTGGTGGGTAAATGCCTTGCGATCGACTGACAAACCGTCCGAGAGCTCAAAAATGCTCGCAACGGCAGTAAAGTGCTACTTTTCGGCCGCTACGGCTCTAAAACGTCGATTTTGTCGACCAGAAGCCTTGCTGGAACTCGCGGATCGGATTTTGCTGGCTAGGAATTTTTTCGTGTAGGCTACTTGCTTTTGTAATCTGCTGTGCACTAGGTTGAAATTTAGGCGCTAAAATTATTCATGCAGGCTGCAGATCGGCGATCGCTTTGCGGTTCTCTCGAATCGATTTTTGCTGGTTGCTTACCTATAGGCCGTAAATCGTTCATATCCTGTTGATCTCATTTTGATGATCTAGTTCGTATTTTGGTGAATTTCTGGTTGCTGGAATGCAATTTTTGAGAATAGGAAAATAGGTTTTTGAATTGAGAAATTGTATTCTTTTTTACTGTTTTTATTGCTTATTTATTTAATACATTTAATTTGTGTTACATATTGTAATATTATTCTATGAGGACTTATAAATAAATAATGAAACATATATCGCCAAATATTTATTAAATTGTATCGTATAAGTTGTTACATAATATTACAGATTTTTGCGAGTATAATGTATAACATTTTTTTTTCTAAGACTTATCGAGATATAGATTACTTTCTATGTAAATACTTTCAAATAAATAATAGTTATGCAAAGATTTATATACAGAGATACAATTAAAAATAGATCAATAATTTAACACAAATATATGTTTAATATGAATATATTAACTGCTATATTGTGACTATGTCTTAGAAAAAAACTGTATCAATAGGAAATAAAGTAGAGCAATTATAATATAATACTGATATATTCACTATCACAATATTAAGTTATATTTTTCACCAAATTACACACAAATGTAGTTATATTCGTTCATGAGCATCTGTACAGTGTAGACGTACCTGTGCGTGCGAACAAAGTTGTGCTATCTACCAAGTGAACAGTTCTTTAAGAAATTTTAAAATGCCGCGAAATAAGGATACTAAAGACGAGGTCCTAAATGAAGAACATCTGAATAAGATAGTGAATGCCGTTTCGCTGCGAATTGAACAGATCCTTGAAACTAAATTTGAACAATTTACTACAGAATTAAAAAGTATCAAGGAAGAATTAAACACTGTTAAAAAAGAACTGTGTGTTAAAGACAAATTAATAAGTGAGTTACGTGAAGCAAATGATAAACTAGAGCAATATAGTAGACGAAACTGTCTTCGTGTGTTCGGGGTGCAAGAATCACCAAATGAAGATCCTGGGAGTACCTTAGTCGATCTATTTAAGAAGAAGATGAACATCTCCATCGGGCCTGAGGACATCGACAGATGCCATAGACTGGGAAAGAAGGAAAAAGATAAGTGCAGGCCCCTAATAATAAAATTTGTGTCCTATGATACTCGCTCGAGAGTTTTTTCCAATAAAAGTAGACTTAAAAATACTGGTGTAAGTGTACGTGAAGATCTCACGCGGGTCAGAGTCGCACTACTAAAGGAATGTACTAAACGCTATGGTATTAAAAATACTTGGACTGTGGATGGCGTTATCAGTGTTAAAACTCAAAATAAAATACATAAAATCAGTAGTACAGATCAGCTGTCCAAAGTTTCATCTTAAAATCTGCAAATCATACATTTTTGCTGTATAAACTTGTTACTTATCTTTTGCTTCTTAAAAAAGACAGGCGATGGGTCAATGACTCTATCACTGTGTCAAGGTTTTTTTTAACCTGTATGATTTTGTAGTTGCTTATTGATGTATAAAACGTACTCACGTATATTTTATCTTCTATACTTATTTTGAGTTTCTCATGAGTTTAAATTGATGAAATAAACTGCACTTATTTGTTTGCTATGCTCTTGGATGTATATTTTGATTTTGATCATTGTTATTGTACAACTTAATTACTTATATTAATTATTTGTTATATATTTTAATTTTTTATTACTATTGTTCTTTTATTACACTTTGTTATGATAACTTTGGCGCATTTTAACATAGGTTCTCTCTGTAGTTGTTACTCTGAGTTCAAAGATTTCTTAGAATGTAAACAGTTTGACATATTTACACTTAGTGAAACATGGCTTAAAGCAGATTATCCTAATGATCAATTTTTAATTAATAATTATGAAATTTTTCGCAGTGACAGAGATAGCAGAGGTGGTGGAGTCGCATTTTATATAAAATCATCTTTGGTTAAATATATTATCTCATATAATGATCATATCAAAACTATCACCAATCATATTGAACAATATTGGATGATTTTTTGTATTGATAAAATTAAATTTGCTGTTGGCGTATTTTACAGGCCTCCATCTGGTAGTATCAATCAATTTATTGACAGTTTAGAAACTACATTTAGTAATATCTTTCCTACAGTTAATTTTGTGTTCTGCACAGGAGATGTGAACATCAATATGCTTAATACCTCATCTAGTGCGTCCATACGTTTTACTAATATGTATTGTCAATTTAATTCATCACATTTAATTACTGAACCTACACGCATTACTCCCTATTCCGAAACTTTACTAGACGTACTAATAACTTCAGATATTTCCATTTGTTCAGATGTAAATGTAATGGACATGCATAATTTTTCTGATCACAGACTAATCTCATGTGCAATTGATCTGCACAATGATGTCCCTGTACCAACTACAATCACGTATAGAGATTTAAAGAATATTAATATGAACGATTTAATATCTTATTTCAACAATGTAAATTGGGATTACATGTTTAATGTGGAGAATATAAATGATAAAGTTGAATTTTTAAATAATAAAATAATAGAGATTTTTGATATATTAGCACCAATAAAAACCGTAACTGTTCGGAGACCACCTAAGCCTTGGATAACTGATGTTATTAAAACTATGATTAAATTTAGAAATAATGCTTTTGCTGATTTCAGAAGAACAAAATCGATTGCTAAATGGAATTATTATAAACATCTAAGAAATGAGGTCACTAGTGCTATTAGACGGGAGAAAAAAGCCTATGTAGAATTCAAAATAAGATCTGGGAAATCTAACATGTGGAACACTTTAAAAGAGTTTAATATTAATAATAAATCTATCCCGCCTTTACCTTCAGAACTATGCGATGTACATAAATTAAATTCATTCTTTAATAGCACCAATAACTTAAAATGCAACTCTGATTTACTAAATTACTACAACTCTCATAAAATTAGTACCTCTATCTTTTCGTTTACACTAGTAACAGAACCAGAAATTCAAAAAGTATTCGATACTATCAATTCTAATTCTACTGGTGTCGATAATATAAACTTAAAGATGCTAAAATATATTTTTGTTTTTATACTTCCACAGATAACTCATATCATAAACACATGCCTATTATATGGTGTAGTGCCAGATATATGGAAAATTGCTGATATTATACCATTACCTAAATGCAAATCTCCCAATAACCTTAATGATATCAGACCTATTAGTATTCTGCCAACTATGTCAAAAATATTAGAGAAAATAGTCTTTAATCAAATTTATAATTACTTGAACTGTTACAATCTTCTACCTAATATTCAGTCTGGTTTCAGAAAGGGTTATAGCACTACGACCGCATTACTTAATGTTACTGATGATATTATGAGGCATATTGATAATAATAATATGGTCTATCTTCTTCTTCTTGATTTCAGCAAGGCTTTTGATACTGTAAATCATGAATTGTTAATAGCAAAGTTAAAACATATTGGCTTCGATGATATTAGCATCAACTACTTTACTAATTATCTAAGTAATAGAAAACAAAGAGTATCATACAGTAATACGAAATCTGGTTTAGTTAATATATCAAAAGGTGTCCCTCAAGGGTCGGTATGTGGTCCCTTATTATTTTCTTTATATACTTTTGATCTCCCCAAAATTGTCAAGCATAGTAATGTACATTTATATGCTGATGACACGCAACTTTATTTACCATTTAAACCAAGTGAATTCCATAAATCATTAGTTAACATCAATGACGATCTGCAATATATTGCTAAGTATGCGTGCGATAACTGTCTAACTCTCAATGAACAAAAATGTTGCGTAATGCTTTTTGGAAATAAGACTGTAAGACAGTTTCTTTTAAATAATAATTTGGTTAAAGTGTCATTAAATAATGTTGAACTACCTATTAAACATTCTTCAAAGAATTTAGGTCTAATACTGGATACAGAACTACGTTTCACTGAATATGTTACTTTGCTAATTAAAAAAGCATACTTAGCGTTGAAAAATCTCTATATGAACCGCTTTGTTCTTTCGAGAAAATATAAAATAATTTTAGTAAACAGTCTTGTACTTTCTGTATTCAATTATTGTGATACAATTTATGGGCCTTGCCTTAAGATTCAGGATATTAAAAGAATACAGAAAGTACAAAACTCTTGCATTCGCTTCATATTTGGTTTTAGAAGACGTGATGCGGTTTCATCAGTACACATCAGAAATGCAGGTTGGTTAAATATGAGTGAAAAGAGAAGTCATCATTATGCATGTCTTTTACACAAAACCATTGTCACCAAAATTCCATCATACTTGCATCAGAAATTAATATTTCGAGGTACGCAACACTGTCGGAATCTAAGAACAAATTTAAAATTACATATACCTAAACATCGAACAGAACTATTCAAACGATCCTTCTCTTGTGCAGGACCTAGTTTATATAATCAATTGCCAGATAATTTAAAAATAGCTAACACCTCTATTTTCTCATCTAAACTAAGAAAAATGTTATTTGAAAACGAATAAATCAACAGTAATTAATGTTAAATTTACAAACATTTTTTTTTTCCTTCTTGTTTTTAAGTCATGTTCATTAATATTGATTTTCATATTACGTTTTTTTTATATTAACTTTACTACTGTTACAATGTAATGTTATTATTGGTATTCTTATTGTTATTTTGTTGTATTAAATTCATTAAGTTGGTTACAATATATAAAATTTGTTATAAGGTTAAGTGTAAGACCAGCTGTAGCTGAACTTTACCAAATAAAATGGGTTATTATTATTATTATTATTATTATTATTATTATTATATAGGTTACTGTAATCCAAACTCTAATATAATGTAAATACTTACAAATAAATATAACACAATTCAATATTAACTTGTTATTGTCTAATAAATTGGTGAAATACACCCACTTTCAGGTACGAGAATCCGCAATAAACCTTTCTCGCCAAGGAGAGGTTTCTCGTGAGATAGCAGACTTCCTAATGATCAATAAAAGCACAGCAAATGGAATTATCACTAAATATACATTGCCAAAATCATTAGCTGAAAAGCCAAGATGCAATAGAGCCCCGTAAACCAGATAAAATAATTAAACTAAAATCTAAAGTAGTAAAATAATTTTTATACCAATAAAAGTTCGAATTCTTGTTTGACCACCCTAATCTTCGAATTTAAATCCAATAAAACATTTATGCCAGAAGTTAAAAATACGCGTTGGAAAAAAAAGCCTGAATTATGGAACTATTTAGGAAATGAATGACAAGATGTACACCACAAGACAGTATTACAAATTTAATTAAATCAATGTCTCGACAGTATTCTACAGTGATTGTATCAAAAGGAATGATGATAAACTATTAAATATGGAGAACAAATCAAAAAGATTGTTTTGAAACACGTATATCTTTGGCGCAATATTTTAATTTTTTAATTATTTAGTTACTACATTATTTTCTTTAACTACATAGTTTCTGGTTTATAATAGGAAAATATTTTATGTACAAATGCAAATGTTTATTAATACAAATGTTTGATTGTTGTATTCCTTTTACAATATATGATAATGGTTTAAAAATATGCTTGGCTCAAAACTTTTGCACGCCACTATAGATAAACGTTACTTTACATAACACTATAAAGATATTTCGATTTTTGTTTAAAATGTATTGGGGACTTTTGCATAAAGAAAAACTGTTTTCCCATGTTAAACGCCTATGGCCAGATTTTTAAATAACGCACAGCATATAAAATGAAGATAATTCGACTGCTACGTCATTATTTATACAGTTTTCAAACGAGAAAACGTAGTTTTAAAACAACGATAAAGCTTAAAACCATTCAATCAAGAAAAATCAGCTGTATTTTAGACATGCTCACATGTTTTAGAATACATGCATTTGTTACCCATGTATTGATATATGATTTGTATGTAAAGTTTGGTTTATGTTGGAATTTAAAGTTTTATATTTAGAAAACAAATTTTAGAACATTGTTTTCCCTTCTAGAATATGATATACTTTGATACAGAAGTTCAACTAATTATATTTACGTGCACGAACCAAACATGACGCAATTACAATCTAACACTACTTTATAGTAAAAATAAACAATTTACCTAGCAAAAATCAGCTGCACCTTTAGTTCTACTGCTGTATTGTCATTTGAATTTGTTTAAAACACATCACAAAGTAAATATAAGAAATAAATGCACTAGTAAACACGAAACAAATATCACACGAAACAACTGTCATTTTTGTCTGCCATTTTGTTAAGTCGACGACGCATGCTCGCGTGCAGTGTTGCCAACTCATGGAAAATTTCTCGTCATCGGGAAAATTGTAATTGTAATTTAAAAAATCTGATGTGGCCAACACATGACCTCCCGCCAATTCCATGTTTAAAATAGCAGTGAGCTTTAAGTAAAGTATCATTTTCGGTTAATCGTTTGTAAATAAAATCTAATTTGTTGTCCAATAAATAGAAAAGTCTGTAATACGAAATTTTGGATTGTTTTATTGTTTTTCCTCAAAAATTTGTTAGAGCTCCAAATTAAGTACTACATCCGATTTATCATATATGGTTAAAATCTAATATGTTGTTTCAAATTATATATGAGTTTTAAATACCAAATTTGAGAAGTTTTGGATCATATTTTAATAGGCTTTAAGGAAAAATCGTCACACACGTACATTCTTATAAAAATCAGCATCATCTTCTAGGTGCTCTAAAACGCAATCTTTGTAAATTCTTCGCCGTACATAATCCATTTCGTAAATGTGTAGTTGTAAATTAATATTAATTTATAGTGCTGCAAAAATAGCAATTAGCAAATTTAAATCAGATCATCCTGTTCATCTAACATTTATGTATGATGGAAAATATATTATTTTTACAAACCTTAATAAAATATTTTACTATTATATTCTCATTAACACGGTTTCATTATTAATTGTAATATAATTGCTGCCTGTCAGTGACATTTGTTTAAATATGACAAACCCGTCATTAAAATTATGATTTTGTTTGACGCATAGACTAGGTGATACATGGAAATAAATTATATTATAAATTCATATTTAAAGTTATTTAGAATTATTTACTAAATGTTATTATCGTAGAATTGAAGATTAAACCATTATATTCCATTTTAATTAGTAAAAGTTGCTAACAAATTATATTCAATGAATTTTTTACAAGAAAAACTGTTAAAAGCTTGTATAAATGATACTTCCGGTTATTCGATATACACTAAAAACTTATGAGCTCTTCCCATATTAGTATAGAATGGGTATACAAAATTTTTAAATTTTTCTGATTGATAGTATTGGAGTAATCGTGTCCACATGATCCACACACACACACAGACACACACACATACATACTTACAGACATTATTGTAAAAATGTTAAAATCGGATTCTGGGGACATCAAAACGTGCTTATTATATAAAATCTCTATATGCTATTTTTAGCACGATCCCTATACCTCCCATACCTAGGGTAGCGGGAGGTAAAAAGGAGGGAAAGGGAAAAAGATTAATATCTTAATAATTTAAGAGGAAACATTTTAATTAAGAATACAATTCTCAAAAATAGAATATTTATATGAAAAATAAATAAAAATTGCAAAACTGAAATTAAGTTTTTTTTTGCAGAACATAACGTAATTGAATAAAACTGAATTTTGGACTTCCATTATCTTATTATTAACTAAAAACAAATAATATCACAACGTTTCGGTAGGTAAGTATCTGGCTTACGTCCGTCATCAAATTATATTACTAAAGTAATGACGTCATGTATATTAATAGTATTACTATGTTTACATGAGATACTAATTTATAAGGCGCGGGCAGTCATGATGGGACCCGTGACAGAATGACAGCTAGTAATTATGTAGATAGATGTCAAATGTCATCATTTTTCATTTAAAATATCATGTGGTTTATTTAACTCGTCAAGTAAAGTCCACACTCCTGGTGACAAGAAACCACGTGAACTTAGAAAATTTTAAAATTTTGAATTAAAATTTGAGACATTTGCAAGTTATGAACATGATTACTAGCTATCATTCTGAAACAGGCCTCCATATCTGCGTGTCAAGATTTGGTTATTTGCAGGGTATCTATTGCTCTCTAAAGATACATAATGTCATTAAAGTTTGACACTGTTTTCAGCGGAATTAATGGCTTACCGTTAGACAATTCCCGTTCGAAGTAGTTCACGACATGAATGATTAGCTACTGAGATTGTTTTGTTAAAGCTTTAGGCATTATTATGGATGTATTTTAGTATATTACTTATAAAACAAACAAGTAATACTGTAGCGCAAGTCACAAATACTTAACGCAGAGAAACCTGACAACCAAGTGACAAAATAATGATAGGATCGATATTTGATCGATTTAAAATTTAATGTAAACATTATCATGCTAACGTATGGTATAAAAATCAACTACAATTATTTCAAATAATTTTATATTCCGTAAAAGGAATAGAAACTGACTTAGAAATATTTGTAAATTTCATTAATATATACGTTTCTTAATACAAGTATTTTTTCGTCTGTATTTAAAAAATAAATAATTTCTACAAGTCATATTTCATTTTATAAGGTTTTTTTCGGGCTGAGGACGTAAGTCTTCTGCCTATTCATTTTTACTATAATAATAGCTTAGCTACCGAAACGTAGTGATATTATTTGTTTTTGGCTAATAATAATAAAATATCTAATGTGGACAACACATGACTTCCTTGTACGCCTGTTACACTATACATATTTTGTTAATAATTAAAATATGTAGGTATTATAAGAGACCCAATCTTAAAATTGCACGTATTTGACATAATTTGATATTGACATTAAATTCTTTATTTTTTTGTTATTTCTTGCCCTAATTCATAGCAAACTTAATTACAGAAACCAAAAAGTACATAATGTTTAAATTTACATATCTCGCTTATACAAAGAACTAATTTAATCATACTTGAAGTTTTCGACGCAAAATTCAATTCTCTAAAACTTTTATTGTTAAATTCAAAATAACACCATTTTTTTCAAGAAAAACTGATAATAGCTTCAAGTAAAGTATCACTTCCGGTTAGTCTATTTTAACCAAAGTCTATTATGTTATATCCATTGATATAAAAGTATTATATACCAAATTTGAAAAGTTTAGGATTATATTTTAATATAGTTTTCCATTAAAATCTATTATAGGTTTCAAGTAAAGTACCACTTCCGGGTATACCATTTTAACTAAAATCTATTATGTTATTTTCATTGATATAAAAGTATTATATACCAAATTTGAAAAGTTTTGGATTATATTTTAATATAATTTTTTATTAAAATTTACTATAGGCTTCAAGTAAAGTACCACTTCCGGGTAGACCATTTTTACTAAAATCTATTATGTTATTCCCATTGATATAAAAGTCTTATATACTAAATTTGAAAAGTTTTGGATTCTATTTTAATATAGTTTTCCATTAAAATCAAATATGGGCTTCAAGTAAAGTACCACTTCTGAAAGTTATGCAAGGACCAATAAGGGAGGTGCACAACTAGATGTTATAACAGTCCTAAATACAAAATTTTAACTTTCTACGTCTTCCCGCTTTTCAGTTATGCGAGATACGTACGTACGTACGTACGTACAGACGTCACGACGAAATTAGTCAAAATGGATTCAGGGATGGTCAAAATGGATATTTCCGTTGAAATCTGGAAACCGAATTTTTTCGCGATTACAATACTTCCTTTACTTCGTACAAGGAAGTAAAAATAAAATAATTGTTAAAATAAACCGTTTTATTATTATATTTTACAGTTACAAGGAATTTCAAATTTTGTGGGGAAAAAGGGTAAATTTACTTTACTCTGTGAGAATATTGAATTTAAAAGGTTGGCAACCCTGAACGCAAGCGTGATCGTTGGACTAAGAACTTTAAAATGGGCCAGCTGATATTTGATTTGAAGATTATTTTGTTAAATTAGTAAATTTAAGTTATTAATGAATAAGAGTATTGAATCAATCATAAACAGTCTAATGTTTTTATCGAAATGCAGTCTATGAATTGTTTTATGAAATATGGAGCAATATTTTTTTCCTAAATTTAAAAGGATACGAACTTTTTCTAAATGGTGTAATATATGTATGCCTGATACTTATAATAATTATAGCTATAATATGAAACATGAACATATATGCTGTATCATAAATGTTTTTATTGTAATGGAAATGAAATAAATGTTATATGTTTGGAAAGAAATTGTTTATTTATTTATATATCTTATAGCTAAGGGTGCAAGGGTTAAAAATACATATAGGGGTTGTTTTGAGGGATGGACAAGGCGTAGTCTTTCCAAGGAAATCCTCTCCATGTCCTAGCATAATTTCGGCACTACATCTGCACATCAATACAAAGAATAAGCGTCCAGATCCTTCTGCAGTTCGCTCTGGTCCTTTTACCGCTTATCCTGATTCTTTGCAATACCTACAGCTTATTTCTTCAGCCTAGAGTTCTGTAACAATTAAATAATCAATCAAAATTTGCTTATTTATATTACTAAAAAAGGGGATAGAGTATATTTATAAAATAAAATAAATTATTGATACCTAAAACTCTACATTTTTATTTATTTTTAAATTATACCTTCCAAAATTCATAAACGACCACATTTGGGATTTTTTTTTGAAAACTTATAAAAATCTACTGTTTTATACATTTCAAAGCGCTGATTCTACATTTTTAAACAATAATTTAATATCTCTTTTAGTTCCTAAGATAATAACGTTCAATCATGGATGTCAAAAATTCAATTTTTGGGCAATAACTTAAAAATGGGCAGAGATACATACCTGGAAACTTAGCCATTCAAATCTATGGGCAAAATTACATAAATATCCAAATTTTCAATATTTTTGAAAAATGGCTACAACTTCTAGTGCAATATAATTAAAAATGGCCAAAAATTGCTAAAACTCAATTTTTTAAAGATTTTGGCTTTTTTCAGTTATTTAGTTCTAGAAATTGTATCCACTGTTCAAAAAATTTGTATACTTCTGTAATTTTACCAATAGAATCGAATGGCCAGGCTCGTTTTCCACCCATTTTTGGCTTATTGCCCAGAAATGGGTAAAGTCTTAAATATAAATATCTCGAGAACAAAACGAGATATGGACCTGCCGTTTTAAAATTTGGAATCAGAGAGTTGAATCTAAGTTTACTGAATTTGGAATTTCAAAAATTTTGAAGATTTTGGAGAAAAATGTATTTGGGTTTTGAGGAAAATATAAATATTTCAATTAATGATAGTAGTAAAGATTTGTGAATATGATAATCTATATTTGATACACCCAATAATGGTTATAAATGATGATTAGTCACCAAATGTAGTGCAAAAATAATAAAATATAAACTTACCGTAAATAAAAAAAAAAAAACTTCAGGTAAACCCCAAGTCCTGCAGGTGACCAAAAGTCGTTTTCAAGCACCAGGAAGTCGTCCTCGAAGACACAGTACACGAGCACACCACACACACGTCTATACACTAGCACTAGAGTAACTTAACTGGCAAAATTAATCTATGTAATCGTCAGGCATTAGATAAGTATATAATTAAATTATCAAATATACAAATCAACAATTATTAAAATAATTAAATTATTAAAAAGTAATTGGTTACCTACTTATGGATTATGTAACTTTTTTTACATCCCTAAAGTTTTGCCGATTTTGACTGTCCCCTAGGACACTTGTAAATCAACCCCTAATGTACTAGGGTTGTCAGATAAACAAAGGATCATAGAAAGCACTCGGCCACGCGAAAGCTGAGTCAATATATTTATATAACCAGCATTACATAACAATAAATTTATCATATTTCTGTAAGGCGTTTCATTTTCTATTATCGACAAAACTGAACCAAGTAAATGGCAACTAAACTTCAAAGTATATTCTAAAGTAATTTTCAATATGATTTTCTGTTCAAAATTCTGTATACAGGGTGCTTCATGTAACAGTAAAAGGCTTTGCAGTATGAATTGTAGATATTAATACGAGAAATAAATCCCAATAAACATTGGTACTATATAACGCTTGGTAAGTGATATACCGAGGCATAATACTGAAATACCAGAAAATAGTTCGCTTATATCCTTGCATCCAGTTTTGTTCATATCATTTGACACAAATTTTAAATTTTTGTTATTCGTAAATAAATATTCATTTGTGATGCAAGAATTTTTAAACATGCTAAGAAAATATAAAGCACTTACATTTGTCGTTTTCTTAATCACTGCAAAATCGCAGGACGTTTATAGTTGGCCTAGGAAGAGGGTCACCCATCCTGGTACTGACTGCAAAGATCACAGCTTGACTTCTGAAACATAAAAAAAGTCAATATATTACACGGTATATCATACAATAGTTCATGAAGATAACATCACGATTTATTTTGGCATTAACGAGAAAACATATTATATTCTCAGTTACAAATTGTTTATTCTACAAACCATAAAAAATTTCACATATTTTTGAATATAATAACCTTATTTACTTGTTTATAATTTCATATAATATCTATGCATTAATTTCTAACACTCTTTTTGTGTCCAATAATTATAAAACTAATCTTTCCAAAGGGGAAAAATATTGCAACACTTTGTTATTTAATGCGATAAAAATCAACACAAAATATCGTAAAGAACATAAGGAAACTTTTGATAAAGTATTTCAAAATACACATCACTTTCTTAAGAAAAGTTTTGTAACATTTAAAGACCAAAAATATATCGCAAAAATTAGGGTTATGTTTTGTTTGTTCACGAATACATCATTAGAATATTAAAAAGATGTTCACTTTTCGTCAAAATAGATAATACCGTTAGTAAATTCAACAAAATTAATGACATTTTAATTATGTTTACTGATTTACCTGAATTTTTTTCCCACAACTATCTTCGTATACACCAGTTTTGATTTACAGTCTTCTATGTAGATATTTAGCTCACGATATCACAAATAATTTATTGAAATACACTTTCAAAACTATTTTAAACTAACTATTATACTCTTACAATAATAATAGTTATATTATCTTTAATAACAAATAGATTCACTACAACAAATTCACCACTGTTTACCATACGTTGACAGGTGCTCTCATAACCACTTTTCACTTGCAATAAAATGGACGTGACGCGTGTACAGATTACTGAGTCGGTGTAAAAACAATTCATTTAGGGAACAAACAATTATTGTTACCAGACAACAATAAATAACGGAGGAAAACACTTATATGTATTGTTTTATTACAATAAATGTCCACAAACTATTTTTTTTAACATGTATAGTAAGGAACTACTTCACTACGCGTAAGGCATGCGTAAAACAAACAAATGTGCAAGCTTGGCATATTTATACGCCGTGTAAGAGGAAATTTAAAAAATGATGAATGCGGTTCTATACCATTAAAAAAAAAATCCTGCAAGGAACAGGACGAACTGAGAATTTTAGTGCAAAAGCGACAAAAAATTCTACGTAATAAGAGAAATATGAATTTTTAAAATTTGTAATTTGGTATAAGGTAGTATATTCTAAATAGTGGTTAATTCCAAAATTCTCACTGTTTTCTTTTCATTGTTTAAGCTTTTCGCAGAAGGAATCTTCGAGCTTTTCGCCAAGTGGATCCGGGTCAAACTTGAGGTCTTCCTCTGGCTCAAAAAAGCCCTCATTCCTTCTTTTATTTGCTGAAGGTTTTAGTGGTCAGTGATTCGCATACAACCGATGGACATCTTAAGGAAATCATTTCAGGTCTACATCACTTAACCAAGCCGTGGATACTATTAATTTATTTACTGTATTGTTTTAGCTAATTTATTTATGTAGTGAATTTTAATAAATCATATTTTAGTTTATACAACGTTTTTTTAATCATAATTCAACCTAAAATATTTATTTTTTAATATGTAGAAAATCTAATATGACTAACACATTATTACCTTTCGTCAGTTCTACATATTTCGTATAAATTTCGTACAGAAAGTTTCTTACAAAAGATTCTATATTTCCCGTAATAATGTATCATGAATTTATAGTATAATTTTACTTGACACTGACATCTGTCAATTGGAAATATTTGATTTTGTTTTCATGATGTAGCTTGAAGCATCATAGGTTGTAAAATTTATAGAAAATATGTACAAAAAATGTAATTAAATGTATAATTATTGGAAAATAAAAAATAGATGAAAGCAAATAAATATAAAAATAATTTTTAAATTTTATTAAATAGATGAAAACGTTACAATAATTGGTAAGAAGAATAATGCTTTTTATTTCAATAAAAAGATTTTTATAAATAATACACAATTCATTTTCCATCCTACATTGTATTTATTTTCTTTCTTCTTTGCGTTTATTTCCGCATGCTCCAGACTCCAGAGTTCTTACAACTGCATGGACCGCTCATTTAATCTCGGTCCATGCCATCAACTAGGCCTGATGCGTCGCTCTGCATTGACTAGGACGGAAAGGACGCATCTTCTCCCAGGATTCCCTTTGGCGCCAATGGAAAACCGTCCGCAAAACAAGCATTGGCAGAGAACTGGCCTAAACCATTGTTGACATTTATGAGGCTTTTCAGCAAAGATCCTCCGTACATCTAAGAAGGTTGAGATCCACTATCGTAGTCTGCGTTGAGGGATATCGTCGCATTTGATATGTCCGTCCATTCATTGGTATCCACTTGACAATTTCCAAAATTGCACGTAGAAATTAGTTCTATTTTTGTGAGTCCACTTTGGAAAATGGGAATTCAGTACCTAGGACACAAATAAAAGGGTTAATATTTTAGATCTGCAAATATATCTCGAATGTTATTATCATATTTTTACTGTAAATAAAGAACCAACCTGTTAGAATATGGGATTCTTGCCTAACACTTTTCCAACCCACTGATACGTTGTGGGAATCGAAGAATTTTATTATTATAATCGGTGAATTTTTAACGGATAGCCACTTTTTAATTTTGATACATCTTCCAAATAGCACAGCTGGATTCTTGAATCCATTTATTCGTCGATACTTGAAAATTTTGAAATTAATCCAATCAGCCGAAGAATGAGTTTTTCAAAAACTTGAAACCATTTATTTCCTCTTCAAATTTCCAATGCCTTTGGATGATGAGAGTTATTTATTTCCTCTTCAAAATTCCAATGTCTCGGATGATGAGAGTTTTTCGTAGAATCAGCTTGATCTCTGATTTTCGGTTTTATCGGCAGGTAGACTGCTACCAGTACTTGTTAATTTTGATTGGATTCCAGAAGGAAGGAAGACAGTGGTCTATACTCGTTCATCCAGAACGCCAGTGCTTGGAAAAGGATTCACAAAGAAATTTTGATAATAAACCCCAAAACAGATACTAGAATTTTGGAGGGCCGGGTAATTTATTCATCCATAATAATAATAATAATCCCTGTCCAATTTAGAGTACTCGAAATAAGGATTCCCCGGATTTAACTGCTCATACTCCCTCCTAGAATAAAAAATAAATTTGATTAAATATTTATGTCATATATGTAATAGTCAAATATTATGATAATATTAAAACTTATTAAATTATGTACTAATATTGTCCTAATAAAGAAAACTACAACATTGTATGTTTGTATGTTTTTTGAAAATATGTTTGAAATGCGTTTCATTTTCGTAATTAGAGTGTATGATATTTGGTGTGTGTGCGTAACGTATGGAATGTAAAATATTGCAAACGTTACTATGGTTCTTAAACAATACCACATATTTTAACAAAATGTGGTTGTTGTTGCTAGGCATTTAATTCTATGAAAATACCTTATTGTTAGGACTAATACCATAGTAACGTTTGTAGTATTTTTCATTCCATACATTACGCACACACACCAAATATCATACACTAATTACGTAAATGAAACACATTTCAAACATATTTTCAAAAAACATACAAACATATAATGTTGTAGTTTTCTTTATTAGGACAATATTAGTACATAATTTAATAAGTTTTAATATTATCATAATATTGGACTATTACATATATGACATAAATGTTTAATCAAATTTATTTTTTATTCTAGGAGGGAGTATGAGCAGTTAAATCCGGGGAACCCTTATTTCGAGTACTCTAAATTGGACAGGGATTATTATTATTATTATGGATGAATAAATTTGCCGGCCCTCCAAAATTCTAGTATCTGTTTTGGGGTTTATTATCAAAATTTCTTTGTGAATCCTTTTCCAAGCACTGGCGTTCTGGATGAACGAGTATAGACCACTGTCTTCCTTCCTTCTGGAATCCAATCAAAATTAACAAGTACTGGTAGCAGTCTACCTGCCGATAAAACCGAAAATCAGAGATCAAGCTGATTCTACGAAAAACTCTCATCATCCGAGACATTGGAATTTTGAAGAGGAAATAAATAACTCTCATCATCCAAAGGCATTGGAAATTTGAAGAGGAAATAAATGGTTTCAAGTTTTTGAAAAACTCATTCTTCGGCTGATTGGATTAAAATCAAAATTTTCAAGTATCGACGAATAAATGGATTCAAGAATCCAGCTGTGCTATTTGGAAGATGTATCAAAATTAAAAAGTGGCTATCCGTTAAAAATTCACCGATTATAATAATAAAATTCTTCGATTCCCACAACGTATCAGTGGGTTGGAAAAGTGTTAGGCAAGAAACCCATATTCTAACAGGTTGGTTTTTTGTTTCCAGTGAAAATATGATAATGAAGTTCGAGATATATTTGCAAACCTAAAATATTAACCCTTTTATTTGTGTCCTAGGTACTGAATTCCCATTTTCCAAAGTATACTTACAAAAATAGAACTACTTTCTACGTGCAATTTTGGAAATTGTCAAGTGGATACCAATGAATGGTCGGACATATCAAATGCGACGATATCCCTCAACGCAGACTACGATAGTGGATCTCAACCTTTTTAAATGTACGGAGGATCTTTCCTGAAAAGCCCCATAAATTTCAAGTATCGTCAACAATGGTTTAGGCCAGTTCTCTGCCAATGCTTGTTTTGCGGACGGTTTTCCATTGGCGCCAAAGGGAATCCTGGGAGAAGGTGCGTTCTCTCCGTCCTAGTCAATGCAGGGCGACGTATCAGGCCTAGTTGACGGCATGGACCGAAATGAAATAAGCGGTCCATGCAGTTATAAGAACACTGGAGCCTGGAGTATGCGGAAATAAACGCAAAGAAGAAAGAAAATAAATACAATGTAATGGAAAATGCATTGTGTATTATTTACAAAAATCTTTTTATTGAATAAAAGGCTTTATTCTTCTTACCAAACATTGTAACGTTTTCATGTATTTAGTAAGGTTTAAAAATTAGATATTTTTATATTTATTTGTATTCATCTATTTTTTATTTTCCGATAACTATAGTTTTAATTACATTTTTTTACCTACCGCTACCCTTGGTAAGGAAGGTATAGGGATCGTGCTAAAAATCTCATATCGAGATTTTAGTAAATGACCACGTTTTAAGGTCCCTAGAATCCATTTTTAACATTTTTACGATGATGTGTGTGTGTGTATGTGTACGAATTTTGTTTGCACTCTAACTCAAATACTATCATTCAGAAAATTCTGAAACCGTGTATTTCTACCCTATTCTAATACGAAAAGAAGCCATTAGATTTTGGTGTAAATCGGATAAACGGAAATCGTACTTTACTTGAAGCTCATAATGGTTTTTCTTCAAAAAATACCATTAAATGCCATTTTTTTGAATTTTTTGTCTTATGAAAATTAAAGATTATTGAATTTTCTACTGGAATACATTAATACTTTTTCTATATATTTTACAGATAAATTTAAAAATATTTTTTTTATTAGTCGCGAAGCCTAAAATAAAAACTATTCCTTTGTAAACACAGTTCATTTTTCAAATGAATGTAACTGACAGTAAATGTCACTGTCAGAAAACTTATCACTTCAAATTAATAACAGTGACATTTTAAAAAGAAAATAGTAAATAAAGCAATAGTTTTCTGCAATGGAACAGTTTGCATCGTTAGTAAATACGTAGGTAGGTATGTATTTAAATTAATAAAAATTAAATAGCGGGAGGTTTTGTGTTGGCCACATCAGATTTTTTTCTTAAAATTCCTACTTGGGGGTGCCAACATCCTGCACCTATAAATATTATAAAAACTACTCAGAAACAAATATTTATTATTACTCGACAAAATTTAAATATAATGCATGACGTTAACTAATTTAATATGTGACTTCACATGATATATATTACTAATGCCTTCTATCTTTTCTTCTTGGTTTAGATCCTTTAAATTGCCCGGAAAACAGTACAGACTTCATAGCTTCCAAAAAAGGACATTCAGACACGTTTGAACTTGTACAAGAACATCCACTACTCTTCTTTCTCTTCTTTCCTTTCTTCCTGCTCGTATGTCTCTGTGGACACACGAATTCTTCCGAAGAAACACGAGAAGATACTCTCGAAATGTCCGATTTCTCAGATTCAGATTCTGATGATGAATATTGTTTAGCTTTTTGTACATTTTTCTCATTTTTGTAATGGGATGAACAAGGAACGCTTTGTTTTGACAAAGTAGGATAGCTGCAGTACGCCGAGTCGTATCGAGATGCTTTTTGTTTTTGGGTTTGGTACGATAAATTGCTTCTGCAATCTTTGATTTTGTGTGGACATACACTTTTTGTATATTCCTTTGGACCACTGTAAACTTTCTTCGGGCAACAAACTTTTTTCGAAATTTGAGTTTGGGAGCAACATGTTTTATCACTAAATCGATTCGAAGATGATTTTGAGGAAGAACTATACGGTTTCTTAGGAAGTTTTACTTTTATAGTGGAATAAATTTTGGGATTACTTTCGCTATCCGAAAAATCTGGGTTTTTGTATCTGCATTTTGTAGTTTTGTTACTTGGCATTATTTTTGGTCGGGACGTTGTGTTCATTATCTCGAATTTTGATTTGCTGTTTTGGGAATTAAAAAGAAGTATTAGTTTTTCTTCTAGATAATTTTATTTGAATAAGGGATTCCAGCTTAATCGAATTAAGGGAAATTATTTAAAAAAATACGAAATGATATAAATAATTTAAATACTTCAGAAATAAGTTTTTTTTTTTTGTTATAGTGACTCGACATGATTATTAATATAATATGTATTACTTTGATTAGCGACTGAAAGACTGTATGTAAATGCATAACAAATAGCGTGTTAGGAGGCGGTTCCTAGCACCAATGGACGTTAAGAAATTCAAATATCGGAGGAGTGACCAACAGTTCAGCAGTGCAATTCTCAAACAACTATTATTTGAACATAAATTTGCATTAAACTTTAAATTTACATACTCTTGCAATTATAAATTATCTACACTTATTGCTGGTTTATGATGGATTTAATTTATGAATTTAAATTTTAAAATACGAACTTACTTAAAAAGGCATACGATGGTTTATGAACGATTTACAAATTTGAAAATTAGATGTCCGATGTTGCACTTTTATCACCCTAAAATCTAAATCCTAAATTTATATACACCAAATCTAGTGATTATTTAGGATTTTAGGAATTAGATTTTAGGGTTTTGCAGGAGCACATTATGCCTTGAAGTTGACGTGCAATAATTAAACAAATCATGTTCGTTGCTATAACTTGTACAAAAAGTCAAATTTACTGTCAAAGAATAGCTTCTTAGCTTCTATTTTATGAAATATAATATTAACATTTACTCTCAAACATCAAATTGAATCGAATTGTGTAATTTATTTTTGTTGTTCTAAAGTGTTGCCATACAAACCAATGGATATCACTAGTGTGCCATTCGGAGTTGTATTTATTTGAAGAAGACTTAAATACTAAATGCCAAAATACGACATCGGACACAGCCTGAGAATATAACTATATTTTATATTTCCAAATGTAAATTTCAAATTCAACCAATCGCAAAAGAGCACTATTAAACATGGCGGTAAGGTATAACTTTGTTTCATTCGTCAGCTATTTTTTCTGTTTGTGAGTTGTTGATTAAAAAATGAGACAAAAGCAAAAACAAGTAACCAAGGTAACATAAAAAGTACATAAATGTTACCTATTTTGTATGTATACAATTTACTAGAAAATATATGCATGCCCGGCAATAACTAGAACGGCGAACATGCATCTTCTCAGGAACACTCTCCTTTTGCCAGAGGAAAAACCGTCCGCAAAAACTGGCAGAGAAGTGATCTGTATAACTCAAATACGCTTTACCGATAGCGAAATATGGGCCGTACTCTTTATTAACAGATGTTTCGAAAAGTCTAGAAAAAATTGCAAACATAATACATACAGAGAATTTATTTTAAAATGCAACATTATAGTTCATCACTTCCATAGTTAATCACTATTGTCAAAAAATGTGTCAATTCTTATTACGACCGACTAGAATATTGCCTCAGAGTGATTGAAGGTATTTTTTAACATTTATTACATGAAAGTTATGAATTTTTGTAAGCTAAAGTTTTTTTAAAATGTACAACATTCATGTTTTGATTATTTGTTAATCGTATGTAGGCTAATTTATAGGAAATTAGTTTTGATAATACAAAACTACAAATTTTGTATGTTGCATTTTAAAATGGACAAATATTACATTGCAGTCATGTTTTGACAATAGTGAGTAACCATGGAAGTGAATGACCATATGTTGCATGTTAAAATAAATTCCCTGTATTGCCGATATTATTAAAAAACATCTTGATCATTAGCGTCTAATAAATTCATAGCTATGAAAATAAAATTGTAACCTAAAATATGAACTGATAACTGGCGAAACGTCAAATGACAAGCAGTGGCAAGTCACGTGATAGATACTGATTGGTCAGGTCCAGAATTTCAAAATCGAATATAAACCGGAAAGAAAATTGTAAATTTTAAATCAAAATTTCTAAATGTAAATTTATAAGTTAAATTCATCATAAACCAGCTTAAAAATTATAAAATGAAGAAAATGTCTAGAATCCCACAATAAATATTTATTCTGCTTTCAGATGTTATATTTTCTGTAACTAACCTCATTTTCTTCATAACTAGACTTTCTCTTGATTCGTTTTTATTAAGTTCCTGCATTTTTTCTTTCACCCGATTCGGCCTAGGAACTTTGCTATATAATTCAGTTTGTTTAAAAATACAATCAACTTCGGGTATATTCAACTTCTTTAATTCTTGTTTAATAGTAGTTAAAGCATCAAGCGCAGGCTTCAATTCAACTTCACAAGTTTTAAACGCCATATAGACAACATCTTTGCTTTCTGATTCTTGAATTGGCTTCTGTGACATTGAAGATTTTTCGTCTATATTTGCTTTAGATTCAGGGGGGGCATATATTGTTTCTTCGCTGGCAGTTATAACACTTATTATATTTGATGTTTTGAATGTAATATTTTTGTCTGTTTTTTTATGCAAATCCAAAAAGTTTTCTGGGCTAATGGACGTACCAGAAGCACCAGATGTCATCGAGGGAGTTAAAATATGTATAGTTTTATTTGATTCTGAATATAAAAATGGGTTGATGTCTTTTAGGTATTCCGTAGTTGGAAGAGATTCCCTTGCTTCAATTTTGTTAACATCAAATACTTTTTCTGTTCTATAAGCCGGACCGCCAACACTGTAAGTGCTGACTGTATTTGGCATATTAGAAGTTCTGTTTCTTTCCATCATAGGAGACTCTTCATTGTTATTGTTAGGATCTATATATTCAGTGCCCAACATATCCAGAGTTACGCGAACATTAAGAACAGTGTTGTTCGGAAGACGAAACATTGTATGGGCACTTGGTATTTTAGTACTATCAGGTGTAGTGGAAAAGTTTGGCAGGGACTGAGGTGCTGCAGATGATAAAGGTATTGGGTCCGTTGTAGCAACTGTAACACGTCAAAATGAACTATTATTTATAAAACTTTGACTTCTTGCTAACTAATGTTCGTTTTTTTCAGAACTTAAAACTTAAGTCGTTGCTTATTGCTAAGTTCACCGGGCCGGTGACGCGCTAGCGCGTGTAGGCAAGCATCATTTGTTTTCTTGTATTATTTAACTGGATCTACAGAAGCGCCTTTTATATTTAATAGGCGTATAGGTAAAGGTGTATACAGGGTGTCTCTTAAATAAGTTCTTCGAAAAAAAATTAATTTTGCTTGTAATAATCGGACGCCTTATTCGATTTGGATGAAATTTGGTAGGACAGTTTATATGGTTATAAGTCATCTTTTAAGGTGATATTTGTTATTAATAGTGAACCACTAGTGTATGAAACTTAGGTCTCCCAACATTAATTAGACCGTAACTTTTTAATGGCAATGCCGAAAACGTAAAATTATTTTTCTTCAGAAAGATACATTCAATAGTAAACTTTTGTCTCTCTGTGTAATTTGTAATATCTGTTACGGTTGACACAGAAAAAAATAAAATCTGAGTGTCTGCACCGCTAACTTATTAAAATAAATTTAATCTAGCAGTCTATCCAAATGTCAAACAAGTAATTTTTAATGACAGTAACAATTGTTTTACGGGTTGTTACAAATTTTCTTCGCAATATTCTAAAATTAGTAACATCCGTTTGTTCGGTCTAATAGTATTTTACTACCATTATTATAAATAAGACGATTACATATCTCAGCTAACTCCTAAACAAGTAGTGAAGATTGACAGCTCGTTACTGTCATTAAAAATTACTTGTTTGACATTTGGATAGACTGCTAGATTAAATTTATTTTAAAAATTTAACAGTGCAGACACTCATATTTTATTTTTTTCTGTGTGAACCGTAATAGATACCATAAATTACATAGAAAAACAAAAGTTTACTGTTGAATGTATCTTTCTGAAGAAATATAAATTCACGTTTTCGGCATTGCCATTAAAAAGTTACAGTATAATTTATGTTGGGAGACCTAAGTTTCATACACTAGTGGTTCACTAATAATAACAAGTATCACCTTAAAAGATGACTTATAACCATATAAACTGTCATACCAACTTTCATCCAAATCGAATAAAGCGTCCGATTATTATAAGCAAAATTAATTTCTTTTCGAAGAACTTTGAAGCAGAATTCTGGCTAAATGGTACACTTTCCGGTAGAAGCAAGATTGGTTAAATCGTCTTATATTAGCATCAGGAATCTGTGGTTAAGCCATGTCCCCCTATTTAAGAGACAACCTGTATATGTTAATAAAAGAAAACAGCTCTCGGCGAAAGAGTACCTAAAATGGACCGGCAGCGAACGTTTTAAACAAAATTAACCTCTACTGACGTCTTGTCAAATTCGTTTCCTACGTTTCATTTTAAATGGGACAGGCAAACACATTGCTGTCAATCAAATGTCAAGTCGCAACCATGGATATGACAAACCCAATGTTTCACGTTAAAAAATACTTTCAAATAAAAACAAAGTATATAACGGTAAGTTGGTACAATTTTCCTACAGGAAACAAGATTGGGGATAAGTGTATTAGAATTTCTTGTTTGAAGTGACCCTCAGAATCTATGGTTAAGCTATGTCCATGTATGCATTTTAGAGATATCTGTATATGTATGTATGATTTAAAAACTACAGTTTGGTACAAACCTAAAGCATCATCTTGTTCATAAGAAACTCTGTTCTTCTCGGCACGTTCAGCTGAAGCAAATCTCTTCTTTCCTTCCGTTTTCAACGAAGAAACTTTTCGATCATCCGAGATATCTTCAGTAAACGTCGTGTCGGGAGAGTACTGTTGCGGAACCGGAATTCTAGATGGTTTGGGTGAATCTGAGGGATATGATTCCGGGACTTTTGTTGGACAGTGAGGCCTTGGGCCATTGACACATTTTTTCGGACCTCTTACTAGTAAAGAAGGGTCGGCAGGATGTTCAGAAGGGAATCTAACTGGAAGGGATGGTTTCGGAGACCCTTCTGGAGAATCAGGGCATTTTAAAAGACATGAATCGGAAGGATATTCCGTAGGAACTTGAGTAGGTAAAGCAGGGTCAGCAGGATGTTCAGAAGAGAATCTAACTGGAAGGGAAGGTTTCGGAGAACCTTCATCAGGACATTTTAAAAGACAGGCAGAATCAGAAGGATATTGCATAGAAGCTTGAGTAGGTAAAGGAGGGTCGGGAGGGGGTTGGGAAGAGACTCGATTGGGTAAAGGAGGATCTTGAGGATATTCCGCAGGTACTTGAGTAGGCAAAGAAGGATTTGGAGGGTATTGGGAAGGTGTTCTTTCTGGTAGCGGATCGTTAAAAAGTTCTGCTGGACTGTTTGCGCGTACATCACTTGGAGGACCAGAAGGATTTTCCGCAGAGACTCGAGTGGGTAAAGATGGATCTTCAGGATATTGGGAAATGATAATAGTGGGCAAAGGAGGGTAGGGAGGGTGTTCGGAAGGGGCTCGATTGGGTAAAGGAGGATTTGGAGGGTATTGGGAAGGTGTTCTTACTGGTAGCGGAGGGTTTAGACCTTCTACTGGAGTTTTTGCTGGAGGACCAGAAGGATTTTCAGCAGAAACTCGAGGGGGTAAAGAAGGATCTTCAGGATATGGGGAAATGATAATACTGGGTAAAGGAGGGTGTTCGGAAGGGACGCGAGTGGGCAAAGGAGGATTCGGAGGGTATTGGGAAGGTGTTCTTACTGGCAGCGGAGGGTTTAGAAGTTCTGTTGGAGTTTTTGCGCATACATTACATGGAGGCCTATAAGGATTTTCTGCAGAGACTCGAGGGGGTAAAGAAGGATCTTCAGGAAATTGGGAAATGATAATAGTGGGTAAATGAGGCTGTTCGGAAGGGGCACGAGTGGGTAAAGGAGGATTTGGAGGGTACCGGGATGGTGTTCTTACTGGTAGCGGAGGGTTTAGACCTTCAGCTGATGGACCAGAAGGATTTTCCGCAGAGACTCGAGGGGGTAAAGAAGGATCTTCAGGATATTGGGAAATGATAATAGTGGGTAAAGGAGGATTCGGAGGGTACTGGGAAGGTGTTCTTACTGGTAGCGGAGGGTTTAGACCTTCAGCTAGAGGACCAGAAGGATTTTCCGCAGAGACTCGAGGGGGTAAAGAAGGATCTTCAGGATATTGGGAAATGATAATAGTGGGTAAAGGAGGATTCGGAGGGTACTGGGAAGGTGTTCTTACTGGTAGCGGCGAGTTTAGAATTTCTGCTGGAGTTTTTGCGCATACGTCACATGGAGGATTAGAAGGATATTCTGCAGAAACTTGAGAGGGTAAAGGAGGCTCTGGAGGATATTGAGATGGAATTCGAGTGGGCAGAGGAGGATCTGGAGGATACTGAGAAGGAATCCTTACTGGTAAAGAAGGATCTTGAATATCAGCTGGAGGTTTTGCGCAACGTGCAGGACACGGAGGATCAGAAGGATATTCCGCAGAAACTTGAGTGGGTAAAGGAGGCTCTGGAGGATACTGAGATGGAATTCGAGTGGGCAGAGGAGGATCTGGAGGATACTGAGAAGGAATCCTTACTGATAAAGAAGGATCTTGAATATCAGCTGGAGGTTTTGCGCAACGTGCAGGACACGGAGGATCAGAAGGATATTCCGCAGAAACTTGAGTGGGTAAAGGAGGCTCTGGAGGATACTGCGATGGAATTCGTGTGGGCAGAGGAGGATCTGGAGGATACTGAGACGGAATCCTTACTGATAAAGAAGGATCTTGAATATCAGCTGGAGGTTTTGCGCAACGTGCAGGACACGGAGGATCAGAAGGATATTCCGCAGAAACTTGAGTGGGTAAAGGAGGCTCTGGAGGATACTGAGATGGAATTCGTGTGGGCAGAGGAGGATCTGGAGGATACTGAGAAGGAATCCTTACTGGTAAAGAAGGATCTTGCACATCTGCTGAAGTTTTTGCGCAAGGTGCAGGACACGGAGTATCGGAAGGATATTGTGGAGGTATTTGAATCGGCAAAGGAGAATCCGAAGGATTTTGAGATGGAATTGGAGTGGGCAAAACGAGATCTGGAGGACTTTGAGAAAGAATTCTTACTGGTAAAGAAGGATCGTGAACATCTGCCGAAGTTTTTGCGCAACGTGCAGGACACGGAGAATCAGAAGGATATTGTGCAGGGGTTAGAGATGGCAAAGGAGAATCTGGAGGATTTTGAGATGGGATTCGAGGGGACAAAGTAGGATCTGGAAGATTTTGAGAAGGAATCCTTACTGGTAAAGAAGGATCTTGAACATCTGTTGAAGTTTTTGCGCAACGTGCAGGACACGGAGTATCAGAAGGATATTGTGCAGGGATTTGAGTCGGCAAAAGAGGATCAGAAGGATTTTCAGATGGAATTCGAGTAGGCAAAGCAGGATCTGGAGGATTTTGAGAAGGAATCCTTACTGATAAAGAAGGATCTTGAACATTTACCGGAGTTTCTGCGCAAGGTGCAGGACACGGAGGATCGGAAGGATATTGTGCTGGGATCTGAGTCGGCAAAGGAGGATCTGGAGGATTTTGAGATGGGATTCGAGTAGGCAAAGCAAGATCTGGAGGATTTTGAGAAGGAATCCTTACTGATAAAGAAGAATCTTGAACATTTACCGGAGTTTCTGCGCAAGGTGCAGGACACGGAGGATCGGAAGGATATTGTGCTGGGATTTGAGTCGGTAAAGGAGGATCTGGAGGATTTTGAGATGGGATTCGAGTAGGCAAAGCAAGATCTGGAGGATTTTGAGAAGGAATCCTTACTGATAAAGAAGGATCTTGAACATTTACCGGAGTTTCTGCGCAAGGTGCAGGACATGGAGGATCGGAAGGATATTGTGCTGGGATTTGAGTCGGTAAAGGAGGATCTGGAAGATTTTGAGATGGGATTCGAGTAGGTAAAGCAAGATCTGGAGGATTTTGAGAAGGAATCCTTTCTGATAAAGAAGGATCTTGAACATTAACCGGAGTTTCTGCGCAAGGTGCAGGACACGGAGGATCGGAAGGATATTGTGCTGGGATTTGAGTCGGTAAAGGAGGATCTGGAGGATTTTGAGATGGGATTCGAGTAGGCAAAGGAGGATCTGGAGGGAGGTGACTAGGAATCCTTACTGGCAAAAGCGGATCTGGTACAACTGCTGGAGTTTTGACGCATATAGCAGCACATGAAGAATCGGGACGGTATTCCGTAGGGATTCGACTGGCCAAAAAAGGATCAGGAGGGTACTGACTAGGAGTCCTTTCTGGCAAGGGAGTATCTTTGGAGAATGTTTCCGGAATCCTTATAGAATTCGGCGGATTTTGTAATGCAGCATTGATATCCATCTTGTTTTTATTGCAAGATCCTCCACATTTACTTTGGTCACAACTTTTACATCTAGAAATTCTTTCTTGTTCTACATTGTCTTCGGGTGGTTGTGATGGAGGCGGAATAATAACAATTAAAAGAGGAGACATATCTTCATCTTTCAAAGTTGCATCTGAGGGACCTTCAGGTGCAATACTTAAAGTTACAGATTTTTTATCGGTTTTTTTGTCATTTGTATTATCAATAATAGGTCTAGGACTTTCGGGCATCATAACTTTACATTTTTCCAAGCACATGTCTAGTTTATACATAATTTCTTTGTTATCAACAAAATTTTGCTTTAGTTCTGGTTTTAGCACTGTATCAACAATTGTTTCTATTTCTTTCACGGTAGATTTTGCGCACGCTAAAAGAGTTTTACAAGTACAATTGCGAAAACTACAATTACAAGTAGGTGCATGAATTGAAGTTACAGATTGTTTATCGGGTTTTGTGTCAGGTTTAAGAGTTTCAGGCATCATTGAGTTACAAAGAGCCTTACATTTATCCAAACACAAAGCTAGTTTATCCATAATTTCTTTGTTATCTGCAAACTTTTCTTTTGTTTCTGGTTTTATCAAAGTATCAGCAATTTTTTGTATTTCTTTCACTGTAGATCTTGCGCAAGATAAAAGAGGTTTTCCTGATTTACAAGTACATTTGAGCAGACCACAATTGCAAGTATCATCTTCTGCAAATGACACTCTTTGAGGAGGATTTCGATTTGACATTAAGTTATCTGATTCAGCTGAATCAGTAATAGAAGCTATCTTTGGTGACTTTTTAGTTGTACAAGTACATTTGGGCATACCACAACTGCAAGTAACATTTTGTTCAGATGACATTATTTCGGATTTAGTCGAATCAGGGATAGGAGATATTTTTGGTGATTTCTTAGTTGTACAAGTACATTTGGGCATACCACAGCTGCAAGTAGCATTTTCTGCAAATGACACTCTTTGAGGAGAATTCCGATTTGCTATTAAGTTTTCTGATTTGGCTAAATCAGGAATAGGAGATATTGTTGGTGATTTATCAATTTTACAAGTACACTTGAGCATGCCACAACTACAAGTAGCTTTTTGTTCAGGCAACTCTATTTGAGGAAGATTTTCCTTTGATATTAAATTTTCAGTTTTAGCCACATCAGGAAGAGAAGATATTTTTAGTGGTTTATTAACTCTACAAGTACATTTGCTCATACCACAACTGCAAGTAGCATTTTCTTCAGATAAATCTGTTTGAGGAAGATTTTCGTTTGGTATTAAATTTTCAGTTTTAGCCGTGTCAGAAATAGAAGACATTTCTGGTGATTTTTCAACATAACAAGCACATTTGGGCATGCCACAACTGCAAGTAGCTTTTTGTTCCGGCAAATCTATTTGTGGAAGATTTTGACTCGAAATTAAGTTTTCGGATTTAGGCGAATCAGAAAGAAAAGCTATATTTAGTGGGTTGACTTCGGGAGCACTACTACGACGATTATTTTCCGTTTCAGATATTGAGATAATAGTTTCATTAAGGGTGCACTTGCATGCTTCATTGCTACAAGGACACTTTTTGCTCCTTTCTATAGGATCTAATATTTCAGATTGTTGTAGTTTAGTTTCCATATTTTCCACAGATGAAGATTTTCTTTCTGTAGGAGCCAATGTATCTGATTTTAAAGAAAGTGATTGTGGTTTTGTTTCTGTGTCTTCTACGGAAAATGACTTATTTTCTACAGGAGCTCCTTCAGATTTAGAAGCAATTGATGCTGATTTAGTTTCTGCATCTGCAGGACCTAATGTTTCAGATTTTAAGGAAAATTGTTGTGGTTTATCTTCCGTGTTTTCCGCAGATAAAGATTTCCTTTCTATAGGAGTTATTGTATCAGATTTTGAAACAATTGGCTCTGATGTCATTTCGGTGTTTCCCTCAGAAGATAATTTTTCTGGAGGAGCTAATGTTTTAGATTCTGAAGAAAATGATAGTGGTTTAGTGTCTGCGTCTTCCACAGAAAATGACTTATTTTCTATAGGAGCTCCTTCAGATTTTGAACCAATTGGTGCTGGTTTAATTTCTGCGTTATCTGCTGAAAATGATATATTTTTGATACAATTGCACTTATTGCTGTTTTCCACAGGACCTAATGTTTCAGATTTTAAGGAAAATTGTTGTGGTTTAACTTCCGTGTTTTCAGCAGATAAAGATTTCCTTTCTATAGGAGTTAATGTATCTGATTTTGAAGCAATTGGCTCTGATGTCATTTCGGTGTTTCCCTCAGAAGATAATTTTTCTGGAGGAGCTAATGTTTTAGATTCTGAAGAAAATGATAGTGGTTTAGTGTCTGCGTCTTCTACAGAAAATGACTTATTTTCTACAGGAGCTAATGTCTCAGATTTTGAACCAATTGGTGCTGATTTAGTTTCTGCGTTATCTGCTGAAAATGATATATTTTTGATACAATTGCACTTTTTGCTGTTTTCCACAGGACCTAATGTTTCAGATTTTAAGGAAAATTGTTGTGGTTTAGATTCCGTGTTTTGCGCAGACAAATATTTCCTTTCTATAGGAGTTAATGTATCAGATTTTGAAGCAATTGGCTCTGATGTCATTTCGGTGTTTCCCTCAGAAGATAAATTTTCTGGAGGAGCTAATGTTTTAGATTCTGAAGAAAATGATTGTGGTTTAATGTCTGCGTCTTCTACAGAAAATGATTTATTTTCTACAGGAGCTAATGTCTCAGATTTTGAACCAATTGGTGCTGATTTAGTTTCTGCGTTATCTGCTGAAAATGATATATTTTTGATACAATTGCACTTTTTGCTGTTTTCCACAGGACCTAATGTTTCAGATTTTAAGGAAAATTGTTGTGGTTTAGCTTCCGTGTTTTCCGCAGATAAAGATTTCCTTTCTATAGGAGTTAATGTATCTAATTTTGAAGCAATTGGCTCTGATGTCATTTCGGTGTTTCCCTCAGAAGATAAATTTTCTGGAGGAGATAATGTTTTAGATTCTGAAGAAAATGATTGTGGTTTAGTTTCTGCGTCTTCTACAGAAAATGATTTATTTTCTACAGGAGCTAATGTCTCAGATTTTGAACCAATTGGTGCTGGTTTAGTTTCTGCGTTATATGCAGAAAATGATATTTTTTTGATACAATTGCACTTATTGGTGTTTTCCACAGGACCTAATGTTTCAGATTTTAAGGAAAATTGTGGTTTAGCTTCCGTGTTTTCCGCAGATAAAGATTTCCTTTCTATAGGAGTTAATGTATCAGATTTTGAAGCAATTGGCTTTGATGTCATTTCGGTGTTTCCCTCAGAAGATAAATTTTCTGGAGGAGCTAATGTTTTAGATTCTGAAGAAAATGATTGTGGTGTAGTTACCGCGTCTTCTACAGAAAATGACTTATTTTCTACAGGAGCTGTCTCAGATTTTGAACCAATTGGTGCTGATTTAGTTTCTGCGTTATCTGCAGAAAATGATATTTTTTTGATACAAGTGCACTTATTGGTGTTTTCCACAGGACCTAATGTGTCAGATTTTAAAGCAACTGAACCAGTTGTAGTTTCTGCCTTTTCTGCAGAAAAAGATCTATTTTCCGTAGGAACTAATGTCTCAGATTTTGAAACGACTTGCTCTGATGTCGCTTCGACATTATCTGCAGTAAAAGATTCTGAATTTCTACTTGAAAACTGGTCAGATTTGGTAATTTTTGTTTGATATACGCTGCATCTGCAACCTGGAGTACCGCAAGGACATTTTTCTTTTGTTTTTACTGGAGTAACAACTTCTAAATTGTTAATAGGAATTATTTTATCATCAGATATATCTTTGTCAGTTGATTTTATAGGTGACAAATTTTCTAAATTACTACACGTGCAGTTTGGTGAAGAACATGGACATTTTCTTTTTTCTGCAGGTAATGTATTTTCTAAATTACTGCATTTACAGTTTATTGATGAACATGTACATCTTAATTTCTCTGTAGGTAACATACTTATGGAAGTGATTTCGGGAGTACTACATACACATTTTATTGAATCGCAAGGGCATTTTCTACTCTTTTCTATTGAACTAACTGGCTCCAATTTTGGACAAGGACACTTTATTGTATCTTCTTGAAATCCTTCTAGGTTTCCGTGTAGTTTTGGGTTGTTTATATTAATAACAACATCAAAACCAGTTTTGTTTCTGCTGACTAATGTCATTATAGCACCATCCAAAATATTGCTAATGCTCATTGCTCGGCAGTCTAAAATATCCGTAGATATTTTCTCTTTTACCATGTTCTTTTCGCAAAATTCTACGGGTTTAATTTCCTCGTCTTTTCTAACATCATTTTCGTTGCAAGGGCAGTCCGGCGTACCGCAAAAACAATTGTTTTGTTCATCTTCAACAAAATAAATAGAATTTCCATCTCCCATTCTTTTCATTATTGATGGACAAGTATTTTTATGTAGTTTACTCGGGCAACAATCTTTTGGACATGAATCAGTTTCTTGTATTAGCTGTTCTGGTTTTATTATTTCTCTGACCTCCAATTTTTCAAAACCTTGTAAGAGATAATAAAATATTAAAACGCCGGACGACTTTTGTAGGCTTGAGTTTTGTTCGTTAAGTTAAGGAATGTTTAGAAAAAGTCTAAATATTCATTTTACAGTTCCCTTACGACGTATAGGATGTATAAAGATAATAGGACAGTGTATTTTATTTTTCTATATAAAAAGATACTGGGTGTAACACAAAAGCGGGTCATAGACGTTTAACATGAAAAAAACATTTTCTGACAGGTAAAATGTCATTACATTTCTGTATGTGATTTTATTTAAAGGTTGGTTTATGATGAACTTAATTTAGGTACGATTTATAATTTAAATTTCAAAATATAAACATACTTAAAACGCATATTATGATTTATGAACGATTTACAAATTTAGAAATTTGAAATTTACATTTGGAATATAACTATATTTTATATTTCCAATGGGGGATTACACTATTTTTACCTCCCGCTACCCTTGGTAAGAGAGGTATAGGGATCGTGCTAAAAATAGCATATAGAGATTTTAGTAAATGACCACGTTTTAAGGTCCTTAGAATCCATTTTTAACATTTTCACGATGATGTCTGTATGTATGTGTGTGTGTGTGTGTGTGTGTGTGTGTGTGTGTATGTGTGTATGTGTACGAATTTTGTTTGCACTCTAACTCAAATACTATCATTCAGAAAATTCTGAAACCTTGTATTTTTACCCTATTCTAATAGGAATAGAAGCCATTAGATTTTGGTGTAAATAGGATAAACGGAAATCGTACTTTACTTGAAGCTCATAATGGGTTTTCTTCAAAAAATACCATTAAATGTCATTTTTTCGAATTTTATGTCTTATGAAAATTAAAGATTATTGAATTTTCTACAGGAATACATTAATACTTTTTCTATATATTTTACAGATAAATTTAAAAATATTTTTTTTTATTAGTCGCGAAGCCTAAGAAAAACTATTTCTTTGTTACACAGTTCATTTTTTAAATGAATGTAACTGACAGTAAATGTCACTGTCAGAAAACTTATCACTTCAAATTAATAATAGTGACATTTTAAAAAGAAAATAGTAAATAAAGCAATAGTTTTCTGCAATGGAACAGTTTGCAGCGTTAGTCAATACGTAGGTAGGTATGTATTTAAATTAATAAAAATTAAATAGCGGGAGGTTTTGTGTTGGCCACATCAGATTTTTTTTTATAATTTCATCTGAAAATATTGGGAAAACTAAGACTATTGATGAAAATCCGGTGAAAAAATTCCTATTAATAAGCGAGTTATGGTCTCCCGAATTTTGAAAAGATTGACGTGACGTCACATTTATGTGTTTTTATATCAAACTGTTTTCATCATGGACCTAAATGTTCTTGAAATATATGCTATTTTAAGTTATATTTACATAAAAATAAATGAATATTATAACACTGTATAAGTCTACATACTTTATAATTACAGATGTATTTAAATTATTAAGTTTAATGCAAGAAATTTATGTTAAAATAAAAACTGTTTGGAAACTGCAGTACAGGAATGTTAGCCTCTCCTTTCGAATTTGAATTTCTTAGTAATCCCCACCTCCTAACACGCTATTTGTAATGCATGTATAGGCGGTTTCTCGGTCGCCAATCAAAATATTTTCATATTAGTGTCCAAGCGTAATAACAAAAAACCCTTTATTTCCGAAATATCTTAATTATGCCATTTCATTTTTTTTTTATTAATATTCGTTATTCAGCACATACATTCGTATTTTTTTACTATTTTCCTTTAATTCGATTGAGCTGTAATCCCCCATTGTTAATTTCAAATTCGACCAATCGCAAGAAAGAAATATTAAACATGGCGGTACCTTTACATCCGTCAGCTGTCTTTTCTGTTAATAAGTAGTATTCGTGAGCATCGTAATTTGTACGACAATGCAAAATAATTGTACAAAAATAAAAACGTTTGTGTTATTTCAATGTAACGAGAGATATCAAGGAATTAAATGCATGCACACTCATACGAGTATATTTGAAGAATTGTTCATGATCTTGTTCTGTCATTTTCCGAAACAAACTACGATACTGCCTGATGACAAATCTTAATGTATTTATAGCCCTAACCACGGCCTAACAGACCATATATTTTTTTTTTTAAGTTTCAGTTTGTATTATTTCTTTATTATACATATCAACAATAGTAAAACATATCCGATATTATTAAAAAATCATCTTGTTCATTAGCATTTAATAAATTTATGGCTATGAAAATAAAATTGTAACCTAAAATCTGAACTGGTAACTGGTGAGACGTCAAAATGACAAGCAGTGAAAAGTCACGTGATAGATACTGATTGGTCAAATCCAGAATTTCAAAATCGAACATAAACCAGAGAGAAAATTGTAAATTTTAAAACAAAATTCCAAAATATAAATTTATAAATTAAATTCATCGTAAACCAGCCCTAATATCCGAGATACACTTCAAAAATTAATGATCATTAACGGTTAATTATAGTATACACACGTGAAGTTGAGACTGATGGCAAATGTCAAAATTGCGCCTATTAACAAACCAGAAAATATGGAATGTAGTAAACATGTACTCGTACTGTACAAAACAATAAGTAGAAGGTGATTATTACAGTCAATATTTTCTGGTTTGTTAATAGATGCAATGGGGTATTCCAACATTTTTTAAAAATATTTTTTTACATTAGTACAGACCAGTAGGACTATGAATATCTAACTTTGAGTACGAAAATGTATGCATCACATGAGATATGAATTTTAAAAAATGGTGCGCTTATGACGTCAACTCGATGGTGACATCTGCAACGAACTTCAGCGCCTAAATCCACATGTTCATGACAGCCATTTGCTTATGTACATATGATTTTAGTAGCAGCGTGTATTTCGGTGTTTGTTTTGTGTTTGTTTATGGTAAAAATAGGAGTAATAATTATAAAGTGGACGAAATGTCAAACAAGAAATATACCCGCGCGTGTTAACTACTGGCACCATCTGTGTTTTAAAACGAAAATATTTACTTTGAAATGAGCAACAGATTATCAACTTGACGTCACAAATTTCAAGGACGTTTCTAGAGCTGTAAAAATTCCAATGGGGATTACACTATTTTTTTTTTATAATTTCATCTGAAAATATTAGGAAAACTAAGACTATTGATGAAAATCCGGTGAAAAAATTCCAATTAATAAGAGCGTTATGGTCTCCCGAATTTTCAAAAGATTGACGTGACGTAACATTTATGTGTTTTTATATCAAACTGTTTTCATCATGGACCTAAATGTTCTTGAAATATATGCTATTTTAAGTAATATTTACATAAAAATAAATGGATATTATAACACTGTATAAGTCTACATACTTTATAATTACAGGTGTATTTAAATTATTAAGTTTAATGCAAGAAATTTATGTTAAAATAAAAACTGTTTGGAAACTGTTGTACAGGAATGTTAGCCCCTTCTTTCGAATTTGAATTTCTTAACTTCCATTGGTAGTAATCCCACCTCCTAACACGCTATTTGTAATTTATTTATTTATTTATAAATTTGGAGAACCAACAGTTTTTACAAACCAATTATAGGTTCCTACATATTATCAAAACTAATACATATGTAACAGTGTCTATGCCTTAAGTAGCAAAATGCAAAAACAAGAATAAAAATGCATGTATAAGCGGTCTCTCGGTCGCCAATCAAAATATTTTCATATTAGTGTCGAAGCGCTATAACAAAAAACCCTTTATTTCCGAAATATCTCAATTATACCATTTCATTTTTTTATTAATATTCGTTATTCAGCATATACATTCGTATTTTTTTGCTATTTTCCTATAATTCGATTGAGCCGTAATCCCTCATTTTGTGACATTAAATTATGAATTAAAACTTTTTATTAAACATGTTTTATTATATTTTTCTACTATATGACGATGGAAACTATAGAAAAAAGTTATTATTTTGCATTAATTCCATATCACCGGAATACCCCATTCTGCCATCTGTCATCAGCTTAACTTCACATGCGCATACTATAACTAACCGTTAAAGATTATTAATTTTTGTAGTGTGTAGATGCTAGATAGAATAATGCCATAAAATTCAACTACCTGGTAAAAGATTTAGGTCCAAATTTATTTTGTTCGGATCTTCAGCCGATGTCAACCCAAAATTCTTAATACACAAATTTATTTTCAAACCCTGACACAAACAATGTTCACAATTCTTTAATTCACACTCTTCAAACTTCTTTTCTTCTGGCTGGTTGCAACTTGTCGACATCGTAAAACTTGTTTCTGTTTCCACAACAATATCATCCCCTTCTGCCGTTTGAATAACAGTTGTGTCTTCGTTTGACACTTCTGCAACGTAATCTCCATCTTCAGATTGCTTCACAACAGTTTCAGTTTCAGATTTTTGGTCTACTGTAGCAGCAGCACCAGATTCTGTTTCTACGGTTGTTTCAGGGATTTTTTGGCATGGAACACACTGATCAAAATCAAATGGGTTGTCAAAGATGCATCTGATTTCGGGGTATTTACAATCGGCGAAACATTTTGCGTATTCTGTTATAGTGTCGCCGCAAGTTTGGCATGCAAGTTCGTTTTTAACTGCTACGGGAGTTTCAGGGCTTGTGACTTTTATTTCTTGTTCAGTATCGGCGGCCATAGGATTAGAACCTGTAATGATTATAACATTTTGGAAGTGTCTTCACTGTTGGCTCCGGTTGCTTTGAAAAATCTAAATGGTAGTCGGCGCTGGTTGCTTACAGTTAATTTTTTTAAAATGTCTCATTGAGGTCGTCTGTTAATTGTATGAATTTTTGAAGGATAAGGAAATATGAGAGAGATAAATGAGATTTACAATGTGTCGTGCCATATAGCATTCTGGAACTATACTTGCCGTCAAATAATTATGGACTGGAGATTTCTACAGTGATGCCAAATTTTTTAAGTGTACCTGTACAAATATCTGTAATCTGTCATTGTCATTTTATATTCTGACATTTTCGTTAGTACTTGCGTGCGCTTTTTATTTCCAATCCTATAAATTGCATTATATTTAGAGTTTTGAAAAGAAAATGAGTGAAACTCATGAATTAAATAGTCCTGGTTCTTATAAAAAACGTTTAGGAAAACACGATTTAAATAACCAGGCAAAAACAATGGGCTACTTGCGTACCTTTTTTTTATTTAATATTTTTAAAGAGCATGTAAAAACTTGCTACCCATATTTTTTCTTTTGACAAAATTTTTATTAATTAGCCAGAAAAAAAAAGAAATTTGATAATTTGAAAGCCATAGCGTTTGTTTGTACGGGTAATGTGAAACTCCTGTTTGACGTTTCAACAATAGTTTGGAGGTTAGTATCATGTTAGTATTTTAGTTTGTAATTTTGGTATCGATATTTTAAATTACATGTAACTACCTATGTGTTTATTTGTGAAGTAATTAATATATTTGAGAGCCCAGAGAGAGAGAGAGAGAAAATTTAACTAATGTCAAAGTCAAATTAAAACTTTGTTGCTCGCCATGTCATCTATACGTTACATTTTTAAACATAGTGTCCTTTTCCAGTTAAATATAATGACGTCATAGAAATTTTTTTTCTTAATTTACTAAAAAAAACAAATAACTTTTTTAAAATAAAATTTATATTTTTCAACATAACATTACGTATATAGTGATAGAAATCGGATTTTCAGTACCACGCAAGTAGTCCATTATCACCAACGTACACAATTTTTTCAAAAAATTGGCGTTACACCCTCATTTTTTAAAAAAATTATTAAATAACAAGAAAACTTTGGATTTGACTACAGAAACATGTTGTTTTGGCAGATCTACTGTTCACCTAATAATCAATTATTCTTACCTTTTACATATTTAGATTTCACCGGTTATCGTATTTTAACGCAAACGCGACCTAAGCTTCATGTGTGGAAACTTTGGTCAAAATATAAATTTTCCACAGAGACAATTTTTATATTTTATATTACGTATTACTGTCTTACCTTACTTATATGTTACAATATTTTCTTAATTTACGATATATTAAAAATTTTAATTAGTTTTAAATATATGACATTTGCGTTCATTCCTGGTCATGTCAAGTTACAAGCGGCAACACCGCTGGGCAAGGGACAGGGTGCGGTAAGGGATAAAAGTTGAACATCAGTCCATAATCATTTGACGGCGAGTATAGGGCTCGGTATTTTCATCACTGGTTAAACAGTCTGTTAAAATAACTGTCAGTTAAAAGAAAAACGTAGCATCGATATTATAACATAAGTTGTAAAAATTACACATGTGTCAATTTTTCGATGCTACATTGTTTATGTAAGCGACAGTTTAATCAGAAATAAAAATACTGGGTGGAATTCAGTGGGTTGTTTTAAGGTCTGTATTAAAACTTGTATTGAGTATATGGCAACATTGTAATATTTTCCACATGTATCAATGAGATTCAATTGAGATTTAGAAATTTTACCACAGGGAAAAGTAATACAGATATCCTTTAGTCAAATGAGGAAGTATTATTGTAAATGGAAGGTGTAAAAGGAAACTCATTATTGCAAAATTAGGTTAGAAATATGTCAAATATTTCATACTTGAATGTTAATGAATTTTAAAATAACTCAACCCCCGTTTTGATCAGTTTTGACATTTGTTCTTTTTTTCTTACTTCTGTTAATAATATTTTTTCTTTATTTGATTCTTTTGGCCTCTCACTTTTTTCTGATAGGTATTACAAAGTTGCCAAAATATTTTTGACAAAGGACTTTTTAGCTTAAAACACGCTAATACAACCCACTGAATCTTACCCACTGGATCTAGAAGTTAAAATTTTAACCAGAGATTGAAAAATCGGGCCTAAGTTGCATTTGTGTCAAATGAAATAAACACAAGAGTACATAATGATATAAGCGAACTATTTTCTGCTATTTTAGTATTATGTTTGTCTTAAGATAAATCTTCGGTATCTCTGTTAGGAAGCGTTATACAGAATGATAAAAGAAAACTAATTCAGTTGGTAATAACAAAATAATACTTGTAATTGGTAACACTGATACAAAAATGTATTTCCTGTTGTTAGTAGTGACATTTGAAAATTTAAATTTGGGTATATTTACAATTTTTTTATTAAAACGGTTGTTGTTTCCCTTACCCACGTATTTTTATTTGTTATATTGCCCATAGAGCAATAATCTAAAGTATTTCAATCACTCAAAATCCTATTAGCTGCCAAGAGGTCTATTCTAAATTCATAGCCACATGTGCTATCCGCTATATAAGTTCCACTACTAGCCAATAGATGGATTCAAGTCGGATAGCCACATGTGCTATCCGCTATCCGCTGTATAAGTTCCACTATTAGCCAACAGATGGATTTAAGTCGGATAGCCACATGTGCTATTTGTTACAATTATAAATAATTATTATAATTTAAATAGGTACTTACAATATATAGATATTAATCAAATATTATTGATATAACACACGAACACAAGTATTTGATCACAAAATTGAACTACTTGTCAACTTGACATCTGGCAATATTAATAAGTTCCACTACTAGCCAACAGATGGATTCAAGTCAGATAGCGTAAAGTCACTAGATATATAAAGTACCGCAATTCATTGTACCAATGTGTTAGAGAGAGAAGAACGTTTTTTAGACACAATGGCTGGTAGTGCGAGCTCGGTTTTAACTAAAACGCTGTTTTAAGAAATGTCAAATTTCAGTATTTAATAATAAAAATAAATAATATCAAATTTATCAAAATATGATTTTTAAGCAGAACGTAGTTTGTATTCAAACAAATATTTTTTAAAAAATCGTTCTTTAAACATAAGGGTGAAATTAAATATTGAAATTTGAATTTGACATTTCTTAAAACAGCGTTGTATTTAAAACCGAGCTCGCACTACCAGCCAATATGGCGGAATCAGGCCAATCAGGGTCTAGTTGTAGTTGGCTGTGCCTATAAAAGTCACTATATCTGGGAACTTTAGCGTCAATGCTGTCATCATGTCAAACGACCTGAAGAAAACTAACCTTAATTGTATTTAGTTTTTATTTTCTTTATAATTTTGGTCAGTTATGTTTTGTACTTATATGTGTGCATATTATAAAAATTGTGAACATAAAATCAATATTAATTACTTGCCTTCATAGATTTATTCACTGCCGATTATTTTCTTTGTAATAACGCACTCGTTTCAAGATAATCCATTTTAAATTTGGCGCCGAAGCTCGACACAATATGGCGGCCAATTGCGGTACTTTATATATCTAGTGACTTTAAGATAGCGGGATGGGGACCCCCATCTGTTGGCTAGTAGTGGAACTTATATAGCGGATAGCGGATAACACATGTGGCTATGAATTAGAATAGACCCCCTGCTCCGACATAACCTATTTATATTTAGTGTACGTGTCAAATAGTATTTCCGCCTACACTTGGTGTTGTGTAAACTGTGGAATAAAAAGATCCCCAGAATTTTATTGCCAACTGCATCATTTCTTTTTGATCACTCTGCAGAATCCACATTCTGACGCCATATACTATTACATGAAACACTTGTATAATTTTCAATTCGAACCTGTACTTTTCTTCCCCGGTTTCGTCTCGCTGATCAAACTATCCGAATACTCTTCCAAAATACTCCCTCCCTCTCCATCATCCACATCAAACAAACTCTCATTAGTCCTATCCACATTATCCAATATCTCCCTAATAATATCCAGAATGCTCCTATTGTGTATATTGTCCCCCGGTGTGACTTCCCGTCCTCCTGAGTGTTCGAGATAGGCGCGCAATTGAGGGACAATGTCTGAGAGAGAAGATGTTGGTTCGCAGCTGACGGCAGTTTGGATGCTAATGTCGCAAGTGACTACGGCTCGTTCGTGGGGACGGAGGAAGTGAGGATATGCCATTAGACGGGTTTGGACTTCGGCGTGCTCGTGGTTTTCTTTGGGGGGAAGTCTAAGGAAGACGGAAATGTAAGGGAGTCAAGAAAGATGACTATGGGGTCTATTCAGAACTCAATATTTGTGTTGTCGTTATGGTCTTTATGGTTGTTATGTACTGTAAAGATTGTTAAAATCAAATTTGGTATTCTCAGTACTGAAGGTGGTTACCGTCAACAATTGTTACGTGTTTTGACAGTCTTTATCATAACGATTGCTAAAACTATGTATTTATGGTTGTTATTTCTAATATTTGACATGTGACAGATTATTACATCAATCAAATATTATTAATAATGACCTTTCTGCTAAATATTAGCAGGATGCAGTTGATTATTCGCATGGATCCTGCTTCGACTTAAATAATGATAATAAGAACGATAAAAACCATCGTGGACGAAAGTTACTTTTGACGTAAATACATATTTCTTTGAAAATATTATATTCTATGGTAGATATTCGTGAAACCTTGTTATTTATTCTGGTGCTAATGTGTGCTTTTTCTTCAATCAAAATAAAAAAAAATCTTTCCATAACTTTTCAGTCACGTTGGGATCAGTGGTAGGGATTAACATACCCGTTCTTAATAATTTAGAAGTTTTCAAATATGACACAAATGTCATATTCTTCTTTAGTTGTTTTGGCAGAATGTTTGCATTTTAAATATAATTGGCAACACATTATTAAAAGAATAAAGCGTTGACATATAAGGTTAGGTTAAGTTCATATATGCATAATGAAGTTAGCTATTGTCAAATAATCTGGTTTATTCACCAGTATAATTTGTAAAGATTGTCAATAATACCGACGTAGGTTCTGAATTGACAAATTCATAAAGATTGTTACCATTGTTACAAATGTCTTTATGATAACAATCTTTATATCCGTAACAACCTTTATGACTGTGTTTCTCTGAATAGGCCACTATATTATGGTTGAAATAACGAAAGAATTTTGATAGTTAATTGAGACGTGGTTCAGGAGTCTGTTTCTCACTAAAACATTTTTGATTGTTCACGCCAAATGTATGTGTGTTCTCTTCGGCCTGCCATCCCAAAGGATACTAATGATTAAAGCCTCATTTACAAATCGAAATTAGTTCTTGTTTTAGTTTCATGTTATACAGTTACTTGGAGAAGCATTCACAAATAACGTTTAATTTTCGGTGTAAGGTTCATTCACAAATCGAAATTAGTTTTAGTTTTATGTTTCAAGTTATTGTTTTAAGAACGTTGGACTCGTATGAATGAAAAATTGTATTAATAAAATGGTTGAGGTACATAAAATCTTTCTAGTATCCCATTCTGGAAGTAATAACTACAAAATTGAATTTGGTTATGACTGACTTGGCAGATGATAGAAAGAAGCAACTATATATCGCTGCATCATTCTAGGCTTCTTCCTATTGGTCGATTTCTAAATACAAAACGTAAAACTAACACATAAGCTCAGAATAAACATCTATACAGAAGCGACAGTCAGAGAAAAACGAAAATTAGAGAGAGAGAAAGAGTATGCCAACAAATTTAAAGGGCTAATCGGATAAAATCGGATTGTTTCGGCATATCTTCGTATTTTACGATTCTTCGTTCTTTTCATTATCTCGACATCTGAACATTTTCCGTTAGGGGTCAATAATAAAAGTATATTGAGAAACACAAATTGATTTCTAATAAAAACAAATAGGTTATTTTTTCAACAAACGATAGGAAAAATCATTATCATAAGGAAAAACATTATATTTCACGTATTCGAAAAGAGCAGTTGTCTCAGCTTGTCACGCCCATGTATTTTAGGGTTATGGCTAATTCAAGCAAACCAAACACGTCTTCTCACTTTTGACATATGTCATTTTGTGAACTGTTTGTGAATTTTAGAAGTGGTGTTAGTATCTAATGAAATGGATAAAATGAAGAAAGTAGAATTGGGAGGACTTCTTTGTTCACATAAAGACTGTATAAGTAAATTTAAAAAATGGAGAAAGGGAAATGTAAATTTTTTTCGTTTCCGAAAGATCCAGAAATGTAAGTTATGTAAAACGACTACCATATCATGTGAAATGTATATTCATTTAATAAATATAGGTGTAAAATGTGGCTCAAGGCCTGTGGAAGAGAAGATTTGATGGAGAAGGATATATGGGACATATTCATCGAGTCTAACGTTTGTTTCCCACATCAAAGATATAAAAAATTCTGCATTGTAATAAATTTGTAAAATTCAGGTATTTGTTTAATAAAAATATAATTATGTAATTATTTTCTCTGATTTCTTTTTAATTCGTTAATAAAATTAAAATTTTAGTACTTTTATGTTCTAATTTTTTTTACCATTTAAAACAATTTAAATTTCGCGCGTAAATTTGCCAACAAATTTAAAGTTCAAGGTCATAAACGTAAAATCGCAAGAACAATGGTGCCGGCAAGGAGTGTCGCTTCTGTATAAATATATTCTGTGACATAAGTTTGGAGTTTGCAAGCTTCTTTGTAACGAAAACTAAATATTAAATACTGATTTGTGAATGGCTACATAAGATAATATGACTCCAATGTTCTTAAAATAAAAACTTAACACATAAAACTAATTTCGATTTGTGAATGTATAGGATGGTACAAATTCGAGTTCCTTATATGAAAATCTATCTTATTAAGCACACTACAGAAAATTGATGTAGGTCTTTATGGGCCAACTTTTTCAGACAACTTTAATAGGCACCACAGGAATTTTCAATCGTCTTTTGTTTTTAAGCTACAAGCTAAAACTTGATTTTCGCTTATTTTGAAAATACATCATAAATCGTTAATTATAAAAGATAAAGAAAAAACGTTTAGATAATTTTTATACTGTTTTACTGTTACTTTCAGATTTCCTTCGGAGTCGGGATTTACCATGCAGTTTGCTTTCGTGTTTGTTGCTAAGCGAAAAAAAATCGTGCAAAATAAAAATTTATCGATAAAATCAGGAGGTCTTGTGATATTACTTCTGATAAAAGTGCAACATCAGACACAGCCTGAAAATGTTCAAATACACATACCCTTCTGAATCTTCCTCTCCTATCCCTACCCATGATCGAATCGAACAAAAACTCGGCTTGGAGATACCATTATCAACAACATCATCACTGAAGTGTAAGTGTAACTTCCTCTTCAACTTATACACTTTGATACAATCTTCTTGAATCTCAGACGCGTTTATTCTCTGTAACTGGTTGTAGAACGCTTCATCTGGTAGGAAAGGTGTGGCTGTAGCCAAGGTTTGCGTGGTTTGGTTACTCTGTACTTGGGCAACATCACCCTCACGAAGTAAATGGGGAGTACAGATGAGGGTTGTTTGGACCTCGACTTCTTCTTTCTTCTTACTGCGACGCATTGTAGCTGGGGTAGTTACATGGTATGGAAGGGGTAAATGACCATGGCCTATTCACAATGGAGTATATAATCAAAATTAGGTTTAATCAACCTAATTTGAGTAAAACGGAGCCAATCTATGTTTTTTTTTATTAAACCCCAAACGTTCATAAAGAAACCCAAAATATTAACTACTCGAAATAAATGTAATATGGTCACTACTTTTATGAGGTATGCTAAGGATTTTAAGTTCCTATTCACCAATAGACCGTGTATTTGATTTTAGTTGCAGTAAATGGTAATGATGATAAATAATACATTCATACTGTACTAATACTAGCTGACCCGCCCCGGCTTCGCACGGGTAAAGCTAAAATAACGATTTGCTACACGTGTACCAGTAATTTTTCACATTTACTTGGAGACATGCGCTGCGTAGGGAGCCGGCAACCTGCCTCGCATCGCCCGATCCCCGCACCGCACCTCAAAGCGCCTTTTCGTTCGAACATACAATTTTCATTCCCTATTTCACCCCTTCAAATTTTATTTGCGCGACAAAAGGTAGCCTACGTCCTTCTCCTAGGTCCAATCTATCTCTATACCAAAATTCATCAAAATTGGTTCTATGGTTCAGGCGTGAAAACGTAACAGACAGACAGACAGACAGACAGAGTTACTTTCGCATTTATTATATTAGTATGGATTTAATATTAACAATTAAAAAAAGAAAAAATCAAAATCACAATTAAATTTTTTTTACAATAATCAATATAGTTAACAATGATGACAATAATTTGTGTGATAGTTATTTTTATTATTGCAATCAGATTTAGTCTACTCTAGGGGAAAATTGTTGTAATCAAATAAAACTATATTGTTATTAACTGTAAAACTTTTCATTGTTGTAATCAAATTTAATCTTTTGTATTTGAACGTTTATTTGTTCTAATCAAATAAAACTACGTTGTAATAAACTCTAAAAGTAATAGATGTGAGAAAGAATATGAGAAATACCTGGAAATCAAAATTTTCAATTTTGTTCTTTCCCGGAGAATTTAATTTTGATTCTGGATTATTTAAATTTCTTTTTGTTTTTAGCTAGACTCCTTTTTACTGTACTTTGTGAAATATTTATTGTAGAACCTTGCTTATGCTTTCGATTCATTTTGATTATTAAATTTTGATAATTCAATTTTTTTCACGAAAGTTTTATCTTGCGCTACACGCCAATGACAAAAATTTCGTTGTCCAATTAACCAAAGAATTACTCATCATGCGTCAGTGACGTTTAATTCATTATTCACTTGTGCAACTGTACTAATAGAGCGATACAAAATTTCATCCCTATTTCACCCCTTTAAGTTTTATTTTCGCGATAAAAAGTAGCCTATGTCCGTCTCCAAAATCCAATCTATCTCTATACCAAAATTCAACAAAATTGGTTCACCGGTTTAGGCGTGAAAACGTAACAGACAGACAGACAGAGTTACTTTCGCATTTATTATATTAGTATGGATAATAAATGCGAAAGTAACTCTGTCTGTCTGTCTGTTACGTTTTCACGCCTAAACCGCTAAACCAATTTTGATGAATTTTGGTATAGATAGATTGGAGCTTGGAGAAGGACATAGGCTACCTTTTGTCGTGAAAATAAAACTTGAAGGGATGAAATAGGGGATGAAAGTTTGTATGGAGAGAGAGTGTTTGGTTGCGAACTATTCCTTCGTATTTTTATACTATACGGGCGTTTAAACTGTTTATAGCGATCCTTTGGGTTTCGATGAGACAGAATATATACTTAAAGCTGGATTGTTGTCAAAAAGAAGTCAATTTTTACCCCAGTGTCCAACCCTGAATCTTTATATAAATGTTACGGACTTTTTTCGTAAGGGTGTTAACTGTTTTCTTTGTAGTTTCATAGTTTGGGAGCGTCTAATCGTATTACGTCACTCCCTTGAGATTAATAAAATAAACTATAAAACTAAAGTAAAATTAGCTTAAGAAATATATTGGTTACTTACATTAATGTAAACACTATACAAAAATTTTAAATTAAAAGTATTAAATATTTTGACGTGTTATTTTTTTGACGTTTTATTGGATGTCTGTCAAAATTGTTTCATAGCCAACGAAAATGTTGCTCTAAATTGCATATAGAATATTTACTTTCAGCTACACTTGGTAAGGGAAGTATAGGGATCGTGCTAAAAATCGCATCCCAAGATTTTAATAAATTACCACATTTTAAGATCCCTAGAATCCAATTTTAACATTTTCACGATGATGTCCGTGTGCATGTGGATTCTCTTAACGCCCTACCTCTAATACCATCAATCGAAAAATATTGAAATCTATTCTAATATGGAAAGAAACCATTAAGGCCCGTAGTATGATCACGGTTTTAACTAAAACACTGTTTTTAGAAATGTCAAATTCAAATTAAAATATTTAATTCCACCCGTATGTTTAAAGAACGATTTTTTTAAATATTTGTTTGAATACAAACTATGTTTTGCTTTAAAATCATATTTTGATAAATTTGATATTATTTAATAATGAAATTTGACATTTCTTAAAACAGCGATTTAATTACCGCCGTTATCATACTACGAGCCTAATGCCCGTATTCATAAACACTTGTGGAAATTTTAAACGGTTCGTTATAATTTTTATCCAATAAAAGCAGTCGACATTGAAAGAAAAATCGAAATTTTATTTGTCAAGTTTGATTCTATTTGTCAAAAATGATAACGAACCGTTTTGAAACTTTACGAGTGTTTATGAATATGGGTATCAGAGTTTGGAGTAAATCGGATAACCGGAAATGGCACTTTACTTGAAACTCAAAATGGTTTTCCTTCGAATTTTTGCAGTTTATATTATAAAAATTAAAGATTATTATTTTTCTATATAAATTTATAAAATAATCTAATTTATAAGTCCAGGAACTTATGTATCAAAGATTTACACAGTTCATACAAACCCCCGGTTAAAAGAAATCGCCCACATCTATTTATTATAATTATTCTTATAAAAGGAAATTGTTTACACTTATTCAATTATTATTCCTAAACTTACTTTTATGTTATTGGAGTTAATTAATTGCTTACATAAAATGCGCTATCATAATTAATAAATTTGTAGCTACCTTGTAAAGAGAAGGGATGTAGGCGAATGCTTTTGGAGCAGGTCTCGTATTTCAAATGTATGTAACTGACAGATAAATGTCTCTGCCAAAAAAATAATCACTTCAAATTAATAATAGTAAATAAAGCAATAGTTATATGCAAAGGAACTTAATATAGTTTGCAGAATTAGTAAATATGTAGGTATATATTTAAATTAATAAAAATTAAATGGCGGGAGGTATTGTGTTGGCCAGATTTGTTTTATTCGAAACCGGTGAAGATTTTGAAAAAAAATTCAAATATAAAACTTCTTTAATTTAATTACTACAACTTTGTCGCTGTACGTTAAGATCTATCTCGTAAGGACGAAGTTTCTCATTTAGTGTTTTTTCCAAAACAAATATGTTCGAATGCTAGTTTTTATTATTTTTCTTATCATTTTAGAAACAAATATGATATTTTTAGTACATGAGCACATTCTAGATTCTAAAAACATAAATAATAATCTGAAAAACTACAAAGATATGAGCAGTTAGAGTTAAAAATTGTAAGGACATTTAATTGAAATGATTTTTTGAGAAATGTGAATTTTCAAATGTTCGCATTGAGATAGAACATTCCGAATAACACCATCAAATTTGTCGGAAAATTTCCTAGAAGATCACGTAACTTTTAACTTTAATGTAGCTAGGAAGGTTTCGATCAAATAGTCACAAAACGCTGTATTTAACCTGGTCGCTATTCACTATCCAGATATGTATAAAGATCATTGGTTGCCATACAAACCAATGGATGTCATTAATGTGCCATTTGGAATAATTATGTGAAAAAGACCTAAATTCTAAATATTAAATGCGAAAGTACGATATAAGACACTGGGTAGGATTCCATAACTCCGGTTGCTACCATTTGAACTTGATTTGATATAAATTGCAAATATCAACTACAAAGTGAACTTGCGATTCTATAACAGTAATCGTTATTTGTAGCTGGTACGTAACAAGAGAAATTAGGTTATAATGTAAAAAAAAATTCGAAATATTAAGTACAAGATTATTATTAATATCCAAATCTAATATGACCAATTTAAATAAGTAAATAAATATATCATCTCAGCATATTATCCATTTCTGAGTGTGCCACAATCTGCTTTATCGCAGATATCGGTAATGATGATGACATATTTGTACCGTACGGGCGCTTACCAAGCGTCACCTCACGGGCACTCGTTGCTGTTGTGGAAAGTGCACCACAGAGGCACTTTTGTGCCATTTAAAATTCGAAATATTTGGCGTCGGTCGGGATCGAACCCGGTTCCCCAGGTTCGCGACCAGACACATAAGCGGCTACGGGACTGTTTTGTACTTTTTCTTTCAAATAAATTGCCGAACTGAGTAATGTCAGATTTAACAATTCAATATGGCTGCCGAACGGCTGGTATTTTGCAGTCGTTATTTATCAATTGGAAAATAACGTGAGGAACTGTTACAGAGTACCGATTGCAATTTGTAATTCCTATTTAACAATGGTTATTTGTAGTTACGAGTTATGGAATCCCACTCACTGTCTGAAAACTTACTCGTAGATTAGCTGAATAAAAATCGGGTAAGGTGGTTTTGAGAAAAACGAACTGCGCATTGCCGTAACCATAACAAAATTTCCTTTTAATAAACAGTTTTTGAAAATGTCTAAACGACGTAAAATCTCCTCGTATTTTTTGGTTTTTATGTTGTAAATTGTGGTTGTGTAAATAATGGGGCCGGTGGAAAACGTAGGAGACGGGCTTGTAAAACCGCAGCTGGACGCCTGCAAACGAAAACGCAAACGCAGCTGCAGCCGTCGTCGTCGTCGTCGACGCAGCCGTTGCCGTAGCCGTAGCCGCAGACGAAACCCCTGTCGCAAATTCCGCGGAGGAAAGAAGACCCGGAATGCCTTCCTCAACTTCTTGCGGGCCTACCGTCGCAAATGCTGCGGGAAAAACGTGAAAGAGATCGCGCGCAGGGGGGCCCGCATCTGGAACGCCTTGACGATGAGGGACAAGAGGCCCTACTTCCGGATGGCGTGCAAGGTCCCCAAACGCAAACGGAGTAAGTGTGGACGGCGCAGACGCAAAGCAAGGAAGTCTAGGCCTTGCCCCAAGAAGAGGAGCAGGAGGAGGAAGTCGCGTTGTAAGAAAAGCTGCTGAACCGTCTCCATGTTGAACATCATGCCCCGTATACTTTTTTAACTTCATTTATTTATTCATAAAACATTATGTTCTAAATTGTACAAGTTTAATGTATGGTATATGTTTGGTGGGTTTGATACGTATTTGGTCTCAAATAAACTATAAATTATTCATCACAAATTTTGTCTTATTTTCTAACCAATGACTACTTTGACATTCTTGGTGAAATATCAATTTTGACATTTTGTGAAATTGATAAATATTAAATATGGCATACAAAATTTATAATTTTAAAATAGGGGGACATGGCTTAACCACAGATACCTGAGGCTAAAATAATAAAATAAAACGATTTAACTAAACTTGCTTCTACCGGGAAATGTACCATTTACGCAGTATTCTGCTTCAAAGTTCTTCAAAAAAGAAAAAAATAATTTTGCTTATAATAACAGATAGTCCAGTCAATGGAGACCAAAAAGACCTTTGCCTTACAAAAGGTGGGGAAAAAACGATTTTCACATATGTTATTTGGGTCGAGACGGGGATGGAAAATTCAAATTTGTGACCTTGAGGAGGCTCGGCATGAGCCGCTATCTTGGATCAAAGGTGCAAAAAATGATTTTTTCGCTATTATCTCGAAAACAGTGGCTCGTATCAACATTTTATAAAAATACAAAATTAAAGCCCGTTACTTTTTGTACAAAAAGGGTTCTTGCATTTTTTACCTAGGATGAACTCTCAAAGAGTTATGTTTAAGAATAGGTAACCAGAACAACAATTTATGAGAGAAGATTTCTCAAAATATACACAATATTAATACTTAGTCTAATAGATTTTGTTATTTGTAACAGTTTATATTTGTCGTGGCATCTAAAAAAGTAAATTATCGATGATTTTAAAATAATTTTTGTCAGCGCTTTTTCACAAATTCATCAACCACTTTGACCCGGTTAAAGATACGGTACCTCGGATTGAAAATTTTAATTCAGTTTGGAATTCTCCTTTATGTCATTTTAAACGATTTTTGCTTCAATGAGCGGTTTTGTCTATGCTAGTAAATAGACTATAAAAAAATAACATTATATGAAACATTTTCTACCTTCCGTCACCTTTAGGTAAGGAAGGTATTGTCTTTGATTAAAAGTTCGTTGGTGAGTTTTTAATGAATAAGCACGTTTGATGGTCCCTAGAATACGAATTAACTATTTTAAAGATATATCGTCGCGTTCAAGGCAAAACGACACAAGCGCCATTTACATAATAAGCCAGGAGACACAAATAACTGTCTGCGCTTTTATACAAATATATTTTTAATGTCTTAACTGCATTAAAAGTAAGCAGATTTTTTAAAACACTTACTTTGACATCAATAACTCGGGCCATTTCACTCTGCATTCACCCATAAGAAACTACGTAGAAATGGAGCATATGCCATTTTAAGCCTGCGTAATAAAATTGTGATTGTCGCTTGCGCAACTTCAAATTGAAATATCTACTTAAATAAATTTTTCGTACTTATGCCACTGTGTTTAATAGATGGAGGTTACGCCAATCTATCGAAAGGTACAAAAATCGCAAATTACGATTTTTTGGCGCTTAGGCCGTTTTGCCTTGAACGCGACGATATGTATGTGTATGTGTGTCCGTCTGTGACAAATTTTTCTCTGACGATAACTCCAATACTACAATTCTAAAAAATTTATAATTCTTTTGTATTCCTCTTCTTTACATCTATATGAAGAGCTGATTAAAAAAAGGGAAGTACTCTTATTTGAAGTTTTTATCAGTTTTTCTTAAAAAAAAACGCAGTTAAATATTATTTCTTGACATTTTATATTTTATAAATATTAAAGAAAATGCTCTTCTCTATACGGTTTGATTATACATTTTCCTTCATATTCAATAGATATAGAGTCAAAGCATTATAAAGAAATTAATTTTCAAAAATCAGTTAGCTTTGCTGTTTATCATGGAAACATCTGATATATGCAAAAAATTCTAATTGACAGATGTCAGTGCCAAGTGCAAAATCAAATATGGCAAGTATAGGATCAGAATGTCGGGAGTACGAAGAAGGCGAAAGAGAATATGGAAGGATTGTATCGCAGAAGACTTGAGAGGGGAAGAACTGTGTAAGATGCGTTGGACTGGGAATGAGTGAAAGAGAAGAGTAAGAAACAGTGACATGTTATAATTGTATTAGATTTATAGAATCTTTTCAAAGGAACTTTTGGTATGGATTTGTAAAAATAGTATGTGTTCGTGTTATAATTTTATTGGATATATAGAATCTTTTCCAAGGAACTTTTTTATAGTATTTATCTATTTTTATTTCAATACTTTTATTTCTAAAAATTCACACAGTTGTTCAAACACTCTAAAAATGCCTACATTTACGTAACATTCTCTTTACAATCAATAATACTACCAAGTTTATATTTCTACTCATTTATGAATTATTGCCCCAAAAGTCAATATACCCCACATTTAGATAAAAACTCCAAAATTTTCAAAAATCTAATTTTTATGTAACTAGATACTTCTCAATGCGCTGATTTCTAATTTTGAAACCGCAGGTCGATATCTCGTTTCATTCTCGAGATATTTAGATTTAAAGTTTTGCTCAAAACTGCCCATTTTTGGGTATTAACCCAAAAATGGGACGAGATATGAATTTGGCGACATCACCATTCGATTCTACGGACAAAAATACATAAGTATACCAATTTTCAAAACTTTTGTTCAACCGGTTAATTTTTTATGAATAAAAGCTTGAAAACCCCAGAAAATGACCAAAATCTGAAAAAATCGTAAGGGGTACACCTTAGATTTTTGCGATTTTTAGCCATTTTCAGTTATTTTGCTTTAGAAATTGTATGCGGTGTTCAAAAATTCTGAAAATTGGTGTAAATATGTAATTTTGCCCGTAGAATCGAATGGTGTTGTCGCCAAATTCATATCTCGACCCATTTTTCGGTTATTACCCAAAAATGGGCAGTTTTGAACAAAACTTTGAATCTAAATATCTCGAGAACGAAAAGAGATATCGACCTGCAGTTACAAAATTTGGAATCAGTGCATTGAGAAGTATCTAGATACATAAAAATTAGATTTTTGAAAATTTTGAAGTTTTTATCTAAATGTGGGGTATATTGGCTTTTGGGGTAAGAATTCAAAAATGCGTAGAGATATAAACTTGGTAGTAATATTATTTGATTGTAAAGAGAATGTTACGTAAGTGTACGCATTTTTAGAGTATTTATTAAGTATACATAAAGTAATAATTTTATTGGATTTATACAATATTTTCCAAGGAACTTTCTGTATGGAATTTGTAAAAAAATGTATTATGTTCTTGTTACAATTTTACTGGATATATAGAATCTTTTCCAATGAACTTTTGGTATGGGATTTGTACAAAATACATCAAATTAACGGAAGGTCTTATAATGATTTTTTCACTTTCTAATAGTTACGAAGTTATTTGATAACTAAGTATTGGCCAAGGGCACCACAACTTTTGTCTCAGTACAATTCTTCGATTTTTTTTTTTTGAAAAACAAAAACACATCTAAGATGACCTCAAGGTAAACAATATTTCTCATTTAATCAAAGTCGCAACTGTTACAGTTTTCGTAATGGCAGAAGTAAACGCCGAAAAAACTCATTTTTCATTGCCTTATATCACGGAAACTATTGGAGATCGGACCCATGTTGATTAAGCTTTTTTAACTCATTTTGGTCAGTACTATATGCCCTTATATGACACTTATTTTTAACACCTTGTATATAAACAACAAAAACCCCTGAAATCCTCCATTGATTATCTACTCTTATTAGTATTAAAAGGTGTTACCAATTTGTAACTTGAATAACTTGATATACATAATTTGTAATCAATACTAGCGAATACAAGCAATACCTAATCACTAATTTGTACACCTAACTGATGCCATTAATTTGTAACCCACTTTTAAAAGGCGAATTAACAAATAATATTTAATGTATGACATTACCAGCTTGGGGTAAGATGAACAAATGTATTGGTTTAACTATATAATAATAAAATAATAATAAAAGTATCACTTACTTTGGATGTGGAACGACTGCAATACTAGTACTTGAAGCATGGTAAATAGTAAAAGGTGTTACAGCTCTACAATGATGCACAATCATTTACCACTGATCAACACAAAAACACAAATCAATTCATAAACACTTTTTGTCCACTAATTGGAGTTTTTAATTAACGTCACATCACAACCTACTCAGTTATTAATACAAATTAAAAGCGATGTACGTACACTGTGTTTTAAATGTCGTGATTCTCACATCAACAGTTTCTAAACTAACAATAAACATATCTTCGTCTGTCCTTGTCATCTATATTTTTGTTCCGTTGTTCTTTTGTGAAACGTATGTGCAATTATTGAACACCGTTTTTTTATTTGAAGATAAATTTCAATGAATGAAATTATACTGCACGCAACAAACTCACAAACATTTGTTCACAACACAAATTTCAATAACCTCACTTTTCTAAACATGAAACTGAACTGATCGTTTTCCCTATTCCACAGCTGTTCCCTGGAACTGATTATCAGTTCAATCGGTGATTCTAAAACAATGGTTCTTAGTCTAAAATAAATTCAATACCAATACAGTTTAACTATTTGGTTTGTTTAAAATGAAATTAACTTTCATTAGTTTCTAAACTAAGAATAAACAATAAACAAACATATCTAAGTCTGTCTTTGTCATTTATATTTTGTTCCCTTGATGTTTTGTGAAACGTCTGTGCAATTATTGATCACCGATTTTTTATTAGAAGATAAATTTCAATGAATGAATTTATTCTGCATTTAACAAATTCACAAACATTTGTTCACAACGCTTATAGCACAACCTCACTTTTTTAAACGTGAAACTGAACTGAGTAGACTATCAGTGCAATCAGTGATTCTAAAACAATGGTTCTTATTCTAAAATAAGAAATTTAATGTCAGTAAGAATAAATTTCAATGTACATAATTTAAAATGGTATTAAAATAATACAGTTTAACTATTTAATTTATTTCAAATGAAATGAATTTTAATATGAGACTTTAGTGTATGATTCTTGACGACAACGATATACGTAAATGAAATAGTCACTTTTTGCTAAACAGGTCATAGAATCTGTGCATTTATGTATTAGTATTAATATATTAGGGCTATTATTATTATTATTATTATTATATTACGGATATTACCTTCGAGCACTTTTAGATACGGAAGGTATTGTCTTTGGTCAAAAAAATCGGTAGTGAGTTTTTAATGAATAAGCACGTTTTAGGGTTTTTAATACGAATTTACTAGTTTTACAATTATGTCTGCATGAGTTGGTATCTGTGTGTGTGATAAAAATTTCTCCAACAATAACTCCAATACTACAATTCTAAGAATTATAATTCTTTCGTATTCCTCTTCTTTACATTCATATGAAGAGCAGATTAGATTTTGGTTATATTTGGTCAACCGAAAGTTCCCTTATTTGAAGTTTTTCTTGAAAAATGCTGTTAAATATTTATTTTTTGACATTTTATGTGATTATTCAATAGATATAGACTTAAAAAATTATAAAGAAATTAACCGCTGATATATTTAAATAATTCTAATTGACAGATGTCAGGGACAAGTGCAATTTAAAGTATATGTTATGACTTATAATTCTATAGGAATTATAGAATCTTTTTCAAGGAACTTTCGGTATGATATTTGTTGAAAAAAGTATATGTTGGTGTTATAATTTTACTGGACATATAGAATCTTTTCCAAGAAACTTTTGGTATGGGATTTGTACAAAATACATGGAATTGACGGAAGGTAATGTGCTGGCCACATCAGATTTTTTCTAGTTATGGCGAAGTACCAAAATTTTAATAATTATTTTAGGCGTTATTAAGCATTATTTCAAGAAAATAAAAAATGAACACCATTATTTAGAAATTTTGATAGTGAAATATTATTTGGTAAATTTACTTTTTGTACTCACTACCTAGAAACTAATGTTTCCTGGAGCCAATTCACAATCCGAAAGGTCATATTTCTGCTTTTGTTTTACTCCCGCACTAGTGTCTCAATGGAAACTACTTTGATCGAGTAGTTTAAAAGTGTTATTTTATTTTTAATTTTTTTGTACATTACAACAAATTTAAGCACATGATAATTTAGGAAAATTAGTTGGAAGAATAAAAATTATTTAAATAAAATCAGAATAATTGCTAATTTTGACATTTTAATACTAGTAACGCCATCTATTAGAAACTAATGCAACGAGAATGAAGATCATGGCGGCCATATTGTATGCTACACACAATATTAAAAATAACTATTACATTACTAGTTTTAAATTGGTAATTTAAGCAACACATTTTATTTAAAATATAATTTATTAGAATACTGTGTAGATATACATACATATTGTTGATGATATTACAGATGTAGGTATGAAGCAAAATGACTAAATGCGCGGGTAACTTTTGTTTGTTTCATGACAAGATTCTGAACCCACAACCCTATAGTTATCACATCACAATACAGGAGGGCCTATCTATCTATATATGTACATATGTATAATTTACTATTCTATATACACAATAAATACAATTATTTTAACCAATACAATTGGTAACTACATAAATACAACCAAAACTATTAAAAAATAGGACTAACTTTTACTAAAAAATATATTTTGTAGGAATAAATAAAATAATAGTTATTATAGTTTGTTGATTCTGAGTATGTATAGATTTTTAGCACCTTTTGTTTCATAATACCAAAGTTTATAAAATATTATTTTCTCCAACAGAATTTCAGATTATTTGTAGCTATTATTTACAGATTTTCCAATAAATAACAAATGTTAAACTTCCTGTCTTCAATATTTTTACTAAATTAATATTATTTTTAGGACATATTAAACTAATGTAAATAAATAATGTTAAAATATTATCAGTGTCTTTCTATTTTATGTCAATTGTTCAAATGGCAAGAATATAGTTATGACAAAATTTTATAACTCTATTATTAAGTTTAAAAAATTTGTAAATTTGAATATAAAATACGCTGATGCTTATATAAATAAAAATAACAATAATAAAAACACAAATAGCCAGTGACCTCTACATGGATTAAGTTGAAATTAAACTATATCCCATTTTACGTAAGAAAATAGCAATATTAATTCTGCCCTTTGATTGGTCAGAATGCTAACTAATTCACAAAAACGAAAAATAAATAACATATCAGTTATCAAATAAACTCTATAGAATTGAGTAGTGATATTTAACCATGTTTTGTTGCAATTTTTAATATTCAGGTCTTGTATATTCTTACAAATAATAGTATATTATACGCCAAGGTTGAGAAGATAATCATTATTAACCCAGCGCCTACTGTAACCCGAGGGATACAAGGCGCCTGGTCAATAACGATCTTCTCAACCGTGGTTTATATACTATTTTTTTCACTACTAGCACAGAAATTCTCTTTGAATTTTTTTTTATTGATAATAACAATAATTTTGACATAAATAATAACGTTACTTATTTGTTAATATTCACAAAAACAAAGTAGGCTGCATTTGTTTTTATCTGACGTTTTGCTCATTTCGCTGGTTTGATAACCTCACTTATGGGCCTTAATTTGTATTTGATTTAGTTATTTAATAAAAACACTTTGTGCTGTTACAGTCAGCAGCCTTATTAGTTTATTATTATTTTTAAATAAATCTATTGAAATGTATTTACCTACAAATACAAAAAAAATAGTGATTTATTTATTTCTACATCTACAAATATTTCACATTTTCAGCAAAACAGCACAGTGGCCAGGCGAGGCGGTAGCGTAGGTCAATTTAAAATTAAGCGGCAAATTTAAATTATATACTTAACACCTTTCTTGAATTTAATGAGTTAAATAATATTTGGATTTGGAGGCTTGAGTTTGATTGAAATATGACAGTTTGCATTATAGACCTAGGTTAATAATAAATTATTATTGACCTAGGTTACCATGGCTACAAGCAAGCGGTAGTGAAACACAATTTCTCATGTCAAATAAATGTAAATAATAGTGGGTTCCTAGGCTAGTAGTGAAAAAAAATATTTATTATTGTTTGGTTCCACGAATGGGGTCATTTACCATATTTTTTAAATTTTTTTATTTGTAATAACAGAGAAAATAATTTTTTAAAGTTGTATCTGTTACTTGAATTCCTTTCTGACGACATAGAATTCACGGATTGACATTAATCAACCACATCTTATCATGTTTGCTTGAAATCGTGTCGAAATGGATCCTTAGACTTATTAAAACAACCATGTACAAAACAATTACATATTGCATACCTTATAAAACACTGGCGAGAAGAGCACAGTTCTATTTCTTCAAAATAAATAAACTAACCTCTCTTTTACAACGTCAAAACTAATCATGCTATCTCTCTCTTCTGTCTCTTTCTAATATCCGTGATTGGGACGTCACAGCTTTCAAGGACATTGTATAGAGAGCAAAAATAACAGTTTTCCGAAATTAATTAAATATATTAAAAAATTTATTTGAATGGATTTTTAGTATTTTCTATCATTATTTAAATGTGACCTAATTAATTTTATTAATACAAACACTAAATTCGTTTATGGTAAATGCCCCCATTAAATTTTTTTATTTAATGCATGTAAAAATGGTCGGCCCTCAAGCGCCATTTACTTTTTTCTTACGTGAAATGAAGTATAAAAGAACGAATGTTGTTGCGGTAAGTTCATATACCTATTAACTAATATATTGCGGATCCTTTGCTTTTCTTGAAGGAAACACTGTGAAATGGAAATATCATTTCTGCATAAGTCTATCTCACACAAACACCCAACCGCGAATTATGCGCATGCTTGGAAACCGCGACTACTATTGGCTAACGACGAAATCATGATCACTTTTTGCGAATCACAGAGTTCTGTTTATTAACGGCTAGCGCGAGAAATTTTAAATTTAAATTTGAGAAATTAAACAATGTACCTACTATTTATTTTGTATGTAAATTTTGAATATAAATATTAGTAATAATAAAAAACATTGACATATTCTAGTGCTAAATTTGAATTAAATAATTTACTTTGTTGTACTGTAAAAATAATAGGAATACAATCTGGCCAGAATTAATTTATTTAGGTGACAATAAATTACTGTATGAAACACAAAGCAAATGCTTTCAAAGTGCAACTACAAACAGAAATGAAATCAAACGTCAAAGTCAAATCATGTGCTCGCTGCATCACCAGGGCTGTGTTCCAAAACCAAGAATACCGAGTTTTGGCGTAGAGTATGATGTATTGTGTTTTGGAACGAATGAGAGTTTTGTTGAAACTAAATTAAAAATAATTTTAAAAAACTAACAAAACTACTTATAATTACAACATTAATGTCAAGCCGGTAATAAAAGCGCTTTTATGGAGCACTCTCCTCAATATAATGTGAAAGTACGCTCCATAAAAGCGCTTTTATTATAAAAGTATGCTCGTAATACACGCCAACGTATTTACTTATGTTTATTTTCAACCAAAAGCATGTTTTTTTCCTCAAGAAGGCAAATTACTTTCATATGTTGAGAATCGTGAGCATCTACGTTTGAAAATATTGTGAAGTAATTTCTATACCCTCCTCGTTAGTAGAGTAAGTAGAACATCACTTTGGAGTAAACTCTGGCTGTTTTGGAACAGGTTGAGTAAACTCTGAGAGTAGGATTTTAGAACGCAGCCCAGCCAGCGACGCTGTCAGCGTTAGCCAATAGTAGTCAAGGTTTCCAAGCTTGTGCATAATTCGAAGTTGGGTGTTTGTGTGAGATAGACTTATGCAGAAGTGATATTTCCATTTCACAGTGTTTCCTTCACCTACTCTTATGGGAAAGATACGAGCATTAGCAATATATTAGTTAATAGGTATATGGATAAGTTAGATTAAAAATTTCAAATCACATTAGGATTATACTTTTAGCAAAGGTGGACCATTTAATATTTATACCGGTATATCAATTTCTTGTCCTTAACATTTAGAGGTCACAGCAAATAATCTAACTTTCTACATTTACCTAGAAAGTTTCTTTTCGAAAATGGAACCCATGTTGGTCACATTTAACCCTTAACAATCTTGCCAACTGTGGCGGGCCGCAATAAAAAACAGTAACCTTCCCTTTCCTCTGCTCCTGTAATTGCCTAAAAACTTTATCCCAATTTGGCCTCCCCGCATTTGTCCTGGTCTTTAACCCAGTTATCAAATCCCTCTTTTCTTTTTCATGCAACAAATCTAAAGCCAGCTGCAATCCAACAGCTTTCATATCAGTTCTTTGCAATGCACTCGTTATATACATATGCATCTCTAGAAATCTTTCACACGCTGCTCCCAACTCGGCTTGTTCCATTTCTAATTGGGATAAAAGATGCACGAACCATTCGAAGGATCTTTGATCGCGGTTTATCCAGAAGAAATCAACTTTGCGTAGGTGCATAACAGTTGCTGGGATGCTGCTTGACCACGAGTGCCCGCAGCCTGGACACTGGTGGCGAGCTTTCCAGTATCGATGCATGATTGATTGTAAAATGGAGGCGAAGGGTGTGACGCCGATGCCAGTGGCTATAAGGACGGCGTGTTGGGCACGGAATATGTGTGAGCTTGGAGCACCGTATGGACCGTCTAAATAAATCTATATACACAAGTATGAAATTAGAAAAGGGTATACGGTGAGGAATACAACAATGTTAATCACAATGCCAAATGGAAAAAAATTAATGCTGTAACATTCAATAGAATACATCATATCGTACAAATCATGGATGGCACATACGAGGGGTCGTTCCTATATTCCCGGACTTCAATTTTAATGTAATTTTACATTATTAATCACATATGCCTTGGTATCTTGTGTGACAATTTAGAAAACAATAGGGTACTATACCATAGTCAAATTTTAACTATCTTAAATATGAAGACAAAAATATACATAAAGTAATGAGTATTAGTGAAAAAAAAAAATTATTTAAATATTGATTAAGTCGCAAACTACAAGCGATTGAAGTTGATTACTAACTGGGTATGACGCGTTAGGTACTAGGAATTTGATGGTCGCCTGATTTTAAAAAGGAGATTTGCGCGTCTGCTGCGGTCACCTTTAAAACATTATGAACTGTCACGTTGATGTATAACCTAACAAAAAAATTAACAATTTTGTGTTTGATGAATTTGTTTATTTATAATATCTAGTAATATTAACAATAATAATGTATTAATATAATAATTACTAATAATTTCAGAAAATTGAAACATTGAAGCTTCAAATCAAACAAACACTAGCGCTATTCGCCGCCATACTTTGTGTCATAATATTGTCAAACTGTTTCAATGTTCTATAATTTATTAAGAAAAAAAATGCTTATTAATTATGTTATTTAAGTTTAATAATAATTTCTTCGTGAATATAGCGTATAAGTTTTTTATATAAAAATATTTTAGCTATGCAAATAAGAGAAAATTTGTCCCCCCTATTACTAACAGTTTGTCGATCACTGGTCAGTACCTGCTACGTCACGCATCAAATTCTTAAACTTTAAAAATTCACATCTCGCTTATTACGTAAAACTTTTAAGTCGCGTTTGCACTAAAATTCTTATTTCATCTTGTTTTTGCAGAAAAGAAAAAAAAATGGTATAGGGCCCTATTTTGTAATGTTTTAAAAAACGTCCGACTTTTCTGCCCAACCCTGTATAAAACAAACAATAAGCGATATGCCACTTTGTCATAATTTTGTTGTTGTTAATACCAATTCTTTGTTGCTGCATCCATGTTTTGTACAATGTATACATGTAGTAATTAACTAATTTATATAGTTCTGCAGTGTGTTAATCACAATGACAATGAATATAGAAGAAATCTGCAATGAAAGGTTACACAAACGAAGCAACATTAAAGTCACCTCTGTTCCTCGGCCAAGTATACCATTCACGGATACTAGAGTCTCGCTGTTATCATCCAGATCCATAATCACTGACCGATCTTCGGGAATAGGCTGAATTATAAACATTATTTTTAGCCAAAGACATGCTTTTTATTTATATTAAAAAAAAAAAAAAAAAACGCAAAAATCAGTAATAATAGGGGTTTCCATTAATTTTCAATTATTTTATGTTATTGTTCATGAAAAGTTATATACAGGGTGTATCAGGACTAGTGTAAAAAAAAAATTTAATAGAATATTCCTGACATCATTTTGAGTAAAAAATGTCATATGAAGGTATGTCCGGAAACTTCTCGTTACAGAGTTACAGGCCTATAAAAGTGTACCTCATCAAGCACATTTTTATTAATAACTAAAATTTTGAAACTTGATACGAGCATACTGCTTATTAAGATGTATATTTAAATTTTCTTTTGTTTCTATGAGTAAGTCATGAAGGGTTTTTTATCGTTATTTTTTTACCTATAAACTATTATATACAATACAAATATACACAAAAAAGTACTCTCGATAAAATTTGATAAACGCCGTAGTTTTTGAGATATTTTAATTTTTAGAAAAAATCAATTATGCAAAAAAAATTAGGAAACAATTAAAAAACAATGAAATTCACACAAATTCATTCTTTGATGTCCACGTCGATATTCTCTGGACTACAACAACCATTACTTTTACAATATCTATAAATAAACATCATATCTACATATTCACCAACACTAACATTTTACACTTTTTTTTAATTTGCAAAAAAAGTACTAATATTGAAAATAAGGTAATTAAACAATAGTTATAAGCAGATATTGTGTTGCTTTTCTATTTTGTTCTATTTTCTATGGTAAATTGATTGATTTTTACCTGTTAACTAACTATTTTGGATACGTGACATTTTCTAAAAGTTAAAATATCTCAAAAACTACTGCGTATATAAATTTTTATCAATAGTATATTTTTATGTATTTTTAAATTGTTTGTAATATTTAAAAATAAATAAATATATCATCACGGCATATTACCCATTTCTGAGTGTGCCATTATCTACACATATGTAGACATCGGTAATGATGACGATATATTTTACCGTGTGGGCGCTTACCAGACGTCACCTCACGGGCACTCATAGTTGGTGTGGAGAGTACACCACAGGGGTCACTTTTGTGCCATTTAAAATTGTAATATTTTATATATGTAAAAATGAAAAAATAATAATATGTAAAAAAATAAGGATAAAAAAACCTTCGTGACTTTCCCATATGAGACGCCTCTGGTTGAGATACAGAAACAAAAGAAAGTTTAAATATGCATCTCAATATTCCTCCGTGACTTTCTAAATATTCTCTCACGAAGTGAGCAATTAGTTATTTCAAATAACCATACTAACAAGTATATTATGAGTCAGTATTGGATAAAATATATTTAATCATTACCTCCAGCGGTTTCCCAACAGGATAATTGACAGGTTTAGGTTGCTGGGCCGAAACTCCCGAATCTGGAGACGACACTACCCTGCCTTCTTCAGCTTGACGTTCCGGACTCACAGGAAAACTGCCAACACTCCCCGCACCACCTATAATTCATCATCATTTTGCTACTTTGCATCTACGGTATACTGCCTCATCCATGTAGCACGCCGAAGCAAACAAAGTCCCTGAAGGGATGTAACCTGAGGTCGCTACAAACACTCGTATGTTTCTACGGTACACTAAGAGTAAAAAGTAATTTGACTGCAGATAAAATAAAATCAAGCAGTACCTTAGACCAGGAATAGAGGGGAGACAGGGCATGCTATGTATTTCGCCGTAAGAAGACTTTCCAAATCATCATAGCGACTTTCGACCTTATTGAAATGTCAAAGTCAGCTGCAATAGCCCAATCGACCAGATGTGTTTCATACGTGTGCAATCGAACGAATAAGTTTTCAAAATCAACAAGCGTCACTCAACGTTATCAATCATTATTTTGACTTTTGACGTTCTTGAATACATACGTCTTTAGTTTGATTCATAGTTTTCTTAGTTTTAAATTGTTTTATTTATGTTATGGATAATCAAGTGTTTATTTAGATTTGGTCAACTGTAACATAACAATATTTAACTGGTCGACTAGCGATTCCAGCTGATTCAATAAGGGTCAAAATCGCAGAGATGATTTGGAAATATACACGTAAATATGCCCTGTCTCTCCTCTATTCCTGGTCTAAGAGCAGTACAGTCACCGTAAATGATTTTGACAGTGTGTGTACATTCACAATCACAATTCTGTTGTCCTGATTGGATGTAGATTTTACTGCTACAAATTTAGTTCACATATTTTTCGGGGCATCTGTTTGCTTCGGGGAGATGTACGAAATGAAAACGCAAAATAGCGAAACAAAAAGATTAACTTTTGGTGGTACTTACCGACAGATCCAAGAGAAGACGAGGAAGCCCCCCGATCGCAATTTTCAAGACTGGGTGTCTTGAAGGCTATGATGGTAGGCTTGTGTCTTAAGTAGCGAAAACTCTGGGCAAGCGATTTGTTCTGAGGCGAAAGGTAGGCTAGTCCCAAAGATTGGAGTCGGGCACGACGTACTTGGCATTCGTCAAAGCTGCGTTCTGATTCACTGCGCATGTACTCACGGAGTCTGCGCAGAAAAAATGTCAGAGCTAATGCTTGAATTTAATACATTTCTATTGATATTTTCTTTATTTTTATTCATTTCTTCAATTTATATCGACTGGTGTCTACTTTTTACCTCTCGCTAAGAGAGGTATTGGATTCATGCTAAAATTCACATATCCAGATTTTATTGAATAAGCACGATTTAAGGTTCCTAGAATCCGATTAAAAATGATGTCTGTGTGTGTGTGTGTGTGTGTGTGTGTGTGTGTGTGTGTGTGTGTGTGTGTGTGTGTGTGTGTGTGTGTGTGTGGATGTGTGTATGTGTGTGTGTGTATATATGTATGTATGTTTGGATGTTGTAGACATGATTCCTCAAAAACTATAGGACTTAAAAAATATTTAACTGCAGTTTCCTCAATCTGACATTCCTGGGAAGAGCTGAAAAGGTTTTGGTAACAATTGAACAACCAGAAGTAGTAGTATCTTAGAAAAAATCGTCTAAATATAATTTTTTGGGAATTTTTTTTATTAAATATTGAAGAACATAAAATTCTCGATCTAATACACTTAAAATTTTTATTATATCTTGTATAGATTTAGAGATAAAACACTATAATTTATAGAGTAAACTAATCGCAGAGGCCAAGGCACTAAGGAAACCAGTTGAAAAATTCCAATGTTTATAACATGACACATGTCATTGTCAAATATCAAATTTTTAGTGACATTCTGATAGCTTTTTCTGGGAAGTATATTTAATTTTTCTTATTGTTTTATTAATTAAATGTTTGAAATTATAGGTAAAATTGTGGTAAAATGCATATATCCATCAGAAATACCGCCAATCTGGTTAATGAATTGGAACAATCTCTGACGTGAAATTATATAAAATAGATATAATTAGAATTATATGTGTGCAGAAGACATGTTAAATACAATAAAAAACAATATTTGGGTAAAGTTCTGTAATATTTTGTTATAAAACGACGGTTCGAAAGCGAAGTGCAATACAATACATATATAGCCTAATATGGAAATGGCGAGAGGTCTTGTGCTGGCCACAAAAGATTATTTCTATTTATATCTACTTTTTTTTTCTGGACATAGGAAATTTAATGTTAAAATTTTGATTTGACAATATCTCTTTACCTATTATTTTTTGAACAAAACTGTAATAAAGAAAAATGTTCCGAATATAACAAGAGCGAAACGCGTCTGTGGTTAATAGCTGAGCACAGCTGGCGTTTATAACGTCTTGTAATTCTCTTCTGAGAGAAAACCACCCTAAGAATGTTGATTTTTTTCTCAAAATTTATGTCCCATACGTTGATTTTCTTTTTCTCAAAACTTATGTTCCATACGTTATTAGAGATGTATGTAGTAAAATAATATAAATTGACTTACACCAGTAATCTTTCTCTTTTCTTGGCTTTCGTCTGAATATCCGGCATCGACAAACTCTTCTCCAACTTCTTAATCTTATCCTCTTCTTTATGCACATCTTCTGCCGACCCCACCACTTGTTGATTGGCCGCTCGTGGGGTGTACGCCACCAGTTGCACATCCCGAGCGGTTCTCTGTGAGAACCTTCGTTGAATGGTGGCTTGTAGGCGCTGGAGAGGGGTGACAGGGGTGACTACAGGACCTGGGGGTGCTGTCGGAGAAGGGGTGGCAGAAGGGGAGGTTCCCAAAGGGGGGATCTCGCCGTTATGAAGTCGATCTTGTTCGCGCTCGAAGTACGAGTACAGGCGATTGGTCCATTCGCCTACAGCGCGGATGTGAAGCCACATGTAGTCTACGAGAATAAAAAACATATGTTATAATACAGTGTGTTCAGAAAAAAACCTAATTCGGAGTAGGCTATGAACGCAGAAACGTATGTCTGATCATTATTCAATTCAAAAGCCAAGTTGTCAAAATTGATCGTAAAATGTAATTTTAAGAGCATTGCCGGTCGCTCAGCGAAATCAATTTTGTAGCTAGTATGACACTAGCGCAGACAAACTTCTTACGTTCCCCCACTACTTTTAAGATTGCTAAGTTTATTTCTCTTTGTTTGTTTTTATATATGTTTGTCCTAGTTTAAAGCATAAGGGGAAAACTCAGCCCGTGTTGTGAAGCAAATTGTTGGAGTGAGAGAGAAGATGTGTGTAGTAGAGGGGGAACATATTCTCCTAACACTTTCTCCTCCATAGTCTATAGTTCCGATTTCTGAAATAAGCGACAAAAAGGGGTTTAGCAGAAATCAAATCACAACTAAAATAACATTTTTTGTATAAAGTGCAGTTTTTGTGTTAAAATTAAATTTTAAAATAGCCAACTAAATTTAAATGCAATCGAAATTAATAATTATGAAAAATAATTGGTCAGCTCCATGCATTGATCTATCTACTATACAATGGTATCAAGTTTGAAGTTATAACTTAATATTTACGAGTGTAGTTTGATTTCTACTAAAGTGCTGTTTAGCGTAGCACCGGCAATCGCCTTAAGGAGAAAAATAATGAAGAAGGATACAAAATAATGCCATTCACGGTTTCTCAAATACTATAAGACTTAAAAATTAATTAACTGCAGTTTCCTCAATCTGACATTCCTGGGAAGAGCTGATTAGATTTTGGTAACAATTGGACAACCGGAAGTAATAGTTTCTTTAAAAAATTCTTCTAAATATTATTTTATTTTATTCTGTTAATACTATTATTGAAGAACATTATTCTTCATCTAATACTCTTAAAATTTTTATTATATCTTGTATAGAGAGATAAAGACACTGTTATATATAAGATAATTTAATGTAGTACATCGCAGAGGCTAAGACACTAAGGAAACCAGTTGACAAATTCAAATGTTTATAACATAGTAATGTTTATAACATAGTTTGGACTGGAGCAAAGAAAGTCGACTATGTCGTCTAAATAATTAAAATCTCTTACCTTCTTGCTCAGGTGCCGAGCTAATCGTAAACGGATGCCACTCATATTTGGCAATAGCCGGTATGTTGACAAACACATAGTCCCCCGGATGGAAAATGAAGTGTATAGGTCTCTTGATGACCAGATGAGTTACCCTGGAGGGTAGCAAGAGTCCAGAACTGATGTAGGTGTTACCTCGAGCACTTCGCATCCAAACCAAACGGAGAACACGTTCCAACAGGTAGATGCCTCCCGGTAGGCAAAACCATTTCCAGAAGTTGGGCCCGTGAAGAAGAAGGAGCACCCAGAATGGGATGTAGAGAAGGTGGGTCCAATAAAACACCTAAAGAAATGCATTTAACAAAAACCCAAATAAAATAACAATTAATAATTTGCAAGGTTAATAGCGTAAAATTCTGATTACCTAAAATTTTGATAAACTATAAAATCTCACCAATTGCAAAATAAAAAAAACCAGTTACTACAGGCTGTTATGTGTGTTGTGCTTAACCCATGGAGAACTGACCCCATAGGTAGTAAATCTGTCAATTGTCAAGCACCTGTATAATAAAAGAAATTATTACGTACCTCGAAACACCCTCCACGTCGGACAAATGCCTGCGAACAGATGACCATGACGGTAAGAATAAACACCAGGATGATTCCTGTAGGATTAGCCCAGCCGGGAACCAGCCCGAATTTGCCAGGCCTTGATGTCAGTAACCATTCTGCTAAGGTATAGTTGGCGCTGTTTATTTCAGGGTGATTAACCACTATCACACCTGCAAGGATAAAAATTTGTTAATACAAAAAATATATTTATGTCTTACTAGTATGTTATTGTTTTATAACAACCTCAACATTAGGTCCGTTATTGAGTAAATAATGCCCTAGGGCGTATTAAGTTGCTATGGTAATGTTGACAACAAACTGAGGTTAATAATTAGAGATGCATTCGGGAGGCCGGGCCGGGCTTTGAGGTTTGGATCGACTCGGCCCGAAAATAAAAATTACCGGCCCGAATCGAAGATCGACTCGACAAGAAAATTAGCTAGCCCGGCTCGAAAATTGACCCGAAATCGGGCCGGGCCGGGCCAAAGCTCGAAATTGGGTGCATCCGGCATTCCTAATGTTGATTTTTATGTTAAGGCGAAATGTTTAACTTTTTTCGAGGCAAACTTATAAAAAACCTCTACATTCTTATAACTTTCAACATTAGTTAACATAAGTAGTTAAAAAAGAGACCCTTCTAGTGTAAGTTTGTTATAAAAATTACAGACCTACGAGTATTTAACACTTTGTTTACCAAAGAATTTAAACACCTTTTTCACAAATCTTATATAAACAAATAGAATTTTAATTTGCATAAGGATTTTTTATCTAACTTTGTTTCTGCTCAAAAATAGGACAAGAAACCATTATGGTAGGAACAAAAATCACTTTTATTTACGTATACGAGTAATAACAATAATAATAGCATCATCACAATATAATTATTATGCTTTAATGAATAACTTTGAATTCTTGAAGTAAAATAATACATTTTTATTTATTAATATGTGAAGTGTGTTGTTATTAAATCATTTTGATCCTTTTTAACTTCATCCATTTTCCGACTCGCCTCGATTTTTGAAAATGATTAGCCCGATTCGGCCCGATAAAAAATATCTTCGGCCCGGCTCGATGATCGACTCGAAATCGAGGCGGGCTTCGGGCCGGGCCGGGCCAAAGCTCGAAATCATAAAGTGTAGTTAAGATTAAGAAGCATTGTGAATTGTAATTGTAGTCGTTTATAATCATATTTGTTTCATCACAAATACAAACCAGCATACTTCATATTCTTAGCAATAACATTGCTCGTCCATATTGACAGAAAAATACCACAAAAAATATATTTTTTGTTTGAAAAAATGCTTTGTTTACAGAAACAAAATATTACCTAGATACCGCATTCACAGGCTACTTTGTAAGTTGTATTAAAATTTTGTGATTTATTACTTTTGTTTGATAAATTCTAATCAGACAAAATGTTTATTAAGAATTTCTAATAAGACATAAAACGTTGAAGGCACCACGGCTGTTAAACGACAATAATGCCTTCGGTCAACGTACTCGCCTCGGGCCAGAGGCCCTCGACAGTACACTGTTGACCTCAGGCATTATTGTCCTTATAGCAACCCTTGGTACCTTAATTACAACCCTTGGTACCTTAATTACTATTATTTTCGGCAATAACAAATGTACAAAGTACCATTGCAATACTTGATGAAATTGTGCCAATACTTATAAAATTTAAAAATAACACTTGACATGTTTCATAAAATTTCAATCTCCGAATCAACCTCTCGGTCATTTATAAGAAACTGGCAATCAGAACCACAGACGCGTTTCGCTTTTATTGGAACTCAACAGCGTGGTGTCCTGAAGGCTCTAGGAGGCACTGACTAAGTTGAGTGGGCTAGTCTTTGATAAATGACCAAGAGGTTAATTCAGAGACTGAAATCTTGCGAAACGGATCAAGCATGATTTTTTTAAATTTGTTATTTATATTTGACTTCAATAATAAATTAATATATGATAAACAAAATATACGAGCTGCTATAGGAAAGTTCTCGAATTGTAATTAATTTGTTTCAAAAAGATAAGGGTGTAATAGTGTGGTGGCACTTACTAAAGTTGGCAAGATGGCTGATGGTGTGAAGAAACGAGAGGGCAGCAACCACCATGCCGGTCAGCTTGTGCAGATAGATGTGGTGATCCAAAGGCAGCACAGCACTGAAGCCTCTGGTTCGCAAGAAGGTGATACATTGCCGCAACATCAGTACCAAGATGAACATGCAGTTGAAGTTCAGGCATTGACCTAAAATTATTGTCAAAACTTTGCAATGCAAGGGGAGGTATTTGAAATACTTCTATATTTATACAATATATTAATTTTCCTAATAGGGATTTCCAAGTTTTTCCAATTTTTATGTTCATTTATGCATAAAAATATTAAACCTTTATTTTATATTTTCGCCGAAAAGTCTCTAATACGTTAGAAAAAATATTAAAGTTTCAATAAATGAGGTCCTAGAAAATCGACGGCGCCTGTGACGTCATCTACAATAGGAACATGTTTTATGTCACAAATATAGTTGATACTGAATTTTAAGCTTTCGATTTAAATGCATTAAAGTTATATTTGGATATTAGGGTAACAAAAATTAGAAAATTACCGATTATATTCACCGTTCATCATGGTGATGTCAATAAATATCTTTTTAAAAGCCGTAGACTTGGAACCCCTATTGCGTTTATAAAGTCAACTTTTTGCGCATATATCTATAATTTTTTTCGCACTAATACAGAAAAGTAACAGATCAGGCAATCAGTCTCTATCTCTAATATAATAATTCATTATATTTTCTTGTAAATTTTGTATCTAAATGGATTTAGGGTCGTTTTCATGATCTGGCTCACTTTAAGATTTTAATTAAAATTATTTTAAGACTTTATTTTAAAGTAATGCGACAGTGCTCGCTAAACTCCTAAAGTTATATTATAGAACGAACAAAACTCTAATTTTAATTTAAAGTGTTAAAGTGATGACAAAGTTTATTATATATATAAACAAAATAAATATATCATCACGGCATATTACCCATTTCTGGGTGTGCCATTATCTACACATATGTAGACATCGGTAATGATGACGATATATTTTACCGTGTGGGCGCTTACCAGGCGTCACCTCACGGGCACTCATAGCTGGTGTGGAGAGTGCACCACAGGAGTCACTTTTGTGCCATTTAAAATTGGAAATATTTGGCGCCGGTCGGGATCGAACCCGGTTCCCCCTGGTTCGCGACCAGTTTATTATGAAAATGTGTAACTCGTTTTTCTTACCATTTTTTTTTATTTGCAGCATGAAAATACAAAATAATAAATAAAAATAATGACCGTTAGTAGACAAATGATTATTTTAGCTTTAGCAGAGTTTACATCAAAATCTTTGACTGAGTCAGACATAATTTTAACAATTTTTCTCAGTACATCATCTCTGTTATTTCAATCTTTATGGGATGAATTTTTTTATTCCAAAGGTATGAATATTGCTCGTATATCTCCAGAAACTGAATTATTAGTTCCGATGACCATTTTTTTGAAGCTTTTGTCATTGCACTGGCGTGTTGTGTCTCTAAATGGCGCCAAAAAGTATAACCGCTTCATACTTTTACTGACGCATTGATTAATGGTACCAGTTCATTAGCGCGAGTTAAATTAGTATATTTCCTATGGCGCCATTAATCTTTGCATGTGGAAACCTAGCTTTAGTTAAAATTTTAACCACCAGATATTGAAAACCGGCTCTTAATCAATGTTCATACTAACGGCGAATGGTTTCAATTTTCAAACATTTCGACTCAAACTATTACAGCCCGATTCACAAAAAAAATGAAGCTAATCCTCATTTTTGGATTAGTGAATTCTATTCTATTTCGGTATTTAAAATTTAATTTTTATAATATTATCAATAAAGGTAGATACTAGGAATAGATTAGATTATATTTTAAGATATAAACTGTCAAAATTAGAGTAGAATTCGCTAATCCAAAAATGAGGATTAGCTTAAACTTTTTTGTGAATCGGACTGTTTAGAGATTATTACCACAGGGGTCACTTTTTCAGTTTGATTTTGATCGGATTCGAACCCAGGTAGTTGCAACTACAACCTATTATTTAATGGCATAACGCAAATATAGAGAATATTTCTACTCACCACAAGCTCTCGCAACGATGACAAACCCATTCTCCCCTTTATTCGCATACTCCACTGCCCTAGACACAAACAACCCTATATTAACAGCTATAAACCCCGCCAGAAACGCCAGATACACATAATTATTCCTCAAGTACGGCGTCGTTAACTGGTAGGGCCTCAACGCTTTCAACTTCCCCTTTAGCGACGTAGTCTTCTTCTGTGGGGCGGGTGGTACCAGCCACCTATCGATACTGATGCTCAGGTTTTCTAGGAGGCCGCCATGTTTTTCTAGTTGGTGTTTGAGTGCTTCGTAGGTGATGGCACCCCGACGGGACGCGTCGGCGTCTTCAAACATGGCGGCGGTCAGTTCGGAGAGTTGGGAGTCGGAGAATTGCATGCCGTTTTCTTCCATACAGGCGCGGAGAACGTGTTGGAGTTCGCGGTGTTGGATCAAACCATCGCCTACAGACATAAAAATCCTGTTAGTCGCGCGGACCACATATGTAAATGTTACAGTATAGAAGTCAGGGAAGACTTGACGGGTGATAGAGATACAAACTCTCTCTAAAAATGTGTACACTTACGTAACATTTTCTTTACAATCAAATAATATTACTACCAAGTTTATATCTCTACCCATTTTTGAATTATTGCCCCAAAAGCCTATATACCCCACATTTAGATAAAAACTTCAAAGTTTTCAAAAATCTAATTTTCTTAATGCACTGTCTGGTCGTGAACCTGGGGGAACCGGGTTCGATCCCGACAGACGCCAAATATTTCCAATTTTAAATGGCATAAAAGTGACCCCTGTGGCGCACTCTCCACAGCTATGAGTGCCCGTGCGGTGACGCCTGGTAAGCGCCCACACGGTAAAATATATCGTCATCATTACCGATGTCTACATGTGTTGTAGATACTGGCACACCTAGAAATGGGTAATATGCCGTGATGATATATTTATATTTATTTATTTATTTATACTGATTCCATATTTTGAGACGGTAGGTCGATATCTCGTTTCGTTCTCGAGATATTTAGATTCAAAGTTTTGCTCAAAACTTCCCATTTTTGGCTTATTCTACGGGCAAAACTACATAAGTACACCAATTTTCAGAAATTTTGAACACCGCATACAATCTCTGAAGCAAAATAACTGAAATAGCCCTTACGATTTTTTCAGATTTTGGCTATTTTCAGGGGTTTTCAAGCTTTTATTCATAAAAAATGAACCAGTTGGACAAAAATTATGAAAATAGCTATACTTATGTAGTTTTGTCCGTAGAATCGAATGATGATGTCGCCAAATTCATATCTCAAACCCATTTTTGGGTATTAACCCAGTTTTGAGTTAAACTTTAAATCTAAATATCTCGAGAACGAAACGAGATATCGACCTGCGGTTTCAAAATTTGGAATCAGTGCATTGAGAAGTATCTAGATACAAAATTAGATTTTTGAAAAATTTTGAAATTTTTATCTAAATGTGGGATATATTGACTTTAAATAAATATATCATCACGGCATATTACCCATTTCTGGGTGTGCCAGTATCTACAACACATGTAGACATCGGTAAAGATGACGATATATTGTACCGTGTGGGCGCTTACCAGGCGTCACCTCACAGGCATTCATAGCTGGAGTGGAGAATGCACCACAGGGGTCACTTTTTTGCCATTTAAAATTGGAAATATTTGGCGTCAGTCGGGATCGAACCCGGTTCCCCCAAGTTCGCGACCAGACACTCAGGCACGCGGCCACGGGACCCCATGTATTGACTTTTGGGACAATAATTCAAAAATGGGTAGAGATATAAACTTGGTAGTAATATTATTTGATTGTAAAGAGAATTTTACGTAAGTGTACGCATTTTAGAGTATACATAATGTATATTTATGTGATAATTTTATTGGATTTATAGAATATTTTCCAAGGAACTTTCTGTATGGAATTTGTAAAAATTGTATTATGTTCGTGTTACAATTTTACTGGATATATAGAATCTTTGGGTATAGGATTTATACAAAATACATCAAATTAACGGAAGGTCTTGTGCTGGCCGTAACAGATTTTTTTTTCATACTGTCACTCATGTTTTTCTTCCATTTTATGACATTTTTATTTTGTATTTTTATAGTATACTGTATAGTATAGTTTACACTGTTTATTACAATCCTTTGGGTTTCGATGAGACAGACTACACATTGGTAGACCTCGTGACAAAAATCTACGCGACTAACGATTAACGAAAACGAAAAGATTGCATTAAAGAAACAGCTATAGTATTTACACCAACTATACTGTTGTGTTATGTAAGTTCCATAATCTTAGGCGCCGTCTGCATCCAACTCACCATCTATGTCATATATCTTGAACAAAAACTTGATCTTATCATCTGGACTCTGTCCTGCAAATTGGTGCATAGCATCCAGAAATTCCTGGAGCGAAATGGACCCACTGTCGTCCTTGTCAAAGATCTGGAAGACTCGCTCGGTAAAGAAGGGCTATGGACAAAAACAGACAAAATGATGGAGGTATGAGAAAGTGTGTGGAAATATTACGTTTTTAGAAATGACAATCTTCTGGAAGTCTTCACGACGGATTTCTTTTTCGTTTCCGACTGTTTGCCGGAAGAGTTGTTCCAGGGATTCGAGGCTCTTTTTGTCGAACCCCGCTCGGGGCCTGAAAATAAATTAATCAGAGACCTACACCTTTAACGTGCGTTTGCCGTAATTTTACGTTACTATGGTTTTATACAAATCAAATCTTCTTTAAAATGTATGGGCGATTGTAGTTTTCGAAAAATGTCAGTGTCAAATTAAATTTGACAAGGTGAATAAAAAAAGGCAAATTCTTACCATGTATTCAGCCGCTGATTACTTAGAAATGATTATAATGTGGTCATAACGCCAGAGAGGCAGCACGAGTCTATTCGGAACGTTTTCGGGATAGAAATCTTGTGGATCATAAAGTGATCATGAGACCGGTCAAGTTATGCCAAATGACAATAATATTTTCGTTTAACACATTTTACACAGCTGCTACAACATATAAATGATGATCGCGGATGACACCTTCGCTAACCTAAATTTGTTGACAGTGAAAAGTCAACTCTAAAGTGTCAAAATTACAGTAAATCAAACAAATAGTGGTATTTTTGAAACCTAGCAACCAGTTTTATTTTGTAATAATATCATCACACCTCAAGATATCCTTCCGGGATTGGTGGATGTAAAAGTTTTGTAACTCCGTTATGCAAGCAGCCGCAAATTATTTTCTTCTATTTGTTGGCAACCTATTGTCGTCGGCAAGTGTCAGTTTCGTCTGGGGCGCGAGTTGTGAGACATTCTGCATACAGGGGGGCGCGCTTAAGACGATCCACCCTTAATAACTTTGAACAAATGGTGATAGACATACCCGGTTTACGCTAAATGTTTTATCATCTAGGGGGCCACATTTTATTAATATCTTTGTTGTTTTTTAATTGACTAATCTCACCCCCACCACTCTCAACTGTTAAATCTTAAATGACAATATATCCCTTGTGACATATCAAATGAAAGCTCTTGAAAAATGCTATACAGGGATCTCAATAAATTGATATTTGAATACTTTATAATATTTTAATGCATGCAGTGCTATGGAAATAACAAAATGAAAAAAAAAAAACAATGGTTTGGTCGAAAGGGGTCAATTGATTGGCCCGATAGGTCCCCTGATCTGGCACCCAACGATTTTTTTCTTAATATTATGTTAATACAAATGTAAGTAATATTTTATTTACTTATTGGATCCAGAGCACGATTTAAAATATACTGGTTGTGCTCTACACAAAACGAGGGTCCAAAGCGATACGTGTTTCCTCGTTTTTTCCGCTAGAGGCGCAACGTGAGAACTGACACCTGTCATTTGCATGTCATTTTGAAAATATTACATGTTATATTTTATAGAAAGGTAAATAAAACAGGTTTTGAAGTACATATTCGAATTATATATAATGTAATATAAATATTGTGTTGAAAGATATTGTAATTAATGCAAAATGAAAAGAAAATTAAATAGAAAATGTTTCATTCCTGGGTGTAAAACCGGTTACAAGAAATCCACTGAAAAAAATCCCTGTTTGCTGCTCCACTCGATATATCACTTTTTAAAAAATGGCAATATGCAATTAGTAGAAACGATCGTGAATTAAGATTGGACGATGTTTGTCGAAAACATTTTCGGGAAGAAGATATTATTACCGAATGGAACTCTGGAAGCGTACGGTTCTATTAATTTATTTAGTTTTTCCGATTTTAAATTCTAACAATGTATTGATTCAGGTTTCCATTAAATATATAAATTTATATTAAAAATAAATTCATTATGCTTTTCATTTTTTATATTTTATGAAAAAATAGTTTGCTGTGGTAGGATCGTTCTTACGTAGCACATCTAGCTGATTATTGAAGGAAACACGTATCAAGCGGACCATCAGAAACAATGAAAAACATGTCAAGTGGCATAACCAGTATATTTTAAATCGTGACCCAGAGTTTCTTTTTGACAGATTATTGTGATGTTTCCCGGCTTTGTATTAATAACGTAACGTAGGCTATGGCCCGAATTAACATGACGTCACGTTCGGCTCTCCCCGAGTTTACCCGAATGATCGTGACGCGATGAGCCTTGTTCACTGCCGAGGAAGAAGTGTGCAAGGTACGCGTTCACAAAGAATATATATCCGGTTATTTTTGGGCACCCTCTCTTATTAGGAATACGAATGAGTGTACCTGGTGTTGGTGATGGTGGATACGAAATCCATAACCTGTTGAGGGGCCAGGTTGCCCGTGTTCTCCCGGTCAAGGAGACGGAACAGTTTGTCCACGATCTGTAATAATCCATTTATTGTTAGAGTACCTATTCATGTGTGTTTAACATAAAGACTGCAGTATACCCCTTTGGCATGGAAGATCTGCTGGAAGAGATCTGGAGTGACAGGACCGTCTCCACACAATACGTAGGCTACACTCTCCACTTGCTCTGCGAAGTCTACCTGCTTCTCATCGCTAAGGACAACAAATTAAGATACCAGTAAGTGTATTGTTTTTGTCGTTATTTTATTCAAAAAGATAATATTGAGTATTTTCTGAAAACTTACGAAAGTCGCTCTTTCAGGAACTCTATCCAAGTTTCTTGGTGTAACAAATTATCCCGGTCCTGGTCGAACAGTTTGAACAGCAAGTCCAGGAATTCCTGCAACAAAATTTATTCATTAATATTGATTAGGAAGATAAGAGTTTTGTATGAATTAGAACATTTTAATAAAATATTAAAAGTGATTACAATTGATTTCATGGTCAAAAGCCGAACTCTGTCTCCACTAAGCTACCCGAACCCTATGAGAGGCATCCTTTACAGAATCGACCATCTCTCCTTATGCTGTGTTTCTGACTAATTGGCGCTTGGCGCCCGAGCAACCTTTTAACAGCACGGAGAACAGAAGAGAACGCCACAAGGAGGTTATAAGTCACGACGCAATGCTAGTTTCGCGTGCGAGCGAAGTAGTCGTTACAAAATGGAGAACCGGACAGGAAAGTCGTTGTTACAAGTGGCACCAGTATACGTTTGCACAAATTCTGTCTGTTTTCGACTGACAACAAATTAAAAAAATCTGACGTGGCCAGCACATGACCTCCCGCTCAATTCCATGTTTAAAATAGCAATGAGCTTTATGTAAAGTTTCACTTCCGATTGATCGTTTGTAAACAAAATCTACTTTGTTGTTCTAATAAATAGAAAAGTTTGAAATACGATATTTTGGATTATATTTTATTGTTTTTCCTGAAAAATCTGTTAAAGCTTCAAATTAAGTACTACATCCGGTTTATCATATATAGTCAAAATTTAATATGTTGTTTCAAATTATATAAGAGTATTAAATACCAACTTTGCGAAGTTTTGGATCATTAATATATTTTAACGAAAAATCGTCACACACTCACACACATTATTGTCAAAATAATCACCAACTTATGCAATCTGTGTAAATTCTTCGCCGTACATTATACATTTCGTAAATGTGTAGTTGAAAACTATTATTTGAAATTACGTTCTTATTGAGAGCTGTTTGATATATAATGCTGCAAACATCAAACTTAAATCGAATGATCCTTTATATCTAATATTTATTTATGATGGAAAATATATTATTTTTACAAACCTTAATTTCATTAGAATCATATTTAAACTACCAAATTCTTCTTAACACGGTTTCATTATTAATTTTAATGAAAATTGCTTCATGACAGTGACATTTGTTTAAATATGTCAAATTTGTTATTAAAGTATTGTTTTTGTTTGACGCAGAGGCAAAATGATGTACAAAAATAAATTATTTTATAATATAATATAAAGTTATTTCAAGTTATTTACTAAATGCTATTATCGTAGAATTGAAGATTGTGCCATTATATTCAATTTGTATTGGTAAAAGTTGCTAAAAAACTATATTCAATGAATTTTTTTACAAGAAAAACTGGTAAAAGCTTGTATAAATGATACTTCCGATTATCCGATATACACTAAAAACTAATGAGCTCTTCCCACATTAGTATAGAATGGATATACAAAATTTCAAATTTCTCTGATTGATAGTATTTGAGTAATCGTGTCCAGAAGATCCACACACACGCACACAGATACACACACAGACACACACACACAGACACACACAAAAACACAGACACACACAAAAACACACACACAGACTCACACACATACACATACACAGAGACACACACACATACATACCTACAGACATAATTGTAAAAATGTTAAAATCGGATTCTGGGGACATCAAAACGTGCTTATTCAATAAAATCTCCATATCCGATTTTTAGCACGATCCCTATAGCTCCCTTACCTAGGGTAGCGGGAGGTAAATAGCGTCAATTGAGTTACTTCAAGTAAGTATTAACATGGTAGTGCTAATTTTGTCTGTCGGGCTCCAAAAACTACTTAATATTTTAGCTTTAGTAGAGTTTACATCAAAATCTTTGACTGAGTTAGCCATAACCTCAACAATTTCTCTCAAAGCATCATCTCTTTTATTTCGATCTTTATGGAATGAATTTTTTTTATTCCAAAGGCAAGGATATTGATTGTGTGCCTCCAGAAACTGAATTATTAGTTCCGATAACCATTTTTTGAAGCTTTTGCCATTACATTGGCGTGTTATGTCTCTAAATGGCACCAAAAAGTATAACTGCTTCATACTTTTACTGGAGCATTGATTAGTAGTGCCAGTCCATCAGCGCCAATTGAATTAGTATGTTTTTATATGCAACTAAATTGGTACTAGTCGGGTGGCGCCCATAATCGTGTGGAAACCTAGTTTTATAAATTTTTCATGTGTGAAATAAAAACAATAATAATAAACGTGACGGTACTAAACTGAGTAATCCTAATCGTGTTAGAGAGTTTAGAGCTGTAACAAGCGACAGGTTCCTCGGTGCGCTAATAACCATACAACATTACGGAGTTTACGCTAACGACACCTTATGTTGTCCTCGTAAACTCTTACCTATGTTCATTTTCAACGACACTACTAACTAACCCACCAGCCTCTCACTGTACCAACGCTAACAACCTGATGTACAGATAATAGCCAACAGTATACTGTTCTTATCTGTTTCTAGCAGCTCTATATTTTCACTGCCAGTGCACAAACATATTAATGCTTTATTTTCAGTTAAATAAAATAAATAAATGTACGGGCACTCATTTAAAATTCGAAATATTTGGCGTCGGTCGGGATCAAACCCGGTTCCCTCAGGTTCGCGACCAGACACTCAGGCACGCGGCTTTTCGAATGTTAGCAATATTAAATTATAATTTTCGTATTGAATTTTTGTAATTACTATTAAACATAAGGGATGAATTTGGTTACTGATAGTTTTGTTACTATAAATATTGAAGAATATAAAATCCTCCATCTAATGCTCTTAAATTTTTTATAATATCTTCTATAGATTTAAAAATAAAGAAAATATAATATATGGAATAATATGTTGCAATAAATCGCACAGTCCAGACTACAGCAAGGAAACCAGTTGTCAAATTCAAATGTATGTAATTGACAGACAAATGTCAGAGTAAAAAATCAAGTTTTACTGAAAGCTTTTTCTGGGAAGTACATTTAGTAATTCTTATTGAATTATTAATTAAATATTTAAAGTTGTAAATAGGTATTAACAGTAATAGTACATCTATCGCCAATCACGTCAATGAATTGGTATCATCTTGAACATTTTAAAAGAGTAGGACAATATTCCTTATAGAATGAAATAAAAGATATAATTAGAATTATTTCTATGTACAAGAAATGTTAAATTCGATACTTATGTAACAAAATGTAAATAGCGAGAGGTGTTGTGCTGGCTACAACAGATTTATACCTCTCGCTAAGAGAGGTATTATATTCATGCTAAAATTAGCATATCCAGATTTTATTGAATAAGCACGATTTAAGGTTCCTACAATCCGATTATAACATTTTTAAAATGATGTGTGTGTGTGTGTGTGTGTGTGTGTGTGTGTGTGTGTACGTGTGTATGTGTGTGTGTAATTATGTCTGGATGTTGGAGAGACGATTCCTCAAAAACTATAAGACTTAAGACTTGTTTAACTATTAATTCCTCAATCAGACATTCCTGGGAAGGGCTGAAAAGGTTTTGGTAGCAATTGGACAACCGGAAGTAGTAGTTTCTTAGAATTTTTTTTCTAAATATAATTTTTGGGAAATTTTTGTTATTACAAATATTGAAGAACAAAAGTCTCTATCTAATACACTTAAAAATTTTATTATATCTTGTATAGATTTAGAGATAAAGACACTATAATCTATAATATATACCTAGAATATTCTAATCGCAGAGGTTAAGGCACTAAGGAAACCACTTGATAAATTCAAATGTTTATAACACGTGTCTACAGCTGCATTTGAGCGATAACCTTAGGAAAAAAGAATTGTTTATAACATAGTTTGTAAATGACATATGTCAGTGTCAAAAATCAACAGTTTTAGTGACATTCTGATAGCATTTTGTAGGAAGTATATTTAATCTTATTGTTTTATTAATTAAATATATGAAATTATAGGTAAAATGCATATATCCATCAGAAATACCGCCAATCTGGTTAATGAATTGGAAGAATCTCTGACATTTAGGAACTTCCTCATACAATGAAAAGTAGATATAATTAGAATTATATATGTGTGCACAAGACATGTTAAATACAATAAAAAACAATATTTGGGTAAAGTTCTGTAATATTTTTGTTATAAAACGACGGTTCGAAAGCGAAATGCAATACAATACTTATACCGTGAGTATTTTTTAACGTGAAACATTGGGTTTGTCATATCCATGGTTACGATTCGACATTTGATTGACAGCAATGTATTTGCGTGTCCCATTTAAAGTGAAACATAGGGAACGAATTTGACATTTGATAAGACGTCAGTAGAGGTTAATTTTGTTTAAATAATTATACCTGCTTTCTAGTGTACCTTGTGCTCGAGTGATTTTCTAATTTGGCCAAATTTCTTACAATATTTAAATATAATACTCTGCCAAATTCATTCCCTACCTTTTTCAATGAGACAGACAAATATATTACTGTCAATCAAATGTCAAGTCATAACGTCGTAACTTATAGGAAAATTCAGCGGTTATCTGTCATATTGACAAGACGTCATTAGAGGTTAATTTTGTTTAAATAATTATACCTGTTTTCTAAAAATTAAATTTAGTTGCAAAAAAAATATTGTGTGCCCGAAATATGTTTAGTGTTCTCGAGTGGTTTTCTGACTTAGCTAAATTTCTTACATAATATAATACATCTGTCAAATTCGTTCCCTATGTTTCATTTTAAATGGGACACGCAAATACATTGCTGTCAATCAAATGTCAAATCGTAACCATGGACATAACAAACCCAATGTTTCACGTTAAAAAATACTCGCGGTATAGCGTAATATAGAAATGGCGAGAGGTCTTGTGCTGGCCACAACAATTTATTTTTTATATAAAACAAATATGATATTTTCTAATAGTATTTGTTACGGTTATTATATAGCTATTTGTAGTTGTCCAGTGTGAAACAAACACGATATATCTTAAAATATAGTACCTCTTAATTAAATAACTATTACAAATAAGTACTACTATGTACACCATTCTCGTACATTAATATATAATCACCACAGGCCAGTGTTGTGTGTTTACTCTAGCATACGGAGTACTCAACCGTAACATATGTGACATATACTCCACATATCTACATTGCGGGAATCCACAGCATTTAGCTCTCTATTAATCACATACACACATACATGCATGTATTAGACTCCACGCGCTAAAGTTACTGAACCATGTAACGTGTAAGTGTTCCATAGAGGATACAGATAGCATGGTATGTACAAGAGGATAAATTAAGATGTGTACTAACAGAAATATTGGAACGAAGAGATACGAAGATATAAGGATGAATTGAAAAGGGCTGGGAATAAATCAGGCAGTATTATAAATGAAAGAGATAGTAAGAAAAGGATAAAGTTGCAGTATTTAAAATAAACCGGTAATATCGCAAGACAATATTGAAAAAATCGTTTTTACCTTCCCTCACCTTTAGGTAAGGAAGGTATTGTCTTTGATCAAAAAATTCGGTGGTGTTTTTAATGAACAAGCACGTTTTAGGGTCCCTAGATATACGATTTTATTAGTATTATAATCATGTCTGTATGCATCTCTCTCTCTCTCTCTCTCTCTCTCTCTCTCTCTCTCTCTCTGTGTGTGTGTGTGTGTGTGTGTATGTGTGTGTGTGTATGTGTGTGTGTTCTTCTTCTTTACATCTATATGAAGAGCTGATTAGATTTTGGTTATAATTGACCAAATGAAGTTGAAGTTTTTAACAGTTAAATATCATTTTTTGATATTTCATGTGATTATCAATATTATGTATAATATCTTCACGTTACTCTTTTACATAATTTCTGAAAGAATATCTTATTGTCTACACGGTTTGATTTTCCTTCATATTCAATAGATATAGAGTTAAAGAATTATAAAGAGATTAACTTTCATAAATCAGCCAGCTATACTATAACCATGGAAACTGCTGATATATTCAAATATTCTTATTGACAGATGATAGTGTCAAGTGAAATTTACATAGTATATGTTCGTGTTACAATTTTGCGAGATATATAGAATCTTTTCCAAGGATGGGATTTGTACAAATACAAAGACTTAACGGATGGTAATGTTCTGGCCACATCAAATTTTGTTTATTTTATAAAGCAGAGCGCTTTGTTAAACAAAAATTATCAGCTATAATATCCCGAGGACATTGATAATTACGAAATAATTGTATGACAGTTACCGAAAGCGGGTTGCTTGGTAACAGTCCGACGCCGAACGCGTAGGTGGTGTTACCTAAAAGCAACGTGCTTGAGGAAATGTGATAAAATTATAAGTATTTATCAATGATCGAGAGGTATTCGGTGAGAAAATTTTTTGCAGTTTTAACATTAAATTTGTCTAAAATTTGTATTTTGACAGAATTTTTGTGTCTAACATAGCCCAGTAGATGTCACTAGTAGCTATGAACGTGAATATGTTCAGTATGAAGTGTGCAATGGGAATGAGACCTCTTTGAATGAGACCAAAGAGAAGAAGATAAGACATACAAAAGTCCATAAATATTCTCCACATTTAGTTCTTTATTTAATACAGTATTTTTTTTATGTGTTTTCTTCTACAATTTTGTTGATTAAATCGTCATTTTCAATGACAGAGTGAAAATGACATTTTCAAATTAAAACAATTAATCTTTAATTATATGTCAAAAACTGTTTGTTACTTAGTAACTTAGTGACATGAGTGATAATTGTCTTAGGATAATTATCAGTGTAAGTTTGTTTTGATTGGTTACTTTCGCACACGTGGTCAGCATTAAAGGGATTCAATTGGATAATTTTTTAACCAAAAAATTTTCATGACAATAATTCACACAATTTCGATTTATATTTTATATAACTAATACCCAGTTCGACAAATAAGGCTTAAATTTTAAGAGAACTTTAAACATAAAACTGCAAATAGAAATTTTGACAGCAATACAAAATAATTCGTTTGACATTTAATTTCGATGTAATATTGTTTCTTAAGGCCCGGTTTTTCAATCTTTGTTTAAAGTTTTAACTTCTAATTAAGTAAATTATATTGCATCGTTTTGTTGACAGAAATGATAAATCTGTCATTTGACAGTTCATTTCGTTTCAATTTTGTTTATTTAACTCTTAGTTAAAATTTTAACTAATATTGAAAAACTGGCCCTAAGGAACGCTTAAAATTTAAGTAACGATTATGGAACCGGCCATAAGCCTCGTATAGTGAAACATTTTATATATGGAAAAGATGTAGAAATTTAATATTCTTATTCTTGTATTAATGGAATGAATTACTGGGCTTGTTTCAATATTAAGTAATGAAACCAATAACAGTCGACGAGAGATTTCTACTAAGTTTTTACTTTTTATTTCGTCGGCGATTAAATGCTGTTTCAATTCTGACACGTATCTTATGCGCCTTTCGAAATATAAAATATTAATTTTCAAACTTCAAACTAATATCAATAGTCAATCAATTTGATTTCGGCTAGGCCAATAATGAGAGGAAGGCAGTAGATGTAGATAAAGAAGCAAGTCCTCAGTTAGGTATGTCTTCATTCTGTATGTTATCTTCACATCATGCATATATTAGCGCCTGGTAGATAGTGGATAATTATAACTTCATAATTTGATTCGCCTGACTTGGAACGGTAAATGGACGGTTGTAATAAGAACAAATATGTATTTAAATTAGAACACGTTAAGACTATTTATATTTTTAACTACCGAACGTAAATATTACTACTCTACAATGTTGTGATTTTTACTTCCTGCTACCCTAGGTAAGGGAGGTATAGGGATCGTCCTAAAAATCGCATATCAAGATTTTGGGAAGTGATCACGCTTTAAGGTCCCTACAATCCAAATTTAATATTTATATATATATATTATAATATCAGAAACATTCGATAAATAATTCACGTCTTGTAAGAGAATGCCTAATGTATAACATTAACCCCCCCCCCCCCCCCCCCCCCCACGGTCTCCGGACTTTAACCAGATTGAGAAAGTGCGGAAAATTCATAAAACAAATAAGAATATAGACCAAAAAAGAATTTAAAATAAATTACAAGAAAAATGGCAGAATATAATGCCATCGGTAACCAAAAATTTGATAGATGACTCATCCCTTATTTAATGGTGGAAAACCAAAGTAAAACCATCCAAATATTATATTTCTTTATGAAAAATAAATAAATAGTTTATTATTTAAATGTTTTGGTTATCGTACGGAGACTTTTTACCTCTCGCTAAGAGAGGTATTGGATTCATGCTAAAATTCGCATATCCAGATTTTAATGAATAAGCACGATTTAAGGTCCCTACAATCCGATTATAACATTTTTTAAAATGATGTGTGTGTGTGTATGTATGTATGTCTGGATGTTGTAGACACGATTCCTCAAAAACTATAAGACTTAAAAAATATTTAACTGCAGTTTCCTCAATCTGACATTCCTGGGCAGAGCTGAAAAGGTTTTGGTAACAATTAAACAACCGGAAGTAGTAGTTTCTTAGAAAAACTCTTCTAAATATAATTTTTTGGGAGTTTTTTTTTATTATATCTTGTATAGATTTAGGGATATAGACACTATAATTTATAGAGTAATCTAATTGCAGAGGCTAAGGCACTAAGGAAATCAGTTGACAAATTCCAATGTTTATAACATAGTTTGTACATAACACATGTCAGTGTCAAAAATCAACAGTTTTAGAGACATTCTGATAGCTTTTTCTGGGAAGTATATTTAATCTTTCTTATTGTTTTATTAATTAAATATTAAAAATTATAGGTGAAATTGTGGTAAAATCCATCAGAAATACCGCCAATCTGGTTAATGAATTGGAAGAATCTCTGACATTTAGAAACTTCCTCATACAATGAAAAATAGATATATAATGAGAATTATACGTGTGCAGAAGACATGTTAAATACAATAAAAAACAATATTTGGGTAAAGTTCTGTAATATTTTGTTATAAAACGACGGATCGAAAGCGAAGTGCAATACAATACTTATATAGCCTAATATGGAAATGGCGAGAGGTCTTGTGCTGGCCACAACAGATTTTTTGTCATGAGATTATGAATACTTTCAAAGTTTACCCCATTATATAAATAAATTAAGTATATTATTTGTTTATTTTATATTTGTAATAACGTAATATACTGCGTTTCATTTTGGATTAAAAGAATATAAAATATATTGGGTTTTAAACTGCTATTTTACCTAAAATCCGTTAAAACTATTGTCGTACGGAGACTGTTTTGTTTGACTGTACGTCTGTTGAAAAGAGCTTTCATTGTACCTATGTATATACATATATTATTAAATTTACTGCATATACATAATTACATTACAATCTGTCAATACAAATTAAACAAATACTACATATTATTGAAATATATAAACAATTAATAAACAAACATAACATACAAGCAATGAAAATAAATTAATTGTATGTGTCTGCATTCCTTTATGTTTCCAGCTAAGCTAACCAAACATAAAATATAATTAGAAAATACACAGACACCGCTGTAGAAGTAGAAGACAAGTAAATGTAATTATAATGTTATATAATTTAGTGCACATTAATTACCTAAGCTGAAATGATAGAAATTATGTAAAAGACAGCAAGTAAATTATCATACCCGGTCGTGAAATAGTGCGAGGTCGAAGTAATGAACACGTTATACTCTGTAATGTGGTCAGTGGCGTCCGAGGGGGGTTGATTTATAGAATTTACAAAAAATATTTCTATAAATTGTGATACATACATACAAACACAAACCCTGCACATTGGAAGAACTAAAAGAAGCTATTCACGTAGAAGTCGCCCAAATTGACACGATATTGGAAACAGTGTTTGCAAACTTCGCAAAACGCCTCCAGAAATGCATTAATAATAATGAATACCACATGCAAGATATTGTATTAAGAAATATTAAGAATAATTTTTTTCTTAAACTAAAAGTATCAATTTTGTGAAGTTTAAAAAAAAACGAGTTCGATCCCGACCGACGCCATATATTTCGAATTTTAAATGGCACAAAAGTGACCCCTGTGGTGCACTCTCCACGCCAGCAATGAGTGCCCGTGAGGTGATGCCTGGTAAGCGCCCGCACGGTACAAATATGTCATCATCATTACCGATATCTTGTGGCACACTGAGAAATGGGTAATATGCCGTGATGATATATTTATTTATTTATTTTAAAAAACGTCCCTGTATTATATGACCCGTTTAGGAATACATATATGAATTATAAAACTAGTCCTGTAAAGAAGTAAAATATTCTTTTACCTTGAATAAGCACGTTTTAAAGTCCCTAGAATCCGATTATAACATTTTTACGTGTGTGTGTATGTATGTGTGTGTGTGTGTGTGTGTGTGTGTGTGTGTGGATGTGTGGATGTGTGTATGTGTGTGTGTGTGTGTGTGTATGTCTGGATGTTGTAGAGATGATTCCTCAAAAACTATAAGACTTAAAAATTAATTAACTGCAGTTTCCTCAACCTGATATTCCTGGGAAGAGCTGATTAGATTTTGGTAACAATTGGACAACCGGAAGTAATAATTTTTTTTTTAATCTACATTTTATTTTTTGGAAATTTATGTTATCGCAAATATTAAAGAATATAAAAATCTCTTTCATTTACATACATTTAAAATTTATATTATATCTTCTACAGAGTTATAGATAGAGAACTATAAATATATAAAATAATGTTATCATTATATTCATTCATTAATCTCACAGCCCCATGGAAAACAAGTGGAAAAATTAAAATGTTTGAAAATGAAAGTGTCAAAAACCCAAAACACCACTGAAGACTTTTTCGGGGAAGTATACATTTACTATTTCTTATTTTATTATTAATTAAATATTTATAATTATAGATACATTTTATTACATACATATATACTGCAGAAATTCCGACAATTTCAAAATGAATTGGAATAATCTCGAACATTAGAAGAATAAGAGGATTTTCAAATGGGGGTGGATATTGAATATATGTGGGGCAGAGAGTTCGTTGTGTAGAAGTAAATACTACTCACATATATTATAGGTACTCTATTTTCGTTAGTTATAATTTTGCGTCAAACTTATACGTTTTATGAAATAGATCATTTATTTATTAAAATAAAACATGTATTAATATTAAAAATGGGGAGGGTTTAAACCCGAAAACATCCCCATTGGCTACGCCACTGGTACACAGAATGAATTAAAAAATATAAAAATATATAAAGAAGATATGTGTTTTTTGTGTACCAGAAATATTAAATATGCTGGCCACAACAGATTTTTTTTTTTAAATATACGAACAATGTTTATTTTCCATTGCACCGCCACTGCAAAGTGTGTAATTATATGAACGTGAAGAAACTGTGAAGATGAATAGCGACAAATGCTTCTCTTGTTTATCTTCATTACTCAGAACGCTTCTCTTCACCTTATTTATCCGCGTCTCTTAATCCTGTATTATTTATTACACTGCATTATTTTGCCGCAATTAACATTGGATTTTTATGTAGATGTGCGCGCTCATCCATATCAAGAGATTAACGTATAAGAGGAAGATGAAAAAGGAAAACTATAAAATTAATGAATTTATTATGCGCGTGGCAGTTTGTTAATATCAGTGCTTTAATTTAAGATGGTTTTTTTTTGTCATGACAGTCTCATACAAAAGATTCCCTAAGTAAAAGAATTTATAAAAATTCTAAATTATTAATAGTTTAGGGTTAATTAGAGAACCAAATTTTGTTGTAAATATCATATAAAAATAAAAATAAAAAACCTGTTGTGGCCAGCACAAAACCTTCCGTCAATTCGATGTATTTTGTATATATCCCATACCTAAAGTTCCTTGAAAAAGATTCTGTATATCCTGTAAAATTGTAACCCGAACACACTATTTTTTATAAATTTTATACTGAAAGTTCCTTTCCCTATTTTATTAGGGGTCGCTCTTTCTTTCTCTTCTCTTTAACTCATTCCTGTCCAACACATCTTCTTCACGCAATTCTTCCTCTCTCAAATCTTCTGCTACACAGTCCTTCCATCTTCTCTTTGGCCTTTCTCGTACTTCCGGCATTGAAAATTCAAATCTTAAGGCGAGGCACAACTGCAAGACACTTGCGAGGGACACTCTATCACATTCACATATAATTTTGGTTTTGCATTTGACACTGACATCTGTCAATTAATTTTTTTGAATATATCTGCTGTTTCCATAATTTTAGCAAAGCTGACTAATTTAGTTAAGTTAATATCTCTTAATGTCTCTATAACTCTATAACTATTGAATATGAAGGAAAATGTATAATCAAACCGTATAGAGAATAAGATATTCTTTCATATTGATAATCACAAAATGTCGAAAAATGATATTTAACTGCGTTTTTTCAAGAAAAACTGTTAAAAACTTCAAATAGGGATACTTCCGGTGGATCAATTATAACCAAAATCTAATCAGCTCTTCATATGGATGGTAAAGAAGAGGAATACGGAAGAATTATATTTTTTAGAATTGTAGTATTGGAGTTATCGTCTGAGACTAATAAAAATTTTTTCACCTGATTTTCATCAATAGTCTTAGTTTTCCTAATATTTTCAGATGAAATTATAAAAAAAATCTGATGTGGCCAACACAAAACCTCCCGCTATTTAATTTTTATTAATTTAAATACATACCTACGTATTTACTAACGCTGCAAACTGTTCCATCGCAGAAAACTATTGCTTTATTTACTATTTTCTTTTTAAAATGTCACTATTACTAATTTGAAGTGATTAGTTTTTTGACAGTGACATTTACTGTCAGTTACATTCATTTGAAATATGAACTGTGTAACAAAGGAATTGTGTTTTTCTTAGGCTTCGGGACTAATAAACAAAAAAATATTTTTAAATTTATCTGTAAAATATATAGAAAAAGTATTAATGTATTCTTGTACAAAATTCAATAATCCTTAATTTTCATAAGACATAAAATGCGAAAAAATGGAATTTAATGGTAAGTGTTTGAAGAAAAACCATTATGAGTTTCAAGTAAAGTGCCATTTCCGGTTATCCGATTTACACCAAAATCTAATGGCTTCTTTTCTAGAATAGGATAGAAATACAAGGTTTCAGAATTTTCTGAATGATAGTATTTGAGTTAGAGCGAAGACAAAATCCATACACATACACACACACACATACACACATACAGACATCATCGTGAAAATGTTAAAATTGATTCTAGGAACCTTAAAACGTGGTCATTTACTAAAATCTCGATATGTGATTTTTAGCACGATCCCTATACCTCCCTTACCAAGGGTAGCGGGAGGTAAAAATGGTGCAATCCCCCATTCTTTAAATTAAAGATAAAGTCTTAAACTTAAAGTAAAGTCTTAAAGTTAGTCAGATTATGAAACGACCCTAATAGTGATAATTTGAATATTTTAAAAACTAAAAAGTTTCTATACTATTTGAATATAAAAGATCCGTGTTCTAATTGATCGGTGAAAGATCCCATTCATTATTTACTAGTACATTTCAGATACTTTATATAAAACTAAATCAAATTAAAATATGTAAATATATGTTCGACAATAATGAAGCACGAAAACTGATAGTAACACATCCTTTCACCACAGCAGAATATCTATAAATCTATTTGGCTTCGGTTCTTCTCATTAAATCCAGAGCACATAAATTGGTTGGGCAGTTAGTAAGTGTTACTCATCTCATTACACTATACACTACATGGTGGCCTGGCCTGCATATGCATACGTATGTATATCTTTACATCACGCGAGGTTTAATTGGACTCGTTAGTTGTCCACATTCAAATTTAAACTTCCCAACTGTATTAGGAAGTAGGAGAACTCGCTTCGAAACTAATCATTAGGCATATATGCATATGTTATATATGTATATGTACCGACCTGAGTTATGATCAAATGAATTCTAATGATTCAGAGTGTATATGGGTATAATTTTATTCATAACATTTAAAAATATTTTAATGTAATTAATTAGTTTGTAATTAAGTCATAATATGAAATGTGGAACAAGAATGCCACCTGTTACATTCAGTACAAACGACTCATGTATGTAATAAAAATGTTATGAGAAAAAATTTACTCGTCAAATTTTATTAGTAAATAAGGTCTCATCTATTTGTCACTGGACATAATAAATACATAATAATAATTTTAGAAACTTGAAATGCGCAAAATCTCTCTATAGGTTTGTTGACAGATAGCGGAAATGTGCAATGCAATGGTTATAACGTTTCTCCAAAAAGTGGACGACTCAAACTTTTGTCCTTAAATCTATTCACTTAAGCCCGATATTTTCATTTCTGGTTAATCTGCCTATTAAGTTAACTGTAGGTTATAACAATGCGACATCGAAATATTGACACATGCGTGTAATTTTTACAATTTAGGCTATGATATCGATGCTGTGTTTTCTGTTGGCGGACAGTTAAATGAACAGACTGTTTAACAGGAGATGAATATATCGGGCCTTAATCAGAAGACTCATTAAAATGCTCAAGACAGAGTGAGGTATAGGGATCGTGCTAAAAATCTCATATCGAGATTTTAGTAAATGACCACGTTTTAAGGTCCCTAGAATCTAATTTTAACATTTTCACGATGATGTCTGTATGTATGTATGTGTGTATGTGTATGGATTTTGTCTTCGCTCTAACTCAAATACTATCATTCAGAAAATTCTGAAACCTTGTATTTCTATCCTTCCTATTCTAATATGAAAAGAAGCCATTAGATTTTGGTGTAAATCAGATAACCGGAAATGGCATTTTACCTGAAGCTCATAGTGGTTTTTCTTCAAAAAATACCATTAAATGCCATTTTTTCGAATTTTATGTCTCATGAAAATTAAAGATTATTGAGTTTTCTACTGGAATACATTAATACTTTTTCTATATATTTTACAGATAAATTTAAAAATATTTTTTTTAACAAATTTAACATTTAACAAAACCAAGTGTGGAAAACAACAACTTGCAGTGTTGTAATAGTTATTTAACTATCAAGTATATTCAGTGATTAATGATTGAAACATACGCTACGTTCACGCGTTAATTGTTGAGATCATTAATCGCCAATTAACACAAGTGTTAATTACAATATTTTTCTATTGACTGGATTTTACTGAATTGGAAAAACCAACTAATTTTATTCCATGACAATTTTTTTTAGGTTAGTAACGCTTGACACATAAGTTCAACAATATTATGCGGTATCTATAGTTATCCACTAAAATCGTTTACTAATAAAAATCATGTATTAATAGGTGCCATTAATGGATGATTATTCATACATTAATATAACCTATTAATAAACGGTCAACGGAAAAATTAGATTTCTTATCTCCTTAGTCCATAGGAAAACCCCTTATGTCAAAAGTCATTCTATTTAATGAAGAGGTTTAACTTTTTTATATTATTTATGTGTACCATTGTTCCACAATAAAATGAAGTGCTATATCTATAATGAATATGATATAACTTGATCTAATGCATTTGTTGCAGGTATTATTGATGTAGTGGTAGTATAAGGGAGCGTTCCCCTTGGTTCTTGGTTCTCTGTAGGTACAGGTTCATCGATTCCCTTTGCACAGATTCCGTGGATTGGGAAACAGTGCTACGCGCTCTCCTGTATTCTGCTACCCTAATACTTCCCAATCACTCCGAACCTATCGATGATTGGAAAAAACACCCCCTTCCTAAACCAATTTGCCCCAATACTCTTCGATTTCACTGCTTTCAGTCATGTTGATGCTACCATACCAGATTAACAAATTGATAATAATATTTATTATATTATTTAAACTTACGCAGGGGGTGCAAAAGAAGACAAATTTTTACTATTTCGAAATAAATAAATATTCTTAAAAGATAAATTATTTAACTTTCTTTTAGTTTGTTGTGTGACTTGTCACTTCAGTTATTATTTTGTATTTTTTGTATTATTTTGGGTTTGTTTTGAAAAATCGTGAACCAAAATAAAAAATATGTTGTGGCCAGCACATTACCTCTCGCCATTTCCGTTTTGTTACATAACTATCGAATTTAACATTTCTTGTACACACAAATAATTCTAATTATATCTATTCTTTCATTCTATAAGAAATATCGTCCTACTCTTCTAAAATGTTCAAGATAGTTCATGGTTCGAATTCATTGACGGGATTGGCAGTACATCTTAAGGATATTTGTACTATTACTATTAATCTACAATACCTACCTACAATTTTAAATATTTAATTAATTAATAATTCAATAAGTATTAAATGTACTTTCCAGAAAAAGATTTCGATTTTTGACACTGATATTTATCTGTCAATTACAAACATTTGAATTTTACAACTGGATCCTTCGTGTAGTCTGAAAGTCTGAAATATGCGATTTTTTTCAACAGATTATCCTATACAGGGTGTAAAAAAATAAGTGTCCCAAATTACAGTACTGACCAAAATGAGTAAAAAAAGTTTAATCAACATGGGTCAGATCTTCAACTGTTTTCGAGATAAAAGGCAATGAAAAATGAGTTTCTTCGGTGTTTACCTCTGCTATCTCGAAAACTGTAAGAGTTACGACTTTTATTAAATGAAACATTTTGTTTACCTTTCAGGGGTCATCTAAGATGTGTTTTTGTTTTTCACAAAAAATCGAATAATTGTACCAAAACAAAAGTTGTGGCGCCCTTGGCCAATATTTAGTTTTTAAATAACTTCGTAATTATTTTTTTTTTTATAGTCTATTTACTGGTATAGACAAAATTTTGTTCGACCATTATCTTAGTCTGTTTTTCTTCGATTCTAATACAAAATGGCCTCTTTCTCGAAAACAGTTGAAAATCGGACCCATGTTGATTAAACTTTTTTTCACTCATTTTGGTCAGTACTATATGCCCTCATAATTTGAGACACTTATTTTTTAACACCCTGTATATTAATATTTTTTTCTGTTCTTCAATATTTGTAATAACAAAATTTTTTAAAAAATAATACTTAGAAGATTTTTTTAAAGAAACTACTACTTCCGGTTGTCCAATTGTTATCAAAACCATTTCAGCTCTTTCGATTAATGTCAAATTGAGGAATACGTAGTTAAACAGAGGTCCTAAGTATTATAGTATTTGAGAAATCGTCCTTCCAACAACCTGACATAAGCACACACACACACACACACACACACACACACACACACACACACAACACACACATACACACACACACACCCACACAGGCACGCAGACATCATCATATAAATGTTACAATCGGATTGTAGGAACATTAAAACGTGCTTATTCACTAAATCTGGATGTGGAATTTTTAGAATGAATCCAATACCTCTCTTAGCGAGAGGTATAAAATCAATCGTATGTTTCGTTTCATTTCGTTATAGTAGACACCTGTAATCCACTAATATGCAGTAGAATATATGAACATACTACATCTTGTGAAAAAGTTTACAAAACTGTTAAACAGATTTATGTATATAATTGCTAAATTTGACAACCGTAGAATTGTTCAAAAGAAAATAAATAATAATTTTCAATTTCATATACATATGTATATTTCGTGGGCTCATAAATATTTATGTTTATAATAATTCATATATCACACGAATTTCATTTCGTAAACTTTTCCTTTCGAATTATATACGACTACTTTCTTGCTAGCGTATTTTATAGGTGAAGTGCAGCTGTCAATTTGGTAATAGGCGTGAAATAAGTCTGTAAGTCAGATTTATGTCTCCTGAACCTCGCCTAATCGACCGTTAAATTACAATCACTATCTAATACTATCTATGCGGGTGGTAGATTTGATATGCTCCATATTAGTCGAAATAACAATATATGCTAATAGATTACGGTAAAAAATATGGATTGAATTTAATAGATTTCTAATAGGTCCTAAACGTGTTTAGTTATTACACTCGCTAAAGATATATTAAAGTTGAATAGTAGAGCGAGTGTTATTCTCAAGATTAATTTCATTTTTTAATGTATAGTAGTTTTTAATTTCACGGGCTGGTAGCGAAAACAAAGAATCATTAATATTAATCTACTTCTACATGTAATAATTAACGTATAGTAGTCTTCACAAAGCTAGCATTATGCAATAATGTTTCGTTTATAGGCTCTGAAATCTATGCTGACACCTACTAGGAAATTATCTTTTTGCCCTCCTGAAGTGTAATGGGAACTTTACAATTGTATACACAGCAAGTGTAACCTACATTTTACGGTTACTGTGTTGTAACTTGTCTAACTATGCGGTAAAATAATCAAAATACACTGGATGTTTATGGGCATTTAGAAAAGAAATCATCTTTACTATAATAAAGTTCATGTAAAAAAATCTGTTGTGGCCAGCACAAGACCTTCCGTCAATTCGATGTATTTTGTACAAATCCCATACCAAAAGATCCTTGGAACATATTCTATATAATATCATGTAAAATCGAACACGAACACATACTATTTTTTACAAATTGCATACCAAAAGTTCATTTGAAAAGGTTCTATAAATCCAATAAAATTATAACATAAACGTACACAAAGTAAAATACACTTGACACTTCCTTCATTTATTCTTCAGCTTTCCCCTATTTTATTACGGGTCGCTGTTTCGTCTTCTCTTCTACTCATTCCTGTCCGACGCATCTTCTTCACACATTCCTTCCTTTCTCAAGTCTTTTGCGATACAGTCCTTCCATCTTCTCTTTGGCCTTTCTCTGCACGTCACTTGCGAGGAACACTATGACATACTAATTTTAGATTCTATACTTTCCATATTTGGTTTTGCACTTGCAACTGACATCTGTCAATTAAATTTTTTTTAAATTATTAGCTGTTTCCATGATAAATAGCAAAGCTGACTAATTTTTGAAAATTATTTTCTTTATAACGCTTTAAATCTACAGCTATTGAATATGAAGGAAAATGTATAATCAAACCGTATAGAGAAGAGTATTTTCTTTAATATGTATTATAACAAAATGTCAAAAAATAATATTTAACTGCGTTTTTTTAAGAAAACCTGTTAAAAACTTCAAATTAGGGTACTTCCGGTGGATCATTTATAACCAAAATCTAATCAACTCTTCATATAGTTGTACAGAAGAGGAATACGAAAGAATTATAATTTTTAGAATTGTAGACAGACATCATTTTAAAAATTGTATATTCGTATTGTAGGGACCCTAAAACGTGCTTATTCATTAAAAACTTACTACCGAATTTTTTGACCAACGACAATACCTTCCTTACCTAAAGGTGACGGAAGATAAAAAACACTCTATCGAATGGTAGAGTAAAATTAATAGGTTCCCATTTTAAAAAAATACGCGGACAAGCGCAACTCAAAAACAATTGAAGAATTAAAGTATTCTCAAATGTAAATCAAAATTTCTTAAAAAACTTTTGTATTGAACATAATTTCCTAAAATGAATATTAACGACAATAAATCGCCGTCTCCATCATTTTAACTAATCCTGTATACGCGTCACAAATACCGCTAATCTCGTCAATGAATTTGAAGAATCTCGAACAGTTAGAAGAGTAGGAGAAAACTTATTTATAGAATAAATTAAAAATCATATATTTTTAATAATAGATGTAATTAGAATTTTTGTGTGAGTACCAGAAATGTTAAATACAATATGTACTTATATAGCCTAATATAGAAATGGCGAGAGGTCTTGTGCTGGCCACAACAGATTTTTAAATTTCATCTTGACATTTCACATTTTTTATTTTATCAAAAAAATATTGCAAAATCACGCCAATTCTCTTCCTTGCATTATAACAACTGTCATTCACATTTCACCAATAAAAACAAAACCTCTGATGGCGAACTGGCGATGCAGTTAATGTGTAAATGCATTTATTATTTTAGCACTCAGAGCGAATGCAGCAGCCAAAGAACAATGCCAGGTAGTGTTGATATGAATCAGAACATGAGAACTTGAGGCACACGGATTCAATTTAATCGGAGCGGAGTGCTGTAGGTTTCAACTTCAAGAAATTGAAACGTCATGAGACAGCAGTCTCTACCTACATAACATGCACGACATCCTAAATCTACAAGTGAAATTAATACAAACACAAAGGATATACATGAAGTGCAGTTAAAAATATGGGTAGCACTGATAATTGTTCTCCCACCGTTCAATGAATTATCAGATATTCATACTTTTTTGTTGCAGAATTTTACCTTCATCTCTCAAAATAGTAAGCATGCGTAGTTTGAAATTAGTTTCAAACTGATTGGAAATTTTTGGTTTCTGCGAACAGAATTGATAGTTATTTACTTATCAAGGCAGGTAAATTCTGTGATGAAACTCCCACCGAGGTTATGTATACTATTTTATTCACATCATCCTCATTTTAAATCTAAAATTTACAAAATAAATCAATGAGTTATAACCTATAATTTTATTAATATATTTGACAGCTCTCTTAAAATTTGTTTAGCCTACTTAATAGGGCTGTTGCAAGAATTTTTATATGACTTCTAAGTATTAAATTTTAAAAGATAATGGGTGCGATTCAGTGGGTTGTATTAGCGTGTTTTAAGCTAAAACAGTCCTTTGTCAAAAATATTTTGGCAACTTTGTAATACCTGTCAGAAAAAAGTGAGAGACCAAAGGATCACATAAAGCAAAAAATATTATTAACAGAAGTAAGAAAAAAAGGACAAATGTCAAAACTGCTCAAAACGGGGTTTGAGATATTTTAAAATTCATTAACATTCAGGTATGAAATATTTGACACATAAAATTTGACATATTTCTAACCTAATTTTGCAATAATGAGTTTCCATTTATACCTTCCATTTACAATAATACTTCCTCATTTGACTAAAGGATATCTGAATTACTTTTCCCTGTGGTAAAATTTCTAAATCACAATTGAATCTCATTGATACATGTGGAAAATATTACAATGTTGCCATATACTTAATACAAGCTTTAATACAGACCTTAATACAACCCACTGAATTCCACCCATTGTTCTTTAAAGAGCCTCAAATTTAAAAATATCACGAAATATCCTTTAGATATTTTACAATTAATTTTTGAAATTTGGATAAAATTTTGAATAAGTTACGTGATCTGAAACAGAATGTGACGTCAGAACACATACATCTTCAGCGGTTCTAATTGGTCCGTTTATAATGTAAAAATTTTTGTGTTTAGTATCAAGTGTATTGTCCAGGGAATACTCGTATTGTCAAAGTTGTCAAACAAATGTCAAATTTTTAAGATTGGTTCAAGTTGTATAATATGTAGGTAATAAAAAGTTCAAAATAAAATGAGTAATTTACGATATTGTATTGTGCCTTCTTACAAAAATACTGTTAGGAACAAACCTACTATAGAGTTTACAAATTTGTCAAAAGATGCGGTGGAAAGAAAATTGTGGCTAGAAGCAATAGGTTGAAGAGCTGATAATGTCAGAAAAATCGTGTTTTCATGTTTGTGAAGATCATTTCAACTTTCATCCACCTTCAAGATAACAGTATATTTTTGTTGCTTCACTTTATGTTCAGGGCAAACTTTACATCTACTATACAGATATTTTTTCTCGACATAGATCTGCATATCCTATAGCAGATTCAATGTAAGAATCATAACCAGAACCTTAAAGTAAAATATATTATCAATTTATATAGTAAATTCAGTTCTTATATATTATTTTATCTCAGATTTTTAACACCACTTATTTCGGTAGCAATAAAACAATCATTCTCTGATATAAATTCAGCCACCATCCAGCTACTGACCTTCGGTAAATTGTCCGACTTAGCTTGAGTGTAATTATTATTCATTTACAATGAGCAATGTCAGCGTCAAATGTCAAATTAAAAGATTTTTTATTAACATGTGACAAACTGTAAGCCTACGTATATTTATGTAAATAATATGAATAAACCTAGGTGATGGAAAAACTATTTTCCTATTGGCTATTAATGATGTAATGTATGTGCTTCTACGTCACAGGAGTGGGGGGTAGTTTTTCAGGACGCCAATCTTTTTATTTAATTATTTCCACAAATAACAGCAAATTATTAAAATAAAAATTATTACTAAGAAAATCATTGCATAAACTTTCATTTAAAATAGTTTTTGAAAAATGTGAAACAGGCTCATTATAGGGATCTATGGCAATGTTGCTAGGTAACCCCTACATAAACATTTCCAACCCAAGAGATGGAAATGAAATCTGTTATTTCCAACTCAAGAGATAAATAAATAAAAATATATCATCACGGCATATTACCCATTTGTGGGTGTGCCAGTATCTACAACACATGTAGACATCGGTAATGATGACGATATATTTTACCGTGTGGGCGCTTACCAGGCGTCACCTCACGGGCACTCATTGCTGGCGTGGAGAGTGCACCACCGGGGTCACCATTTAAAATTCGAAATATTAGGCGCCGGTCGGGATCGAACCCAGTTCCCCAGGTTCGCGACGAGACACTCAGACACGCGGCCACGGGACCCCAAAAGATTGTCATTAAAATTAGGAATGACGTATTTCCCAACCTCCAAAAGGTTAGGAATCGGTATATTACTTATAATGATTGTGAACAAAGGTTATTGTTATTATTATTACTTCCATCTGGAGTGAACAAAATACTTATTTTCGTAACAGGTTATGAAAAATACCGAATATCATGCGAGTGTAAATTGACGCACGACGCGTAGCGGAGTGCAAGTCAATACACACGAGCGAAGATATTTGTATTTCATACAAGTTATGAACATTATTTTTTAGACGAGCTTAAGTAAATTTTACTTCTTTTACAAAACTGAACAGCTGACAAATGAATAATGTATACATATGGCCAGAAAATAATGACATAGTAACTTAGCAACCGTGTCATAAGTTCAACTTTCAGTGTTAGGATACTACGCTGATATGTCATACTTATCACAATGGTCGTCTAAAAAGGTTTTTATCTTATGTTGATTGTTGTTATTGGCATTTGTTATAGCACCATAATGAAATTATAATCTTACTTTATTGTTGAAAATTTACTTCCTGCATTTACTTGTGGTTTTCTTAAATTTACATTCGAGAATCTACTTGACAATATATCAAATATTTAGTAGTTTGGAAGATTTTATAATAAATGTTAATATTAATTTTAGCTCGCTTTGGTTACTATAAAAGTGCATTTAAGAACAACAATGCTCGTTAATAATCAGAAGTTCTAGTGTGCATGCCACAAACTAAACAACAAAACTAAAAATTTCTTTAAAACCCGCAGACTATTCTGATGGTTGGAAACTGATCAGGGATTGAAACATTTTGCTTAACAGACTGTCGTGCGAACAGTTTTAAACTGATGCGCTTTCTCAGAATAGTTGTGACGGTTTCTCACTGTTTTGCGAACAAACCTAATATTAATTTTTTCCACGAGCCCAAAACAAATTATCTAACCTACGCAAATAATGAGAAATTTTTACAAATTACATTCGACTAGTTTAAAATATAGATTTTGAACCTACAAAAACTGAATATGTTGTTAATTTTGGGTTACATCGCCTTTATTATTTATACCATTTCTCATGTCTCGCAAAATAATTAATGTCTTCAGAGTGATACAGTTGTCTGATTGATGCTACTGGCTACATCAGTGTTGAACGAATTGATTCCGAGATTGACAGCAAACAACATAATCTCTTTATAATTCCCCTCCAGTTTCTAGTCCAAGCATTTATAAATTCAACAGTTTATACTCATTAAAAAATTCTTATATGAAATTGACTTCCTTGTGTTATTAAATGAATAAATTTTGTTGATAATTATACTGAGTTTTACGAAAAGCCCATGGCTGGTACCACGCGAATATTAACGACTTAGCACATATTTCAGGGTTGTTTGCAAAAAAAAAATTAGATGCATAATCTTTATTTTTACTTTCCGACACCTTTAGCTAAGGAAGATATTGTCTCTTGTCAAAAAATTCGGTAGTGAGTTTTTAATAAATAAGAACGTTTTAGTGTCCCTACAATACGATTTTACTAGTTTTACGATGATGTCTGTATGTGTGTGTATATATATATATATATATATATATATATATATATATATATATGTGTGTGTGTGTGTGTGTGTGTGTGTGTGTGTGTGTGTGTGTGACAAATTTTTCTCCGACGGTAATTCCAATACTACAATTCTAAAAATTATGATTTTTTCGTATTCCTCTTCTCTACATTATTATGAAGAGCTGGCCAGATTTTGATTATAATTGGTGACTCGAAAGTTCCCGTATTTGAAGTTCTTAACAATATTTCTTGAAAAAACGCAGTTAAATATCTTTTTTTGACATTTTATGTGATTATCAATATGAAAGAATATCTTATTCTCTATACGATAATATAATGAGATTAACATCCAAAAAATTCTAATTGACAGATGTCAGTGTCAAATGCAAAACCAAAGATGGAAAGTATAAGATCAGAAAGTGTTATAAGTAATAGAGCCTCGCCTCAGGATTAGAATGCCGGGAGTGCAAGGAAGGCCAAAGAGAAGATGGAAGAATTGTGTAGCAGAAGATTTGAGAGAGGAAGAACTGTGTGAAGAAGATGCATTGGAGAGGAATAAGTGGAAGAGAAGAGTAAGAAACAGCGACCCCTAATAAAATAGGGAAAAGATGAAGAAGAAGAAAGGAAGTGTCAAGTGCAATTTACATGCATGTTGGTGTTATAATTTTATTGGATTTATAGAATCTTTTCTAAGGCACTTTCTGTATGGACTTTGTAAAAAACAGAATGTGTTCGTGTTATATTTTTATTTTATATGTAGAATCTTTTCCAAGGAACTTTTGGTATGGAATTTGTACAAAATACATGGAATTGACGGAAGGTCTAGTGATGGCCACAACAGATTTTTTCTCATATTTAAATAACAGTTCAAATAGTGACGGATCCAGGGAAATATTATAATTACCCGTCCATCATATCTGACTAGCCTGAGTCTAGCAACAGGATAAATTACAGTCATTCGTGCTGTACAAATGACTAGGTAACGGTCTATGACAGACACGCGGCTATTCCAGTGAAAGTTATCATTTATACTGTTTTTCTATTACACTTATAATTATTTGGAATGCTATGAGTTATGTCTAGTTCTAATGTGTATTTCGTGAGTCAAAAATGGATCAATTCTTTTTTTAAATCTGGTTAATTTAAATGGGATATTTCACAATAGTAACATAATAGAACATGGATGACTTACTAAACTTTAAAACTGAAACTTAATAACTATCAAAGTTTAATAAAGTTAGTCCTTTTAAAATTTACGACGTATTAATACATGTACCCTAGTACAAATTATTTGTATTTTAAATACTTCTATTATCGCCTTTTTGAAATCTAACGAAGGATCTATTTTTCCATAAATATAGCAAAGCTGACTGATTTTATGAAAGTTAATCCCTTTGTAATTCTTTAACTCTATATCTAATGAATATGAAGGAAAATGTATAATCAAACCGTGTTGACAATAAGATATTCTTTATAGTATAAATATATCATCTCGGCATATTACCTATTTCTGAGTGTGCCACAATCTGCTTTATCGCAGATATCGGTAATGGTGATGACATATTTGTACCGTGCGGGCGCTTACCAGACGTCACCTCATGGGCACTCAGTGCACCACAAGGGTCACTTTTGTGCCATTTAAAATTCGAAATATTTGGCGTCGGTCGGGATCGAACCCGATATTCTTTCATATTGATAATCCTTAAAATGTCAAAAATGATATTAACTGCGTTTTTTCAAGAAAAACTGTTAAGAACTTCAAAGAACGGAACTTCCAGTTGACCAGTTATAACCAAAATGTATTCAGCTCTTCAAATGGATGTAAAGAAGAGGAATAGGAAACAATCATAAGTTAATTACACACACACCCTCACGCACACACACACACAAACCCTCACGCACACACACACACACACACACACACATCAGTGTAAATCTAGTAAAATCGTATTTTAGGGACCCTAAAACGTGCTTTATCATTAATTTTTTGACTAAAGGCAATACCTTCCTTACCTAAAGGTGACGGAAGTTAACAAAATATAGACTTTAATAAACGTGGTTTTTTGTTAAATTGCTTATTATCTATTTTCCGTGTACATTTCTAATTATTGACAACAAAAGTTATTTTAATCAGAAATTTATACATATTTTACTACACTATTATTTTACTCGTATTTATGTTTAATATGTATTCGTGTTTATTTTAAACGAAAACAAGTAAGATTATGCCGGCATTTACTGCTGCATGGTATTTCGCTGTGGGAATTCATTGTAAAAATGATGAAAGCTAATTTAGCTTTATGTCTGTGTCATTATGTATGTATGTTTGTGTGCATGTGTATGTATTTAAGGCATGTCCATCAACTCTCGGCTGTTAATGTATTCTCTTGTAGAGACAAAACGTTATTACCATATTTTGATAGAGCTGAATGTTTTATAAGCTTATCAGGATTCGATGATTCGATAGGAATAGAGAAGTCATGTTTGACAAGTAGAAAACAAACTAATTTTAATTATTAATATTAATTTATGTATGAAATATAAGTACAGTTACAGCTACACGTGTTAGTAAAATTAAATTTATTATCATGCAAATTTATTTATGCCTAATCATGTAAAACATGCAAGAGAAAACACACACACACACACACACACATACACACACATCATCGTAAAAATGTTAAAATCGCATTGTACTGTTCTTTTAGCATGAATCTCAAACCTCTCTTAGCGAAAGGTAATATATTGGTGAATAGTTAAAATATTACATTTTTACCTCTCGCTAAGAGAGATATTGTATTCAAAAGGAACAGGGATAATATTTAAATTTCGGCTTGATAACAAGACCTCTCGCCATTTCCATGTTAGGCTATATAAGTACATATATTGTGTTTAACATGTCTGGTACATATACAAAAATTATAATTATTAATATATTTTTTAATTCATTCTATAATAAGTTTCCTCCTACATTTCTAAATGTTCGAGATTCTACAAATTCATTGACGAGTTTGGCGGTAATTCTGATAAAATATTTAATTAATAATAAAATATTAAATGTACTTCCCAGAAAAAGCCTTCAGTAATATAACATTGTCTTTACAATCAAATAATATTACTACCAAGTTTATATCTCTACCCAATTTTGAATTATTGCCTCAAAAGTCAATATACCCCACATTTAGATAAAAACTTCAAAATTTTCAAAAATCTAATTTTTATGTATCTATATACTTCTCAATGCACTGATTCCAAATTTTGAAACTGCAGGTCGATATCTCTTTTCGTTCTCGAGATATTTAGATTCAAAGTTTTGCTCAAAACTGCCCATTTTTGGGTAATAACCCAAAAATGGGTTGAGATATGAATTTGGCGACATGACCATTCGATTCTACGGGCAAAATTACATAAGTGTACCAATTTTCATCATTTTTGTCCAACCGGTTAATTTTTTATGAATAAAAGTTTGAAAACCCCCAAAAATGGCCAAAATCTGAAAAAATCGTAAGGGGTACCCCTTACGATTTTTGCGATTTTTGGCGATTTTCAGTTATTTTGCTTTAGAGGTTGTATGCGGTGTTCAAAAATTCTGAAAATTGGTGTGTACTTATGTAATTTTGCCCGTAGAATCGAATGGCGTTGTCGCCAAATTCATATCTCGACCCATTTTTGGGTTAATACCCAAAAATGGGCAGTTTTGAGCAAAACTTTGAATCGAAATATCTCGAGAACGAAAAGAGATATCGACCTGCGGTTTCAAAATCTGGAATCAGCGCATTGAGAAGTATATAGATACATAAAAATTAGATTTTTGAAAATTTTGAAGTTTTTCTCTAAATGTGGGGTATATTGACTTTTGGGGCAATAATTCAAAAATGGATAGAGATATAAACTTGGTAGTAATATTATTTGATTGTAAAGAGAATGTTACGTAAGTGTACGCATTTTTAGAGTATTTATATATGAGTATTCATAATATTCATAATGAAGATTTAGAAATTGCCATATTCTAGGGTTATGGCATAATACTAAGGTTAAGGTTACAGCTACATACAGGGAATTTATTTTTCATGTAATATATGTTAAAAAATACCCCCATTCACACTGAGGCAATATTCTAGTCGGTCGTAATAAGAATTGACAGCATTTGTGATCTGTGTTCTGGAGGTATCTCGTGTGCTGTAATACTATTTATAATGTTGCATTTTAAAATGGACAAATATTACCTACATTGCTGTCATTTTTTGACAATAGTGAGTATCCATGGAAGTGATGAACCATAATGTTGCATTTTAAAATAAATTCTCTGTATATAATGTAGCACCCATTTGTCTATACTTGAATTATTAATGCAAAGTCATAATGCTAAGGTAAATGTATAAATTTACAGTTTACATAAACCGGTCTTTATGGACTTCTTTTTCGCTTACTCATCCGATTTAATACTAATAACTGCTATTAAATGTAGGTACAAATAACTAGTGTAAATATTTGAATTAATTCAGTTGTTACTTTGTGATACATTTTTAATCAAGAAATAAAACTACACTTGTTACTTAGTTAGGCTGTGTTTGATGTCGCATTTTGGCATATAGTATTTAGGATTTAGATCTTCTTCACATAAATACAACTCCGAATGGCACACTAATGATTTCCGTTAGTTTGTTTAGTAACACTTTAGAATAATAAAAATGAATCATACAATTCGATTCAATTTGATGCTTGAGAGTAAATGTTAATATTATATTTCATAAAATAGAAGTTAAGAATTTATTCTTTGACAGCAAATTTGACGTTTTGTACAAATTATAGCAACGAATACGATTTGTTTAATTAGTGCGCGTTAACTTGAAGGCATAGTGTCCTCCTAAAAAACCCTAAAATCTAATTCCTAAAATCCTAAATAATCATTAGATTTAGGGCATATAATTTTAGGATTTAGATATTAGGATGATAAAAGTACAACTTCGGGCGCAGCCTTAATATCACTTCAATTCCGTCATCATCAGACAAAATCGAAACTAGTACCAAAATATTGAATAAAGTAGTGATACAAAGTAACAAGCATAGATTTATTTTTTAGTGTAAATATTTCTCAAATCGATCAGCATAAAAGTTATTAAGATTTTAAAATAGTTCATTTCATGAACTCATCTTTCTTACGTGGTATTGAAGAAAATTGAAATAATTTGCATTACTTTGTGCAATCCGTGTAGTAATCCATCTTTTCCTTTTGACATTCTACATGTTATCAGCGACAGGATAGCGGACGTATTCTCTCAGAATGAGGTCTAATTGCGAGCACTGGTGCGAGTATCGCCTCACTAGGATCTAGAAGAACATAGTCACGACGCCACTACACTAATTGATTCGTTGATAGATCGTATGGTGTGTCTACAAGACACACCAGATAGTACAACACACAGAGAACCAAGTTAATTAGAGTGGAGAAGTGAACTACAATGTATCACATGTACGAGGAGTGTTCGACAAGTCGATAGAAAATGGGAATATAAGTAGCAGTATTATATAATTTTCGTTACTTTTAGTATCGAGTACCTTTGAAAGAATTACAAGAGGGTACTATTTTCTGGCGGGTGATAGGGCATTAGTTCCAACTTCTCTCTGTAGAGGCGTGTTTCTTCGGATTGTGATTATGTTTTTCTAAATAATGATTTGTTCAATAATGATTAAATTTAATTCCAAAGAAACAACAAAATTAACTCGTTCGACGCGAAACCTACACAACGTCGAACGAACTAGCGGCACACGTCAAATGATAAACCAGCTATTTTGTTTGAAGTAATACCCAACTGGAAAATAGAAATAATATTTTTAGTATGGAATGTGAAGTAAAATATGGAAACAAGTTTCTTAACTTTTTTTGTACCTGCAGGATCTAATATTAGAAAAATCGAAACCAATAATGAATGTTGAATCTACTGATTCAAGTTGTAGTAGTTCGGATGATTCTGATGTACACATAAATTTGCACATTCCAATATTTCAAGTTCATTGCTTGTTTTTCCGCCATTTTCAAATCTTTTGTTATTTCAATCACAGTGATCATGAGAAAAGACTTATTCAGGAGGGAAAGGGGAATGGCGTGTTGTGATCACAAAATGAAAGAGTGGGAATATCGAATAACGAACGAAGAAACAATTTTTTTTTGATCATGTTCACTTTTTTTTATCACGAATCACAGTTCGAAGAAACACGTCTTAGGTGTCTTCACTTCACTAAAATCTAAACATCCTTTTGGATATGTTGCCAAAACACTATCCTTATAGCCGAGACAGACGACAAAAATTATCTATTAACAAACCAGAAAATATTTTATTTATTTATTGAAACTAAACAGGCACAAGGGCCTAATTACATAGTTTCATTATAAACTAACTTATACACTAAATTAACTTACTCTGAAAAATACTTTCAAATACTTAATTAATGTAACTATATTATCTGTATATATATCTACATTATTGTTATTAATATTATTACAAATTAGGCAACATCTTATTAAAGGGGAATTTTTCCTAATTTCTAAGTTATATCTTTTAATATAAAATATATCTTTTGGTTTCGAAAAAATATACATTGGAACATAAAAAGGTAATTTTGATAGTAACTTAGGACACTGAATAATATTCTGAACTATTTTACAAATAAAAATAATATCTGAAAAGTTTCGTCTGGTTTCTAATTTCAAGAAGTTAAAAATGCTTACTAGTGTGGTATATGGCATGAAAGTTGGATAAGTTCTAAATTTCTTAAAGTACAGATATCTTTTGAACTTTTTCAACTATTTCCTTAGATATAGCTCAGATGGATTCCAAATTACACTAGCATATTCTAGTTTAGATCTTACTAATGCATTAAAAAGAAGAACAAGTGGTTGATTTGATCTGAAAAGATACGAGTTTCTTATTATATAACCTAATGATTTTACTGCACTGTTTACTATTATATCTATGTGATTATTAAATTTCAAATTTTCTTGGAAGTTTATTTCTAAATCTTTAATGTGTGGTTTTTTGTATATTACTCGATTATTTATTAAATAATTATAATTGCTATTAGTTTTCTTTGTGGAATATTTAACATGGTAACATTTATCTAAATTCAATAGCAAGTTATTCCGTACGCTCCACTCGTAAATATTATCTAAATCTTTTTGTAATAATTCGGCGTCATTTTAATCGTTTAGTGCTCGAAAAATTTTGAAGTCATCAGAAAAAAGAAGTTTGTTTGAACTTTTTACACATGTAGATAGATCTGTAATAAGCACGTGTTACTTATTGTTTTGTACTGTACCAGTACATTTATTTTCAATTCAAATAACTCTTAATTTAGTACATAATTTAAATAACCCAAACATCTAATTTTCTACAAAACAAAAAGTCTGTTTTCTTTGTGATTGCAACACTGAACGTCTGGACAAAATGTAATAATAATAAAAAAAAATATTTAACCTTGTTATTAATTACATACATCTGTCAAAGTGTATCCCAAGATGGTGTGATTGATTTTGTAAAACAAAACTTCACACAATACATTATCAATAGTAGGTATTGTAATAGTGCGGTTTTCTATTCTACCAACACATCAATCAGTGTTGTGTCTGTTTCAACACTCGAATCGGAGATGGCTTCATTAGCTTGCGTTTTGTTAATTACTTTGTCCTACGCAGCTCATCAATTCAAACAACTATCATTTTACAGTCATCTGTACAGATGAAAATTGTGTAATTCATTTACATATACATAATGTCCAAGACTTCCAAAATGTTATAGCATAACAAAAGTATTGAGAAAAATATTAGGCTTAAAATTTTATTACTAAATAGGGTCTAAACTAGTTGTCATTGGGTCGACTTCAGCACTCTTCACTAGTGTAGCGATTGTCTCTCTAGTAACTATGGAAACAGCATGCATCTTTTTCTTATTAATGCATTACTGCATATGTCTATTTTGTTATTTTTAATAAAGCTTCTTTAGGCTGAGTCCGATGTCGTATTTTGGCTATTAGTATTTAGGATTTAAGTCTTCTTCACATAAATACAACTCCGAATGGCACACTAGTGATATCCATTGGTTTGTATGGCAATACTTTAGAACAACAAAAATGTATTATACAATTCGATTCAATTTGATGCTTAAGTGTAAATGTTAATATTATATATCATAAAATAGAAGATAAGAAGCTATTCTTTGACGTTTTGTACAAATTATAGCAACGAACATGATTTGTTTAATTAGTGCGCGTCAACTTTAAGGTATAGTGTGCTCCTGGAAAACCTTAAAATCTAATTCCTAAAATCCTAAAATATCCCTAGATTTAGGGCATATAAATTTAGGATTTAGATATTAGGGTGATAAAAGTGCAACATTGGACACAGCCTTAGTAAAAGAAGAATGCTAACTTCGGCCCATTGAATATAATAAATATATAATAGTTTTCTATTACTTTTTTACCTCTCGCTAAAAGAGGTATTGGATTCATGCTAAAAATCACATATCGAGATTTAAGTGAATAAGCACGATTTAAGGTCCATATAATCCGATTTTAACATTTTTACGATGATGTGTGTGTGTGTGTGTGTGTGTGTGTGTGTGTGTTGTGTGTGTGTGTGTGTGTGCGCGCGTGTGCGTGTGTGTGTGAATTTGTGAATGTGTGTATGTGTGTATGTGTGGATGTTGGAGGGACGATTACTCAAAAACTATGAGACATAAAACCAGTTTAACTATGAATTCCTCACTCTGACATTCATGGGAAGAGCTGAAAAGGTTTTGGTAACAATAGGGCAACCGGAAGTAGTAGTTTCTAAAAGAATTCTTCTAATTATTATTTTTTGAAATTTTTTTTATTACTAATATTGAAGAACATAAAATTCTACATTTGATACATTAATTTTTTTTATTACATCTTCTATAAATTTAGAGATAAAGACACTATAATATATAGAATATCGGGATGTATTAAGTCGAGTAGGCTAAAATACACTAAGGAAATCAGTTGACAAATTCAAATGTTTATAACATAATTTGTAAATGACAAATGTCAGTGTCAAAAATCAAAAGTTTTAGTTAAAGCTTTTTCTGGGAAGTTTTATTATTTAAATATTTAAAATTATAGGTAACATGCATATATCCATTAGAAATACCGCCAATCTTGTCAATGAATTGGAAGAATCTCTGATATTTAGAAACTTCTTCATACAGTAAAAAATAGATATAATTAGAATTGTATGTGTGCAGAAGACATGTTAAATACAACAAAAAACAGTATTTGGGTAAAGTTCTGTAATTTTTTTTGTTATAAAACGACGTTTCGATAGCGAAGTGCAATACAATACTTTTATAACATAAAATGGAAATGGCGAGAGGTCTTGTGCTGGCCACAACAGATTGTTTTTGTTTGTATTTTACCTAGAGTTCGCTATTGTACTATTATTATTTCAATAGCTGCTAGTGCTTTTTGGCGATTCTTGGATAGATCGCTCTGCATGTGGTTAGAGTTAACTCTTAAGACAACTATCTTATATAAAATGTTCATCTCTCGCCGTGCTCAGTTGGTGAATTGTCTCTGCAAAGAGACGGCAGTTATACCACACTGATGAGCTCCAACAAGAACGAAACGCGTCTGTGGTTACTAGTTGAGCACGGGCAGCATCTGATGATGACTGAAAGGTTGATTCAGTCGTTGAAATCTTGTGAAACATGGCGAGTGTTTTCTAATACTTTATCTCTCGTAAGTGTTATCTTTCAGTAAAACTGTTTTTATTCTAATGCCAAAATTCTTATGCGCTATTAATTATTGTTAACAATTAATTTGTAAAAGAAACATCTTGTTTATTAACATATATTAGAAGGTTTTGTCTATCAAATTTTAGAATGTCAGACTAAAGTGTTTTGGAATGCCAGTCAGACAAACTAATAAATCTCACGAGAAGATTTATATCAGATCGGACATATCATTTACATGGTTTATCAATGACGTTTTACACAATTTTAACATCAGAATTTGGATATGCGTTCCGTTACACAATATTCAAAAGTTATTTGTGATCTGTTAGCAACCATATTTATAGCGCGTGTCTACTTGTAATTTGTTATATAGGGAGTAACAGAAATAAATTAACCATTGACACAACTCGTCGAAAGCAACAATATCTCTTATTATTTTTACCTCCCGCTACCCTAGGTAAGGGAGGTATAGGGATCGTGCTAAAAATAGCATATAGAGATTTTATATAATAAGCACGTTTTGATGTCCCCAGAATCCGATTTTAACATTTTTACAATGATGTCTGTAGGTATGTATGTGTGTGTGGATCTTGTGGACACGATTACTCAAATACTATCAATCAGAAAAATTTGAAATTTTGTATACCCATTCTATACTAATATGGGAAGTGCTCATTAGTTTTTAGTGTATATGGGATAACCGGAAGTATCATTTATACAAGCTTTTAACAGTTTTTCTTGTAAAAAATTCATTGAATATAATTTTTTAGCAACTTTTACTGATTTAAATTGAATATAATGGTTTAATCTTCAATTCTACGATAATAACATTTAGTAAATAACTCTAAATAACTTTAAATATGAATATATAATATAATATATTTCCATGTATCACCTAGCCTATGCGTCAAACAAAATCAGGTTTGACATATTTAAACAAATGTCACTGACAGGCAGCAAATATATTAAAATTAATAATGAAACCGTGTTAATGAGAATATAATAGTAAAATATTTTATTAAGGTTTGGAAAAATAACATATTTTCCATCATACATAAATGTTAGATGAACAGGATGATCTGATTTAAATTTGCTAATTGCTATTTTTGCAGCACTATAAATTAATATTAATTTACAACTACACATTTACGAAATGGATTATGTACGGCGAAGAATTTACAAAGATTGCGTTTTAGAGCACCTAGAAGATGATGCTGATTTTTATAAGAATGTACGAGTGTGACGATTTTTCCTTAAGGCCTATTAAAATATGATCCAAAACTTCTCAAATTTGGTATTTAAAACTCATATATAATTTGAAACAACATATTAGAATTTAACCATATATGATAAATCGGATGTAGTACTTAATTTGGAGCTCTAACAAATTTTTGAGGAAAAACAATAAAACAATCCAAAATTTCGTATTACAGACTTTTCTATTTATTGGACAACAAATTAGATTTTATTTACAAACGATTAACCGGTAATGATAAGCTCACTGCTATTTTAAACATGGAATTGGCGGGAGGTCATGTGTTGGCCACATCAGATTTTTTTTTTTGTAAACCTTCTAGATATTGTGTTAAAAAATCTTCAAAGCCAGCACATTATCTTCCGTCAATTCTATGTATTTTCAACAAATTCCATACCGAAAGTTCCCTGGAAAAAATCTATAAATCCAATAAAATTATAACACGAACATAAACTATGTAAATTGCACTTGATACTGGCATATTTCAATTATAATTATTTGAATATATCAGGTGTTTCTATGGTTATAGCAAAACTGGCTGATTTATGAAAGTTAATCTCTTTATAATTCTTTAACTCTATTGAATATGAAGGAATATGTATAGTCAAACAGTATAGACAATAAAATATTCTTTAATATAGATAATCACATAAAATGATATTTAACTGCATTTTTTCAAGAAAAACTGTGAAGAACTTCAAATAATGGAACTTCCGGTTGACCAATTATAACCAAAATCTAATCAGCTCTTCATATGGATGCAAAGAAGAGAACTACGAAAGAATTATAATTTTTAGATTGTAGTAAATAAGATTTTAATTAATTTTTATTTATGATTCAAATTTTGCATACATTAATTCAGTAATTCATTCATTCATACATATATGCAAAAACTTTCAGTTTAGCAAGCTTATTCTAATGGCACAGAATATGTATTTAGTTGATAAATAATGATTGTGCAAATGCAATTAATTAAAACAGTTGGCAACACTGGTAGCGACGTAACACCACAGAACATCCGCGCATCGCGTATGTCTCAATCGAAACAGGTGACGAACGGTGTGCATCAATGCTTCCTTGGATATATATATATATATATATATATATATATATATATATATATATATATATATATATATCAAGCTTATATTCGCTATGAACATATGTTTAAGTGAATTTCTGTTAGACGTACATGTTATTTATATCAATCGTTCCAACGGTTTTTTTGTAAAATGTCTTAATATGTAGTAAACTAACTTGTTTTATTTTATAGCGGTGTTGAAATTTATATTAACATTCTCTGAAAATTATTATGGTTATATCGGGTATGTCATTTACAGGGAATAAATTGTAATAAACCGCAAGAAAATAAAAAAATTGTAATAGTGATGACTTAGAAGCAAATGACTTGCAATTAACATATTTGTGGTGACTGCATTACATAAAATTCAAAAGGAATGTTAATTCAAAAATAATTAAATAATATTTACGAGTAAATATGGGTATTACTATACAAGGTTTCCTCAAAAATTTTTGAAGTTTACGCAGAATTCGTTTTCGATTTAGCTCATTTTTACCTTCAGCCAGAAAGATCAAGGGAGGTATTGTTTTTGGTCAAAAAATTCGTAATAAGCACGGTTTAGGGTACCTAGAATACGATTTTACTAGTCTTACGATGATGTCTTTCTCTCTCTTTCTCTCTCTCCTCTCTCTCTCTCTCTCTCTCTCTCTCTTTGTGTGTGTATATGTGTGTGTGTGTGTGTGTGTGTGTGTGTGTGTGTGTGTGTGTGACAAAAATTTCTCCGGCGATAACTCCAATACTAAATATAGGGAATATGATGTACTGGCCTATTAATTTTAGAGAAAAGTTGTAAATAAAAAACTTGTTCCGAATTAAAAACTACACAATATTCATTTAATTTTATTTTACGAAAAAACGCATTTTAACATTCGCAATTTACAGCAAATTTCAGAGTGCCATTGAATTACTGATGTTTAATTTTTTTATTTGACAGATCTCATAATTCTACTATTATCAATAAATAATTTTATTTAATTATTAAAAGAATAATTAAACCAAAAAGAAAGTATAAAATGATTCAAGAATGGTATATTATTATAATATACATATTTGCATACGTAGTATTAATTAAAAACCCGTGTTGATATAAATAAGTTAGTTGTATCTACTACAGTTTGTTGTGGTAAAATACTTGATTATGTAAATGTGGCACATTGAATTGCTTGGCGTCCTTGTACAAGACTAGACTGACTGTCTCTTGTTACTGTTCACCTGTTGATGTTCAGGTGATTGCTCTCAAAGAAGTTTCTAACACCTTCACACTCAAGCACACACTGTTATTCGAATTTTATACGTTTATTTCTGAAAAATATCATCAAATGTCTCCTCATTTATAGTTGTCTTTATACAACCTTTTGTATTTTCTGGATCTTCGTTCAACAAAAATTTGTCAAGGAGCGTATACAGAATAATATATATATATTTTAATTACAATATTATTCATATTATCAATGAGTATGATAAAACAACGTTATCTTTTTAAACAAAAACAACAACATTTTCAATGTGAATATTTACTATATTGTTTCAAAAACAATGCATCTACTATATATATATCATCACGGCATATTACCCATTTCTGGGTGTGCCAGTGTCTACAACACATGTAGACATCGGTAATGATGACGATATATTTTACCATGTGGGCGCTTACCAGGCGTTACCTCACGGGCATTCATAGCTGATGTGGAGAGTGCACCACATGGGTCACTTTTGTGCCATTTAAAATTGGAACTATTTGGCGTCTGTCGGGATCGAACCCGGTTCCCCCAGGTTCGCGACCAGACACTCAGGCACACGGCCACGGGACCCCATAAACGCAAACTTAAAAAACGTGGTTAGGCCTATGAACACATTGATTTGTCAAAGGGTAGCATCATAGTTTGTTTTTGAAAGTGAAATATCAAGATCATGAATAATTCTTCAAATATACTCTTAAAAGTGTGCATGTATTTAATTCCTTGCTATCCCTCATTCCATTTAAATTACATAAACGTTTTTATTTTTGTACAATTCATTTGCTTTGTCGTACAAATTACGATGTTCGCTAATTCTGCTTATTAACAAAAAAAAAAAAACAAAATATCAATTTGTTCCTGTGAATCCATTTTCAAAATGTCAACAACTCACGAACAGAAAAGACAGCTGACGGATGAAGCAAAGTTATACCTTACCGCCATGTTTAATAGTTCTCTCTTATAATTGGTCGAACTTGAAATGTACATTTGGAAATATAAAATATAATTATATTACAAATCTAAATTTCTAAATTTGTAAATCGTTCATAAACCATCGTATGCCTGAGTGTCTGGTCGCGAACCTGGGGAAACCGGGTTCGATCTCGACAGGCGCCAAATATTTCCAATTTTAAATAGCACAAAAATGACCCCTGTGATGCATTCTCCACACCAGCTTTGAGTGCCCGTGAGGTGACGCCTAGTAAGCGCCCACACGGTAAAATATATCGTCATCATTACCGATGTCTACATGTGTTGTAGATATTGGCACACCCAGAAATGGGTAATATGCCGTGATGATATATTTATTTATTTATTTTTAATTATAAATTGTAAATTCGTAAATTAATATTGTTTATTTAATACCAATGTTTCGGTACCATAAACTGGTGCCTTCTTTTTATTCTCATATGTCATTTTTCCCTGAAGAAGGCACCAGTTTATGGTACCGAAACATTGGTATTAAATAAAAACACAGAACATAAACTAAACAGCTAGTAGCTAGTATTATTCTAATTATTAATATGAGTTCTGAAAGATATTTTAATAATCGTAAATTAAATTCTATAAATTCGAGGCGAGATCTTGATCACCTAACAATACATTAAAATCACTATTTCCGATTGAATTAAAAATTAAAAGAATGAATGAAAATGGCAAACAACCCTTACCTTATTTAAAGTAAACAACAGTCACTACATCGAAACAATAACCAACACATCCACTGCTACCTGACCACTTGTCTTGTGTCTTCTGTATTCGAAATGAAGATGTGCCTGTTGTAGCAGAGGTCAATGGAAAGTGCGAGTGTCAACCAAATCGACACCAACACCAACAAAACGATGTTTCGGCAATGTTACGCAAGAAACATTTCATTCTCTAAAGTCACAGCATTTACATATCTGAATGTGAATGTAAAGGCTTCGCACCTTGATAAAACGTTTTGTGAAAAATTAACTGACTAATATGGTCAAACGATTAGGTGCTAGCATTCAAATCTTTGATAAACTGACAAGAAGATGAGTAGATTTTTATAGTGTGTCCTATTTAAAACTAACATCTCGAAAACCATACAAAGTTGGTATTATTTTGCACAATACCTCACATCATTTCCGTTTTGTTACAAAAGTATCGAATTACTTGTACACACAAATAATTCTAATTATATCTATTCTTTCATTCCATAAGGAATCTTGTCCTACTCTTCTAAAATGTTCAAGATGGTTCTAATTCATTAACGGGATTGGCGGTATTTCTTAAGGATATATGTAGGTACTATTATTATTAATATACATACCTACATATAATTTAAATATTTAATTAATAATTCAATAAGAAATATTAAATGGACTTCCCAAAAAAAGCTTTCATTATATCAATAAAACTGTTGATTTATCTATCAATTACAAAAATTTGAATTTGACAACTGGATTCCTTCGGAGTCTAGGCTGTGCGATTTATTGCAATACATTATTCTATATATAGAATGTTAAAAATTAAGTGGGCATATAGTAGATACTGACCAAAATGAGTAAAAAAAGTTCAATCAACATGGATCTGATCTTCAACTGTTTTTGAGATAGAGGCCATTTTGTATTAGAATCGAAGAAAAACTGACTAAGATAGTGGTTGAACAAAAAAAAAAAAAAAACATTTTGTATAAAGTTATTTGAAAACTAAGTATTGGTCAAGGGCGCGACAATTATTTGTTTTTTTTTTTAAACAAAAACACTAAGATGTCTAAGATGACATCTGAAAGGTAAGCAGAATGTCTCCTTTAATCAAAGTCGTCACTCTTACAGTTTTCGAGATAGCAGAAATAAACACCACAAAAATTCATTTTTCATTGCCTTATAACTCGGAAACTATTAAAGATGGGATCCATGTTGATTAAGCTTTTTTAACTCATTTTGGTCAGTACTATATGCTTTCATAATTTGTGACACATATTTTTTAACACCCTGTATAATATTTTCTTTATAGAAGATACAATAAATTTTTTAAGTGTATTGTATGGATAATTTTATGTTTTTCAATATTTGTACTAACAAACATTTTCAAAGAATAATTCTTAATTAGAATTTTTTTAATAAGCTACTTCTTCCGGTTATCCAATTATTATCAAAACCTTTTTAACTCTTCTCATTTACGTCAGAGTGAGAGGTACGTAGTTATATAGGTCTTAAATATGCTAGTTTTTGAAGAATCGTCTTTCCAACATGCAGACACACTCACACATACACACACACACACACACACACACACACACATATATACACATATACTCTCTCTCTCTCTCTCACACACACACACACACACACACTCACATCATCGTATGCGTATCGGGGTATGCGATTTTTTCATGATTCCAATACCTCTCTTAGCGAGAGGTAAAAATTTTCGAATGTAAATGTTTTATGCATTTTCTACAAAGAAATATCTACCGTAAACGCTCAATAAGTGAAATTACATCTGCCGGATCCAGTAATAAAACTATACTTGTAAATATCGTAATTTTGACAATGCGGCATATCATTCACTGCTAGCATTATACATTGAGTGTCAACGGGCTATTATTTGCGCTGTTCTTTTGAAAGGACACATTCTCTCTATAGTGAATATAGTAAAATAATAATGTACAGACGTTTTTTAAATGACATAGCACAAAGGTCCAAAAACAAATCTGAAAAATCTGAGCATATTTAGATTAGTCAGTATATCAACCATACCAGAGGTCCAAAACTGTTCTGGGCCTCTGGCATGGTTGACATGTTGAGTAATTCAAAACTGATCTGCTCTTGGACGTAAGTTTATTTAGTTGTAGAAATACGCATCTATTTAACATTAGACTCCAATAAAGTTTTATTAATGCAAAACTGGTTTAACAAAAAAATGTCTAATGGGATTCCCACATCGGAGATAAAATAAAATGGATGGATATGAAGGTTAGGAGAACAGGTGGATGATGATTGCGTTATAGTTGTAAGTTGTAGCGCATCTTCCGAATATAGCCAAGCCAGTAAGTGAGTGGCTAAGATACGTGGGCATTCACTCGCTTTCTAACATCTAATGTGTCACCTTCATTAGCTAACTGCCTACTGCTAACTAAATTCTATATTGCTTTGACGTTACAATACTCAACTAAGCCCTCTGGTAAAACTGTCTTTTAACTACCAGATAAGACGATCCTATAATCCTATAGCAGTCTACTATTGAACTATTCATTATAAACTATTCATATTATGAAAGAAGAAATTGTGGCCAGCATAAGACCTTCCGTCAATTTGATGTATTTTGAACAAATCCCATACCAAAAGTTCCTTGGAAAAGATCCTATATATCCAGTAAAATTCTAACACGAACATACACTATGTAAATTGCACTCTACAGTGACGTCCGTGAATTAGAATATTTTGGATTTTGAATATAGCAGCTGTTTTCATGATTATGGCAAAGTTAACTGATTTTGAAAGTCATTTTTTTATAATTCTTTAACTCTATATCAAATGAATATGAAGGAAAATGTATAATCAAACTTTATAGACAATAAGATATTCTTCCATATTGATAATCACATAAAATGTAAAAAATGATATTTAATTGCATTATTTGAAAAAAAAACTTTTAAGAACTTCAAATAAGGGAACTTGCGGTAGACCAATTATAACCAAAATCTAATCAGCTCTTCATATGGATGTAAAGAAGAGGAATACGAAAGAAACATAATTTTTAGAATTGTAGTATTGGAGTTATCGTTTGAGAAATTTTTATCACCCACACTTCTACTTTCTGCGTATACACGTATGTAGTTTATGTCTCTGTTGCTTATATCAAATTATTGAGTTTATTTCTTATTCTATATACTTATGGTTAACTGTAAATCAGTTATATAAATTAAATTCATCTCCTTATTTGACGTAGCAAATGGTAATGTCTTAATTTTGATACCTAAAGTTTCGCTTAATTTCTAAAACAAAATCGCCAATTTGGTTACAATGTAATTTAGTAGGTATGGGCACAGTATGGGAATTGTACAAAATACATAGAACTGGCGGAAGGTAATGTGCTGGCCACATCAGATTTTTACTGTTTTATTTGCATTTATAAAAACAATATATGTACTTACCTTTATTTAAAATTAAAACACTACACCCACAGCCAAAATAAAAAGTTTAGGCATTTGATAAGCAGCACTGAATATAAAACGATTCACTTTGGCACATGTGACATGTGACATATAGTTAGAACATACATATATCGTTTTTAATGAAAGTGGTGTGAAGAAAATAAATACAAATGAACAATATTTATATTCAAGTCCATTAATGCAGATAAACAAGCTGTCACTTTTAATGAACAAGTGCTCTCCATAGTACAAAGTTACTCCTCAAGTGTTAAAGAATACTTCATCAAAATAACTACTTAAATTAATAAATTCAATAGATTTCACTGACGGTTCTCGTTGAAACATTTTAATAAAAATATAAAAAATAACACTAGGTAAGTTTCAAAAATAAAGTTATATTTACTATACGTATTTCGGTCGACTAGACCATCATCAGGTAACAGTAACAGAAGAATTTTTCTGTTACTATTACAGAAGAATTCTGTTACTATTACAGAAGATTTTTTCTGTTACTATTACCTGATGGATGGTCTAGTCGTCCGAAATACGTATAGTAAATATAACTTTATTTTTGAAACTTACCTAGTGTTATTTTTTATATTTTTTACTTAAATTAAATATTCAAACTGCAAGAAAAATGAATAAAACTTGTTCATACTTCACTTTAACAAGAATGGTCGATATTATGATAAAATAAAAGTTTCGGTATCGACGTAAAACTGTTTGCAAAAAAAAAATCCGTTGTGGCCATCATAAGACCTCTCGCCATTTCAATATTAGGCTATATTTAACATTTCTGATACACACATATCTCCTTTATATACTTTTATATTTTTTAATTCATTTTATGAACAAGTTTCCTTTTGCTCTTCTAAATGTTCGAGTTTCTTCCAATTTATTGATCAGATTGGCGATATTTCTGAAGTATGTATAATATATCTATGCATTTATAATTATAAATATTTAATTAATAATAAAATAGGAAATATTATATATACTTTCCAGAAAAAGTCTTCAGTAATGTTGCTGGTTTTTTGACACTGACATTTATTTGTTAATTACAAACATTTTAATTTTTCCGCTTGTTTTCCATGAGCTGTAAAATTTATTTACAATATATTATTTTATATATTTATATTTGTCTATCTCTAACTCTATAGAAGATATAATAGAAATTTTAAATGTATCGGATAGAGATTTCTATATTCTTTAATATTTGTAATAACATAAATTTTCAAAAAATAATATTTAGATTTCTTTTAAGAAACTAGTACATGCTTATCCACTAAAATCTGGATAAGCGATTTTTAGAATGACCAATACCTCTCTTAGCGAAAGGTAAAAAAATTCATATGGTTCTGTCTTTCAATACAATCGTTAATCATCCGTAGAGCGTACGATTTGTCTGTAGAGTAATTGATGTTTCTGACAGAATTTTATCATTAATATTCTGCCAGCCATATTTAATAAATACCCGAATCTGAATAGCGTTCCACGCAATCTGCTCTTAATTGAATGCATAAAAAAATAATTAATGTGCAACAAAATCCATCAACTATCATTTGGCTTCTTCATTATTTTCAATATTGACAAATTGGAAACTTTTATTGTTACTTAGTTTTATTAATCTGTTTATAAATAGATATCTTTTACAGTTAAAAAAAAAAACGCTAATAAAATTTAAAGTTAAATTTTTAACTGGAAGTTATTCTTAGGTAAATAAAACTAAGTCAAATTTAAGAAAAGTAATTTATAGATAACTAAATCAAACATTGGAAGTTTATTTTGAATGGGGGTTTCCACCATTTTTAACCTCTCGCTTAGAGAGGTTTTGGATTCATGCTAAAAATCGCATAACCAGATTTTAGCAAATAAGTACGTTTTAATGTCCCTAGAATCTGATTATAACTTTTTTACGATGATGTGTGTATGTGTGTGTGTATCCGGATGTTGGAAGGACGATTCCTCAAAAACTATAATACTTCAGACCAATTTAACTACATATTCCTTAATCTGACATTAATGGGAAGAGCTGAATAGGTTTTGGTAACAACTGAACAACCACAAGTAGGTTTCTTAAGAAAATTCTAAATATTACTTTTTGGAAATTTATATTAAATATTAAAGAATATAAAATTCTCTTTCCAATAAATTGAACATTTTTATTATATCTTTTATAGATTTAGAGATAAGAGAATTATAAATATATAAAATAATCTATTCTATAATGATTCAAATAGCCCATGGAAACCATAAAACATTAAATTGTTAGTAATTGACATAAAAGTCAGTGTCAAAAATCCAGAGACATTACTGAAGGCTTTTTCTGGGAAGTACATTTAATATTTCTTATTTTATCATTAATTAAATGTTTAAAATTATAGATATAGCTGCCACACGTTAAGTTGACACTGTCCTTGAATGCGGAAAACCTAAAATTCGTACTTGGACAAGACGAGATATAATAGTAAATATATAAAATATGCTATTATTATAATGAGGAAAAAATTCAGTCATCATCTAAAATTGGTATAAAAAGAAAGGGGATTCATTTATAAGCCAAAGTATGTACATATCAGTATCAACTAAACGCGCGCTTGCTATACGTATATTTCATCATATACCCTTCAGAAATACCGCCAATCGCGTCAATGAATTGGAAAAATCTTGAACATTAAGAAGAGTAGGAAACTTGTTCATAGAATGAATAGAAAAATAAAGAATAGATGTAATTAGAATATTTCGTGTGTATGTGTACCAGAAATTTTAAACACAATACTTGTACAGCCTAATATGTAAATGGAAAGAGGTAGTGTGCTGGCCACAACAGTATATAAAACCAATAATATATTAAACTTGTTGTTCAAATCCGTTATCAAAGTAAAAACCATAAAGTTTTACGTATTACGATACGATAGATGAAATCCATTAAAGATATGTTGTGTTTACGACTGGCAGTGATTAGGTTTAGGTGAATTCAAACAACCTACTTCTATTTCTGTTTCTAATTGATGTTTCGAAATAAGATCACTCACAGTTACAGCAGTACACGACACGATGGCTGCACCTTGCTCAATGCACTGCTCAAGGACGTACCTGGAACAACAAAATAACACTCACTTAAACATTACAAATAAATCAAATCAAATAAATGAAGTAGATAAACAAACTTTTAATATTTTGTATAATGTTCCTTAGTTTAAAATTTGATCTTCTTTCATTTATACGAGGGGAGTTTTTTATGTTATCTACCTAGCTATGAAAACAATATGCTATCGCGACAATTTTCTTATGTCAAGTTACTGTGACATGTTCATGTCTACAGAGACACAATTAAGAACTTGAAAGCGGCTATACGCGAAAAAAAGACTCCACAATTATGCTCAGAAAATGCTGCTTCTGCACAACAACTGCAGGGTGCATAAAGCACGAATTGTTCAAGCAGTAGTCAATGAATGCGGCTTTGACGAATTACAACATCCACCTTACAGCCCTGACCACGTCCGACTATTATTTCTCTCCAAAACTCAAAAAACATTTGAGAGAGTCGCTTTTTATCGAATGATGACTTGGAAAACGCAGTGGAGTCGTATTTTGCAGAATTACCGAAAGATTTTTTTTTCCAGGCGTAGCTTTATTAGAAAAACGTTGGAATAAGTGTGTTAGTGTTAACAGTTCTTACGTTGAAAAATAAAATTTTATTTGTTCTCTAACTCGTTGTTTTCATAGCTAGGTAGATAACATAAAAAACTCCCCTCGTATTTTTTCCAAAAATTAATGATTAGAGTATGCATATGTGAAGTTGAGACATATGACAGATGTCAAAATTGAGTCTATTAACAAACCAGAAAATATTGACAGTAATAAGCATGTACTACTTATTGTTTTGTATTTTGTACTGTACGAGTACAATACGCGATAAGTAGCACAACATCAATACAATCAATATGTTTTGGTTTGTTAATAGACTCAATTTTGACACGTCATCAGTCTCAACTTCACATGTATATACTATAACTAACCATTTAATGGATCACTAATTTTTGTAATGTCTCAGGTATTTTTTTAAAGAATAAGCACGTTTTAGGGTGCCTAGAATAATTTTTTACTAAATTTACGGTGATGTCTGTATGTGTATTTGTGTGTGTGTGTGTGTGTGTGTGTGTGTGTGTGTGCATGTGTATGTGTGTGTAACAAATTTTTCTCCGACGATAACTCCAATACTACAATTCTAAAAATTATAATTCTCTCGTATTCCTCTTTTTTACATCCATTTGAAGAGATGATTAGATTTTGGTTACAATTGATCCACCGGAAGTACTCTTATTTGAAGTTCTTAACTGTTTTTCTTAAAAATAAAATCTGTTGTTGCCAGCACAACAACTTCCGTTAATTTGATGTATTTTGTACAAATCCCATACCAAAAGTTCATTGGGAAAGATTCTATATATCCAGTAAAATTGTAACACGAACATAACACAATTTTTTACAAATTCCATACAGAAAGTTCCTTGGAAAATATTCTATAAATCCAATAAAATTATCTCATGAATATACATTATGTATACTCATATATACTCTAAAAATGCGTATACTTACTATTCTCTTTACAATCAAATAATATTACTACCAAGTTTATATCTCTACCCATTTTTGAATTATTGCCCCAAAAGCCAATATACCTCACATTTAGATAAAAACTTCAAAATTTTCAAAATTCAAATTTTTATGTATCTAGACACTTCTGAATATGCTGATTCCAAATTTTGAAACCGCTGGTCGATATCTCTTTTCGTTCTTGAGATATTTATATTCAAAGTTTTGCTCAAAACTGCCCATTTTTGGGTAGTAACCCAAAAATGGGTCGAGATATGAATTTGGCGACAACACCATTCGATTCTATGGGCAAAATTATATAAGTTCACCAATTTTCAGAAATTTTGAACACCGCATACAATCTCTAAAGCAAAATAACTGAAAATGGCCAAAAATCGCAAAAATCTAAGGTGTACCCCTTACGATTTTTTCAGATTTTGGCCATTTTCAGGGATTTTCAAGCTTTTATTCATAAAAAATGAACCGAATGGACAAAAATTATAAAAATTGGTATACTTATGTATTTGTATCCATAGAATCGAATGGTGGTGTCGCCAAATTCATATCCCGACCCATTTTTGGGTTATTACCCAAAAATGGGCAGTTTTGAGCAAAACTTTAAATCTAAATATATCGAGAACGAAACGATATATCGACCTGCGGTTTCAAAATTTAGAATCAGCGCATTGAGAAGTATCTATATACACATAAATTAGAATTTTGAAAATTTTGAAGTTTTTATCTAAATGTGGGGTATATTGACTTTTGGGGCAATAATTTAAAAATGGGTAGAGATATAAACTTGGTAGTAATTTTATTTGATTGTAAAGACAATGTTACGTAAGTGTACGCATTTTTGAAGTATTTATATATAAGTATACATAATGTATATTCATTCGTGATAATTATATTTGATTTATAGAATATTTTCCAAGGAACTTTCTGTATGGAATTTGTAAAAACTTGTATTATGTTCGTGTTACAATTTTACTGGGTATATAGAATCTTTTCCAAAGAACTTTTGGTATGAGATTTGTACAAAATACATAGAATTGACGGAAGGTAATGTGATGGCCACATCAGATTTTTTTAAATAATAATTTCATATGCAGTTGCCAAGTATTTTAAATTTCTTGTTATATTTTTATATGAAAGCTTTCGCAAATGAAACTAACTATAAATAAGAGTGATAAACAAAATGATCGACTGTTGATCGGAATTCGAGTTAATTAATTGTGGATGTTGAAATGCTTCGTTTTGGCGTGAGCAGGCGACAGATTTGGAAACCTAATTAATTAAGTAATGAAATCCTATAAAACTTAACTTCGCTGTAAAGTTTATGTTTTCAATATATGCAGAACCAGAATTGAGTGCTAATTATGCATAACTTACCGTAAATTAATCAACTTAATTTATGTTTAATTTTCCAGTTAATTACCTACGTTTTTATATTTCACAAATATAATAATTAATATTTATTAACCTAATATCTAATTTGTTTTTCAGATGCTTTAAGAGCCACTTTATGAACAGAGTGTAAATCGAAAAGTTGGCGTTTAACATGGGAAATCAGTTTTTACCTCTCGCTAAGAGAGGTATTGGATTCATGCTAAAATGAATAGGCACGATTTAAGGTCCCTAAAATCCGATTAATACATTTTTAAAAATCTGACATTCCTGGGAAGAGCTGAAAAGGTTTTGGTAACAATTGAATAATTGGAAGTAATAGTTTCTTAGAAAAATTCTTCTAAATATAATTTTTTAGGAGTTTTTTTTATTAAATATTGAAGAACATAAAATTCTCCATCTAATGCACTTAAAATTTTTATTATATCTTGTATAGATTTAGAGATAAAGACATTGAGTCGAATTCTGCACTCTTCTTTAACTAAAGATGCTTCTCGAAAAATAACTAAATAAAGAGAGACATATGTATCGATACATTAATAAGAAAAAGACGCAAGTTGTTTCCATGGTTACTAGAGACGATCACTACACTAGTGAAGGGTGCTGAATTCGGCCCACTATAATTTATAGAGTAAACTAATCGCAGAGGCTAAGGCACTAAGGATACCAGTTGACAAATTCCAATGTTTATAACATAGTTTGTAAATGACACATGTCAGTTTCAAAAAACAACAGTTTTTGTGACATTCTGATAGCTTTTTATGGGAAGTTTATTTAATCTTTCTTATTGTTTTATTAATTAAATATTAGAAATTATAGGTAAAATTGTGGTAAAATGCATGGGTAAAGTACTGTAATATTTTGTTATAAAACGACGGTTTGACAGCGAAGTGCAATACAATACTTATATAGCCTAATATGGGAATGGCGAGAGGTCTTGTGCTGGCCACAACGTTAACTAATTATTTTATACAGAAATAGAGAGATTTAAATTCTGCATCAATATGATGTGAAACGATTAGTATACCTCCTCATGAAAACCGTAAAAAATATTTATAAAGTTACAGTTTTTATGAGTTTTTAGTCTACGCAGCCATGGATTTATGACAAAAAATAAACAAATGCGGTATTGGTAACTGACAGTCAAAACTTTTAGGAAAAAGTAGCGCATGTTTTTATTTTTCGTTAAAAGTTTTTCTTTAAAAGTTTATTCATTTGTTTCTCTTGCACTCATGTCATTGTGAGAGAGAGCAAACTTTTCAAGTCACTTGAAAATAAAAACTTCATGCTTTAGAGAGAGGTAAAAATAAATGACGGAAGGTAATGTGCTGACCACATCAGTTTTTTTATTGTTTATTAATATACTGAAACATTTCTCTTTGCTCTCAGTTGATTAATCTCTGACATAGTTTATTTATTTTGGTTGTTTTGGTTGCAGATGCAGAGAGTGTAAACTGGTGAAATAATGAAGGAGGGACCTTGTTACCCTGGACCTGGAAGCCGAATTCGCCGGGTGGTCTTTCAGTCAACATGATGGATTAACCAGCTCAACTCCCAAAGCGAAATCGTGTAATCACACAACACATCGCTCTAATATTCATACAAAGTATAATTAAAGTTTACTTTGCTCGTAAACCAAACATTGTAAAATATGGGTTTTTGTAAGGCCATTAATATTAATCTTATAAAATACTATAAGAGGAAATGATGAAATATGGATGTTGTAACTTCTTTTAACAATTTTATAAATGCTGTAAATTAAGGATCAGTATGTTCATCTATAGTTAAACTGTGGGTAAACAAATTATGGGTCGTAAGAAACTACAAGTTTCATAACTGACTAAAATCATTTGCCTCTGTGTAATGTATGCGATTGACTGAGTTATGGTTCTAGTCATACCGTTTTCCGAGGAGCTTCGTACTACCCTACAAGTTTCCTGAAATCAGTATTAATTTAATACATCATTTCACGTAAGAAAATTTGTTGTGGTAAAGTTGTTCATACTTATAACATTTTACACATTTTCAAACAAATATTCTCTACGAAATTTATGTATAGTATTCTTTCTGTAAGAATGGCATTCCGCAAGAAAAAAAAAATCTGTTGTGGCGAGCACAAGACCTCTCGCCATTTCCATATTAGGCTATATAAGAATTGTATTGCACTTCGCTATCGATCCGTCGTTTTATAACAAAAAATGACAGAACTTTACCCCAATATTGTTTTTAATTGTATTTAACATGTGTTCTGCACACATATAATTCTAATTATAACTATTTTTCATTGTATGAGGAAGTTCCTAAATGTCAGAGATTCTTTCATTTCATTAACCAGATTAGCGGTATTTCTGATGGATATATGCATTGTACCTATAATTTCAAATATTTAATTAATAAAACAATAATGCCCAGGAACTTAAGTTGTTGATTATTAAAGTGCTATTTAATTGTAAGTAGGACTTATATCCCAATTGCGTTGCACCAGCAAATTCAAATGCGAACTTAACTTATGTCACAAATTACATTGGCAACAGCGTAATGTTGTTCTATGATTGGTCAATTTGAAATTTAGCTATTCAAAATAAAATACCGGCTGTCAAATGTCAAAGCTGTCAATGTTTTTAACAGGGTTTATATTTGTATTTATTCAACAATATTCGATATGGATTTACAGGATTTCCCTAATTTTGACGACTTTAACGTCGTGGATACTGTGATGGAAGTCGATATTGCCGAAAATGGTAGGACTCGGCGACAAATAAGTAACAGGGTTGATTTGTTCCAAATATATTATTTATTTTTAATATTTTTATGTGGACTACTGCCAGTCCTATAAACTGAAGCCTTTTTCTTCGATGTCGTCTTCCTTGCGTCAGTCTACATATTTGCACACATTTTATTGCCAATGCTGCGGCAATTAATTTCCAGGTGTTATCTTTTTGAATATTGGACATGGACACCGCAATGATTTTTTTAATTTCAATATTCTCTTTAAATCTTTGTTTCTGCAATCTCACAGATCAATTTTCTTTCTCTTCGCTACAATTTAATCGTTTCTTCTTTATATCATCTAATTTTCTTGCCATAACAGCCCAAAACGAAACAAATTTACCGTGACTTACCAATATATCAACTGACATATGACACATAACCACATAAGTCACTGATTTTTTCGACATACATTTAAGTGCTACTTACGTCTCACATTTTGACATTTTTGCGTGGTGCAACAGTTTAAGGTGGAACTTAGGAATAAGCAACGACTTAAGTCGTAAGTTTCTCTGGAGAAACCGGGCATAAGAAAGATTAAATGTACTTCCCAGAATGTCACTAAAACTGTTAATTTTTGACACTGACATCTGCCATTTTCAAACTATAAACATTTGAATTTGTTAAGTGATTTCCTTAGTGCCTCTGCGATTAGATTATTCTATATATTATAGGGTCTTTATCCCTAAATCTATATAAAATATAATAAAAAATTTAAGTGTATTTTATTCTTTCATTTTTGTATTAACAAAAATTTCCAAAAAATTATATTTTGAATAATTTCACTAAGAAACTACTACTTCATACATACATACATACATAAAATCACGCATTTCCCACTTAGTGGGTTAGCAAAAACCCGAAAATAATAAGAAAAGGGATGAAAGCAAGAGCTCCACAGAATCACTTAACTCTTTAAAAACATTCTTCTTCTGCCTTGCCCAAAATCATCATAACATTCATTCAAGAACATATTATTGTGACCGATTTTCGGTAGCGAATAACCGCATCCGGACCACAATAATAGTTACGCAACAATCATCTTTCGCTACACACTCCTGTACAAACATACTTCATTCTTCTCGTCCACATAAAAGTTCAGCTGTCTCTTCCAGTTGTCCAATTGTTACCAAAACCTTTTCAGCTCTTCCTAGGAATGTCAGATTGAGGAATACGTAGTTAAACAAGTCTTAAGTATTATAGTTTTATTAGTTTTTGAAGAATTGCCCTTTCAACATCCAGACACACACACACACACACATACACACACACACACATCCACACAGACAAATATCGTAAAAAGTTGAAATTGGATTCTCGGAACCTTAAAACGTGTTTATTCACTAAAATCTGAATATGTGATTTTTAGCATGAATCCAATACCTTTCTTAGCGAGAGGTAAAAATTATGTTCAAGTTTGAATATATGATGAACGAACATTGATATTAATATGATTCATAATAAATGTTACATATTAGTAAATATAGAGTAGTTTATGTCTATCACGTCCTTGGGTATATCTAGTGTCCAGATATAAACAAACTAATTACTGTGTATATGTAGAAATTTATTATAATGGTGAATATGTGATAGTTGCCTGGTAGTGGTTAAGGTGGTGCGAATGTGGGTCATGTAGTTGATAGGTGGGTTCTACATAAGGCACACCTCACTTATGACGTCACAAATGTCCTAGGAGTAATAATCAACTTAATGCGAGATTGGGAAATACGCTTGCCCCATAATCAAATACAATCAATTCACACTATCATTAAATGTGTTAGTATATCATCATTATATTAATAATATTTATATATTTGTAACGTAGCTATTCATTTCGTAGGTAATTTTAGGCCTTGACTACCGGCGATAAATAAAAAATCTGATGTGACGAACACAATACTTCTCGCCATTTCCATTTTATGTTATATAAGTATTGTATTGCACTTCGCTATCAAATCGTCGTTTTATAACAAAAACATTACAGAACTTTACCCAAATATTGTTTTTTATTGTATTTAACATGCCTTCTGCACACATACAATTCTAATTATATCTATTTTTCATTGTATGAGGAAGTTCCTAAATGTCAGATATTCTTCCAATTCATTAATAAAGATTGCCGGTATTTCAGATGGATATATGCATTTTAGCTACAATTTTAAATAGGTATTGAATTAATAAAACAATAAGAAAAATTAAATGTACTTTCCAGAAAAAGCTTTCAGAATTTCAGAATATACCAACTGGTTTCCTTAGTGCCTTAGCCTCTACAATGTATTACATAAGATTATTCTATATATTATAGTGACTTTATCTCTAAATCTATACAAGATATACCTAATAAAATTTTTAAGTGTATTAGATGGAGAATTTTATGTTCTTCAATACTTGTAATAACAAAAATTTCCAAATTATATTAAGAAGAGTTTTTTAAAGAAACTATTACTTCCGGTTGTCCAATTACCAAAATCTGATCAGCTCTTTCCAGGAATGTCAGATTAAGAAAACTGCAGTTACATATTTTTTAAGACTTACAGTATTTGAGAAACCGTGGTTCCAACATCCACACACACACACATGCGCACACACACGCATACACAGACACAGACATCAACGTAAAAATGTTATAATCGGATTATAGGGACCTTAAAACGTGCTTATCCACTAAAATCTGGATATGCGATTTTTAGCATTATTCCAATTCCTCTCTTAGCGAGAGGTAAAAATCTGATGTGGTCAACACAAAACCTCCCGCAATTTAATTTTTATTAATTTAAATACATACTTACATGTATTTACTAATACTGCAAACTATATTATTTTCTTGAATATAACTATTGTTTTATTTACTATTACCTTCCGTCACTCTTAGGTAAGGAAGGTATTGTCCGTATGTGTGTGTGTGTGTGTGTGTGTGTGTGTGTGTGTGTGTGTGTGTGTGTGTGACAAATTTTTCTCCGACGATAACACGCAAACTAAAATTCTAAAAATTATGATTTTTTCGTATTCCCTTTCTTTACAACCATATGAAGAGCTGATTAGGTTCTGGTTATACTCGTAATTGATCAACCAGAAGTACCCTTATTTGAAGTTCTTAACAGTTTTTCTGGGAAAACCGCAGTTAAATATCATTTTTTGATATTTTGTGATCATTAATATGAAAGAAAATCTTATTCTCTATACAATTTTCCTTCATATTCAATAGATATAGAGTTATAGAGAGATTAAGAGAGGTTAACTGTCAAAAATCAGTTAGCTTTGCTAAAATTATGGAAACAGCACATATATTCAAAAAAATTCTAATTGACAGATGTCAGTGTCAAGTGCAAAACCAAAGTGGAAAGTATAGGATCAGAAAGTAACAGCGTGTCCCTCGCATACGTGACTTGCAGTTTCAATGCCGGGAGTACGAGGAAGGCCAAAGAGAAGATGGAAGAACTGTGTAGCAGCATATTTGAGAGAGGAAGAACTGTCTGAAGAAGATGCATTGGATAGAAATGAGGAAGTGTGAAGTGCAATTTACAGAATGTACATTCGTGTTATAATAATATTGGATTTATAGAATCTTCCGAAAAGAACTTGCAATATGGAATTTGTAAAAAATAGTGTGTTCGTGTTACAATTTTACAGGATATATAGAATCTTTTCCAAGGAACTTTTGGTATCGGATTTGTACGAAATACATTGAATTGACGGGAGGATTCTTCTTCTTTTTTTAACATGTCATCATTATTAGTTTGTTAAGTTAAAAAGGAAAGCTGAATTTGTCCCTATTTCTTTAAAAATATAATCATAATATAAATAACCACTAATATATAAATAAGAAGCAGTGACTATAAATGTAGTACGTTTACTGTTTATAGATATTAATCACATGTGTGAATATATTTGTACAAATCTATAGCATACAATTGTAGATAGTTTACTTCAAATGATTTGTACATTACTTATAATTTATCATTATGAGAAAGCGCGTGTGCGTGGGAGTTTGTTTAGTAAACAGGTGTGTTGTATCATCGTTCGTGTAGAAACGTTGTCACTATTTATTTACATTATGAAAGGACATCAGCAAGCCAAGTAGTAGCAGTAGCGACTGCCTAATGACGACTCATGTCAATACTGTCAATGCGTTAAACAATGTGTTTACTGCACGTCAAATAAAATATGATAAATGATCTATGAGTTTATAGACAGATGGAATATATAAACTTATCTACATAAACGTATTCAAATGAAAAAGTTGTTGAGTGTATTTATAAGTAATGCTAAAGGTAGTCACTTATAAGTTATGCCTGATTGCCTGAGTAACATTATTTGGGGATTATATTTTCTCTGTGTTTTCTGTAAAATATTGGCCACTGTCTATTTGGTTTCATTATTCCTTTTACGACATTTTAAATCATTTTTAACCAAAGTTCTGACAAAAATCATCTTTTTGCCCTCCTGAAGTGTAATGGGAACTTTACAATTGTATACACAGCAAGTGTAACCTACATTTTACGCTTACTGTGTTGTAACTTGTCTAACTATGCGGTAAAATAATCAAAATACATTGGACGTTTATGGGCATTTAGAAAAGAAATCATCTTTACTATAATAAAGTTCATGTAAAAAAGTACTACCTACATAAGTTATTTTTTTACTTTAACATTTTCTATATTTAAAATTAATTTATATAAAACAAAATCACGGCAGCGACATCTGTCATAGTCACCGATCGATATACCTGTCAAATACGCGAGGCGAACATTGCTGAAATGTCAAATATCGACACCTACCTCTTATTTATTACGAAGAAAACACGAGCAAAGAAATATATTGTCAGTCATAAACAACGTCTATTATTACAAACAAATTTTCGCTAGAAGAAGTACTCTAATGAAGGTAAGTAAAATCAAATTTGGAAACTGACTTAACCCCAGTATATTAAACTAACCCTTTTCAGAAATACAACCTATCTCATTAAAAAAAGTGATTTTCATTATCGTCGGCCAAAAAATTTGATACAATTCTCGTGCGTGAAGTATTTTACAGCGCTCCAGCTAATAAGGCACTCGCCTTAAGGGCTCTTGCCTTAAACAAAGCTGTCGCGCTGTAAAATACAACTTACACGCACTCGAATGTAAATAATGGGGTCCTATACCATTTTTCTTTTATTTTTTTTTCTGTAAGAACAGGATAAAATAAGAATTTTAGTGCAAACGCGACTTAAAAATTTTACGTAATAAGCGAGATATGAATTTTTAAAGTTTAAGAATTTGTGTGTGACGTAGCAGGGACTAACAAGTGATCGACAAACAATGGAACAAACTGTTAGTTATAGAGGGAACAATTTTTTTCATGTTTGCATAGCTGAAATGTTTGTAAATAAAAACTTATACGTTATATTCATGAAGAAATTATTATTAAGTATAAATAACGTAAATAATAACCTTTTTTTCCTAATAAATTATAGAACATTGAAACAGTTTGACAATATTATTACACAAAGCATGACGACGGATGGCGCCAGTGTAGGCCTGTTTTGAAGTTTCAATATTAATTTAACTAATATTATTATTAATTTAATTAATATTACAAATTGATTTAATTATAAATATATTATTATTGTTAATATTACTAGATGTTATAATTAAACAAATTCATCAAACACAAACTTGTTAAATGTTTTGTTAGGTTATGGAACAACATGATATTTCAAATTCTTTTAAAGGTGACCGCGAAAGACGCGCGATTCTCCTTTTTAAAATCAGGCCACCAATCAAATTCTTAGTACCTAACGCGTCATATCCAATTAGTAATCATCTTCAATCGCTTATAGTTTGTGACCTAGTCAATATTTAAAGAAAATTTTTTCACTAATACTCATTAATTTATGTATATTTTCGTCTTCTTATTTTAGATAGTTAAAATATGACTATGGTATAGGACCCTATTATTACAATTCTAAATAGTGGAGTTAATTTGCGCGATGACGTTCTATCTTTGTTTTGAGCACTTTGAATGAGTTTACTAATTCGATTTGGAGGCCCACATTTTGATACATATGTTGTAAACTTACACGTCTGCACGCTTACCAGAATTGAGCATAATTAGAAAATGGAAAACGTTTAAAAGTTTCGTTCAATGATGAAAGTAAAACTTTACCCACAGTGTTGTCTTCAGCAGTTGTGGCATCATTTGTTGTGGTACATGACAGACACCTTTCATTAGTATGCTAATCGGGTCTGCATTTCAACCTTAATTGTTTCCCGTCTGCCTAAATACTGTTAAATTACCCACGCAAACTTAATTAATTCCAAATGCCAACCAACTTCACCCATGTTATTACTGAGAGTATTTTAATTATCTTTAAGAATTTTAACCTCCTGCCATACCGTAGGTAAGGGAGAGAGATAATGTTTTCGGTCCAAAAATTCGATAGGGAGTTTTCAGTGAATAAGCACGAATTATAGGGTCCCCACAGCACGTTTTTACTATTTTACAATGATGTGTGTGTTTGTATATATAATTTGTGTGTATATGTGTGTGGGAGTGTATGTGTTCTCAAATACTATAAGACTTGAAAAATATTTAATTGCAGTTTCCTTAATCTGACATTCCTGGGAAGAGCTGATTAGATTTTGGTAACAATTGGACAACCGGAAGTAATAGTTTCTTTAAAAAAATCTTCTAAATTTTATTTTTTGAAAATTTCAGTTATTACTAATATTAAAGAATATAAAAATATCCATCCGATACATTTAAATTTTTTATTATATCTTCTATAGAGTTAAAGATAGAGACATATAAATATATAAAATAATAAGTTGTAAATGAATCTCGCAGCCCATGGAAAACAAGTGGAAAAATTAAAATGTTTGTAATTGACACATAAATGTGAGTGTCAAAAAGCCAGAGACATTACTGAAAACTTTTTTTGGGAAGTACATTTATATAGCCTAATATGAAAATGGCGAGAGGTCTTGTGCTAGCCATAACAGATTTTTACCTCTCGCTAAGAAAGGTATTGGATTCATGCTAAAATACGCATATGAAGATTTTACTAAATAAGCACGTTTTAAGGTCCCTAGAATCCGATTGTAACATTTTTTAGATGATGTATGTGTGTGTGTCGGTGTGTGTAAATGTGTGTATGTGTGTGTGTGTGTGTGTATGTCTGGACGAACGATTCCTCAGAAACTATACGACTTAAGACCTGTTTAACTATGAATTCTTCAATCTGACCTTCCTGGGAAGAGCTAAAAAGGTTTGGTAACAATTGGACAACCGGAAGTAGTAATTTAAAAAAAATCTGTTATTACTATTATTGAAGAACACAAAATTCTCCATCTAATACACCTAAAAATTTTATTATATCTTGTATAGATTTAGAGATAAAAGCACTGTGATATATAGAATAATCTAACCGTAGAGGCTAAGGCACTAAGGAATCCACTTGACAAATTCAAATGTTTATAACATAGTTTGTAAATGACAGATGTCAGTGTCAATGTCAACAGTTTTAGTTACATTCTGATAGCTTTTTCTGGGAAGTATATTTAATCTTTCTTTTTGTTTTATTAATTAAATATTTGAAATTATAGGTAAAATGCATATATCCATCAGAAATACCGCCAATCTGGTTAATGACTTGGAAAGATTCTCTGACATTTAGGTACTTCCTCATACAATGAAAAATAGATATAATTAGAATTATATGTGTGCAGAAGACATGTTAAATACAATAAAAAACAATATTTGGGTAAAGTTCTGTAATTTTTTGTTATAAAACGACGGTTCGATAGCGAAGTGCAATACAATACATCATATAGCCTAATATGGAAATGGCGAGAGGTCTTGTGCTGGTCACAACAGATTTTTTTTTATTATTATGTTGTCTGCACAATTGTTCGCCATAAGTTCTTCGGCAGTAAAAGTCCACGTCTGATTCACAACTCGTTATTTCTACCACACCTTTACAGCCGAATTCATAAAACATAAAACCACAATCATGTATTATTTACGATGCAGTATATATGAATATAAAATTTGGCGAAATTCATCGGTGTCTTTCAAAAAGTTTTTATTGCCTTTTGATTGTTTCATTCATAAAAAAACTGCGAGTAAAATCAAGTATAATCGTCTCATCTTTAATGCATGAAGTTGAAATTTCAGCGACACAGTTGTGCATTCTTCGATCGGTAGTAAGTGTATTTTATTTTTCATCGGCTTCTTATAATTAGCGAATTGAGTACGGAAAACACAGAGCCTATTACCATAAACGATCAACAAGATTTGCAAACTCTACCCGTATGTGTATTTATTTCTCGGAATGTTATTGTTCAAAGAATTCAGTACTGCGGAGATAAAGTACCTAACTCAAGAATTGTTTTTGAATATTTGGGGTTTATTTGAAGAATTTACGATAATGTCTACAGTTTAAATCCATCCGTAAAGTTGTTCGTACTTATAACTTTTTATACATTTTCAAACAAATATTCTCTACGAAATTTATGTATACTATTCTTTTTGTAAGAATGGCATTCCGCAAGAAAAAAAATCTGATTTGGCCAGCACAATACCTCTCGCCATTTCCATTTTATGTTTGTATAAGTATTGTATTCCACTTCACTATATCGAACCGTCGTTTTATAACAAAAAATCTGATGTGGCCAACATAAAACCTCCCGCTATTTAACATAAAACTATTGCTTTATTTACTATTTTCTTTTTAAAATGTCCTATTATTAATTTGAAGTGATTAGTTTTTTGACAGTGACAGTTACTGTCAGTTACATTCATTTGAAATATGAACTGTGTAACGAACGAATAGTTTTTATCTTAGGCTTGGCGACTAATAAAAAAAATTATTTTTAAATTTATCTGTAAAATATATAGAAAAAGTATTAATGTATTATGTAGAAAATTCAATAATCTTTAATTTTTATAAGACATAAAATTCGAAAAAATGGCATTTAATGGTATTTTTTTGAAGAAAAACCAAAATTGTACATAAACATTACCTTATTGAAAAGAGAAAAAAAAATACTCTTTCCAATAAGATAATAAAAAAATCTATTGTGGCCAGCACAAAACCTTCCGTCAATTCGATGTATTTTGTACAAATCCCATACCAAAAGTTCCTTGAAAAATATTCTATATATCCTGTATAATTGTAACAAGGACACACTATTTTTACATATCCATACTGAAAGTTCCTTTGAAAAGATTCTAAAATCTAATAAAATTTTAATACGAATACGAACGTACATTATGTATTGCACTTAACACTTCCTCCTGCTTCAACTTTGCCCTATTTTATTAAAAGTCACTGTTTCTTACTCTTCTCTTCTACTCATTCCTGTCCAAAGCACCTTCGTGACACAGTTCTTCCTCTCTCAAATCTTATGCTATACAGTCCTTCCATCTTCTCTTTTGCCTTTCTTGTACTTCTGGCATTATAAGTTCCTATCTTGAGGCGAGACCGCAAATGCAAGTCACTGGCGAGGGACACTCTGTCACTTATATCACTTTCAGATCACATACTTTCCACTTTGGTTCTGCACTTGCCACTGACATCTGTCAATTAGAGTTTTTTAAATATATCTGTTGTTTTCATAATTTTTGCAATGCTGACTGATTTTCGAAAGTTAATCTCTCTAATTTCTCTATAACTCTATATCTATGGAATATGAAGGAAAATGTATAATCGAACCGTATAGAGAATAAGATATTCTTTCTATTGATAATCACATAAAATGTCGAAAATGATATTTAACTGCGATTTTTCAAGAAAAACTGTTAAGAACTTCAAATAAGGGTACTTTCGGTTGACCAATTATAACCAAAATCTAATCAGCTCTTCATATGGTTGTAAAGAAGAGGAATATGAAAGAATCATAATTTTTAGAATTGTAGTTTTGGAGTTATCGTCGGAGAAAAATTTGTCACACACACACACGGACACACGGACACACACACAAACACACACACAGACACACACACGGACACACATACACACATACAGACATCATCTTAAAAATAGTACATTCGTATTGTAGGGACCCTAAAACGTGCTTATACATTAAAAACTCACCACCGAATTTTTTGACCAAAAACAATACCTTCCTTTTGACGGAAGGTAAAAATACATAGTTCCATTTAAAAAAAATATAATTTGTCCCAAATTTTGGGAACCGCTGACACAATTTTTATTTTGTCTACATGACCATTTTTCTAATATAAAATGGCACAATTTTGCTCATTTAACCAACCTCGTATCTCTTCAAATAAAAAAGTTACCAATAGTGAGTTAGATTATTGAGACAGCCTGTATTATATATTTATAATTCTCTATCTCCAAATTTATAGAAGATATAATAAAAATGTTCATTGTATTGGATAGAGAATTTTATATTCTATATTTAAATGATTTTTTTAAGAAACTACTACTTCCGGTTGTTCAATTGTTACCAAAATATAATCAGCTCTTCCCATTAATGTCATCAGATTAAGGAATACGCAGGAAATTGGTCTTCAATCTCATAGAATTTGAGCAACCGTCCAACATCCAGGCACACACACACACACACACACACACACACACACACACATTGACACACACACACACACACACACACACATACACACAACATACACACATACAGACATCATCGTAAAACCAGTAAAATCGTATTGTAGGGACATTAAAACGTGCTTATTCATTTAAAACTCCCCATCGAATTTTTTGACCAAAGACAATATACCTTACCTAAAAGTGACGGAAGGTAAAAATTTACGATTCAGTCACTCAGGTTTTATTTTTTTCTGTCTGAACCGTAACAGATATCACAAATTAAACAAAGAGAGAAAAGTTTACTATTTTTTTTTTTTTAATAATTTTACGTTATTGACGTGGCCCTTAAAAAGTTACGGTCTAATCAATGTTGGGACACCTAAGTTTCATATACTAGTGGTTCACTAATAATAACAAGTATCATTTTAAAAGATGACTTATAACCATATGAACTGTCATACCAAATTTCATCCAAATCAAATAAATCGTTCTGTTATTATAAGCAAAATTAATATTTTTTTGAAGAACTTTGAAGCAGATTTCAGGCTAAATGGTACACTTTCTGGTAGACGCAAGTTTAGTTAAATCGTTTTATTTTAGCTTCAGGAATCTGTGATTAAACCATGTCCCCCTATTTAAGAGACGCCTGTATACTAACTTACACACACACACACACACACACACACACACACACACACACACACACTTACTCATACACATGAGCAGGTTGTAGTTTATATTTAAAATTTCATCCGAACATTATAGCAATGTCTTATTTGCATATTTTAGGTTAGATTTGAGATAACTACAACCAGATAAGCGTGTAGTTGTAAAAATGCCAAAATAACACACACTTCATCACTTAGACGTGACGACTCTTACAGAATCGACAAAAATATTTAAATACATCTCAATTTTTTCCCATAATTATCAACATCTCAATCCTAATATTTATGCTACATTTTCACTACACATAATTTTCCACTTAATTAATTTCTGTCTAGTATTTCAGTTTGTTTGACCACATTAAGTAGCGGAAGTCATGTCATTTGCATCCGACCACTTAACTTTTAAAGCCTTCAGCAAAGAAGAACAGAGTCAGAGAATCTTCTTACTTCTTTTTGAAGGACAGGATGTGGAAAATAATACGAGAAGAAAAAGACAACGATGACCGGATGCTGCAGATGAGATTAGCTGCATTACAATCAGACTAATTAATTGCTGTGGTTTTAGGTAGGTTATACAAGACGTGCTCTGAATACTGAGCAGTTTTTGTTAAGAGTTTTTTGATGGGAAAATGATGAATGAATGCAGGTAGAATGAATAATAAGTAACTGTGCATCCATATTACCTCTCCCTAAGAGAGGTATTGGATTCATGCTAAAATATATCATCACGGCATATTACCCATTTCTGGGTGTGCCACTATCTACAACACATGCAGACATCGGTAATGATGACGATATATTTTACCGTGTGGGCGCTTACCAGACGTCACCTCACGGGCACTCATAGCTGGTGTGGAGAGTGCACCACAGGGGTCACTTTTGTACCATTTAAAATTGGAAAATATTTGGCGCCTGTCGGGATCGAACCCGGTTCCCCCAGATTCGCGACCAGACACTCAGGCATGAGGCCACGGGACCCCATTCATGCTAAATATCGCATAACCAGATATTAGTGAATAAGCACGTCTCAAGGTCCGTAGAATCCAATTAAAGGAGGGATTGCTTTTATATACCCGACTAGGTAGTTTTCAATTTTAATGTAATATTTCATTATATTGTTTTTTAATCACATATGCCTTGGTAACGTATGTGACAATTTATTTATTTAAAAATGTGTACCCTTACCTTTCATTCTCTTTACAATCAAATCATATTACTACCAAGTTTATATCTTTACTGTACCCATTTTTGAATTATTGCTTCAAAAGTCAATATACCCCACATTTAGATAAAAACTAATCTAATTTTTATATATCTATATTTCTCAATGTGCTGATTTCAAATTTTGAAACCGCAGGTCGATATCTCTTTTCGTTCTCGAGATAAATTTTTTTGTCAATTACTAACATTTTAATTTTTGAACTGGTTTCCATGGAGTTATTTGGGCTACTAGATACATTACTCTAAAAATGCGTACACTTACGTAACATTGTCTTTACAAGCAAATAATATATTTTTTAATATATATGTTTATGTATCTACCCATTTTTGAATTATTGCCCCAAAAGCCAATATACCCCATATTTAGATTAAAACTTCAAAATTTTTAAAAATCTAATTTGTATGTATCTAGATATTTCTCAATGTGCTGATTTCAAATTTTAAAACCGCAGGTCGATAGCTCGATTTGTTCTCGAGATATTTAGATTTAAAGTTTAGCTCAAAACTGCCCATTTTTGGGTGTTAACCCAAAAGTGGGTCGAGATATGAATTTGTCGACATTACCATTCGATTTTACGGACAAAAATACATAAGTATAGCAATTTTCATAATTTTAGTCCGATCGGTTCATTTTTTATGAGTAAAAACTTGAAAACCCCTGAAAATGGCCAAAATCTGAAAAAATCGTAAGGGGTACACCTTAGATTTTTGCGATTTTTGGCCATTTTCAATTATTTTGATTTAGAGATTGTAAGCGGTGTTGAAAAAGTCTGAAAATTGGTGTACTTATGTAATTTTGCCCGTAGAATCGAATGGTGGTGTCGAAAAATTTATATCTCGACCCATTTTTGGGTAATAACCCAAAAATGGGCAGTTTTGAGCAAAACTTTGAATCCAAATATCTCGAGAACGAAAAAAGATATCGACCTGCGGTTTCAAATTTTGGAATCAGCGCATTGAGAAGCATCTAGATACATAGATTTTTGAAGTTTTTTTCTAAATGTGGGGTATATTGACTTTTGGGGCAATAATTCAAAAATGGGTAGAGATATGAACTTGGTAGTAATATTATTTGATTGTAAAGATAATGGCTGGTAGCACAAGCCCTGTTTTAACTAAAACGCTGTTTTAAGAAAATAAATAGTATCAAATTTATCAAAATATGATTTTAAAGCAGAACATAGTTTGTATTCAAATAAATATTTTTAAAAAAATCGTTCTTTAAACATAAAGCTGAAATTAAATATTGAAATTTGAATTTGACATTTCTTAAAACAGTGTTTTAGTTAAAACAGGGCTTGTGCTACCAGCCATTGTTACGTAAGTGTACGCATTTTTAGAGTATTTATATATGAGTATACATAATGTATAATCATGTGATAATTTTATTGGATTTATAGAATAATTTCCAAGGAACTTTCTGTATGGAATTTATAAAAAATTGTAGTATGTTCGAGTTATAATTTTACTGGATATACAGAATCTTTTCCAATAAACCTTTGGTATGGAATTTGTACAAAATACATCAAATTAACGGAAGGTCTTGTGCTGGCCACAACAGATTTTTTATATTATAGATAAATACTCTGGAATTGCTTGGAGAAAACTAAGATAGAGCCATATAAAAATAGATAAAAGCGCTTAAGTCTTTAACTAATTAACTATTAATAATATTGGTAAGGAGTTGAATGATCCTATTTTCATGTCCTAATGACTAATACAAATGACTAAGAGAAAAACACAAAAACTATAGCTGTCAGAGATATAGACAGTGTTTTTAAACATATATAAATGATACCTACTAGAGTTCTGTTAGCGGAAACGTTGTTTTATTTTTCACGTTCGCATTCGTGAGCTGTGAGCTGCCTTTCTTATACGAGTACAAACGAAAATGTTACAGGTGTGGTTCAGATTTATGATCAGCAGCCGAAATAAAACCAGAGAGACATTATACAAGCTTAAAGCGAATGGAGGAAGCGCTTTATCAACCAACAGCACAGGTGACACTATATAAATAGCAAAAAATGTCTTTCCAAACACTCTTAATCTTAGAAATAGGGAAAAACTATTAACATACAAACATACATTTATAAAATTACGGCTTCCTCAATAAAATCTGAGCATGTTTTTTTAAGACAGTGACAGTAAATTATAACGTATTTCTACGATTGCTACTGCTCGCATTTTTACCTCTCGCCAAGAGGTAAAAACATTTTACGTTGATTTGTGTATGTGAATATGTGTGTGTGTGTGTGTGTGTGTGTGTGTGTGCGTGTGGATGTGTGTGTGTATCTGGATATTGGAAGGACGATTCCTCAAAAACTAAATACTGAAAACTTCTTTAACTATGTTTCCTCAATCTGACATTCCTGGGAAGAGCTGATTAGATTTTGGTAACAATTGGACTACCGGAAGTAATAGTTTCTTTAAAAATATCTTCTAAATATAATTTTTTGGAAATTTTTGTTATTACAAATATTGAAGAACATAAAATTCTCCATCTAATACAATTAAAATTTTTATTATATCTTGTATAGTTTTAGAGATAAAGGTACTGTAATGTATAGAATAATCAAATGTAATACATCGCAAAGGCTAAGCAGACACTTAAGCTGTATCCGATGTTGCATTTTTATCACCCTAATATCTAAATCCTAAATTTATATGCCCTAAATCTAGTGATTATTTAGGATTTTAGGAATTAGATTTTAGGGTTTTGCAGGAGCACACTATGCCTTGAAGTTGACGAGCACTAATTAAACAAATCATATGAAATATAATATTAACATTTACTCTCAAGCATCAAATTTAATCGAATTGTATAATTAATTTTTGTTGTTCTAAAATGTTGTCATACAAACCAATGGATATCACTAGTGTACCATTTATGTGAAGGAGACTTAAATCCCAAATACTAAATACCATAATACGACATCGGACACAGCCTAAGGAAACCAGTTGACAAATTCAGATGTGTATAACATAGTAATGTTTATAACATAGTTTGTAAATGATAGATGTCAGTGTCAAAAATCAACAGTTTTAGTGACATTCTGAAAACTTTTTCTGGGTAGTACATTTAATCTTTCTTATTGTTTTATTAATTAAATATTTAAAATTGTAGGTAAAATGCATATATCGATAAGAAATACCGCCAATCTTGCCATTGAATTGGTAGACTCTCTGACATTTAGGAACTTCCTCATACAATGAAAAATAGATTTACCTAATTAAAATTGTATGTGTGTAGAAGACATGTTAAATACAATAAAAAACAAGTTTTGGGCAAAGTTATGTAAGTTTTTTGTTATAAAACGACGGTTCGATAGCGAAATGCAATACAATACTTATATAACATAAAATGGAAATGGCGAGAGGTATTGCGTTAGCCACAACAGATTTTTAAGTTTGTTATATATTTCGCAAGTTTTCTTAGAGTTCGTGACCATGTTTTCTTAAAAGATTTTTTTGTTAATATCGTGCGTGGCTTGCGAGTCTTGTAAAAATGTTTCGAACCAAATTACAGCTTGGGATGATGTAAACATGGTATGATTAGATTCGTGACCGAGGCGTCAAATCATACGTGTAAATTGTAGATTAATTTCGTCTACTATCACGTTTTTATACTTACTACTACAGGATGACGTGATTTTTAATAGTAGCTAAACTTTCGAGGATGTTAAGATGTGTGTAATTCCGTGTTGCTTATTATATTTTTGCACGATTTTTTTTTTTAAGTTTACCGATAAGGTTCCCAAGGTAGTAGGCTTTGTTTACAAATTACTGATTGATAAGTGATGTGACTCACCGATTAGAAGGCGAATGTGGTAAGAAAATAAAAACAACGATTAAAAGCTTACTTTAAAAATGTTAAAATAATTTTCAAATCTTTTCTACCTCCTGTCTCCTTTAGATAAGGAAGGTAGGTATTGTCTTTGGTCAATAAATTCGGTGGTGAGTTTTTAATGAAAAAGCTCATTTTAGGGTCCCTAGAATACGTGTGTATGTGTGTGTGTGTGTGTGTGTGACAAAAATTTCTCCGATAATAACTCCAGTACTACAATGGGGGATTACGGCTCAATCGAATTAAAGGAAAATAGTAACGAAATACGAATGTATATGCTGAATAACGAATATTAATAAAAAAAATGAAATGGTATAATTGAGATATTTCGGAAATAAAGGGTTTTTTGTTATAACGCTTCGACACTAATATGAAAATATTTTGATTGGCGACCGAGAAACCGCCTATACATGCATTACAAATAGCGTGTTAGGAGGTGGGATTACTACCAATGGAAGTTAAAAAATTCAAATTCGAAAGGAAGGGCTAACATTCCTGTACTACAGTTTCGAAACAGTTTTTCTTTTAACATAAATTTCTTGCATTAGACTTAATAATTTAAATACACCTGTAATTATAAAGTATGTATACTTATACAGTGTTATAATATTCATTTATTTTTATGTAAATATAACTTAAAATAGCATATATTTCAAGAACATTTAGGTCCATGATGAAAACAGTTTGATATAAAAACACATAAATGTGACGTCACGTCAATCTTTTCAAAATTCGGGAGACCATGACTCGCTTATTAATAGGAATTTTTTCACCGGATTTTCATCAATAATCTTAGTTTTCCTAATATTTTCAGATGAAATTATAAAAAAAAAATGGTGTAATCCCCCATTCTAAAAAATATAATTCTTTCGTATTCCTCTTCTTTACATCCATATGCAGAGCTGATTAGATTATGGTTATAATTGGTCAACCGGAAGTTCCCTTATTTGAAGTTCTTAACAGTTTTTCTTGAAAAAACGTAGTTAAGTATAATTTTTTGATATTTTATGTGATTATCAATATGAAAGAATGTCTTTTCTATGCTGTTTGATTACACATTTTCCTTCATATTCAGTAGATATTGAGTTAAAGAATTATAAAGAGATTAACTTTTAAAAATCATTCAGCTTTGCTAAAATCATGGAAACAGCTCTTATATTCAAAAAATTCTAATTGACAGATGTCAGTGTCAAGTGCAATTTACATAGTGTATGTTCATGTTATAATTTTATTGGATATATAGGAACTTTCGATATGAAATGTGTAAAAACTAGTATAGGTATGTTCATGTTAGAATGTATAAAATATTTTTCAATGAACTTTTAGTATTGGATTTGTACAAAATTCATCAAATTAACGGAAGGTCTTGTACTGGCCACAACAATTTTTTCACATTTTATCTTATTTTCAATAAGAAAGAATACGGTTTGATTATACATTTTCATTCATATTCAATAGTTATAGAGTTAAAAAAATATAAAGAGATGAATAAATAATTAGCCAGCTTTGCTATAATCTTGGAAACAGCTAATATATTCAAGTAATTCTAATTGACAGATGTCAGTGTCAAGTACAATTTATATAGCATATGTTCGTATTATAATTTTATAGGATTTAGAATCTTGTCCAAGGAACTCTCGGTATGGCATTTGTAAAAAATAGTATATATTCGTGTTACAATTTTACTGAATATATAGAACCTTTTCTAAAGAACTTTTGGTACGAGATTTGTACAAAATACATCGAATTGATGTAAGGTAATGTGCTGGCCACATCAGATTATGTATAAATACGAAGATTTCATAAAATATGGTACAAAATTAGCGATTTTCTAAACCGTGTTATTTCCAAACCGTGAAGAAACAGGTTTCAGTGTATATAGTTATTGTACAAGTAGTGCGAAGAAAATAAATTTGATTTTGTCTTTTATTTGTATCGTAGGTAAGACGTATTATATATTATGAATGAAATATCTTTGTATATACTAAAATATAATTTATTAAAATTCGCTACATAAATAAATTTTCTAATACAATACAATAAATAAATAAATTAATAGTATCCATGGCTTGGTATCAAGTGATGCAGACCTTGTGAGATGATTTCCTTAACGTGTCCAACGCCAGAATGCGACGCACCACCCACCAAAACCTTCAACAGCTCAGCAGCGATGTGAACAATTCCATGCCAGTAGTCTTTCTCATGGATCATTGAGAATCTGAGATGACCTAATCCTTCGATGAGCCAGCCAATGATGGCTTTCTTGAGCCAGAGAAGGACCTCAACTTTGGCACGGATGCACTTGGCGAACAGCTCGAAGATTCCTTCGGCGAGGACGGAGAACAGTTCGGAGTGACCGGATTCAACGTGATGAACGGCGTACGGTTGATGCAAGTGGTGGGACTCAACGCCAAATGATTGAGAATGGCCGTGGATGTAGGCAGATGAAATGCCGAAAAGGCACATAGCCTAAACAACAAAAAACAGGCAAAATTTTAATATAAATAATAATATAAATCCTAAGATCTTTATAATATTATAAAACAATTATACCGAAATATATTAGTAGCTTTGTTCATAATAATGGTTTAAAATTCGATCTCAAACTCCAACCGTTTGCTAACCGTTTTACGAACAAAGCTAATATAAACTAAGATGTATTTATAAAATATACTTACCAAGAAGATAATAGTGATTTTGCTCATTGTTGTTTGTTGTTCTAGTACTGCACTATTGAACACTGGATGACACTATGATTATTTGGGCATTATGCTGGGCTTTTATACTAATTTGTTAGGGGAAAGTGTAGTTAAGAATCCAAAAAGTCATTAAGAATAGAAAGTAAAGGGTTAGATTTCCAAATACATTACTGTGCCGTATATGTTTATTATTTGTATGGACAAAATTATTATTATTGCATAGTTCATATATCTTAATAAAAACACATTATATTATATAATATTGAGAGTTTGTATAATGTGCTCAAAAAAAGAAAACAAATTAAATTTAACTAAACACTAAAATTGATTCAACAACTTCAAATACAAATTTTAAGGGGAAATATTACTGGCCAAAATGAGTAAAAAAAGCTTTATTAAAAAGGTCTGATTTTCAACTGTTTTGGGAAAAAGACCATTTTGTATCAGAATGGAAGACAAACTAATAAAGATATGACTGAACAAAATTTTCTCTATGCCAGTAAATAGACTATAAAAATACAATAAAATTTTTATGAAACATATATCTCAATTTTTAATAGTTCAGAAGTTATTTGAAAATTAAATATTGGTAAAGGTCGCCACAACAGTTTGTTTAGTACAATTATTTGCAAATCAAAAACACATCTAAGATGATATCTGAAAGGTAACCAAAAATCTCATTTAACTGACGTTGTAACTTTTATAATTTTCGATATAACAGAGGTAAACCTCGTAAAATTTATATTTTGAGCTTCAAGTAAAGTGCCATTTCCAATTATTCGATTTACACCAAAATCTAATGGCTTCTTTCCAAATTAGAATAGAGCCGGAATACAAGGTTTCAAAATGTTTAGAATGATAGGATTTGAGTAAAGAGGATCCGCACACACACACACACACACACACACACACACACACACACATACACACATACATACATACATACATGCATACATACACATACACCCACAAATATCATCGTGAAAATGTTAGAAATGGATTCCAGGGACCTTAAAACGTGGTTATTTACCAAAATCTCGATATTCGATTTTTAGCACGATCCCTTTACCTCTCTTACCAAGGGTAGGTAAAAAATCTGATGTGACCAGTACAATTACCTTCTATGTATTTTGTACAAATCCCATACCAAAAGTTCATTGGAAAAGATTTTATGTAACCAGTAAAATTGTAAATTCCATACCGAAAGTTCCTCAGAAAAGATTCTATAAATCCAATAAACTTGTAACACGAACATACAATATGTAAATTGCACTTGTCACTGACGTCTGTCGATTAGAATAATTAGAATATATCAGCTGTGTCCATGATTATAGCAAAACAGGCTTATTTATGAAAGTTAATCTCTTTAACGTTCTTTAACTCTGTATCTATTCAATATGAAGGAAAATATAGAACTGTACAGACAATAAGATATTAATAATTACATAAAATGTCAAAAAATTATTATATTTAACTGAGTTTTTTTCGAGAAAACTGTTCAGAAATTCAAATAAGGGAACTTCCGGTTAATTATTTATAGTCTATAAATCTAATCACCTCTTCATATGCATGTAAAGCTGAATTATAATTCGAGAATTGTAGTATTGGAATTATCGTCGGAGAAATTTTCTAGGGACATTAAAAACTCACCACCGAATTTATTTGACCAAAGACAATACCTTCCTTACCGAAAGGTGACGGAAGGTAAAAAAGGATATAGGCCAATTCTTTTGGCGTAGGGTTTATACATCAAGAATATTACCTGTTTATGCAGTAATTCTTTAAATTCATCTTTACTGTATATGGAACCACTAAATGACACAACTTTGTAACAATGTTGCAGTAACACTGCATTATTATTTTTCAAAATCGATTTCATATCAACGAACACTTCATTTAACCAACTAGTATAAACTAAAAACTAACTATCTACCAATGTTTTTAAAAGTCATAATCATAATCGATGCTTGTTAAATCATGTATTTGGATCTACGTTGGAAGGGTCAGATTTGTTTATGGAGCAACGAATAGGTCTATAAACCTTGATTCCGATATGATTATGCCTAGTTAATTACTATTTACACATGTAAATGGTTTGTTTGATATAAAAAACTGATAAACATTATTTATACTGGAGCCTATAAATATCGGGATATGTAATTGTAAGATTTGAATTGATTATTATGGGCGTAGATTGTGTAACAGGTTGTAAATAATGTAACTGGATTTGAATTTGATTTTAATGATTGTGAATGTTGTTATGTTGTGTGGCAGAACATTACCTTCCATCAATCCTATATACATGTTTTGAACAAATACAGAAAGTTTCTTGCAAAAGAATCTATATTTCTAGTAAAATTATTACAAGAAAAAGTTCTCGACACTGATATCTCTCAAATTAAGAATTACGTATGTAGCAAAAACCACAAAGTGGTACATAAGTTTGGCTCCATTATTGTAGTTAGTGTTGCCGCAAATCAAAATTTTGTATTATCTCGATCTCGACTAATTTTTTTTTTTTTGGAGATTGAAAACAATTTTGATTTTGACCCACGAGATTTATAACAAAATATAAACAAATGCTTATTATTTACTGTCATTTATAACCAATTGAATTAGAGCAGTAAATTAACATTAAACTCGAAAAGGTAAAATGTTTTAGTTCTAATTGACAGTTGTTTATTTTTTTGTCATAAATCGATGGCTGGCTAGACTAAAAGCTCATAAAAACTGTAATTTTATAATTAATTTTTATATAAGTATAAGTGTAAAGGGTACTGATAATCAAATGATGTCTTCTTGTCGAGATTTGAAGTATATAATCTCGTCTCGATCTAGAATTTTGATATTTGGATCTTGATCTCGAAATTTTATTGAAGTCGAGAAGAGATCAAGAAAAACAGCACCAATCGTAATTTTCAATAAAGGTTTAAAATTAATAATAAAGAAAATATACTTTGTCCTTATTTTTTCAATAACTTTATATGTATAGCAATGAATTTATTTCTTATCGTTTTGTGCCAATACATCACGATTGACTAATTACTATACATGTAGATTAGCAGTAGAGGTATGCTAATTGCTACTATGCTGCTCTCTATTGTAATTGCCTATATGTAATAAGGAATGCAATTAGGTTCGAGTTAATTCTATTTCCATCCAGGGTTTATACGACTAATATTAATCTGATGCTTTAGCTAATTTATTGCAATTCTAACATGTACAAACAGTCGCCCGATATACACTAATGAAAGTGTGACTGCTATTCCGTCTAATTGATAATGATTTTTACCTTCCGTCACCTTTAGGTAAGGAAGGTATTGTCTTTGGTCAAAATATTCGGTGGTGAGTTTTTAATGAATAAGCACGTTTTAGGGTCCCTACAATACGAATTTACTATTTTTAAGATGATGTCTGTATGTATGTATGTATGTATGTATGTGTGTATGTGTGTGTGTGTGTCCGTGTGTGTATGTGTGTCCGTGTGTGTGTGTGTCCATGTGTGTGTATGTATGTCCGTGTGTGACAAATTTTTCTCCGACGATAACTCCAATACTACAATCCTAAAAATTATAATTCTTTCGTATTCCTCTTCTGTACAACCATATGAAGAGTTGATTAGATTTTGGTTATAATTAATCTACCGGAAGTACCCTTATTTGAAGTTTTTAACAGTTTTTCTTAAAAAAACGCAGTTAAATATTGTTTTTTCACATTTTGTTATTATATTTATTAAAGAAAATATTCTTCTCTATACAGTTTGATTATACATTTTCCTTCATATTCATTAGATGTAGATTTAAAGTATTATAAAGAAATTAATTTTCAAAAATTAGTCAGCTTTGCTATTTATCATGGAAACAGCTGATGCTGATATATTAAAAAAATTCTAATTAACAGATGTCAGTTGCAAGTGCAAAACCAAGTTTGGAAAGTGTAGGATCACAAAATTGGTATGTCATAGTGCTCCTCGCAAGTGACACGCAGAGAAAGGCCAAAGAGAAGATGGAAGGACTGTATCGCAGAAGACTGAAAGGAATGCCTGTGTCAAGAAGATGTGTTGGACAGGAATGAGTGGAAGAAAAGAGGAAACAGCTACCTCTAATAAAATAGGGGAAGCTGAAGAATAAGAAGAAGTGTAAAGTGCATTTTACTTAGTGTATGTTTATGTTATAATTTTATTGGATTTATAGAATAGGAATAGTATGTGGTCGTGTTTGATTTTATATGATATTATATAGAATCTGTTCCAAGGACCTTTTGGTATGGATTTGTACAAAATACATCGAATTGACGGAAGGTTTTGTGCTGGCCACAACAGATTTTTTATATGTATATTCATTTATAGTCTATTTTATAGTATGTTTATGTACTTGTCCATTCTTTTGACGATTTCTAAACATGTATATATGTCATAAATGAAACATTATTAATAATAATAATAATAATAATAATAACAAAGGAAAAAGCCATTTCGAACGAAGTGTTGCCATAAACCGAAAACTTCAATAAATAGAGTTTTGAAAATATTATTGGATTCATTTCTACCCATAAATATTACATGAGATGGTGTATAGACTATATTTAGTTTATTAAAAGACATATTCGTAATTAGCGTGTTTAATTGGCTGTACTCGTATGCATCTCGTGTGAAGTTGGCGCCTCGTAATGAGAAACGCCTTGTGAATATCAACTACAGGCCTATTACTTACCTAGGCAGATTTACATATGTGGCCAATTACACCGAGCCACGCCGCTATATCTCTAGTTTTTATTTGTAAATGCAATTCATTTATCATCTGTCAAATACATATTTTATTCGTGCTATTTATCAAATGCATGGTGTGCTCTCATTCATTATTTTATGAGAAGCAAATGTGTTGTTAACTGGAATATGACTAATAAATTATCTAATAATATACGCACAGTTATATAATATATAAATTTACTTAAATCATAAATGTACGAAGGGTTCCTCAATTGGTTAAGCTGTAATTCACAAGACCTCTCGCCATTTCCATATTAGGCTATATATGTACCTACATACTGTATTTAACATTTCTGGTATACACACAATTCTAATTATACATCTATTATTAATATATTTTATGCAATTTTAACGTTTTAAACTGTTATTATTAACTCCATAGCAACAATTATAAGTAACACTTGATTCAAAAGTGAATTAAATTTTTTTAAATCAATCTCATAAAATTTTAACTCACTCTGCAACAAATAATACATTTAAAATAACATCAGGCACAAAAATAATATTCATCATAGTATTTATCAGACATTATCAGCCATTTTCACTATTTTTCACGGCACAAATGACAGACAATAAAGCTTTTTAAATAGATGACTTGACGTCTATCATCGACGATTATCATATGCACAGTCTACTAACTGATTAGTTTTTTGTTTTGTCAAAATTAAATATTGTAATGGTTTTTATTATTATTTCGTCAAAACTGAATAAAATATTGTACAAACCACGTGAGCTAAGAATGTTTATTCACTCGAAAAACAATTGGACAACCAGAAGTTTTTTAAAAAAATGTTCTAAATACTATTTTTTTTGGAAATTTATGTTATTATAAATATTAAAGAATATAAAATTCACGATCCGATACATGGGGTCCCGTGGCCGCGTGCCTAAGTGTCTGGTCGCGAACCTGGAAGAACCGGGTTCGATTCCGACAGACACCAAATATTTCTAATTTTAAATAGCCCAAAAGTGACTCCTGTGGTGTACTCTCCACGCCAGCTATGAGTGCCCGTGAGGTGACGCCTGGTAAACGTCCACACGGTAAAATATATCGTCATCATTACCGATGTCTACATGTGTTGTAGATACTGGCACACATAATATCTTGTGTACCTCATAAAAACTATGTAAACACCACTACTAAATTTGACAGCATAAAATCATAATTCATACATGCAATTCGTAGATGGCCTTGATCGGACTTCTTTCAGAAATTTTACTGTATATTTTTTTTTCTATCCGATACATTGAACATTTTTATTATATCTTCTATAGATACACAATTATAAATATGTAAAATAATCCATTGTAATGAATCTCACAGCCCAAATAACTCCATGGAAACCAGTTGAAAAATTAAAAAGTTTGTAACTGACAGGAAAATGTCAGTGTCAAAAATCCAGAGACATTACTGAAGGCTTTTTCTGGGAAGCACATTTAATATTTCTTATTTTACCATTAATTAAATATTTAAAATTATAGATATAGCTGCCGCACGTTAAATTGACACTGTTCTTGAATGCGAAAAACTTAAAATTCATACTTGAACAAGTCGACATGTAATAGTAATTATAATATTTTATTTTAATTTTTTTATGGGGTCCCGTGACTGCGTGCCTGAGTGTCTGGTCGCGAACCTGGGGGAACCGGGTTCGATCCCGACATACGCCAAATATTTCCAATTTTAAATGGCACAAAATTGACCCCTGAGGTGCACTCTCCACACCAGCTAAGAGTGTTTACTTGTGTTGTAGATACTGGCACACCCAGAAATGGGTAATATGCCGTGATGATATATTTATTTATTTATTTTTATAACAAGGAAAAGACTCCGTTAAGATCTAAAATTGGTATAAACAGAAACGGGATTCATTTGTAAGCCAAAGTATGAACAGTAACAGCTCAACTAAACATCCGCTTGCTATACATATATTTCATCATATACCTTTCAGACACACCGCCAATCTCGTCAATGAATTGGAAGAATCTCGAACATTCAGAAGAGTAGGAGGAAACTTGTTCATAGAATGAATTGAAAAATAAAGAATAGATGTAACTAATGTTTTGTTTTCTTTGTTTAAAAATTTTATTCGTGATGTGCTTTTTACCTATCTGATTTTATCTATTTATCATATATTTATTATTTTATAATGTACTGTTTATGTAAATTATTTATCAATATCTAATGTAATTTGTTCTCTATGTTCACATTGCCAAATTGTTATTTGTACCATATGTTGCTCACAATAACTTAGTGTTTTTTTTATATAATGTGAAATGTGCTCACTTCAGGGACTGTTTGAAAATCAGCTGTTGTAGCTGAAACAAATCCCATTGTACTTTTATGTGCAATAAATATTATTATTATTATTATTATTATTATTAGAATATTTTGTGTGTACCGGAAATGTTAAATACAATATTTATAGCCTAATATGAAATTGGCGAGAGGTATTGTGCTGGCCACAACAGATTTTTCTTTTATTATACCTGATTACGACATGTTTTTCTGTTATTTTGCATTCTTTCCATTTGATCTGCAATAATTGCCTGATTACAGGAGATCAGATCTCTGTCTGGTTCGGTTGTTATCATCTTGACAGTAGCCGGGCATGTTGTCGTTGTCGTGAATTCGGCATTCTCTGTTCGAGATCTGTTTGGTTTGTTTGTGTCCTCAGACCCTCATTAAGCTACCGGAATGTTTCTTCGAATCCTGTACAATACACCAGATAACAACCACAAACGAATAAAAACAATGTGAGGCCAACGGCAGCTCACTAAATTGGATAAATGAAAGGAAACGCTAACCGTGATTCTGACTGGTTGAATGTATTTTGTTAAAGTGTTATATGTTAAAGAGTAACATATGATGCCATTTAAACAAATTACCTAAAATAGAAATATGTTGTGGACAGCACAATACCTCTCGCCATTTCAATTTTTAAATTATATGAGGATTGTATTGCACTTCGCTTTCGAACCGTCGTTTTATAACAAAAAAATACAGAACACCCAAATATTGTTTTTACCTTCCGTCACCTTTAGGTAAGGAAGGTATTGTATTTGGTCAAAAAATTCGGTGGTGAGTTTTTAAAGAATAAGCACGTTTTAGGGTCCCTACAATACGAATATACCATTTTTAAGATGATGTCTGTATGTGTGTGTGTGTGTCCGTGTGTGTGTGTGTGTCTCCGTGTGTGCGTGTGTGTGTCCGTGTGTGTGTGTGTGTGTGTGTGTGTGTCCGTGTGTGACAAATTTTTCTCCGACGATAACTCCAATACTACAATTCCAAAAATTATAATTCTTTCGTATTCCTCTTCTGTACATCCATATGAAGAGTTGATTAGATTTTGGTTATAATTGAACCACCGGAAGTACCCTTATTTGAACTTTTTAACAGTTTTTCTTAAAAAAACGCAGTTAAATATTATTTTTTGACATTTTGTTATTATATATATTAAAGAAAATACTCTTCTCTATACAGTTTGATTATACATTTTCCTTCATATTCAATAGATGTAAATTTAAAGCATTATAAAGAAATTAATTTTCAAAAATTAGTCAGCATTGCTATTTATCATGGAAACAGCTGACATAATTATTCAAAAAAATTTAATTGACAGATGTCAGTTGCAAGTGCAAAACCAAATATGGAAAAAAGTATAGGATCTAAAATTGGTATGTCATAGTGTTGCTCGCAAGTGACACGCAGAGAAAGGCCAAAGAGAAGATGGAAGGACATTACTTAGTGTAGTTTTATGTTACAATTTTATTGGATTTATAGAACCTTTTCAAATGAACTTTCGGTATGGAATTTGTAATAAATAGTATGTGTTTTTACATGATATTATATAGAATCTGTTCCAAGGACCTTTTGGTATGGGATTTGTACAAAATACATGGAATTGACGGAAGGTCTTGTGCTGGCCACAACAGATTTTTTATTGTATATAACATGTCTTCTGCACACATATAATTCTAATTATATCTATGTTTCATTGTATGACAAAGTTCCTAAACGTCAGAGATTCTTCCAATTCATTAACCAGATTGGCGGTATTTCTGATGGATATACAGAGAATTTATTTTAAAATGCAACATTATGGTTCATCACTTCCATGGTTACTCACTATTGTCAAAAAATGAAAGCAATGTAATATGTGTCCATTTTAAAATGCAACATTATAAATATCATTGCAGCACAGGAGATACCTCCAGAACACATCACAAATGGTGTCAATTCTTATTACGACCGACAGAATATTGCCTCGGTGTAAATGGAAGTATTTTTTTAACATTTATTACATGAAAGTTATGAATTTTTGTAAGCTAAAGTTTGTTGAGATGCGCAACATTCGTGTTTTGATTTTTTGTTAATCGCATGTAGGTTAATTTATTGGAAATTAGTTTTGATAATATAAAACTACAAATTTTGTATGTTGCATTTTAAAATGGACAAATATTACATTGCTATCATTTGTTGACAACAAGTAACCATGGAAATGATTGACCATATGTTGCATGTTAAAATAAATTCCCTGTATATGCATTTTACCTATAATTTCAAATATTTAATTAATAAAACAATAAGATTAAATGTACTTCCCAGAAAAAGCTATCAGAATCTGTCATCTACAAACTATGTTATAAACATTTGAATTTGTCAAGTGGTTTCCTTAGTGCTTTAGCCTCTGCGATTAGATTATTCTATATATTATAGTGTCTTTATCTCTAAAACTATACAAGATATAATAAAATTTTTAAGTGTATTATATAGAGAATGTTATGTTCTTCAATATTTGTAATAACAAAAATTTTCAAAAAAATTTATTGAGAAGATTTAAAAAAAAAACTATTACTTCTGTTTGTCCAATTGTTACCAAACTCTAATCAGCTCCTCCCAGGAATGTCAGATTGAGGAAACTGCAGTTAAATATTTTTTAAGTCTTATACGGACATCATCGTAAAAATGTTATGATCGTTTATAGGGACCTTAAAACGTGCTTATCCACTAAAAACTGGATATGCGATTTTTAGCATAATTCCAATGCCTCTCTTAGCAAGAGGTAAAAAATTTGAAACTAATGTATAATTTATTGAAATTGAAATATAAATAAATTGTAACAATTCTTTATTTTAAAGAACGTAATCTATTTTATGTCATACAACATAAACATGAACAACTGAACTTTCTTTCCTACAATGATCTGAAGATTCGTTATATCAGAAACCTACGAAACTGTTCTTCTGCAATAAAGAGTTTTATGTTAGGACATAGGTGGAATAAGTGTCTTGGAGTACAGAGCTATTATGTTGAAAAATAATTTTGTTTTATATGTTTATTAAACCCTTGTATTTATATATCCGTAATAAAAGCTGACAAAAATATGATTGGCATACCCAGAAATAAGTAATAAGCCATGATTATATATTTATTTATTTGTAAAGACTTATTTTATAATTTTGATAATTACATAAGTATTTTACAATATATTTATGGCAGTGAGGCATCTATTATACAATATATCGATAGGCCATTGTACAGGCAATACTCCCGGTGGTATAATATGTTGTACATACATCAGCTTGTGATATGTAGTCTACATGGTAGGTACATACAGCTCGTGTGGTCTCCACTTATTATTTTAATTACTGTTACACTTCATATACGATTCAATGCACCAATCATTGCATTGCTAGATCATTTAGCATTACTAATTCAATGTAGCGTTATTATCATCAAATACATAGATGCATTTCATTAATTATTAATTAATGCTATCGCGGTATGGAAAAACAAATAATATTTAATTTTATCCCTAGCAGCTACTGAATTGTAAATTACGTTAATTATAATATGTATTTCTAATAATTAAGAATATTAATTAAAGTATGAAAATGTATGTAGGTAGACGCTTGATATAAAATACAGTATAATTATTAATTGTAAGATGTTTGATCAAATATTAACAAGAATTTTCAAAAAATAATGTTTAGAAGATTCTTTCAAGAAATTACTACTTCTAGTTGTCCAATCAGATCTCCATTTTTTTATTATTTTAAATTAAAATTCGTGTTATTTTGAAGCAATTCGTAACATTAAGAAGTCTTATAGGACTTGTTTAGGATGGATTTAGTTTATAAATTTAGATTTATAAATTAAATTTAGAAATAAAAAAAACATAAATTCATTTCCTGGTTTATAATGTAAGATTTGTAATTTATTATTTTTAAATCTCACCAATCAGAATGCAGTTTTCTTTCAAATTCATAGTAACAAGTAACTATATTCCTCAAACGACGACGATTCCTCAAAAACAATAAGACTTAAAAAATATTTAACTGCAGTTTCTTCAATCTGACATTCCTGGGAAGAGTTGAAAAGGTTTTGGTAACAATTGAATAACCGGAAATAGTGGTTTCTTAAAAAATTCTTCTAAATATAATTTTTTGGGAGTTTTTTTTTTATTAAATATTGAAGAACATAAAATTCTCCATCTAATACATTTAAAATTTTTATTATATCTTGTATAGATTTAGAGACAAAGACACTATAATTTATAGAGTAAACTAATCGCAGAGGCCAAGGCACTAAGGAAACCAGTTGACAAATTCCAATGTTTATAACATGACACATGTCATTGTCAAATATCAACAGTTTTAGTGACATTCTGATAGCTTTTTCTGGGAAGTATATTTAACTTTTCTTATTGTTTTATTAATTAAATATTTAAAATTATAGGTAAAATTGTGGTAAAATGCATATATCCATCAGAAATACCGCCAATCTGGTTAATGAATTGGAAGAATCTCTGACATTTAGAAACTTCCTCATACAATGAAAAATAGATAGAATTATATGTGTGCACAAGAACAAAAAACAGTATTTGGGTAAAGTTCTGTAATATTTTGTTATAAAACGGCGGTTCGAAAGCGAAGTGCAATACAATACTTATATAGCCTAATACGGAAATGACGAGAGGTCTTGTGCTGGCCACAACAGATTTTTTATATTATTGTCTTTATTTATTTCGTCAGTTGCGGCATCATCAGACGAACTGGCGGTAGTTTTTCTTAATAATATAGGCTATAAAAATCTTGGGTGGTGTGTTCACCACATCATTATATTATATTATATGTATAATGATGCCTATAAAATAGTTAACTTATCCAAAATGAATCTTCAAATTGCAATAAACACATTAAAATTTCAAGAAAATTACCCAAAAATGCATTATCACTAAAATTACATATTCCATTAATATACCCAAATTGTACAGTACCAAAATTACCCTAAATTACCCATGGAATGCGAAGAGAAATTTTATTTAAATCATCCATTAAACTGCGTATAGTAAAGTCTTGATAACTTTACAAAATGACTGTAATTGATGTAATCCATATAAGTGGTAGAGAATGATAAGTAGACGAAAGGAAAAATAAAATGATTCGCTGTGCCTTGGAGTCTGAGCTGATGATGTATGAGGCTGGTTCTTCTTCTTATCCCCTGTCTGTCAACGGCTGATTGCTGCCGAAATAACAAGCCACAGACCAATAAAAAGGTAACAAGTATAACATGATTTTACCAGCCGAGCAAGACAGAGGCTCCGAAAATTGTTAACATCGTTTCTTCAAAAAGTGTACTGGTTTTGTCTTTCGTCTAACTATTCATAAAGTGAATATAAATTTTATAAAATATTTCAGTTTGGCTATGATAATAATAATAATACTTTATTTATACTGCTAATATACAGAGCGTACTCCAATTACATACCAACAGTGATAATGTACAAATTATATTAAATACATACTTATATAAAAATCACAATAATTTACATATTACAAAATATATTCTATAATTGTTTTTATGGACAGTAAATATATTAAAATCTCTACTTACAATAGTTACCATATTACCTAATTTTAATACTTCATTTAATGGAAAACATGTATTGTTTTTCACAGTAAAGAAACGGAGAAATTTATTTTTTGGAGTTTTTCGCTGAAATACATTTTTCCATTTATCAAATTTACGATAAATAATAATGAGAAAATTTCTCATCTAGTTAGTAATAAACTTACATTAAACATTTGTCTGTGACAATTGTATGACATGAACTTAGGAAATTTCTGAAACTTCTTTCAATATAAATAACTGAGTAACTTTTTTTGTACTTTTTACCTCTTGCTAAGAGAAGTATTTTGGAATCATGCTATAATTCCCATATCCAGATTTTAGTGGATAAGCACGTTTTAAGGTCCCTATAATCCGATTATAACATTTTTACGATGATTTCCGTATATATGTGTGGATGTTGAAACCATGGTTTCTCAAATATTATAAGACATAAAAAATATTTAACTATGAATTCTTGGGAAGAGCTGATTAGATTTTAATAACAAATGGACAACCGGAAGTAATAGTTTCTTTAAAAAAGAATCTTCTAAATATTATATTTTTTTTTATATGGAGTCCTGTGGCTGCGTGTCTGAGTGTCTGGTCGCCAACCTGGGGAAACCGGGTTCGTTCCCGACAGACGCCAAATATTTCCAATTTTAAATGACACAAAAGTGAACCCTGTGGTTCACTCTCCACACCAGCTATGAGTGCCTGTGAGGTGACGCCTGGTAAGCGCCCACACGGTAAAATATATCGTCATCATTACCGATGTCTACATGTGTTGTAGATACTGGCACACCCAGAAATGTTTAATATCCGTGATGATATATTTATTTATTTATTTATTCATTCTGAATATTATTTTTTTGAAAATTTCTGTTACTACTATTATTGAATAACATAAAATTCTACATCTGATACATTTAAAAATTTGATTATACCTATCTTGTATAGATTTAGAGATAAAGGCACTGTAATATATAGAATAATCTAATCGCAGAGGCCAAGGCACTAAGGAAACCAGTTGACAAATTCAAATGTTTATAACATAGTTTGTAAATGACAGATGTCAGTGTCAAAAATCAACAGTTTTAGTGACATTCTGATAGCTTTTTCTGGGAAGTACATTTAATCTTTCTTATTGTTTTTTAATTAAATATTTAAAATTGAAGGTAAAATGCATATATCCATCAGAAATTCCGCCAATGAAACAGTTTACGTTATATATATAAAAGTAAGAGATGGTAAATTGTACATAGGTACTTTGACGGTCATATTCTGTTTCTGATCATATGACTTTTTCAAAATATTATACAAATTTCGATATTTAATCATAAAGTATCTAATAGATATTTTGTGATATTTTCAAATTTGAGGCTCTTGAAAGATCAATATCTTTTAAAATTTTGTACTTAGCAGTCATGTAAAAATTCTTGCATTAGCCCTATTATGATATTTACAGTTTTATTGCTTTTTTCTGACTATATAAATATTCCAGCTCATTTTGGAGCGAAGTGTAGCTCGATTTATACAAACCCAGTCATTAAGCCTACTTGAATATACGAGTACATTCACCATTCCCTCATAAAAATTTACGATTTTCATTATTAATAACGTAGCATATTGCGATATAATCACTGTTGTTCCTATTACTCTGAATTTATTATCCTTCGAACTGCTACAACCATGATTGTTCCCAGTTACTCATTCTTATCTCCCCTTGTTCGATCCGTTATAACAACTTATAACGTACGAGAATTGGATCATAAACTTTCATCCTTCATTACCAGAGTCCAGTTGTAGTATCTTGAATCTGCTGCTTGCAGAAAGAAGAAAGAAGGCAGCAGCATTGTTACACTTCGTTTAGCGTTCATCATGTATGCAGCGGTGGTAGTCCGGCGAGTCGTGTCAAGAGAAATGGACAAAAACACGGGATAAATTTAAGAAGATGGAGAAGGTTGCGTGTTGAGGTTATCTGATCTGCACATGTCATGGGAATGTAATGGATGGCGAAAGAAGATGGAAGAATTTGGCATGAGTTTATTTTTAAATGTACAGGTTACAGATTCTAGCAAACGGTTAACTGAGTTGGGTTTTCAAAAATAGAAATTTCGGGTGGATATTAAAAAATCCGTTGTAGCTACCACTGTGCCTCCCACCAATTAGCGAAATTGTACAATAAAGTAAAACTATACTGTTCTTGTGAAATTAAACCGAATGTTATTATTTTTTTAACTTTTATTAATATAAATACATACCTTATATTTATTGATGCTGGTAACTATATTATGTTTCTTTGTATTCGTATAATATAACTGCAGCTATGGTTTTATTTACTATTACAATTCTCTTTTTAAAACGTTACCATTAATAATTTGAAATGTTGGGTTCCTTGACAGTGACATTTATCTGTCTGTTACATACATTTGAAATCTGAACTGTGTAACTAAGGAATTGTATTTAGCTTTAAAACATAGACTCCGGGATTTATGAAACACATTATTTTATATACCGGGAGTTTATTTTATCAGTAAACATAGGGTATATCATTGCCATAGTTACGATATGAATGTTTGACAGCAATGTATTGAAGCGTTTATTTTATGAGTAAACATAGGCGTTTAACATGGGAAGCTGTATTTTTTAAATACAAAGTGTCCGCCAAATAATCAAACCATGTTATTGAACATGATAATATTACATTACATTTTGTATATTATTTAATATGAACTGCTTTAATAATATTGCAGTAAATTACAGAAATTGTCAGATAAATAATTGTTTCACTTTTTTATTATGCAATATGAAAAGTTTTACAAATGTCTCCGTTGGTGCAGTGGTTATAGCAATGGCGTTTGAAATTTTTGGTTGGAGTTCGATTCCCCGTTAGGGTAATTATTTTTTTTTTTACATAAAAATTGTTGAACTTTTAAAAATCAATTTCCATATTACAATCATTTAGAAATAATAATTACATTGTAATAAATAAAGAGAAAATAATTGAGAATAATTGATTACAATAATCAAAACATTGATACAATAACAATGCATTGTATTTTCTTTTGATATTAATAAAAATAACTGAAATATAATAAATTTGAGTACTTATTATGTTTTTACTGAATTTATCAAAAGAAAATACAATGCATTGTTATTACATGAATGCTTTGATTATTGTAATCAATTATTGTCAACTATTTTCTTTATTTATTACAATGTTATTATTTTTAAATGACTGTAATACGAAATATAACAGAGATTTTAAAAAGTTCAACAATTTGTATGTAAAAAAAAATAAAATATTTACCCCAACGGGGAATAGAATAACCAAAAATTTCAGACGCCAATGTTATAACCACTGCGCCACCGGAGACATTTGCAATTTTTTTCATATTGCGTACTGAAAAATTTAAACAATTATTCATATGACAATTTCTGTAATTTATTGCAAATTTTTGCAATATTATTATGTAATTAATATTAATTAATGTACAAGATGTAATGTGCTATTATCATGTTCAATAGCATAGCTTGATTTATTGCCAGACCTTCGTATTTACCAAAAATTGCTTCCCATGTTAAATGCCTATGTTTACTCATAAAATAAACGCTTCAATACATTGCTGTCAAACACTCATACCGTAACTATGGCAATGATATACCCTATGTTTACTGATAAAATAAACTCCCGGTATTTATCTATAAATATATAGAAAAATCTGTTGTAGCCAGCACAAGACCTCTCAACATTTCCATATTAAGCTATATAAGTATTGTACATTTCTGGTACTCACAAAAACACATATCTTCTTTACTTATTTTCATATTACCTCCCGCTACCCTTGGTAAGGGAGGTATAGAGATTGTGCTAAAAATCACATATCGAGATTTTAGTAAATCTAAAACCACGTTTTAAGGTCCCTAGAATTCAATTTTAACATTTTCACGATGATGTCTGTATGTGTGTATGTGTGTGTGTGTGTGTGTTGTATGTATGTATGTGTGTGTATGTGTATGGATTTTATCTTCGCTCTAACTCAAATACTATCATTCAGAAAATTCTGAAACCGTGTATTTATACCCTATTCTAATATAAAAAGAAGCCATTAGATTTTGGTGTAAATCGGATAACCGGAAATGGCACTTTACCTGAAGCTCGTAATGCCATTTTTCGTATTTTGTCATTATGAAAATTAAAGATTATTGAATTTTCTACAGGAATACATTAACACTTTTTCTATATATTTATAGATAAATTAATTTTTTTTTTTTTTGTAATTCCCGAGGCCTAAGATAAACACAGTTCCTTTGTTACACAGTTCACATTTCAAATGAATGTAACTGACAGGTAAATATCACTGTCAAAAAAAAATCCTTCAAATTAATAATAGTGACATTTTAAAAAGAAAATAGTAAATAAAACAATAGTTACATGCAATGGAACATAATATAGTTTGCACCATTAGTAAATACGTAGATATTTAAATTAATAAAAATTAAATAGCGGGAGGTTTTGTGTTGGCCACATCAGATTTTTTTATTTACTATTTGTGTGACAAATTTTTCTCCGACGATAACTCCAATACTACAATTTTAAAAATTATAATTCTTTCATATTCCTCTTCTGTACAACCATATGAAGAGTTGATTTTGGTTATAATTGATCCACCGGAAGTACCCTTATTTGAAGTTTTTAACAGTTTTTCTTAAAACACGCAGTTAAATATTGATTTTTGACATTTTGTTATTATACATATTAAAGAAAATATTCTTCTCTATACAGTTTGATTATACATTTTTCTTCATATTCAATAAATGTAGATTTAAAGCATTATAAAGAAATTAATTTTAAAAAATTAGTCAGCTTTGCTATTTATCATGGAAACAGCTGATGCTGATATATTAAAAAAAATCTAATTGACAGATGTCAGTTGCAAGTGCAAAACCAAATATGGGAAGTGTAGGATCACAAAATTGGTATGTCATAGTGCTCCTCGCAAGTGACATGCAGTGAAAGGCCAAAGAGAAGATGGAAGGACTGTATCGCAAAAGACTGAAAGGAATGCCTGTGTCAAGAAGATGTGTTGGACAGGAATGAGTGGAAGAAAAGAGGAAACAGCTACCTCTAATAAAATAGGGGAAGCTGAAGAATAAGAAGTGCCAAGTGCATTTTTTTCTTAGTGTATGTTTATGTTATAATTTTATTGGATTTATAGAATAGAAATAGTATGTGTTCGTGTTTGATTTTACATGATATTATATAGAATCTGTTCCAAAGACGTTTTGGTATAGGATTTGTACAAAATACATCGAATTGACGGAAGGTTTTGTGCTGGCCACAACAGATTTTTTTGTTCATAGCTTATTCCGAGTAAGTTTTTATAACACACTGTATTTTAAATCACTCTTTTTATTGATAACATGATAACATTGATATATTGGTCTATCATGGATAACTATTACATGTATGTGAGCAGTTACATCTCATCTACTTCAGCTAATCTATTGGCTTATGGTTCTTTATCACGCAATCATATACATACGTAACATAAGATAGTTGCTAGTTGAAACTAATTCATTACCCAATTACTAACCGATATAAAACTACCTCCACAACGCAAACTAATTCATGAGTTTCTACTCCTAATTGTACCAAATATATTATACGTGACATTAATCTATAATGATTTATTTATTTCTTAAACTAGTTTTATATTAGAAGATTATATATTATCTTTTATAACGAGTGTAATGAGCTATTGAGAAATATTTGGAAAGTTTTTATTAATAAATTTATATTAATAAACTTGAAATGACGTTCGTTGCTAAACATGTTTGAAACACTAAAAAGATTTTTATAAATTTTTGCAATAGCTGCTATTTGTTGAATCAATACAGTATAGATGATCTTTTGAGAAAAAGTTCGACCTATTTCATCAAATAGAAATAATTACCTCTCGCTAAGAGAGGTATTGGATTCATGCTAAAAATCGCATATCGAGATTTTAGTGAATAACCACGTTTTAAGGTCCTTAAAATCAGATTATAACATTTTTATGATGATGTCTGTGTGTGTGTGTGTGTGTGTGTGTGTGTGTGTGTGTGTGTGTATGTGTGTGTGTGTATCTGTTTGGATGTTGGAGGGACGATTTATTAAAATCTATAATACTGAAGACCTGTTTCATTACGTATTCCTCAATCTGACATTAATGGGAAGAGCTGAAAAAGTTTTGGTAACAATTGGACAACCGGAAGTAGTAGTTTCTTAAAATAATCTTCTAAATATTATTTTTTGAAAATTCTCCATTTAATACACTATTTTTTTTTATTATATCTTCTATAGATTTAGAGATAAAGAAAATATAATGTGTAGAAAAATATGTTGCAATAAATCGCACTGTCTAGTCTACAACAAGGCAATATGTTGTCAATTCATATGTTATATAAATGTCTGTGACAAATTCAATAGTTTTACTAACATTACTGAAAGCTTTTTCTGGAAAGAAGGTACATATATCCTTAAGAAATACCGCCAATTTCGTCAATGAATTAGAACCATCTTGAACATTTTAGAAGAGTAGAACAAGATTCCTTATAGAATGAAAGAACAGAGATAATTAGAATTATATGTATAAGAAATGTTAAATTCGATACTTATGTACCTAACAAAACGGAAATGCCGAGAGGTATTGTGCTGGCCACAACAGTTTTTTTTTTACCTTCTGTCACCTTTAGGTAAGGAATGTATTGTTTTTGGGAGTCCCGTGGCTGCGTGCCAGAGTGTCTGGTCGCGAACCTGGGGAACCGGGTTCGATCCCGACCGATGCTAAATATTTCGAATTTTAAATGGCACAAAAGTGATCCCTGTGGTGCACTCTCCACACCAGTAATGAGTGCCCGTGAAGTGACGCCTGGTGCTTACCAGGCGCTTGGCCGCACGGTACAAATATGTCATTATCATTACCAATATCTGCGATAAAAAAGATTGTGGCACACTCAGAAATGGGTAATATGCCGTGATGATATATTTATTTATATATTTATTTAGTAATACTACATACATGCTTAAGAAATACCGCCAATTCCTTAAAAAATGAAAGAATAGACATAATTAGAATTATTTGTGTAAAAGAAATGTTAAATTCGATATTTAAGTAACAAAACGGTAAGGGCGAGAGGTATTGTGCTGGCTACAACAGTTGTTTTTACCTTCCGTCACCTTTAATTAAGGAAGGTATTGTCTTTGGCCAAAAAAATTGATTATAAGCAAGTTTTAATGTCCTTAAAATACTATTCTACTAACTTTATGATGAAGTCTGTATGTGTGATTACTGGAATCTGATTTTATCATTTTTACAATAATGTGTGTGTGTTTGTGTGTGTGTGTGTGTGTATGTGTGTGTGTATGTGTCCGTGTATGGCAAATTTTTCTCCGACGATAACTCCAGTACCACAATTCTAAAAAAAATCTGTTGTGGCCAGCACAAGACCTCTCGCCATTTCCATATTAGGCTATATAAGTATTGTACTGCACTTCGCTTTCGAACCGTCGTTTTATAACAAAATATTACAGAACTTTACCCAAATATTGTTTTTTATTGTATTTAACATGTCTTCTGCACACATATAATTCTAATTATATTCATTTTTTATTGTATGAGGAAGTTTCTAAATGTCACAGATTTTTCCAATTCATTAACCAGATTGGCGGTATTTCTGATGGATATATGCATTTTACCACAATTTTACCTATAATTTCAAATATTTAATTAATAAAACAATAAGAAAAATTAAATATACTTAGATATAGAAAAAGCTATCAGAATGTCACTAAAACTGTTGACTGATATTTGACAATGACATGTGTCATGTTATAAACATTGGAATTTGTTAACTGGTTTCCTTAATGCGTTAGCCTCTGCGATTAGTGTACTCTATAAATTATAATGTCTTTATCTCATATGCAACATATAATAAAATTTTTAAGTGTATTAAATGGAGAATTTTATGTTCTTCAATATTTAATTAAAAAAACTCCCAAAAAATTATATTTAAAAGAATTTTTCTAAGAAACTACTACTTCCGGTTGTTCAATTATTACCAAAACCTTTTCAGCTCTTCCCAGGAATGTCAGATTGAGGAAACTGCAGTTAAATATTTTTTAAGTCTTATAGTTTTTGAGGAATCGTGTCTACAACATCCAGAAATACACACATACACACATACACACATACACACATCCACACACACACACACACAGACATCATTTTAAAAATGTTATGATCGGATTCTAGGCACCTTAAATCGTGCTTATTCAATGAAATCTGGATATGCGAAATTTAGCATGAATCCAATACCTCTCTTAGCGAGAGGTAATTATGATTTTTTCGTATTCCTCTTCTTTCCAAACATATGAAGAGCTGATTAGATTTTGGTTATAATTGGTGAACCTGAAGTTCCTTTATTTGAAACCGAACTATCTGTACAACTAAACTGTAGATATATTTGCGTATTTTATGTTTGTATAACATTTTTCAAAACCTTTTCAGACAATTTTATCATATTACCTGTATATTATACAATAATTTTAAGTATTTATTATTTTCTAAAGCTTGCGGATCCAAATATATGCTTTATTTAAATATCTCCAAAAAATTTCACCGGTAAGTCAAAATTGTTTTCGGGCGGAAATAAAAATTACTACAATTAACAAACAATGTGTTTTTAAAGTTATTCTTGATGCATGTCTTCAACTTAATTGAAGCAATGAAGATGTTAATGACATCAGTAAAGTATACCCTTCTCTTCAGCCTTCGTACTTTGCCGATGTCGGAATTCTTGGGCACTGTGGAATTTACGAGGCGATGTCCATGTAATGACGGGCTGCAATATCAACTTTACATTCTTTGCAGCCCATCCCGGTTATTGAATTATTATAACAGCCCGCTGTGGTAATTAAACTTAATTCGTGCAAAAACCCGACCCGAACTAAATGGACATTTAATTGCCGGAAGGATCAGAATGTTAATCGATGTCGTACTGGGTGTTCCCATTGCAGAATATTTTAATTGCAAAATGTATACCACGAATTATGAAAATCATGACATAAAGTAATACTCAAAAAAAATCTTAACAGGATTAAATCCCAATGGGGAACATTACAGAACATTGAAACAGTTTGACAATATTATTACACAAAGTATGACGACGGATGGCGCTAATGTTTGCCTGTTTTGAAGTTTCAGTATTAATTTAATTAATATTATTATTAATTTAATTCATATTGCAAATTGATTTAATTATAAATACATTATTATTGTTAATATTACTAGATGTTACAATTAAACAAATTCATCAAAAACAAAATTGTTAAATGTTTTGTTAGGTTATAGAACAACATGACATTTCATATTCTTTCAAAGGTGACCGTTGCAAACGCGCGAATTTTCTTCTTAAAATCAGGCGACCAATCAAATTCTTAGAACCTAACGCGTCATACCCAATTAGTAATCAGCTTCAATCGCTTGTAGTTTGTGACCTAGTTAATATTTAAAGAAACTTTTTCACTAATACTCATTAATTTATGTATATTTTCGTCTTCTTATTTGAGATAGTTAAAATATGACTATGGTATAGGACCCCATTACTGAGTAGGTTCACATATACAAACATCCATGCCTTAGACGGATTCGAACTCAGAACCCCGAGCGTACTCATGACTAAGAGGTGTTGCTCTAACCACTGAGCCACCGGAGCCGACTTAATTCAAACCTAAATAAAAATCTGTTGTGGCCAGCACTATGCCTCCCGCCAGTACTTCTGTTGCCGCAATTGGCGAAATTGTAAAATAAAGTGAAAATACACCTTTCTTTTTATAACGTTACCATTAATAATTTGAAATTATAGCTTTTTTGACAGTGACATGATTTATCTGTGAGTTACATACATGTAAAATATGAACTGCGTGACTAAAGAATAGTGTTTATCTTTAAAACATTTTATATATTTATCTATAAAATGAATGCATACCTATAGAGAATATATTAATCTTTAATTATTTTTAATAACAAATCGCAAAAAATTATATTTAAATATATTTCGAAGAAAATTTTTTTTAGTAAAGTGCCATTTCCAATTACCTGTTTTACAGTTACATACATATATACATACACACACACACACACACACACATACGTACACACACAAACACACATACAGACGACATACATCATCGTAAAAACGTTAATATTGGATTCTAGGGACCTTAAAACGTAGTCATCTACCAAAATCTCGACATGTGATTTTATGAGAAAACAGTTTTTTGTAAATAAAATGATATTAATATATTACATTCTGTATGATATTTTATATTAATTACTTTATTATTATTGCATAAATTGGAATAAATTATAATTTTTTTCACATAAATGTTTCAATTTTTTATTATGCATATGAAAAGATTTTCAAACGTCAGCGTGGTACATTGGTTAGCGTACATGCCTTTGAAATTGTAGATTAGGATAATTATTTAATTTTTTTTACACACAAATTGTTAAACTTTTAATAATCTATCTTATATTTCCTATGACAGTCATTTAAAAATAATAATAACATTGTAATAAATAAAGAGAAAATAAATAATTGAGAATAACTAATAACAATTATCAAATCATTGACACAGTAACAATGCATTATATTTTTCGTGTTTTATTGCTAAATATTTTTCTCTAATATTTATATTGATTTTTTCGTATTTCTCTGCTTGTCTCCTACCTATTTCTCGTCACTATGTACTAATTTTTTTTTATCATTTTCTCTTGCTTCTCCTTGCATATTTCGATTCATTTTCCTTTTTCCGGTATTAATGCAATTACTCTTTAACAATTTTTTTTTTTTGTTAGGTAGTCTGTTCATATTTGTCTGCCTGCCTTAATGAGTTTCCCACCTATTTCTCCGTGGGCGTGATTTCTACATCTGCATCTCATACATATGTGCGTGGCACCTATGCATCTGCATCTGCATCTGCATGTTAATGATCTTCAATTTTTGCCACATTTTCATTGGTGGTTGACGTGCTAGAATACTCGGATCTCTTGTCATCTTCCACGTCTTCACGACATTCTTGAAAACGTTGTTACATCTAATGAGCGGTTTTATAAACGACAGAGAAATTTACTTTCAAAGTAAATAAAATATATTCCTTCAAATGGCAATCGAACTTTTGGCAGTAATGTTTTAAATATCATAAAATGATTAAAATTGATTAGAATTTGTTATTTTGAATAAATTTATTCTGCCCTTTATAAAACCGGGGATGAAACTGTTGATTTTTGATACAAACATTCTGACATTTATCTGTCAATTACAAACCATATTACAAACATTTAAATTTGTCGATTGGTTTGGACTGTGTTATTTATTACATCAGTTTATTCTACATACTACAATCTTTATCTCTAAATTTATAGAACATATAATAAAAAAAATATTTAAAAGATTTTTTCTAAAAAATTACTACTTCGATTGTCCAATCGTTACCAAAACCTTATCAGCTCTTGTCATTTGATATCCGATTAAGGAACCTGTAGTTAAACATGTCGTAAGTTTTATAGTGTTTGAGAAACCGTGGTTACCCCATCCATACCACACACACATACACACATACACACACACGGACATCATCGCAAAAATGTTATATTCGGATTCTAGGGTCCTTAAAACGTGCTTATTCACTACAAATGTAGATATGTGATTTTTAGTATGATTCCAATAGCTCTGTTAGCGAGAGGTAAAAAGTGGGTAATATTTAGAAGATTTTTTAAAGAAACTACTACTTGCGGTTGTCCAATTGTTACCAAAATTAATCCGCTCTTCCCAATAATGTCAAATTGAGGTATTTGTAGTTAAACATGTCTTAAGTCTTATAGTATTTGAGAAACCGTGGTTCCAACATCCACACACACACACACACACACACACACACACACACGCGCGCGCGCGCACACACACACAAACACACACACACACACATCATTGTAAAAATATTATAATCGGATTGTAGAAATTTTAAATCGTGTTTATTCACTAAAATCTGGATATGCAATTTTTAGCATGAATCCAATACTTCTCTTAGCGAGAGGTAAAAACTTGTAGTAGATAATAACAATAGAATGAATTTATATCTCCGTCCAAATCTGTCGAGTAATGTATTAAATATAGTTGTTACACAAACCTACAAATCTATTATCTATTCAAACATATCTTGAGCAATGTCTCCATCAATTCAAATAAATGTTAGACATGTACTTATTTCAACTTACAAAATTGCTCAACTTTTAAGCCATTCTTTAAAATATATTAATCATTTGTAGTGTCAGAATAAACATAAAGAATAAATCTCTTTGATCTAGATCTAGATATAAATGATCTAGATCAGTAATCGGGAGATCACCAGGGGTGCCACATGCCACTCCAAGAAGCAAATAATCCCCGGTAAATGATGCATTGTTACCAACTGAACTTTCCAAATACTCTGGCGATATAGTTTTATGTTTTATGATACATATATAATAGATTAAAATGAAAACAAAGATTGCATCGTCAGTACGTAATAGAGTATTGTTTGCCATGAAAAATATACAAAGCGTAATATATTGGTTCGAATAAATTATACTAGGACACAAATAAAAGACCGGGTTTGTATTAAATTTTTACCTCTCGCTAAGAGAGGTATCTGATTTATGCTACAAATCGCATATCTAGATTTTAGTGAATAAGCACGTTTTAAGGCCACCAAAAACCGATTTTAACATTTTTACAATAAAGTCTCCCTCTGTCCGTGTGTGTGTGTGTATGTGTGTGTGTGTGTGTGTGTGTGCGTGTGTGTGTGTGCGTGTGTGTGTGCGTGTGTGTGTGTGTGGATGTGTGTGTGTCTGGATGTTAAAGGGACGATTCCTCAAAAACTATATGACATGAAACCTGTGAACTATGAATTCCTCAATCTAACATTCCTGGGAAGAGCTGAAAAGGTTTTGGTAACAATTGGACAACCGGAAGTAGCAATTTCTTAGAAAAATTCTTCTAAATATTATTTTTTGGAAATTTTTGTTATTACAAATATTGAATAACATATAATTCTCTATCTGATACACTTAAAAAAAAATTATTATATCTTGTATAGATTTAGAGATAAAGACACTATGATATACAGTGTGAACACTGAAAACCGTGACATAGGTGTTTAACATGTGATTATACTTTCGTAAATATTTCAATAATAAGGCATTAAATTAGAAGTATTTCGATACTTTTCGATGCCAAATTAAATAATCTTTCTAACCATATCAAAAACTCCTACTATAGTCTCACGGGACATATAATATTTGAAAAAAACTGTTCCCATGTTAAACGCCTATGTCACGGTTTTCAGTGTTCACACTGTATAGAATCATCGGATGTAATACATCCCAGAGGCTAAACTACACTACACTAAGGATTTCAATTGACAAATTTAAATGTTTATAACATAGTTTGTAAATGACAGATATCAGTGTCAAAAATCAACAGTTTTAGTGACATTCTGATAGCTTTTTCTGGGAAGTACATTTAATCTTTCTTATTGTTTTATTAATTAAATATTTAAATTTATAGGTAAAATGCATATATCCATCAGAAATACTGCCAAGCTTTATTAATAAATTGGAAGAATATCTGACATTTACGAACTTCCTCATACAATGAAAAATAGATATAATTAGAATTGCATGTGTGCAGAAGACATGTTAAATACAATAAAAAACAATATTTGGGTAAAGTTCTGTAATTTTTTGTTATAAACCGACGGTTCGATAGCGAAGTGCAATACAATACTTATGCCCAGTTTTATAAAAGCTGGATAAGTAAATTACCAGCAAAGTAAAATTTATTCTCGAAGTAAAACAGTTTATTCCAGAGATTTTCGTTTTATAAAGCAGGAATAAAAATACTAGCTAAGTAAATCTATGGAATAAATTACTCCACTGATTTTCAGGGAAGTAAATTTTATTCTGTAGAATAAATTTGACACATGTCAAAATTAATTATTTTATAGGGAACGCAGAAATTTATAAAAACCGAAAAGGATGGTTTTCTATGAATTGCCAAATAGTATGTTCAGCAAATCTAAAAATAACGGATGTTGTTGTTAGATGGCCTGGTTCCGCAGACGATAGCAACATATTTAACAATTCATTAAAAAGAGCTAGGCTAGAAAACAGAGAATTTGGTAATTGCTACTTGTTAGGGGATAGTGGATACCCTTGTAAAAATTACTTGTACAAAACCCAACTACTCCAAGCTAACATAAATACAATGTGTCATATAACAGTTTCATTTGAACACTATTCCGGGGACCTATTTGTGAAACTGCAACTTTACAAATCTCATCCCATGCACTATTTTTGCTTTTGACGCTTGCTACGCCTGTCTGCTTGTTTTCAATAATACTAATATATTTTTTTTTGTTATCTCCAACATGTTCACTTTATCTATTTCAGTATAATTCTTTCCCCATTCTCTCTTTTTTCCATTTTTAATGATAACTGACACTTTATGACACTTTATTTTGACGTTTGAATAATAATAAACGATGTCTCTGTCGGTAAAGCACTAGAATAAAATATTTGCTCTGCAAGTACTTATTTTATAAAACAGACATTTTTATTTACTCATCGATTAAATTTACTTTCAACATATAACATAAAATGAAAATGGCGAGAGGTATTGTGCTGGGCAAAACATATTATTATATTTCTATCTCAACCCACTTTAAGCCCGTTTGACACGGTCATAATTTTGTGATCGTATAAACCAAATATATCATAATTTATAATTCTTGATTTTAAACAGTGACATTTTGTTGTTTCTTTTCAAAATACTCTCTATAATTGTTTATGTATCCAGTTTATAAATGAGAGGCTTAGCGTGTAAATTTACATAAGCTACAATAATAAATTCGCTCGTTCGATCGTCAGTCGACCAAATTAACTAACCTTCCTGGAATCTCTCGCTCTTTAACATATTTTAACTTTAGTACGCAAGAGTATAATGTACGAATGTTTCAACACATTATATACAACGGAAAGTAATAAATATTGCAAAATAAACATGTTTTTCTTTTATTTTATCTTTTAATTATAGCTAGCCTGATTTTTTCACCTTTCACATCAATTAATAGACCTAATTAACGATTTTAGGTGCTACTTTTTATGTTGGTACTTGAGTTTTTAACAAATAATTATGTTTTAAGGTCCCTAGAATAAGATTTTTCTAGTTTTACGATGATGTCCGTATGTCTGTGTGTGTGACATAAATTTCAATTACTAAAAATTATAATTGACATTGATAATTACGAAATAATTTTATGACAGTTACCGAAAGCGTTGCCTTCGGCGTCGGGCTGTTACTTAAAAGCAACGTGCTTGAGGAAGTGTGATAAAATTATAAGTATTTATCAAGGATCGAGGGGTATTCGGTGAGAAATTTTTTTGCAGTTTTAACATTAAATTTGCCTAAAATTTAGTTTTTTATTTAATACAGTATTTTTTGATGTGTTTTCTTCTATAATTTTGTTGATTAAATCATCATTTTTATTGACAGCGTGCAAATGACATTTTTAAATTAAAACAATTAATCTTTAATTATATGTCAAAAAGTGTTTGTTACTTAACAACTTAGTGACATAAGTGATAATTGTCTTAGGATAATTATCAGTGTAAGTTTGTTTTGATTGGTTACTTTCGCACACGTAGACAGCAATAAAGGGATTCAATTGGATAATTTTTTAACCAAAAAATTTTCGTTATAATTAGTCAACCGGAAATTCACTTATTTGAAATTCTTAACAGTTTTTCTTGAAAAAACGCAATTAACATCATTTTTACTCTCCGTAAGGAAGGTATCGTCTTTGGTCAAAAACTTCGGTAACAATTTTTTCTCCGACTATAACTCCGATACTACACTTCTAAATATATAATTCTTTTGTACTCCTCTTCTTTACATCCATATGAAGAGCTGATTAGACTCTGGTTATAATTGATCCACCGGAAGTACTCTTATTTGAAGTTCTTAACTGATTTTCTTAAAAAAAAAAGTTTTGGCCAGCACAAGATCATCCGTTAATTTGATGTATTACGTACAAATCTCATTCTAAGGAACTTTTTTATAGCATTTATCCATTTTTATTTCAATACTTTTTATTTCTAAAAATTCACACATCTGTTCAAATACTCTAAAAATGCATTCACTTACGTAACATTCTCTTTACAATCAAATAATATTAATACCTAGTTTTTATCTTTACCCATTTTTGAATTATTGTCCCAAAAGTCAATATACCCTACATTTAGATGAAAATTTCAAAATTTTCAAAAATCTAACTTTCATGTATCTAGATACTTCTCAGTGCGTTGATTCCAAATTTTGAAACCGCAAGTCGATATCTCTTTTCGTTCTCCATATATTTAGATTCAAAATTTTGCTCAAAACTGCCCATTTTTGGGTAATAACCCAAAAATGGGTCGATATATGAATTTGGCGACAACACCATTCGATTCTACGGGCAAAATTACATAAGTATACCAATTTTCAAAATTTTTGAACAACACATACAATCTCTAGAGCAAAATAACTAAAAATGGCCAAAAATCGCAAAAATCTAAGGTGTACCCCTTACAATTTTTTTAGATTTTGGCCATTTTCGAGGGTTTTCAAACTTTTATTTATAAAAAATGAACCGGTTGGACAAAAATTATGAAAATTGGTATACTTATGTAATTTTGCCCGTAGAATCGAATGGTGTTGTCGCCAAATTCATATCTCGACCCAATCTTGGGTTTTTACCCAAAAATGGGCAGTTTTGAGCAAAACTTTGAATCTAAATATCTCGAGAACGAAACGAGATATCGACCTGCGGTTTCAAGATTTGAAATCAGCGCATTGAGAAGTATCTAGATACATAAATATTATATTTTTGAAAATTTTAAAGTTTTTATCTAAATGTGGGGTATATTGGCTTTTGGGGCAATAATTCAAAAATGGGAAGAGACATAAACTTGGTAGTAATATTATTTGATTGTAAAGAGAATGTTACGTAAGTTTACGCATTTTTAGAGTATTTATATATGGGTATACATAATGTATATTCATGTGATAATTTTATTGGATATATATATATATATATATATATATATATATATATATATATATATATATAATCTTTTCCAATGAACTTTGGTATGGAATTTGAACAAATACATCAAATTAACGGAAGGTTTTATGCTGGCCACAACAGATTTTTTAGTTCCAATTTGTTTCTGTAGTAGAGGACCTCATTACACTTTTTACAATACCGTTATGAGTGTCTACACTCATGTGTATATTTAATTAAACCTATTTTTATAAAATTCGTTATAAGGCTTGGTAATTTCCTCTATCTTATATGAAAAACTCATTTAGTCATGCAAAAAACACAGACTCTTTATCTTTTCTTATTTACCGAACCGAGTAATCAAAAACGCAATTAAAAAATATAATTTTCAATTTACACTTTTTACAAGCTTTTTTCACAATAATTTAATTTTTCCTTGTAATAAAATTTTCAATTTTATCACTAATCAAATTTTGCTCGCAATGAAAAACAAGTAACAAAAAATTGAAAAGAAATTTGACGCGTTAGAAAAAATTTCCTTTCAAGAGACAGTACTCTTGATTACATGCCTTATGTAAAGATCGCCGACTGACTCAGTCAGTTTTTTCACCTGCGTTTGTTTTGTTTGCTCGGTTGTTTTTTGCATAGCCACCTGGGCTGGTCAATGTTTTGTTCTACGGTTGAACCGTTTACTTTTCAATACTAATTAGATTAAAATTGATGTTTTGTATACTGTCACTGTTTGAATGCATATCTGATTTGTAGTATTTTCATGTCAATCTATATTCCTTTTACAGAATATAAAATTATTTGAAATAATTGTAGTTGATCATTATACCATACGTTAGCATGACAATGTTTACATTAAATTTTATGTCGATCGAATATCGATCCTGTCATAATTTTGGCACTTTGTTGTCAGTTTTCTCTGCCTTAAGTATTTGTGATTTGTGCAACTGTATTACTTGTTTGTTTTAATAAGTAATATACTACAATACATTATAAAAATCTGTTGTGGCCAGCACAAGACCTCTCGCCATTTCCATATTAGGCTATATAAGTATTGTATTGCACTTCGTTTTCGAACCGTCGTTTTATAACAAAATATTACAGAACTTTACCCAAATATACACATATAATTCTAAATATATCTATATTCTTCCAATTCATTAACCAGATTGGCGGTATTTCTGATGGATATATGCATTTTAACTATAATTTCAAATATTTAATTAATAAAACAATAAAAAAGATTAAATATATTTCTCAAAACTAAAACTGTTGATTTTTAACACTGACATATGTCCTTTAAAAACTATGTTATAAACATTGGAATTTGTCAACTGGTTTCCTTAGTGCCTTAGCCTCTGCGACTAGATTACTTTATATATTATAGTGTCTTTATCTCTAAATCTATACAAGATATAATAAAAATTTTAAGTGTATTAAATAGAGAATTTTATGTTCTTCAATATTTGTAATAACAAAAATTTCCAAAAAAGTATATTTAGAAGAATTTTTCTAAGAAATTACTATTTTCACTTGTTCAATTGTTACCAAAATCTTTTCAGCTCTTCCCAGGAATGTCAGATTGAGGAATCCATAGTTAAACAGTTCTTAAGTCTTATAGTTTTTGAGGAATCGTGTCTACAACATCCAAACATACATACATACATACATCCACACACACATACACACACACACAGACATCATTTTAAAAATGTTATAATCGGATTGTAGGAACCTTAAATCGTAGTTATTCAATAAAATCTGGATATACGAATTTTAGCATGAATCCAAAACCTCTCTTAGCGAGAGTTGCACCACGCACATCTTGTGGTTTTAAACTCATTTTTATTGAACACAAACGAAGAAATCACAAAGAATTAGGTTAACACTGAATGACAGATGCAAACATAATGACAGATAGAATCAGGGAGCGGGACGTAAGACAACGAGGGGAGGTTTGTTTGGAAGTATGATTTTCTATCTCTCTCTTGCAGTGACGTCAATTTTGAAAGTGTCTATTGTACTCCGCCTGATCTACGTAATATAGCTCAGACCACTGTAAATAATCTACTTCCTAAAAAATCAATTAACTGAAAATAAATTACATAAAAATTTGTTGTGGCCAGCACATGACCTCCCGCCAATTCCATGTTTAAAATAGCAGTGAGCTTTAAGTAAAGTATCACTTCCATTGATCGTCTGTAAACAAAATCTACTTTGTTGTTCCAATAAATAGAAAAGTTTGTAATACGAAATTTTGGATTATATTTTGTTATGTTTTTCCTGAAAAATCTGTTAGCAAATACCAACTTTGCGAAGTTTTGGATCATTAATATATTTTAAGAAAAAATCGTAACACACACATTATTGTCAAAATCAGCACCAACTTCCTTATGGTCTAAAACGCAATCAAATTATATAAGAGTATTAAATACCAACTTTGCGAAGTTTCGGATCTTAATATATTTTAAGGAAAAATCGTCACACATACATTATTGTCAAAATCATCACCAAATACCTAACTTCCTTATGCTCTAAAACGCAATCTGTGTAAATTCTTCGCCGTACATTATCCATTTCGTAAATGTGTATTTGCAAACTATTATTTGACACTTTGAAATCACGTTCTTATTTGAGAGCTGTTTGATATATAATGCTGCAAACATCAAACTAAAATCGAATTATCCTGTATATCTAATATTTATGTACGTTGGAAAATATATTATTTTTACAAACCTTAATTTCATTACAATCATATTTAAACTACTAAATTCTTCTTAACACGGTTTCATTACTAATTTTAATGTTATTTCTTCGTGACAGTGACATTTGTTGAAATATGTCAAATTTGTTATTAAAATATTGTTTTTGTTTGACACAGAGGCAAAGTGATGTACAAAAATAAATTATTTTATAATTCAATATTTAAAGTTATTTCAAGTTATTTACTAAATGCTTATCGTAGAATTGAAGATTGTGCCATTATATTTAATTTGTATTGGTAAAAGTTGCTAAAAAATTTATTCAATGAATTTTTTACAAGAAAAACTGTTAAAAGCTTGTATAAATGATACTTCCGGTTATCCGATATACACTAAAAACTAATGAGCTCTTCCCACATTAGTGTAGAATGGGTATACAAAATTTCAAATTTTTCTAATTGATAGTATTTGAGTAATCGTGTCCACATGATACACACACACAGACACACACACACACAGACACACACACACACACACACACACAGACACACACACATACATACCTACAGACATCATTGTAAAAATGTTAAAATCGTATTCTGGGGACATCAAAACGTGCTCATTCACTAAAATCTCTATGTGTGATTTTTAGCACGATCCCTATACCTCCCTTACCTAGGGTAGCGGGAGGTTAAAAAGGGTCAAGTAAATCTCATTGTAATCTAGCACCAACCTTCTAAAACAAAAAATTGTGTATCGAAATGAAGGCCATTATGATACGCAATTGGGTATCGTAATGACTTTATTTTGAACGCAAAATCTAAAAAATAATTTAAAGGGCAACTTTCATTCGTTAGTTGTGCCATACACAGCACTTTACTGGCCAAACTAGCTGTTGAAATATTATTTCTTCTCTCTTGTATAAGAGTAACCTGTTAACCTCACTCTTCAATTATACTTCATCCTCAACCCCACAATTTTGCATCCAGACATCAAAATCCAAATCGTATTTTCACCAATCATCATCCAAGACAGCGTTGGTTTGCGTGTTGTGTTGGTAGCACCTCGCTTGTTTATGTGTTCATTAGCGAAATTACAGGGCCTACTGCGGTAACTCAAAGATGTCCGGATGGGACTTAATGGCGAAGAAACACGAAACTCGCTTCACCAGAAGGTGAAACATAAGTTGTTTAACAAAATGAATTAGTTCTTGTCAACATATTTAATATGAATTTGGGTTTTGGTCGTGTTGTAATAGCACTTTATAAATTTTAATCTTCAAGAAACACGTGTAAAATATTTGATGAACATGAGTTGTTACCAAAAACTTCTTGTGGACTCTATTTCATTTCTTTTTGCCCTCCTGAAGTGTAATGGGAACCTTACAATTGTATACAGTGTTGTAACTTGTCTAACTATGCGGTAAAATAATCAAAATACACTGAACGTTTATGGGCATTTAGAAAAGAAATCATCTTTACTATAATAAAGTTCATGTAAAAAAGTACCACCTACATAAGTTATTTTTTTACTTCAACATTTCCTATATTTAAAATTAATTTATATAAACCAAACTCACGATAGCGACATCTGTCATTATTGTAAAAATCCGCCGTTACCGACATAGTCACCAATCGATATACCTGTCAAATACGCGAACATTGCTGAAATGTCAAATATAGACACCTACTTATTATTTATTACAAAGAAAACATGAGCAAATAAATATATTATTAGTCATAAACAACGTCTATTATTACAGATAAATTTTTGCTAGAAGAAGTACTCTAAAGAAGGTAAATAAAATCAAATTTGGAAATTGACTTAACCCCAGTATTTTAAACTAACCCTTTTCAGAAGTACAAACTATCTCATTAAAAAAATTGTTGTGGCCAGCACAAGACCTCTCGCCATTTCCATATTAGGCTATATAAGCATTGTATTGCACTTCGCTTTCGAACTGTCGTTTTATAACAAAATATTACAGAACTTTACCCAAATATTGTTTTTTATTGTATTTAACATGTCTTCTGCACACATATAATTCTATTTATATCTATTTTTCATTGTATGAGGAAGTTTATAAATGTCAGAGATTCTTCCAATTTATTAACCAGATTGGCGGTATTTCTGATGGATATATGGTTTTTACCACAATTTTACCTATAATTTCAAATATATAATTAATAAAACAATAAGAAAGATTAAATATACTTCCCAGAAAAAGTTACCAGAATGTCACTAAAACTGTCGATTTTTGATACTGACATGTGTCCTTTAAAAACTATGTTATAAACATTGGAATTTGTCAACTGGTTTCCTTAGTGCCTTAGCCTCTGCGATTAGATTACTCTATAAATTATAGTGTCTTTATCTCTAAATCTATACAAGATATAATATAAATTTTAAGTGTATTAGAAGGAGAATTTTATGTTCTTCAATATTTAATAAAAAAAAAACTCCCAAAAAATTATATTTAGAAGAATTTATCTAAGGAAAAAGGAACTACTACTTCCGGTTGTTCATTTGTTACCAAAACCTTTTCAGCTCTTCCCAGGAATGTCAGATTGAGGACACTGCAGTTAAATATTTTTTAAGTGTTATAGTTTTTGAGGAATCGTGTCTACAACATCCAGGCATACATACACACTTACACACATCCACACACACACACACAGACATCATTTTAAAAATCTTATAATCGGATTGTACGGACCTTAAATCGTGCTTATTCAATAAAATCTGGATATGCGAATTTTAGCATGAATCCAATAGCTCTCTTAGCGAGAGGTAAAAAGCGATTTTCATTATCGTCGGCCAAAAAATTTGATACAATTCTCGTGCGTGAAGTATTTTACAGCGCTCCAGCTAGTAAGGCATTCGTCTTAAGGGCTCGTGCCTTCAACAAAGCTGTCGCGCTGTAAAATACAACTTACACGCACCCGAATGTAAATAACTATTATCACTTTTACGATATATAATATGATATAGAGTGAAAATGTGAGTGGCTCATAACTTTTGCTCGTACGAATTTCACTGAAGAGCGGTTCATGAACTCCCAATTAAAAAATACCTGGTCGTTGATAACATACGAGCGTGCGATAGTGCCAGGTAAAAATGCATTAATAAGGTGATACACATTTTGTTAATTAGAGCTTGGTTGGATGGAGAACTCGGGCGATAAGTAATGCAGTCGCATTCTTTAAACACGTGTACTTCATTAGCCCTTCCTTATTACACTTTTTGCTCTTCATTAAAGCCATTTCGCCTTAATTGCCACACTAATTATTTACATTTAATTTCATTACCAGACTAAATGATAAATGTTACTCAACTGAAAATGAAAGATGCTCCATTCTTTGATATATTTATTTCGGTTATAAAAAGCGAGCTAACACAACAACAAAAAGTAAATTTCAAATCTTGATTTTACATAAATAATAAAAGATACAAAACTAATCATTATTAATAAATTAGAAGTTGATAGTCGGATATTGGACAGGGAATTAATAAAACGAAAACAATTTCTCAATTCCTCAACGTTTCGATTAAATTTTAATCATTATCAAGATCTCTAAATATATATTACAATAGAAATGTATAATAAAATAGGAATTGTTAACATAATTTAAATGGTGTATTTTTTTTCAACGAAGGCATCACGCAAAATGTTATTACTCAAATTTCAGTATTTAATTGTAAACTATCGAGTGGATATTTCGCGATATTTTCAAATTTGAGGCTCTTTAAGGAAAAATATATATTAAAATTTAGTATTTAGAAGTCAAATAAAATTTTTTGCCAACAACCCTATTTCGAATTAATCTTTGAGTCGAGCCGACATATTTTTTTTTGGACCAAGTCATTCAACATTTTATAAGATGACATGTGTATTTTGAAATTATTAAATCATTTACATACACTATCCTCCCAAGAGTGACTAATACGACACGGTTCATTCTGAAATATTGAATCGCTTAATTGTGTAATTGCCTTGAAAGGTGTGGTGCATTGTGTGCTAATGGGATTTGAACCCGGGTACAGTATATGTGTCGGTAAAGTGAAGATAACATGCACCGACACACAAAGAATGTCATATGAGGTGTCTTGTTCTACTTACATACATTACAAGTATAGAAATAAATAATGGGTATTTATAGTTGTCATATTGTTCATTGGATACGGTAGATACAGAATTTCTATAAGCTTAAATCAAATGTCTTCCTTTTCAATAGTTATGTATGTACAAGGCATTGAAGTTTTACTTTTCATCACGAAGAAAATCCATACTAATATAATAAATGCGAAAGTCTGTCTGTCTGTTACGTTTTCACGCCTGAACCGTTGAACTAATTTTGATAAATTTTGGTATAGAGATAGATTGGACCTAGGAAAAGGACATAGGCTACCTTTTGTCACGAAAATAAAACTTGAAGGGGTGAAATAGGGAATGAAAAATTGTATGTTCGAACCCATCATTTCTCCCGCTGAACCAATTTTGATGAATTTTGGTATAGAGATAGATTGGACCTAGGAGAAGGACATAGGCTACCTTTTGTCGCGAAAATAAAACTTGAAGGGGATGAAATAGGGGGCGAAAGTTTGTATGGAGAACCCATCATTTCTCAAGTTAGGGATATAAAAATTCTTATTTATGCTTTTGGTAAGAAATAAAGTGTTTTAGCGTTTTTAAAAAATCATCCATTAAGGCGGTACGATAGGGGATGATTTCAATTATATTTTTTATCTTTGTATTTATAGTAAAGTTTTAACCGTTAGCAGATTTTCGATATTTGTCGAAGAGATAGCTTGCATCATATGTACATAAGTAAAACTGCCCGAGACATGTTTAGAAAAGGCGCTTTTAGGTGCGGTGTGGGGATTGAGCGGAGCCTGTTACATGTACGATGCGAGGCAGGTTGCCAGCTCCCTACGCAGCGCATGTTTCCGAAGTAAATGTGAAAAATTACTGGTACATGTGTAGCTAATCGTTATTTTAGCTTTACCCGTGCGAAGCCGAGGCGGGTCATCTAGTAAACCATATGAGCGATAAAAAGGAACTTCAGTGCCGAGGTTTATATTAAATTTTATTTTAAATCGAAACATTGTGAAAATATAAGGAATATTTATAAAAAAAAAATTAGAAAATACTCGTCATGTTTCACAAGATAGTAGCATATCAACCTCTCAGTTAGCGTTAGTTAGTAACCACAGACGCGTTTCGCCCTTATTAGAGCTCATCAGTGTAGTGTAACTGCCGTCCCTTTGCAGAGACAATTCACCAGTTGGGCAAGGTGAGAGATATACATCTCATATAACATTGTTGCACCTAGAATTTGCTACTGTACTTTGTCTTTGGGAATATGTATTTTATAGGTTAGATTAAAAATAATCTGTCAGTCTGACAGTCACTGCTGCTAACCGCGGACATTGAAGTAATGGTAAAGAACACTAAAATATATCAGCCCGATTCACAAAAAATTTAAGCTAATCCTCATTTTTGGATTAGAGAATTCTACTCTAATTTTGACAGTTTATATCTTAAAATATAGTCTAATCTATTCCTAGTATCTACCTTTATTGATAATATCATGAAAATTAAATTTTAAATACCGGAATAGAATAGAATTCACTAATCCAAAAATGAGGAATATACCCAAATCATTCAAGCAGCCAATGCACGTCATCACTTAGTGTAAAAACCTTAATGCATTAAAATCACTAATAGTGAAAAACGAAATAAAATTTCAATCATTTTTAACCGTCAAAAAGTGTATAGCCTTATATAATTATTATTAAGATGAATAGTAGAGTTCATTACTTGTCGTACCTATATGACATGAATAATATATAAAAAATGTACATCAACGTCATATTATTCGTTTAATTGTTGCTATAGTTGGCAACATTGATAATTTGCATGTTTATACTGTCAAAGTTATTATTTGACAATTTGAAAAATATTTGTATCGTGTTTGAAACATTTTTGTGCGTTGTACTAAAGGGCTATTTATAATAAAGTAATGGTAAACGCAACGCAACGACGCAACTTGACCGTTAAAGCAAACACAAAATCTGTGAATCTTCCAAAGGTAGCACTTCTAATCAATCAGAAGAATTCGGTATATTTCTTTTAAATTCGGCCTTTATATGTCATACATAAGTATAAATAAGGTTAGTATTATAAAATAATTTAAATAGAAATGGACAGTGTCTAAAATAATATTTATTTTGTAGACGTGACAGTTCATTAGCTTGTCGATAATACAGATTGCAATCTGTATAACTCCTTTCATAAAGATTCTAAAACCTCTGCAAACGTAGCAGTACATGACGTCACACATCTAGTTACTAAAATTCAATTTTTATTAATGACGTGCATTGGCTGCTTGAATGATTTGGGTATAGCTTAAACAAAATCGGGCTGTATGTGTTTTATCTCAAACTTATTCATCGGAATTATTTAGTTCGTTTTTTTTTGTACATATTTTTGTCATTTTACCTATAATATTACTAATGTACATCGTACATCTTCCCATATTATCTTACATGTACAGCAATTTTTATAAGGTTGGCAACACTGCTATTGCATGAAATCGTTGTATAATGGATTACTTTAATGCAGATTTCTGAGCTTTTAATGACGATTTTTGTGCACTTTAGTAACGATTTTAAATAAAATCTGTTATTGGTTGATATAAATAGTAAATGAAACTATAAATAAGAGTACATCAGTATCTAATATGAATGAATATACATGAGTATAATTTTCCCAGCATATTATTAGAATGTTGCAAGTAATATACGAGTGTAATGTATGAGTACATGATGAACACGTTGCATATCGACATGTAATAAATCATATGAGGAACATTATTCACACGAACCATCACATATCATTATCATCAGCAACTGTGTGATTTATTCACTTGTATACTCGTAGCCATATGCTGCCATATACGAGAACGCGTACCAACATACGTGTATACAGATTCATAGCAAACATATTCCATTGGTATACTCGTAAATAATTTTTAATATCTCAAGTTATTTAGTTTTAAAAAAATAAAATTTAAATTATTTTAAACAGTTATCTGTCATTTGAAATTAAGTTGCAAAAGTTAGTTAAAACATATTTTAATATTTGTATATTGGTACTGTCAATTTTATGATTGTTAAATGCTAGAACGAATAAATGTTAGTACGCACCTAGTGCATTTTTATATGTTTAGTTTTCGTTATTAGATTTCCATTTAATTGATTCAATATATTATTATGTGTTTAGATTATTTTGAAAATGCACAAATGCATCTGATAATCTCTATTAGATTTAGATTAAAAGAATTTTGATAATATTTTGAATCAAAGTTAAAAGGAGGTAGAAAAATAAATGTTAGTACATGTGATGGTTTAGAAAACAAACATTTTGCACATTAGCCATAAATTGCATCCTGAGCAGGGAAGTTTATTATTGGAATAAAATCACTGAGCCACTCTACCACTAAATCAAAGGCTGTTTACACATGTGCACAAACAAGAGGAAATATCATCTTTTTGCTTTATTATAGAAGAAGATAAAGGTACAGTTGATTTCAGAAAAATTTCAAGTTATATAACAAGGTATTACATATCTCTGAACTATTAAATATGATTAAGGGCCAGTTTTACAATATCTGGTTAGAATTTAACTAGCGTAAACTCGGCTACGCCGAGTATACCCTAGAGCTCTGCCGATAGTGTTTATTAATAGTTTTACGTACGTTCAATCCGTCTAGGAACAATTTAAACGCAAAGTGCTAACGCTAAGGGTCTTTCAAAATATTTTTTTCCCGCCCATCCAAACAACCCACGCAACCTGCCCACCCAAACTGCTCACGCAACCTGCCCATCCAAAATGCCCACGCAACCGACATTTCTGCATGACAGCCCTTGACGATACCCCTCATTTGATACCAAACACGACATGGTTCTGACAACTTTAAGCAAAAAACAAAAGCCAATCGAGTTGTCAAATTTTTGACATTTCTGCATGGCAGCCTTTAACAAACCCTGTCATTTGATACCAACCACGACATGGTTCTGATAACTTTAAGCAAAAAACAAAAGCCGATCGAGTTGTCAAATTTTTGACATTTCTGCATGGCAGCCCTTGACGAACCCTCTCATTTGATACCAAACACGACATGGTTCTGACAACTTTAAGCAAAAAACAAAAGCCACTCAAGCTGTCCAATTTTTGACACTTCTGCATGACAGCCCTTGACGTTACCTTTCATTTGATACCAAACACGACATGGTTCTGACAACTTAAAGCAAAAAACAAAACCAGATCGAGCTGTCAAAATTTTGACATTTCTGCATGGCAGCCCCGGACGATACCTTTCATTTTATAGCGAACACGATATCGTTCTAACAACTTTAAGCAAAAAAACAAAACCCGATCGAGCTGTCAAATTTTTGACAATTCTGCAGGGCAGCCCTTGACGTTACCTTTCATTTGATACCAAACTTGACATGGTTCTAACAACTTTAAGTAAAAAACGAAAGGCGATCGAGCTGTCAAATTTTTAACATTTCTGCATGGCAGCCCTTGACGTTACTTATGATTTGATACCAAACACGACATAGTTCTAACAACTTTAAACAAAAAACAAAAGCCGATCGAGCTGTCAAATTTTTAACATTTCTGCATGGCAGCCCTTGACGTTACCTTTCATTTGATACCAAACACGACATAGTTCTAACAACTTTAAACAAAAAACAAAAGCCGATCGAGCTGTCAAATTTTTGACATTTCTGCATGACAGCCCTTGACGTTACCTTTCATTTGATACCAAACACGACATGGTTCTGACAACTTTAAGCAAAAAACAAAAGCCGATCGAGCTGTCAAATTTTTGACATTTCTGCATGACAGCCCTTGACGTTACCTTTCATTTGATACCAAACACGACATGGTTCTGACAACTTTAAGCAAAAAACAAAAGCCGATCGAGCTGTCAAATTTTTGACATTTCTGCATGACAGCCCTTGACGTTACCTTTCATTTGATACCAAACACGACATGGTTCTGACAACTTTAAGCAAAAAACAAAAGCCGATCGAGCTGTCAAATTTTTGACATTTCTGCATGGCAGCCCTTCTCGATGCCTTTCATTTGATACCAAACACGACATGTTTCTGACAACTTTAAGCAAAAAACAAAAGCCGATCGAGCTCTCAAATTCTTGACATTGGAATATTTTTTTTTCACTTAGTTACTTATGGGATGTGTGGCAACACATTGAAAATGCACATGAATCACGGACATGAACCTTCGAAAATTATAATTTTTAAATATAATGTTTTAGGCCTTTTTAACTATTATGGAATAACCGCCCATTGCCATAATGTATGTTTATGAATTTAACTTTTTTCAAAATGTCCTTATATTATAAATAATTCCATTTAAATGTTCTGATTGACATGTCAAAGAAACGTTCTTCGTCTTAAATTTTTCAAAGAAGACTAAATTTTTTATTTCAAATTGTTTCAAAAAGCCAAAATCGCACCTTTAAAAATATTTTACACAAAAACTGTGCACCGTACAGAAAAATGACCTATTACCAGGAAATCAAGTTCAGTTATTCTCTACATCTGGGAAAAAATTTCATTAAAATCAGTCGCACCGTTTAGTCTGTACAGGCGAATAAAATTTTCGCGATCGTCGTGATGAATTCAATATAGAAATATATATAGATAGTGAATCTATCCGTTTAGAATAAAAGACTATAAGTTAAGTAAACAATATTGAATCGGATTATAGACAGCAATGATCAATTTTTCGTTAGACAATTTGTTTCGTTCAATTCAATTTTGTTTATTTAACTGACACTTAAAATTTTAACCAGAGATTGTAAAACTTGCCCTAAGAGGGCTGTTCTCTTAATATTGAGCGAACTACTCAGCATTTCAATATTTTAACTAAATTTTTGGTCAATTCAAAAATAGAATACAAAAATCTGTTGTAGCCAGCATAAGACCCGTCACCATTTCCCTCTTAGGTTATATAAGTACATATTGTATTTAACATTTCTGGTATATATTAATATATTTTTATATTTTTTAATTTATTCTACAAATAAGTTTCCTCCTACTCTTTTAAATGTTCAAGATTATTCAAATTCATTGATAAGATTGGCTGCATTTCTGATGAATAAATGTAATTAATAATATTACTCATCTCTCCTCTCTCCAGTCCGTGTAGACTCATGGGTTCTCTTGTAATATTCTTCCACTGTATTCTGTCCTGTGCTCTTTCTTTCCAGTTTTTTTTTTTTTTAATACTGACACTTATAAGTCTTTTTGCACTGATATGTAATATATGTATCTATAATTTTAAATATTTAATTAATAATGAAATGAGAAATATTAAATGTACTTCCCAGAAAAAGCAGCCTTTAGATATGTATCTGGATTTTTGACACTGACATATTTCTGTCAATTACAAACATTTTAATTTTTCAACTGGTTTCCATGGAGTTATTTGGACTGTCAGATTAATTACAAAGGATTGTTTTATATACTTATAACTCTCTATCTCTAAATCTATACAAGATACATAAATAAATATATTCAATGTATCGGATAGAGAATTTTATATTCTTTAATATTTGTAATAACATAGATTTCCAAAAAAATAATATTTAGAAGATTTTTTTAAAGATACTACTACTTTTAGTAGTCCAATTGTTACCAAAACCTTTTCAGCTCTTCCCATTAATGTCAGATTAAGGAATACGTAGTTAAATTGGTCTTCAGTTATATGGAATTTGAGAAACCGTCTCTACAACAGCCACGCATACATACAACCACACACACACACACATACATACATACACACATACATCATTGTAAAACATGTTAAAATTGGATTCTAGTGACCTTCAAACGTGTTTATTCACTAAAACCTGCATATGCGAGTTTTAGCATGAATCCAATACCTCTCTTAGCGAGTGATAAAAAGAAATAGCATGAAATTCCGTTTCATGAGTACATCATATAAAAGAGATACGAGATTTCATTCTTGAAACATTTCGCTGGGAAGATATAACTTTTAGTTTAGTTTAGTATCCCAAGTAGGATGTTTATGTTGGAATGAGTAACTAATCAAGTAGTTATGCTGGTTTATATAGTATGCAATCAAGAGTTGCGTGGTAGAGACAGATTTGTCAAAGAGGGAAACCCATGCAGAGTGGGTAATTGCTGGTAATTGAAGACTTTACTGCTTTGCCACTTTTTACCAAACAGAAAATGAATATATCAATACATTTTTCACCATCTAGTATATATGAAGTTGTTATTGCAGGAATTACGGTTTTATAGCTTAATTATGTTCCTACTTCGCAAACTCGGGAATCAAAGTGCTGCCAATCTGGAGACACGCCATAGAAACTATACATCAAAAGAGTCTGTATACTCTGTCTCATCGAAACCCAAAGAATCGCAATAAACAGCATAAACACCCGCATACTATAAAAATAAAAAAGAACAGTTTAATGTGGTGTACCGCAAATTGCCTTAAGTTTGTCACAATACTTACAATTTCCATAGTTGGATTGAAGGTAAAGTCTTATGAAACAATACACTTATGTAACTCAAAGACGCAAAGATCCTTATTAAAAAATAGTGAATATTATTGGTATACCTTCACCGCTCGGCTCTGGGGTCGGGGGTTCGATTCCCACCAGGGGCTGGGGTGTTGTGTGTGTCCCAAAAATAGACCTGTTTACACCAATGTTCTGGCTAAATATTGTCCTAATATGAACGATAAAAGCCATTTATGTAATAACTTGTTTTTTATAAATTAACCTGGATTAACGTAGCCAGTTTTAAGTGCCAGTTATACTAATGACATTATAATTTAATATATTTAAAATTTCCAAACTTAATTAACAAATAACTCGATTAAATTTTCCCTTACTGTTTCATACTTACCCCATATAAAATACATTATAAGAAAAACCTAGTTTTGATAATTTTCTACTAATAAAGTACACAACATAATTTTTTTACCTCTCGCTAAGAGAGGTATTGGAGAACTATAAGACTTAAGATCTGTTAAACTATGAATTCCTAAATCTAACATTCATTGGAAGAGCTAAAAAGGTTTTAGTAACAATTGGACAACCGAAAGTAGTAGTTTCTTAAAAAAATCTTCTAAATTTAGTTTTTTGAAACTTGTACAAATATTAAATATCATAGAATTCTCTATCCAATACACTGAACATTTTTATTATATCTTCTATAGAGACTCATAAATATATAAAATAATCCGTTACAATTAAATAATGTTACTACCAAGTTTATATCTCTACCTACTTTTGAATTATTGCCCCAAAAGTCAATATACCCCATATTTAGAAAAAAAAATTCAAAATTTTCAAAAAAATAATTTTGTGTATGTATATGTATCTAGATACTTCTCAATGCGCTGATTCCAGATTTTGAAACCGCAGGTCGATATCCCTTTTCATTCTCGAGATATTTAAATTCAAAATTTTGCTCAAAACTGCCCATTTTTGGGTAATAACCCAAAAATGTGTCGAGATATGAATTTGGCGATATCATCATTCGATTCTACAGGAAAAAATAAGTAAGTACACCAATACTTTTTGAACACCGCATACAATCTCTAAAGCAAAATAACTGAAAATGGCCAAAAATCGTAAAAATCTAAGTTGTACCCCTTACGATTTTTTCAGATTTTGACCATTTTCGGGGGTTTTCAAACTTTTATTCATAAAAAATGAACCGGTTGGATAAAAATTATGAAAATTAGTACACTTATGTAATTGTGCCCGTAGAATCGAATTGCCCCAAAAGTCAATATACCCCACATTTAGATAAAAACTTTAAAATTTTCAAAAATCTAATTTTTATGTATCTAGATACTTCTTAATGCGCTGATTCCAAATTTTGAAACCGCAGGTCGATATCTTTATTCGTTCTAGAGATATTAAGATTCAAAGTTTTGCTCAAAACTGCCCATTTTTGGGTATTAACCCAAAAATGGGTCGAGATATGAATTTGGCGTCCACACCATTCGATTCTACGGGCAAAATTACATAAGTACACAAATTTTCAGAATGTTTGAACACCGCATACAATCTCTAAAGCAAAATAACTGAAAATGGCCAAAAATCGCAACAATCTAAGGTGTACCCCTTACGTTTTTTTCAGATTTTGATCATTTTCGGGTGTTTTCAAACTTTTGTTCATAAAAAATGAACCGGTTGGACAAAAATTATGAAAATTGGTGCACTGATGTAATTTTTACCGTAAAATCGAATGGTGGTGTCGCCAAATTCATATCTCGATCCATTTTTGGGTTAATACCCAAAAATGGGCAGTTTTGAGAAAAACTTTGAACCTAAATATCTCGAGAACAAAAAAAGATATCGACCTGCGGTTTCAAAATTTGGAATCAGCTCATTGAGAAGTATCTAGATACATAAAAATTAGATTTTTGAAAATTTTGAAGTTTTTATCTAAATGTGGGGTATATTGGCTTTTGGGGCAATAATTAAAAATGGGTAGACATATAAACTTCTTCTTTATTATTTTTTCTTCTTAAAATTACATTTCACACATGTATTTTCTATATAAGATTTGCAATAGCATAACATATTAACACGTATGATGAGGTAAGGTGTGCAGCGTACGTGTGGACGAGTTTGTCAGATTAATTAACGCAGTTATTCATTAAAGCTGCGAATGTCGGGCTCTAATTACAAACCACTAGTCGCCTGTACACTCATACGAGAGTGTATACACCTACAGCAACAGCCCTGATCGCATTCCAGTACTTAACTAGAATCTAATTACAACAACAAAAATATTCTCTATTACTTGTGTTGTCGGTGTTGTCGGCTCTGGTGGCCAATGGTTAGAGCAACGCCTTTTAGTCATGAGTGCGCTCGGGGGTTCTGGGTTCGAATCCCACTAAGGCATGGATGTTTGTGTATGTGAACCTACTCTGTAATTGGGAATTAATACTGTTGAGTGGTCTTTTTTTACCTCTCGCTAAGAGAGGTATTGTAATCATGCTAAAATCCAGATGGATGAGCACGTTTTAAGGCCCCTAGAATCCGATTATAACATTTTTACGATGATGTCCCTGTGTGTGCGTGTGTGGATGTTGGAACTACGATTTCTTAAATACTATAAGACTTAAATAGTATATTGTATAACTAATGCTGAAATATCCTTTCATCACGATATTTTTCCGACGACCACAAAAAATAAAACAATATAAATTTTTATAAAAATATTAAAACAGATTATGTTTACATCATTGCTATCAGAATTCACCAAAAATTATGTTAAAATCAGATAAATCAGGGTCCAGCCTTCTTAATCCGTGTAAATTCAGCAAATTATTTGCAACTGTCAAATTTTTACATACAAATTTTTAGGTTAGTTCGCTCAGTTATCGCAGCGTGTGATAAAATCATATCACACAGTTGCGGACGCATCTGATTGGCTAACGAGCTTTCATTTCACACAGCTTTGGAGTGATGTTAGGTTAGGTTAGGTGATGCAACTTTCAGTAATAGTTTAGCGTGTGAATTTATGTACTTTTCGTAGTGGTCGTCGGAAAATATATTTAACTGGAGTTTCCTCAATCTGACATTCCTGGGAAGAGCTGATTAGATTTTGGTAACAATTGGACAATCGGAAGAAATAGTTTCTTTAAAAAAATCTTCTAAATATTATTTTTTGAAAATTTCTGTTACTATTATTGAAGAACATAAAATTCTACATCTGATACATTTAAAAAATTTATTATATCTTGTATAGATTTAGAGATAAAGGCACTGTAATATATAGAATAATCTAATCGCAGAGGCCAAGGCACTAAGGAAACCAGTTGACAAATTCAAATGTTTATAACATAGTTTGTAAATGACAGATATCAGTGTCAAAAATCAACAGTTTTAGTGACATTCTGAAAGCTTTTTTGGGAAGTACATTTAATCTTTTTATTGTTTTATTAATTAAATATTTAAAATTGTAGGTAAAATGCATATATCCATAAGAAATATAGTCAATCTTGCTAATGAATTGAAAGAATTTCTGACATTTAGGAACATTGTAACTTAAAATCTGATAACTGGTGAACTGTCAAATAATAAGCAGTGACAAGTCACGTGATAGATACTGATTGGTCAGATCCAGTCTTTCAAAATCGAACATAAACCAGAGAGAAAATTGTAAATTTTAAATCAAAATTTCAAAATGTAAATTTTTATATTAAATTCATCATAAATCAGCCCTTAGGCTAAATAATTATCCAAATCTCCTCGTACATAAATTTTTGTTTTTCTTTGCGTATTATATTTAAATCATAAATTAATTAATTCTTTTATTTTTGCATCAAGATGGACCGGTTTCATACAGCTATTATTGGAAGATTTTGGATGGCATTAAAATTTAATCGCACGATATAAAATTTCTCATCGAACTACATACGTTAATATCAAAATAAAACTCGAGCATGAAGCACGTACACATGATTGAGCCAAGTAATTACTACGTGTGTGGTTTTCACATATCACTTGATATGTACTTAATTTTTAATTAATTCTTGATCCAATTTGAACAAACATTCAATAATTTTATACTCTCGAAGACATAAGCATAAACCGATGAAGATGACAGTAGTGTAAAAGAAGAAAAGTGTAGCTGATTCAATGATAAAAATTTGAATTAAAACCAGTTAATGAGAGGTGTAGAGATTAATGTTATTTGCTCTGATCGGAGATGCAACTTCATCACAATCGAAAAATTCACATTGGTTCCAGAGCAAAAAACATTGGAAGAGATGAAGGAAAAAATTGCACGTGTTGTATATCAGACAGAACACAAGATTACGTATTAAGAACTATACAATAGTTAATATTGGATGTTTGTAATTTATATTTACGTGGTTAGAAATTATATTTTCACTTTTTACCTCTCGCTAAAAGAGGTACTAGATTCATACAAAACATCGCATTATCCAGATTTTAGTGAATATGCACGTTTTAAGGTCACTACATTCTGATTTTAACATTTTTACAAGGATGTACATAATTGGAATTCATTGGGAGTATAAAATATGTCAAATACAATATGTACCACTTATGTACTAAAATAAAATGGCGAGAGGTACTGTGCTGGCCACAACAGATTTTTACTTCCCGCTGAGAGAGGCACTGGATTCATGCTACAAATCACATATCCAAATTTTAGTGAATAAGATCAATTTAAGGTCACTATAAACCGATTTTAACATTTTTACGATAATGTGTGTGTGTGTGTGTGTGTGTATGTAGATGTTGGTGTGTGTGAGTGTGTGTGTGTGTGTGTGTGCGCGCGTGTGTGGATGTTGGAGGGACGATTCTGCAAAAACTATAAGACATAACATAAGACCAGTTTAATTGTAAATTCTTTAATCTGACATTTACGGGAAGAGCTGAAAACAATTGGTAACAATTTAACAACCGGAAGTAGTAGTTACTTTCTTAAAAAAAATTCTCTAAATATTATTTTTTTTAAAATTTATTTTATCATTAATATCGAAGAACAAAATTCTACACCTGAAACATTAAAATTTTTTATTATATACGTATTTTCTATAGATTTAGAGATAAACATATTGTAATATATATATATATATATATATATATATATATATATATATATATATATATAAATCGGATGTAATAAATCGCACAGGCTAAACTACACCAAGGAAACTAGTTACATTCTGAAAGCTTTTTCTGGGAAGTACATTTCATCTTTTTTTATTGTTTTATTAATTAAATATTTAAAGTTATAGGTACAATGCATATATCCATAAGAAATACCGCCAATCTGGTTAATGAATTGGAACAATCTCTGACATTTAGAAACTTCCTTATACAATGAAAAATAGATATAATTAGAATTGTAAATGTGCAGAAGTACAACAAAAAACAGTATTTGGGTAAAGTTCTGTAATTTTTTTGTTATAAAACAACGGTTCGATAGCGAAGTGCAATACAATACTTTTATAAAATGGAAATGGTGAGAGGTCTTGTGCTGGCCACAACAGATTTTTTTTAAAACAAAAGCACATCTGGGATGTCCTCAGAAAGATAAACAAAAAATAACTTTTAATCGAAGTCGTAACTGTTATAGTTTTCGTGATAGAGGTAACCTCATAAAAACTGATTTTTCACTACCTTATATCATCTGAGAAACGACTAAAGAATAGACCCATGTTAATTAATCTTATTTACTCTTTTTGATTAGTACTATATGGATGCCCTTATAGTTTATAGCCGAAGTTGTGAAACACCCTGTATTTAAATTCAAAAAAATTATTGAAAGAAATAACTTACAACCGTTTCATTTATTTATCAAGTATTAAATTAGTTGATAACTTATTTCAATATATAATCAAATAAAATATAGAACAGCACTCAATTCTTATAATTTAGTTTAGTGGTAGTTTATAAGTAAATTTGAGTTATGATTAGAAATCTGGTACCTGGTACCTACCTCATCCATTGGTCCGTATCCGTATGCAAGGTGTATCTTGATATTGGATGATGTATGCAGAACTGGTACGCCTTCCCAACACTTACATCACTTTAATTCCCTCATTGCTTACTCTCATTCCGCTATAAATACTCCCCGCTGTATATCTTATATCTCTCTACTTACAAGACATTAGTGTATTACTAAATTCTCATTTCCACAAACGATAAATTATCAAATAAATATTTATGATTTTATCTTCTATATTTTTCTCGCTTTTTCATTCACCTCTTACTGTACGTGTACAATAGCGAAAAGTATTGTGGCGTTTTGAAAAACAGTGATTGGAAGAGAACGCCTCTGTTTTTGAAATTCCTGGAGTTTCAACTATAAGCCTGTATGATTATAGTACGATCAATTATAAAAGATATTAGATTAATTAGAGAAGCCATTGAGATTTATAAAACAAGAAATATCAATCTCAATCATTGTGATGGATTAGAACTTAGTCGCGCATGGCTTACAATATTAAATTTGTTGTAATTTGTAATATGTATACAATTTTTTCTAAACTTTTTCTAACATCTGTTAATAAAGAGTACGGCTGCGGTATTTCGCTACCGATAAAGCGTCTCTGAGTTATACAGATCACTTCTCTGCCAGTTTTTGGGACGGTTTTTCCTCTGGCAAAAGGAGATTTTTTTCTTGAGAAGTTGCATGTTCGCCGTCCATGTTTTTTCCGGACATGCATATATTGTCTAGATAATTGTATACATAAAAAATCTGTTGTGGCCAGCACAAAACCTTCCGTCAATTCGATGTATTTTGTACATATCCTATACCAAAATTTCCTTGAAAAAGATTCTATATATCCTGTATAATTGTAACAAGAACACACTATTTTTTACATATCCATACTGAAAGTTCCTTTGAAAATATTCTAAAATCTAATAAAATTTTAATACGAATACGACGTACATTATGTATTGCACTTAACACTTCCTCCTGCTTCAACTTTGCCCTATTTTATTAGAAGTCGCTGTTTCTTACTCTTCTCTTCTACTCATTCCTGTCCAAAGCACATTCGCGACACAGTTCTTCCTCTCTCAAATCTTCTGCTATACAGTCCTTCCATCTTTTCTTCCCACTGGCGAGGGACACTCTGTCACTTATATCACTTTCAGATCATATATTTTCTACTTTGGTTTTGCACTTGCCACTGACATGTGTCAATTAGATTTTTTTTGAATATATGTGTCTGTTGTTTTCATAATTTTTGCAATGCTGACTGATTTTCGAAAGTTAATCTCTCTTAATCTCTCTATGACTCTATATCTATTGAATATGAAGGAAAATGTATAATCGAACCGTATAGAGAATAAGATATTCTTTCTATTGATAATCACATAAAATGTCGAAAATGATATTTAACTGCGATTTTTCAAGAAAAACTGTTAAGAACTTCAAATAAGGGTACTTCCGGTTGACCAATTATAACCAAAATCTAATCAGCTCTTCATATGGTTGTAAAGAAGAGGAATATGAAAGAATCATAATTTTTAGAATTGTAGTTTTGGAGTTATCGTCGGAGAAAAATTCGTCACACACACACACACACACGGACACACACACAGACACACACACAGACACACACACAGACACACACACAGACACACACACGGACACACACACACACACATACAGACATCATCTTAAAAATAGTACATTCGTATTGTAGGGACCCTAAAACGTGCTTATTCATTAAAAACTCACCACCGAATTTTTTGACCAAAAACAATACCTTCCTTTTGACGGAAGGTAAAAAGGTAGCATTTATGAACATTTCTTGTTACCTTGGTTTCTTGTTGTTTTTGTTATTTCAAAAAATATGTCATTGTATCCCCTGAAGAAGGCACCAGTTTATGGTGCCGAAACGTTGGGTTAAAATAATAAATTACAGAACTTAAACTAAAAAAAGGTAGTATTTTTCCAATTAATAATATGAGTTCTGAAAGATATTTTAATAATTTAAAGATATACCTGTTACATAAATAGTGAAATTTGTTATTAAATCTAAAAAAAGTTGGCAACAACTCCGGAACCTGATTTTTGTACATAAACGGAGTCGTTGTCTTCCTTCGACGATTTTTGTTGTTTTAGCTCTGGCATGTGTTAGTTTACTCATCATGGTTGAATATTAAAATTTATATTTATGTAATTAATCTATTTAAATCAATTTAAATAAAATCATTACAATACCAGACTGTTCACATCAAGCATATCACTTAATTTGTAATTTTACGTAGATTCCAAATATATAAAAATTCAAAAATATTTATAAAAGAGGTAATGAATTCATGCTAAAAATCGCATATCCAGATTTTAGTGAATAAGCACGAGTTAAGGTCCCTCCAATCCGATTTTGACATTTTTACGATGATGCCCGTGTGTGTATGTGTGTGTGTGTGTGTGTGTGTGTGTGTGTGTGGGTGCGCGCGCGTGTGTGTATGTCTGAATGATAAAATTACAATTTCTAAAGTACTACAAGACTTAAGACATGTTTCACTACGGTTTCCTCAATCTGACATTAATGGGAAGAACAGATTAGGTTTTGGTAACAATTGGACAACCGAAAGTACTATAATAGTTTCTAGAAAAATCCCGAAGCCTAAGAAAATCACAATTCCTTTGTTACACAGTTCATATTTCAAATGAATGTAACTGACAGTAAATGTCACTGTCAAAAAACAAATCACTTCAAATTAATAATAGTGACATTTTAAAAAGAAAATAGTAAATAAAGCAATAGTTTTATGCAATGGAACAGTTTGCAGCGTTAGTATATATTTAAATTAATAAAAATTAAATAGCGGGAGGTTTTGTGTTGGCCACATCAGATTTTTTCTCATAAAATTACCTAGTTATTGGTGAAGAATAGTAGTTTACGTCAGATTTTTATTCATGTACTGTACATCATAAGTAACAAAACTGCAATTATGTGCCTATAAAATTATCGTTTATCTCCTACAACACATTTAATTAGGCAAGATATAAAATTTTAAACTCGAAAACCATTCATATGATGTAAGCATAAGTATTTAATTTTACAACTTTGGCAATGAAAAGAGGCTGAACAGCTTTACGGCTATCTTTACAATGAGCATTATAGCATATTCAGTTTAAGGTTTAAAGAATTATTATGAGTCATTTTCGAATTTCGAGACACCTTCAGCGAAATATAATCAATAATGAACCGTGTGGAATCGATAATTCTTCATAAAACACACTCATACCACGTCATGAAAAATCAATTTCAAATTTTATAGCAATATTTCATAAAAAACAATATAAAAAATTAATAATTTATTTTCTTATGTACGTTACAAAGTAAATTCTGACGTTCAGTTCACGCATCATTATCAGATTAGTTTATACTACCTACATTTAAATATCTTATGTGGCCAGCAGAATACCTCCTGGCATTTAATTTTTATTAATTCAAATACATAGATACCTAATGCGGGAATCTATATTAATTTCCTTTGCCTACAACTATTTTATTTACTATTTTTACAGGTACGTACCTACCTAATACTAATAATATAGCTATTAAACTTGTTGCAAATCAAACGGTTTGAATTTTTCTGTGAACATATTATGAAAATTCATTTACAAGCATCTAGTGTCCCGTTGTCTTCAGCTTGATAATGGAAATAATGTGACACTGTAAATATTACTGCAATGTTATTTGCAATTTTTTTTAAAGTGTTCAAAATATCTGAATACTGAGAGTATTGTCATTTTAACATAATTCTCATTTTCGGGTTTTCTTCACTTGAAGAATAATTTAAATTTAAAAAGTCAAATATTTTACTGGATATGATACTATCCGAATGCGTCATCTATTATTATTAAGGGAATTTTAATAGGTATCTTATTATTTTGAAATAATACGAGTATACTCACCTTAAAATATTTATTAAAATAATAAATATAAATTTATTTTTTATGTCTTACTAGTATGTTATTGTTTTATAACAACCTCAACATTAGGTCCGTTATTGAGTAAATAATGCCCTAGGGCGTATTAAGTTTCTATGGTAATGTTGACAACAAACTGAGGTTAATAATACTGATACTAACATAAAGTGCAGTTAAGGTTAAGAAGCATTGTGAATTGTAGTCGTTTATAATCATATTTGTTTCATCACAAATACAAATCAGCATACTTCTTATTCTTAGCAATAAAATTGCTCGTCCATATTGACAGAGAAATACCACAAGAAATATATTTCGATACCGCATTCACAGGCTACTTTGTAAATTGTATTAAAATTTTGTGATTTATTATTTTTGTTTGATAAATTCTAGTCAGACAAAATGTTTATTAAGAATTTCTAATAAGACATAAAACGTTGAAGGCATCATGAGTGTTAAACGACAATAATTATTGTCCTTATAACAACCCTTGGTACCTTAATTACTATAATGTATCAAACAGCATTCAAAAAATTTTTTGGTTAAAAAAATATCCAATTGAATCCCTGTATTTCTGATCACGTGTCCAAAAGTAACCAATCAAAACAAACTTACACTGATAATTATCCTAATATAATTATCACTTATGTCATTAAGTTGCTAAGTAACAAACACTTTTTGGCAGATAATTAAAGATTAATTGTTTTAATTTGAAAATGAGGTTTTGGCGGTATAATAGTGGAAATAACGCTTTAATTAATAAAATATACACTCACTCTCGCAATAAAACACTCTTTATAAATCATTACCGATATCTGTGGAAGCAGACTGGCACACCCAGAAATGGGTAATATGCCGTGATATATTTATTTATTTATATTATAAATAAAAAATTAGAAAATATCAGTCTATTATTATCACTATTAAACGTTTGTATAATAAAACTAAACGTGTCTTGGCATCTCGTAGTGCCAATGTCAATCTTATTATCGCTACACACTTCACGCTGAACATATTCATAGCTACTACTGACATCTATTGGGTGATTTTATAATAATAAAAATTATGCTAAATACAAATTCTTCATAATTTAATTAAAATTGGAAAAAAAATCACCGAATATCCCGCGATTCATTGATAAATACTTATAATTTTATCACACCTTCCTCAAGCACGTTGCTTTTAGGTGACACCCCTCCGCCTTTGGCGTCCTGCAGGCCTCGGGGTATTATAGCTGATTACATAATTTTCTACAAACGAAATCAAACTTGAACATATGGAAATGTATAAACTTATGTGTCGGATGTTGCACTTTTATCACCCTAATTTATAAATCTTAATTTATATGCCCTAAATCTAATGATTATTTTAGTATTTTAGGAGTTAGATTTTAGGGTTTTGCAGGAGCACTCTCCACACCAGCTATGTGTGCCCGTGAGAAGACGCCTGGGAAGCGCCCACACGGTAAAATATATCGTCATCATTACCGATGTCTACATGTGTTGTAGATACTGACACACCCATAAATGGGTAATATGCCGTGATGATATATTTATTTTATTTATTTATATTTATTTTGAAGCATCAAATTAAATTGAAATGTATAATTTATCTTTGTTATTCTAAAGTGTTGCTATACAACCAAATGGATATCACTAGTGTGTCATTCGGAGATATATTTATGTAAAGAAGACCTAAATCCTAAAAACTAAATGCCAAAATGTGACATCGGACATAGCCTATGAAGCCATGCAAAACCCTAAAATCTAATTCCTAAAATCCTAAAAAAATACTAGATTTAGGGCATATAAAATTAGGATTTAGATGTTAGGGTGATAAAAGTGCAACATCAGATTAAAAATTTTCAACCGAGTTGGAAATTATTCTGGTCATTGCCAATCAGAAAACTTCTGTGAACAGCAATCTACTAGTCAGAGTTTGAAATTTGTGACTCTGTAAACGCTTTTATGTAATTGCGCATGGCTTCTATGGTTGTTGACGGTTTCAAACCATTCTATGAACAAAGATATTAAGTTCAAATCAAAAGCATCTTGCACGCATAAAATCTTCATGTTAATTAATTTCCCACTTTAATTGCAAATTCCTTGCTGTTAATTAACATTGAGTGTTTTCGGCTTCTGAATCTTGTATCTGCATTAAACATAAACCTTTTAATTTATAAGTTTTTACTCTCTGATTTACCTATACTCTACATGTGAAAATGGCCTGCAATGATCATTAGCATATCTATATAAGATGCAGGAAAGCTATATCGAAAGCGTTGAACTCGAGTTTGCGGTTTCGCAGGCCATCACTGGATATATTTAACATAATTTTCTAATGAATATCTCGTGATTTTTCACACTTGTGCACGTGCTTCCCTTACAGAGAGGAATGTGTAACGTGATCTTGTTACAAATATGTAAAATAGTGATAGATTCAGTTACGTCTTATGCTAAGTACATAATTATGTAAATGTGTGTTGATGGATTTTATTTATAGTCTAGTGCAGAATATGTTATCTAATATACCTAGTAGGTTTGATAGAAAAACAGGACGTTATTTAAGTGTGTACAACGCTTAACCAATGGTAGAACTAACCCCATAGATAGTAAATCCGTCAATAATTCTAGTTTACTTCAAACGCTAAAAATACAAAATGTTTTGCAGATTAAAGTAACGTTGACAGAAGTGCCCATCGACGCTAATATGGAATACTTTAAAGGGTAACAATATTGCTGTCTAAGGACCTCCTATTAAAGTTCCTAATAAATTTATTCTACTATTAAATATTTTTTGTGTATTTCCACCTACAAATAAAATTTATCTTGTTACTAAATTTAGCTATTAGCAGAATAAACTAATAGGAACTTTGAGGCGCTGGTAACTATTTTGAAAAGAAAAGAAAAGTGTCTAAAAATGGATTTACAAGAATTAGATAATCTCATAGAAGCACAGGAGGCGGAAGATAAGATTATGAAATTGCGAAGTACTTTTACAGTACGAGTTAAAATGGACAATTTTGAAAAGTAGGATGACACAGAATTTATTAACAGATATCGGTTGTCTCGTGAATTGGCGAATTGGTATTGGCGAATAGTGTATGTTTAGTTTCTTTGAAAATAGTTGAGTCACACTGTCTATTGTTAAAATTAGCCAGTATTTAAGCGAAAACAAATATGAGTAGCGGCTGTGTGTAGACATGTGATCTTGCTTCGAAACACAAACGTTTAACGTTCAATCATTCAACTAATGTCTCTACTTTGAAGTGTCTTGAAAGGTTCATATGGATCATAAGAATAATGCTTGGATAAATAAATACAGAACTCATATTTAGAATGAAAATGAGGAATTTCAGGTTCCAGCGAAATTTGAGTAAATAATAGAGATGAATTAGTAATGATGATGACATATTGATACAGTGGAGGCGTTATTACAAATCAACAGGTGAACCCTTATTTTTAGACTTTACTCTATTTATATAATTAAATTTAATAAATGTAATTTGTGGCTATAATTGTCATACTCGTATAAAAAATAGATCGATTGTTTATTCAAACGATCTTCACAGTCTATAAATATTAATAGAAGTATTAATATGAATATTAATTCCAATTATTAGAATTCTGTAATAAATTGATACAGATAGAGTACGGATAGGATAATACGAGGCTGTCAGAATGATGGAATGTCTGTGTGGGATTCTCCATCAATGTAAGATCTGTAGATATAAGAGTAATAACCAAGATTTTACTTGCTAATATCTTTGATAGATAAATAACTAATATAGGTGCCTTTTCAACTTCATTTTTAGAAAAAGTAAATCAACTTCAAAGAAGTAAATTTAATTAAAAGTAAATTGGTAAATTGATATTATTTTTCTGAAATCGAATTTACTTTTTCTGAAATAGAAGTTACTATTTCTGAAATTGAATTAATTTTTTCAGTTACTTTCTCTGAAATGGAGTTGAAAAAGTATGGAAATACGAATAAGTACAAAAGATATTTTTTCTAATCACTATAGTATTTAAATATTCAATATAAACAATTAAATTACATTAACAATGTTGATGAAGTTGCAGCTACCCAATTCAAACGTGTTTCTATTGAACAATCCTCGTAATTTTGTCTATTAACCTAGAAGAAAAACTATGATATGGCTAGCACAAGACCTTCCGTCAATTCGATGTATTTTGTACAAATTCCATACCAAAAGTTCCTTGGAAAAGATTCTATATATATATATATATATATATATATATATATATATATATATATATATCTCCAGTACAATTATAACACGAACATACACTATGTAAATTGCACTAGACACTGACATCTATCAATTAGAATTATTTGAATATTTCAGCTGTATCCATGATTATATCGAAACAGGTTGATTTATGAAAGTTAATATCTTTATAATTCTTTAACTATATTGCCCGGTTGCAGAAACGTTAATCAACGCCTTGTTCAATCAACGGTTTATCAAAACGAACAAATGCAACGCGATTTTTTGACAGCAATGATTTAAATGTCATAAGAATAAGGAAACTGATTCGTATTTGTTTGTGTTGATGAACCGTTGATTAATGTTTCTGCAACCGGATATGTGTATCTATTGAATACGAAGGAAAATGCCATTTTCCAAAAAAAAAAAAAATTGTTAATAACTCCAAATGGAACCTTCGGTTGACCAATTATAACCAAAATTTAATCAACTAAGAAGAGGGATACGAAAGAAATATAATGTTTAGAATTGTAGTACTTATTCGAGTTATTGTCGGGCAAATTTTTGTCAAACACCTACACGCACACACATCTTCGGAAAACTAGTAAATTCGTATTGTAGAGACCCTAAAACGTGTTTGTTAATTAAAAACTCATCACCGATTTTTTTGACCAAAGACAATACTTTCCTTACCTAAATGTGATGGAAGGTAAAAAAGAACTAGGTTTATCACAACTCGTTATCAGACTTAGTTCTGCGTTTTAAATGTGACTATATTTCAATCTTTTATCGACTAACTTATATTTTTATATATCCAAATTTCTTTTTGAATAAAGAGTATATGTATGGATGATGATAAAAGTGACCACCAACATCAGTCTTTTGATTAATGATCGGACCACCGACCACCGTGCAACAATGCAATATTTGTTCGCAATGGACCAAAGTTATTAACCACACAATGCGAATAATGTCTTCATCAACACACGCAATTTCACATTAAATTACATACAATTGCAGACTATTCTTTCACGAACAAGATTCATTAGTCTTTTCATTGTATAAATTTAACCAGAAAGTTTACATAGTAGGTAATTAATTCAATTTTAATTTATTTTATTACATGTCCAGCATCACTATCACACATCAGAAATATAGCAAATATCGTCAATGAATTTGAAAAATCTTGAATATTTAGAAGAGTAGGAGCAAACTTATTTATAGAATGAATTAAAGAAATATAAAAATATTTGAATAATAGATGTAATTAGAATTTTTGTGTATGTACCAGAAATGTTACATATAATTTGTACTTATATCTATAGCCTAATATCGAAATGGCAAGAGGTCTTGTGCTGGCCACGACAAATTATTTAATCAAATTTCATATTTGTTCTTTGTGCAATTAAAAGTGTGCACTGGCTGGGAACCCGGGTCACCAGATTGCCAACCAGACACTATTCGCACATGGCTACACGACCCCATATTTAAACAATAATACACTCCTGGACAAAATTAACGCATCACTTTTAATTTTTCGTTTATTTCACAAAGTTAGCTTATTTTTGGCATGGTTCATGGTTTTTTAAATTAGTCCTTTAGAGGTAATTAAAAATTTGTAAAAAATAACGCAACATAATATAACTTCAAATTAAAAACTACAATATTATACAAAATGAGAACAATGTGATTTTTTTTAAATATATTAAAATTTTAAATTTTATTGGAAAAAATTATACAATACTTGGTATTACCACTTCTTATATGAATTATGCTTGCTTTCTTCGTCCCATGCTTCGAATTAAATTTCGATTTGCATGGTGAGGTATGTTTTCCCAATCTTGTAGCCCAGCATTCTCTAGCTCATCTAGAGTGCATGGGACGGGTACAAGACCTCTTTCGCTTCTTTTCAGCATATCCCATACGTGCTCTATTGGATTTAATTCTGGACTGCTAGGTGGCAATTCCATACGGTTAATTCCTACCGTATTTCAATATTCATCTTCGCCCCGAGTCCGATGCGATCTTACATTATCATGGATAAATATGAAAATACCTCCAATTACCGGCGAAAAATGTGTGACATGGTCTTATATGACATCCTGCACGTATTTCTGTTCATTCATTGATTTTCCATGAAGCACCGCCAACTCTGTGCGTCCCTTCAAACAATTAGCTCCCCGAAACAGTATTGAATCACCAAAGCAGGGCTCTCGTGGAGCAATTTCTCATTGAGTATATCGCTATCCAGGTTTCCTCCAGGTATGATCTCTTTTGCCTGGTAATTTTAAGCTGACTCATGTCTTATCAGAAAACAAACACGATTCCAATCAACCGAATTCCAGGGAATATGTTGTCTTACAAATTGTAAGCGAGTTACTCGATGAGTTCTGGTGAGACACGGTCCTGTGTTAGTACATCTATTGGTCAGTCTTGCTTCCTCTAGTGTTCTTCTTACCACACGGGTAGAAATCCACGCAGCACGGGCTTCAGGAATGTGATTATTTTGCATTTTACTTGTAATTTGTCGTCTTCTCGGAGTTTCTAGAGTTAGAAATCTGTTGTCTCTTTCTGTCGGTGGTTTCGGGCGACCCTTCTATGTCTCCTAAAGTTGAATCTAGTCTCGTTAAACCTCCTTAAAGCTCGTCCTATAATACTGAGATCAACTACCAAGTTCCGCAATCTTATGAAGTTAGCCCCATCCAATAGAGTTAACGCCCGAAAAACCTCAAATTCGGACAAATATCAACCTCTATTAATTTTCCCAATTCAATTTAATGTTAATTTCGTAATAAAACACAAAAACATGAAATCAAATTTAAATTAAACGTAAAAACACTTTTAAACTTTTCCATACTTTTTCTTTGTCAACACAAGAAACAATAAAGTTCACATATAAACAAGAATTGATTCTTAATTTTTATTATTTTCGTATGTCTAGAACCCTAAATTTTCAACTGCACTCTAAGAAAAATTTATATATTATTCTGTTTTAAAATAAATCGCGAAAATATAAGTGATGCGATAATTTTGTCCAGGAGTTTATAAAAAAAATATAATTTATATTATAATTATAAAAAAATCTGTTGTGGCCAGCACAAGACCTTCCGTCAATTCCATGTATTTTGTACAAATCCCATACCAAAAGGTCCTTGGAACAGATTCTATATAATATCATGTAAAATCGAACACGAACACATACTATTTTTTACAAATTCCATACCAAAAGTTCATTTGAAAAGGTTCTATAAATCCAATAAAATTATAACATAAGCTACACTAAGTAATGTCCTTCCATCTTCTCTTTGGCCTTTCTCTGCGTGTCACTTACGAGCAACATATGACATACCAATTTTAGATCCTATACTTTTTTCCATGTTTGGTTTTGCACTTGCAACTGACATCTGTCAATTAAATTTTTTTGAATAATTATGTCAGCTGTTTCCATGATAAATAACAAAGCTGACTAATTTTTGAAAATTAATTTCTTTATAATGCTTTAACTCTACATCTATTGAATATGAAGGAAAATGAATAATCAAACCATATAGAGAAGAGTATTTTCTTTAATAAATATACAAACAAAATGTCAAAAAATAATATTTAACTGCGTTTTTTTAAGAAAAACTGTTAAAAACTTCAAAGAAGGGTACTTCCGGTGGATCAGTTATAACCAAAATCTAATCAACTCTTCATATGGATGTACAGAAGAGGAATACGAAAGAATTATAATTTTTAGAATTATAGTATTGTAGTTATCGTCGGAGAAAAATTTGTCACACACGGACACACATACACACACACACACACACACACACACACACACACACACACACATACATACAGACATCATCTTAAAAATAGTAAATTCGTATTGTAGGGACCCTAAAACGTGCTTATTCATTAAAAACTCACCACCGAATTTTTTGACCAAAGACAATACCTTCCTTACCTAAAGGTGACGGAAGGTAAAAATATTACTATATAATTGAATAATGCATTAGTATTCCGTGTAAAGACCCATTTATTTATTTATATACACATCATTCGCATTCATGTACTGAGTATTAATGGGCTATTTGTGTTTATGTGTATAATTAGGTACTTGCAAATTTACTGCTATGCTATATTGTACGGTACGATGTCTTCATTCGATTCGTCCTTGACAAGTGTGTAATTTGGGTCATTTTTAATTACAGGGAAGGCGGGCGGCCTGCAGCTAAAGCTGCTCGGAAAGTCAAACAACGTAATATGATGAAATGGAGCAATTGTACCGACTCAACAGCCACAGTTTATTTTGATTATTGAGCTATAGTGAACAAATAATGGTCACTGCAATTTTATTTACATAAATAACCACTATATCATACACTATTTTTTCTTTAATTGTGTCAGATTACTAATTTTGGTATAACATTTGCATCATCAGAACAAAAACTTAAAACATGTATAAATAAATTATAAAACTAAAATGGAGTCTTAAGGTAAAGTTATAACTAAAGAAAAAACCCCTTAACCTTAACAATAAATTTAAAAACTATATACGTATTTCGAGAACTAAGTACTCATCATCAGTAGAAACTACAAAGTGAAAACAGAGAAGTTAAGATTACTCAGCATGTAAACCATGCCAGAGGTCAAAACAGCTCTGAGGAATAATTTGACATATATAGGAAACCTACGAATACTAATCGATTTATAACAGCTGACTCGAATCATTTTTGGCAACATAAATTAGCAGCGTTTAACTTTTTAATTAATAGACTGACCAAATTTCCGTTAAACAAACCACGTTTTGAAAATGAATTGAAATATATTAAAGAAATAGCTAAATATAATGGATTCCCGGTTAAAATTATAGATAAACTAGTCCATAAATTTAAAAATCGTCAATCCGTATTAGATTTCACAACTTCAACGCCAACTAATAATAAAAATAATAAATATATAACATTACCATTTGATAATGCCACCAAAGGTTTAAACAAAATTTTTAAAAATCAAAATTTAACGGTAACTTATAAATCAAATAACACCATTAAACCATTATTAGGTAACCCTAAAGATAAAATAGATAATAATAAAAAATCCGGTGTTTATAAAATTGACTGTAAAGATTGTAATAAAGTTTATATCGGGCAAACTAAAAGACAAATTGATACTCGGTTTAAAGAACATTTCTATCATTTAAAAAGCGGTAATCCTGATAAATCTAGTGTAGCACAACATATGTTTATTAATAATCATAAAATTGACAATTCTAATATAAAATTATTGAAACAAGTTGATAATAATAGATATTTAGAGGCACATGAGAGTTTGATAATACATAAATTTAAAGATAAATTGATGAACGCGGACCTAGGTCCCATCCCAAATTCTAAATTATATGAGTTAATATAAGACAATTACTCTGTTTAATCTTAGTTACCCAATTAAGTATCCATTCACCTATGACTCCTGTCCCTATATAACCCGTGTTCTCTCCCTTATTCCTCAGAACTGTTTTGACCTCTGGCATGGTTTACATGCTGAGTAATCTTAACTTCTCTGTTTTCACTTTGTAGTTTCTACTGATGATGAGAACTTAGTTCTCGAAATACGTATATAGTTTTTAAATTTATTGTTAAGGTTACGGGGTTTTTTCTTTAGTTATGTATAAATAAAAATGACAAATATAATCTAGACATGTTTTAGGTTTTTGTTAGATCTGATGATGCTAATGTTATAGCGAAACTAGTAATATAATAAAAAATATATTTGTGAAACTAGAAATCCCGTATTTTAATATTTAAAAAATAAAATATATTATTTTATACGTTTTGGGTAAGGTAATCATTTACACTGTTGGATATAAAAGAAATAAGAAATTTTAATTAATTCATGAAAGAATTTTAAGGCAGAAAAAATAATTTCTAAATAATTGTAAAATTGATAATAAAAATATGAATAAATTCATGATTTGGATAAGTCTTAGTTGAATAATATTAAAAATTAAAATAAAATTATACAAGATAATATCTCGATCTCTTTTGATTAAGATTTACTTTACCTACTTTATGCAAAACTTATATTTTCAAATTTGAAGCTCTTTAAAGAACAATGATCACTAGTATTTATTCTTAAACACAGGTAATTAAACGGTGGCTAAAGTAACAAATTCAGTTGTTTTTTAATCACCACAATGTATTTCTAAATGGTAGTTAGTCAAGGTGACTAATAATTTGAGTAAATACTACCGATCATTTCCTTTTAAAATCTAATATTTCGAAGTCATATAAAAATTCTTGCAACAGCCCTAACCAGTTTATTTTATTTTAAATTTAATTAGTGAAAATATATTGAAATAATTACTTTTATTCAACATATTTGAAAAAAGGCTTCGAAACATTATTGAGTTGAAGGAAAATTTTCAACCTAGAAAAACAGGGATTTATCCTCTCCGTTATTTTGTCTCGGTTGTAGTACGTGAACCAGTGTTTGAAAACTGTTGGTTCATTGTTTAAACAATCATTTTTTTAGATTTTGCGTTCATACTGCAATTGCGTATCTTAATGGTCTTCATTTTGATGCGCAATTTTTTGTTTTAGAAGGTTGGTACTAGATGATATTTACTTAATCCTTTTTATGTAATTTATTTTTAGTTAATTGATTTTTTAGGAAGTAGATTATTTACAGTGGTCTGAGCTATATTACGTAGCTCAGGTGGAGAGCAATTGATTTCATCTTCCATGATTTCACTAAATTCACTTAAATTTTTCAATTTTTAATTCACTTAAATTTGTTCGTAAATATGAAATGACATTAACCTTTAAATAATAAATGAAAGTGACCAATTCAGTGTTACCAACTACAACATTTCCCTAAATTAACTCGGTTTAATATTAGTAGTTTTTTAAAAATAATTCAGTATGTAGAAGGTGCGCAAAATATAAAAAAAATAGTATAAAGAATTCATTTTATAAGACTCGCCAAGGCTCGTTTTCTAAATTTTGACGCGTGCAAAAAAATATGTCTTATAAAACTTGTTCTTTATTATACTATTGTAAAATTCAGAACCGTGAATGATTAATTTATTAAATGTTGATAAAAGATGTGAAAAATTCTAATAATTAACACTTAAATTATCGATAGAGACTCATAAAGACCCCGTTGTATGCGACTTATTACAAAAATAAGTCTTAAATTCGAAAAACTCAAGCTACTGGATCCCGCAGATCAAGGAAACGATGAACCATCATTCCCAACATGATTCCATGCATCCTACAGACAGAGATTGCTTTCTCACGCTACCAGCATCCGTTGCCCCCGAATTACAGCTAATTGCTACTTACGAATATTACAACTGCACCGCCCGAACACATCCACAGGAGTTACAGAACGGCGAACGGCTTACCTGTAACAAACATCAACATTATTCTCTCATCGCATCACTCGAACCGTTCTTTTACGAATGTCAATAACACTCATTCAAAAAATAACCACATCAAAATATAATTATATAGTGAAGGAGAATATCAGCCAATGTATGTCAGGAACAATTCTTGTTTTTTGTTGATTATGTATAAAAGAAATAATAGTATATTATACAGCATGAGAGAGAAATGCATTATCTTCTTGGGTGTATACTAACTAAGTGTAACATGAAAACTGCGCTATATACAGAGTGTTAATTACGAAATGTGCCATAGGCGTTTAACATGGGACATCAGTTTTTCCTTGCGCAAAACTACCCATTTAATTTTAGAAGAAAATGTTTCAAATAAATATGCTAGAGAATTAAATTCTACACTCAAATCACTAATCAGATTTTATTGTTCATATTTAATAAGCTATAAAATCAAATTTAAAATTTTATAAATATTGCTCATTTGTAGTGATAGCCATGGAATTTAAAGAAAATTAAAAAGAAAGATATGTCGTTTGAATTGCCAGAATATCGATTTTGCATATTACAAAATAAACATAAATTTGTGAAGTGATTTAGATGAAAATTATGAAAACAAAATATTTCTAGGGACTTAGGTGTAGAACATAATTATCTGTAATTTTTATTTGAAAATCGAATTTATGACAGTTCAAACGATATGCATTTTTTGTAATTTTGTTTAAATTTCATGGCTATCACTACAAATTAGCAATGTTTATAAAATTTCAAATTGGGTTTTACAGTTTATTAAATACGTAAAATTAAATCTGATTTGTGATTTAGATGTAGAATTTAATTCTCTACAACATTTATTTGAAACATTTTTGTCTAAAATTAAATGGTAAATTTGCGCAAGGAAAAACTGATTTCCCATGTTAAGCGCCTATGGCTCGTTTTTTAATTAACACCCTGTATATGAGATTAACTTGAGAAAACAGTTTGTCCTTGCGCAAAAGTGTCTCGTTAATTTTAAATAATAATGCTCCAAATAAATGTTGTCCAGAATTAAATTCTATATCTATATAACTCAATAATCGTATTTAATGGGGTATTCCACACAATTTTTTTATTTTAAATAATACTTCATTCAGTTTTGAAGCAATTCATAGTATTAAAAAATCTTAATTGTTCCTAGTTTAACAGTATTTTATTTTCGAGATTCAGTGTAACGTCACATTTCCCCTATACTTGTCTTTCTCACACACACTGCTCTGTGTACGCTACGAGAGGAAGATAACAATTGTATGACGTCAATTTTCCCTTTTAGCAAATGTGAAATATCTCGTAAAGTAATTATTTAAAAAATGTTTTCATTATTTTAACTATTATTTATTGAGCCATACTTTAAGTTAAATTGAAATTTTACTTATTTTTTTTTTATTATGGTGGAATACCCCATTTTGTACTTTTCATAACCCAATAAATTTAATTAAAATTTTTATAAAAGTTGCTTTTTTACACATAATACCATATCGAAATAAAATCACAAAATGTAATAACATTTTACCTGTTAATTCTACTTACAATAATTTGTTCTATTTTTTTGTGTGAATAATTTTACATTTTCAAAGGAGTGTGATACGTAAAATATGTATGACTCAATGAATATGTGTCTCACAGATAAAATGTCATTATTTTACTATACAGAGCATGTCTTTATTTCAACAGAGCTGCGCAAATAATACCCTGTTGACACCTAGTGTTATAATGCAAGCAGTGAGCGATATGCCGTTTTGTCATAATTACGACATTTATAGTTTTATTGATGGACCCGACACAGTTAATTTTGCCGATTATTTTGGTATTGATAATGACATATTCGTACCGTGCAGGCGTTACTACACGATCATTAATTAGTAGCATAAAATTATTCCTAATAGACAAATGCTCACATTCGGTTACTAGAGGTAGCCAAAACTTCAATTATACTAAAATTCGTTAACTATACTATAATTTCATAAGGATTATAATGTTCAACGCCTGTACAAGATAAGTTGGTTCGTATAAACGCAATACAATACAAAATAATGGAAGTTATAAACCGTTGAACGTTAATCTTGAATATGATCGCTCTTCAATGTAGAGTGTCGGGTATTAAAGGTAATCTCATAAAGCATAAATAAAGTACTAGCGTACCGTCATTAACTTGGGGATTATGAAAACTGACTGAAGATAAAGAAGCATTACATATTTTTTCACGGCAGTAAAGCCCAGAGAAACAACTGTATATGTACAAATTATAAGGTAAGTACCATAAAGAATGCCTTCTGGTGCTGCTCTAAATTTTGTGCTTAAATGAAAAAATATCCGAAAGAAATTTGTGCAATATTTACTTAAACCTTAAAGTATAAACTTATAGATAAAGAAGCTATTGTCTTTAGAGTAAGCATGTTGTAGGGCTGGTTTATGATGAAATTAATTTATAAATTTACATTTTGAAATTTTGATTTAAAATTTACAATTTTCTTTCTTGTTTATGTTCGATTTTGAAATTCTGGATCTGACTAATCAGTATTTATCAAGTTACTTAGCAATGCTTCTTATTTGACGTTTCATGAGTTGTTATCACTTCAGATTGTTACAATTTTATTTTCATATGAATGAATTTGTTAGACGCTAATAAAAAAAATGATTATTTAATAATAGCGGGGATGTTTTTTGCTATAGCTGATTTGTATAATAAAGAAATAAAACAAACACAACTTAAAAACGTAGATGGTCTGTTAGGCCGTTGTTAGGCCTATGAACACACACTGATTTGTCAATGAGCCGTATCATAGTTTGTTTCTGAAAGTGAAATAATAAAATCATGAACAATACTTCAAAAATACTCGTATGAATGTGCATGTATTGTGACGAAGTCACATTGTTTCGCCATGAAATTCCAACACGCCATCGCCCAGAGAACATCACCGACCACTGTGGGGCTGCAGAGTAGCATGTAATCGTTGTCCAAAAGCCGCTGTAGCACAAGAACAGGATTCTGCAGTCCAAACTGGCTGTACAATGTTCATAACCTCACATTCTGTCTTCTGGCTAGCCGTTCTAGTCAGAACCAGGAGTTCTATAGCCGTTCTATAGAACAAAGTTCCAGTACCAGCCCCAGAAGGCAGAGTCCAGATCTTCTACAGCTGTTCTGTAGAATTCAGTCACCGAGTGTCGTTGTTCGACAAGTCTACGTTTTACAGTGTGAATATTACTTCACGTTTGTCTTTAGAGTAAGAAAAGTTTCTCAGAGTTCATATTTCAAGTACAAGTTCTCAGAGTAAATATTATTTCAAGTTTGTCAAGAATATAAATAATATTTCGCGTACTAAGTTCACAAAGTTGATATATCCAGTTTTACTTGATAATAAAATTCTCAGTATTTCAAATAATATTAGTCACAGTTTCGCATTCATTTATCAAATTGTACATAGTGTGTAAATAAACATAGTTTAGTGTACTGCATTTTTCACTGCACAAAACCAACCTAAGAATCCTGGCCTACACGACTAGCTATCCGCAAACTTTCCTCATCCTTCTCTCAGTTACATGGAGATACAAGATGGCGCCCGAGCATGAAACAACCCAGACAGCAGCGATAGAGGCTGAGGATGATGTCACAATTTGGCGACCGAATAATGACGTCACAATTTGGCGATCGAACAATGACGTCACAAAATGGCGCCAGAGCAGTGCCGTCACAGTATTTAATTCCTTGCTATCCCGCGTTGCATTGAAATTACGCAAACGTTTTTATTTTTGTACAATATTTATTTGCTTTCGCGAATACTGCTTATTAACAAAAAACAAAATATCAATTTGTTCCTGTAAATCTATTTTAACAACTCACAAATAGAAATAACATTTGACGGATGAAGCAAAGTTATACCTTACCGCCATGTTTAATAGTTCTCTCTTGTGATTGGTCGATTTGAAATTTATATTTGGAAATATAAACTATAGTTACATATATTCCAAATCTAAATTTGCAAATCGTTCATAAATCATCGTATGCGTTTTAAGTGAGTTTATATTTTAAAATCTAAATTATAAATTCGTAAATTGAATTCATCATAAACCAGAAACCAGCCCTTAAAGTTTTTAGAATTTTAGAATACAATCTTACTATTTTGATGATTATGTCTGTATGTGTGTATAAGTGTACGATTATTCTTTCGTCTTCGATAACTTCAATATTGTTTTTCAAAAAATTAGTTCCATAGAGGTAATTTGTTTTTGGTTATAATTATAATACCCTAAATTGAAGCTCTTAACATTTTTTTCTGGAAAAACGCATTTACATATCATTTTTTAACATTTTCATTCTTTATACCTACGGTCGGTTCGATTATACTTTATCTTTCAGATTCAATGGATGTAGAGTTAAAACATTGTTTAGAATTTAAAAGTATTTACATAATCTCTAATTTTCCAATTTTAATTTACAAGTGAAAACATTTAAACTTTTATTTTAATCCATCATCCAAACACTGATTTGTGTAAACCTCTTAGTCTGATCTGCTGACAATGAACATGTGCTATAAGTCTGTCTGTCTTATTGTTTGTCGCGTGCCCGACTAAGCTCGATAGAAAGTAGAACCGCTTAGATGTGAGATTCGTTGAACAACACACACATACACATACATCGACTATAGAACATGTTATGCATTACATCAGCATTGTATATCCACCCACACACACACACCTGTGTGTACTGTAAATGTACCGCCATGTATAAAAATCTGTTGTGACCAGCACAATACCTCTCGCCATTTTCATTTTATGTTATATAAGTATTGTATTGCACTTCGCTATCGAACCGTCGTTTTATAACAAAAACATTACAGAACCTTACCAAAATATTGTTTTTTTTTTTATTGTATTTAACATGTCTTCTACATACATACAATTTTAATTATACCCATTTTTGCCAAAGAATCTTCCAATTCATTAACAAGATTGACGGTATGTCTGATGTATATATGCATTTTAGGTCTTCCCATTAATGTCAGATTAAGGAATCCGTAGTTCAATTGGTCTTTAGTCTTATAGAAATTGAGAAACCGTCATTCCAACATGCAACCACACACACACACACACACACACACACACACACACACACACACACACACACACACATACACACAGACATGATTGTAAAAGTGTTATAATCGGATTGTAGGGAACTTAAAACGTGCTTATTCACTAAAATCTGGATATGCGATTTTTAGCATGATTCCACTACCTCTCTTAGCGAGAGGTAAAATGATATGTGATTGACAAGTAAGAATATTCATTGAACAAAGATTTGCCGCAAAATTTCATATTTGTAAGCATACTTGGTAAAGGTAATTATGTACTATAAAAACTATGTGTATAACTAAACTGTCTCTAAATATAAAAATAAATGAAGGAACTTTCTTTTCGTACCCGCACCCACAGAGACTTAAACGGTCGGATGTTGCGGGAACCCGTACCATTAATAATAATAATGGTCCAATGTCTGTCTTTATAGTTTCGACAGTGGCTGTGGATGATATATGTTGAAAACCATAACGTCGTTAATGCCATTGTTTAACAAAGTTTATGAGATGACCAGACACAAGAACACTTTTTTGATGAAGGTGTAATAATTTATTAAGAAATTTAGACATTGTTTATGAGCATTACACTGTAATATTTTGTAAAGAAGGATGAATACATATACTTATTGTTGTCATGAATAAAGAAAAATAAAAATCTGATGTGGCTAGCATATTACCTTTCGTCAATTCTATATATCTTGTACAAATCCCATACCAAAAGTTACTTGGAAAAGATTCTATAAATCCAATAAAATTATACGAACATACACTATGTAAATTGCCCGTGACACTGACATCTGTCAATTAGAAGTATTTGAATATATCAGCTGTTTCCATTATTATATCAAAGCTGGCTGATTTTTGAACGTTAATCTCTTCATAATTTTTTAAATCTATATCTATTGAATATGAAGGAAAATGTATAATCAAACCGTACAGACAATAAGATATTCTTACATAGTGATAATAACATAAAATATCAAAAAAATATTTAACTGTGTTTTATGAAGAAAAATTGTTAAGAACTTCAAATAAGGGAACTTCCGGTTGACCAATTATATCTAACCAAAATCTAATCAGCTCTTCAAATGGATGTAAAGAAGAGGAATACGAAAGAATAATTATAATTTTTAGAATTGTACTATTGCAATTATCGTTAGTGAAATCCTTACCTAAAGGTGACGGAAGGTAAAAAGAAGGTTTTTGAAAAAGTTTACCTAACATCCACGTTTCATTTTAAACAAAATGTAATATTTGCGTCAAAAATCGTAAATAAAACTTGTTGTGGTCAGCACAAAACCTCTCGCATTTCAATATTAGGCTAGGTATATAAGTAATGTATTGTACCTCGCTTTCGAACCGTCGTTTTATAACAAAAAATTACAGAACTTTACCCAAATATTGTATTTTATTGTATTTAACATGTCTTCTGCACACATATAATTCTAATTATATCTATTTTTCATTGTATGAGGGAGTTACTAAATGTGAGAAATTCTTCCAATTCATTAACTAGATTGGCGGTATTTCTGATGAATATATGCATTTTACCTATAATTTCAAATATTTAATTAATAAAACAATAAGATCCCAGAAAAAGCTATAAGAATGTCACTAAAACTGTTGATATTTGACAATGACATGTGTCATTTACAAACTATGTTATAAACGTTGGAATTTGTCAACTGGTTTCCTTAGTGCCTTAGCCTCTGCGATTAGATTACTCCATATATATATTATTGTGTCTATATCTTTAAATCTATACAAGATATAATAAAATTTTTAAGTGTATTAGATGGAGAATTTTATGTTCTTCAATATTTCCAAAAAATTATATTTAGAAGAATTTTTCTAAGAAATTACTACTTTCACTTGTTCAATTGTTACCAAAACCTTTTCAGCTCGTCCCAGGAATGTCAGATTGTGGAATCCATAGTTAAACAGTTCTTTAGTTTTATAGTTTTTGAGGAATCGTCCCTCCAACATCCAGACATACACACACACATACACACATACACACACCGACATCATTTTAAAAATGTTATATTCGGTTTCTAGGGACCTTAAATCTGAATATGTAATTTTTAGCATGATTCCAATACCTCTCTTAGCTAGAGGTAAAAAGGGTAGGCTTAAATATTCTAGGATTTTTATTACCAAATAAGTGTAATAGGTACAGTGGACGTTTCGGGTAATAAATTAGCTCATCATCAGCAATTTTAAATTTCAATATTAAATCTCAAACAAAATGGAACAGCTATTTTTGGTGTTACATAATCACGGTGGTTTAACCACTAGAACGCATGAAATAAATTTTGTAAAATGTGTTTTTATAGTGAAACACTAGGAACAAAAGGGTTAACTTTTATGGGAAATTGTTTTCTAGCAGAAAAATATTCTAAAAGCTAGTGTACAATTAGTAAAAAACGTATAATGTGAAATAGGGTATTTCGAATATAACTATATTATGATAAAACCCACATACATTATAAAATATAGTGCCCATGGTGTTCTACATTCGGTGTATGTGTTGTAGTTATGTGATTGGCTTGGCCGGTGTAATGTTAGCTACTATTGGCCGGTTGGCAAGGGCATCGAGCCTACCACCACTGACCCACATTCACCTCACATTCATATTCATATGCATGAATATACAAGTCACCTGACACTGACAGAATTACGTGCTCATATAGCATCAGGTAATCAGAATCAGTTCACTCTCGAGTGTCGAGTAAACCATAAACAATTATTTCATTTCAACAGCAATTATTAACATTGTCCTATATAAAATAATTTACTTATTATTATTAATGTTGTAGGAGTTCAGAGTGTCTCATTTTGGATGTTTTTTTTTTAGGGTATCTCGGGAAATATTAATGATAGAGTAGCATAATACCTCTCGCCATTTTCATATTAGACTATATGTACGAGTATAAATATTGTATTTCACATTTCTAGTACCCACAAATAAATCTAATTTATTCTTTATTTTTGTTCCTCGTATTCTTCTAAAATGTTAGATATTCTTTCCATTCATTGACCAGATTGGCGGTATTTTTGAAGGGTGTATGTGATGAAATATATGTATAGCAAGTGTGTGTTTAGTTGACCCTGATACTGTACATACTTTGGCTTATAAATGATTCCCCTTTCTTTTTATACCAATTTTAGACGTTAACGGAGTTTTTTTCCTCGTTATAAGAATAGCATATTATACTTACTATTACATTTCGACTTGTCCATGTACGAATTTTAGGTTTTTCGCATTCAACGACAGTATAAACTTACTGTACAGCATCTATAGGCATTTACGAAAATTCTACTGGTAGATACCTCACCTACCGACTACGTTCGAAAACACAAGTGGATAATAGTTACCGTGTTCGAAAATTGTACCATATCTGCCAGATCCATCTACCGGATCCATGATTTGTGGATTGAGTCATTCAGCCGGTAAATGCGATAAATGAAGAATCTAACCTCAAAAAATCTGTTGTGGTCAGCACAAGACCTCTCGCCATTTCCATATTAGGCTATATAAGTATTGTATTGCATTTCGCTTTCGAACCGTCGTTTTATAACAAAATATTATAGAACACCCAAATATTGTTTTTTATTATATCTAACATGTCTTCTGCACACATATAATTCTCATTATATCTATTTTTCATTGTATGAGGAAGTTTCTAAATGCCATAGATTGAAGGTATTTCTGATGGATATATGCATTTTACCTATAATTTCAAATATTTAATTAATAAAACAATAAGAAAAATTAAATATACTTCCCAGAAAAAGTTATCAGAATGTCACTAAAACTGTTGATATTTGATACTGACATGTATCTTTACAAACTATGTTATAAACATTGGAATTTGTCAACTGGTTTCCTCAGTGCCTTAGCCTCTGCGATTAGATTACTCTATATATATTATAGTGTCTTTATATTTAAATCTATACAAGATATAATAAAAATTTTAAGTGTATTAGATGGAGAATTTTATGTTCTTTAATATTTAATAAAAAAAACCTCCCAAAAAATTATATTTAGAAGAATTTTTCTAAGAAACTACTTCTTCCGGTTGTCCAATTGTTACCAAACTGCAGTTAAATATTTTTTAAGTCTTATAGTTTTTGAGGAATCGTGACTACGACATCTGGATACATACACACACACACATACACACACATATACACATCCACACACACACACACACACACACAGACATCATTTTAAAAATGTTATAATCGGATTCTAGGGACCTTAATTCGTGCTTATTCAATAAAATCTGGATATGTGAATTTTAGCATGAATCCAATACCTCTCTTAGCGAGAGGTAAAAAGGTAGAGATGCCAAGCGAATTTGGAATTGGAAGTAAGTTTCAGAAGTTATTTATGATAATACATAAGATGAGACCAGGTAACGTTTAACTACGTCAAATTTCAAATCTGTTTCATCTTTGAACTGCGTTTCATAGGTTATAAATCTACCCTGTTTACTACTTGCGTTCTTAAAATATCTATCGCGGTAACGGTAATCTGGTGAACAGCTGTTTACCGATATATACAGGTAACAGTTCACCGGTAGAATTTTCGTAAATGCCTTATATCTATAATTTTAAATAATTAATTAATGATAAAATAAGAAATATTAAATGTACTTCCCACAACTTGAGTAATGTCTTGTAACAAGGTGAGAATAGTGAAATAACAAGTAATAACTTTAATATAAACTCTTCTAAATTATAGTTTCAATATCAACATTTTAATTCTATCATCTTTGTAAGTCAAAATTCTGTTTAGAAATAATAATCATATCTCTGTTTAGTCTAGATGTCAACCGCGTAGACATTTATTGTGTTGACAATTAACTGTATAAGTTATTGGCTAGACTACGTGAAGTCTTGTTATTTTGCTATGGAGGCTACACCCTCGCACCCTTCTTTAGATATACGTCTGAAGAGATAAACACTTTGTTTTAAGGCAGTCGCGTTTTAAGATTGAAACGAGTCAGGTCAGACATGTATTCTGTGTTTAGTTTTTGGGCGTTTACGCCATGACTCGTAATTAGGGTTTAGAACAATAGCTTAGTATTAATGTAAAAATATGTGTAAATAAAAAGTTAGTTAAAGTTAAAATTAGTAGTATAAAATATTGCGTGTGTGTCATCCGTCCAAAATATGTTCATAAATCTATCATCATGTGTAAGTGCTTAGTGATAGTGCGAGTGTAAGAGCGTGTTTCTCCTCAGGAAAGCAGTAGCCGTTACAGTAAAGTGAGTAAAGTGTCATCGTTGGGGTAAGAGAACGGTAAGAAGCTTCCAAGAAACCGCCCCTTCAACATCCACACACACACATAATTGTAAAAATATTAAAATCGTATTCTAATGACCTTAAAACGTGTTTATTCACTAAAATCTAAATATAAGATGTTTACCATGAATCCATTATCTCTCTTAGCGAGAGGTAAAAAGTCGACATAATAACATTGATCCTAAATTAACTATTGCAAGATAGAGACCGTATTATTATTTATATTACAAAAACTATCAATGTACAATGTGCATTGAGCGAGTTTTTATTTAGTAATAAAGATGTAAATAACCCATTGTCAGAAGCAGTGAAACATATCGAGCATTCCTGCGGTACCATAATTATTACTGCTACAGTTTCTCAATCCGACCCGTAAACACACCGTAAGCTTCGTGTTTCTCGTCCAGGCGTTACGCCGTACCATAAATTGTAAATCTCATTTAATTCATACGCACACGCAATGCGATAAGCATTGTTAATACGTAGTCTATTCTACTATACAATGCACAGTACATATAAATGAGTAAAGGATTTATTATATTAAAATTTAATCGAATAATGAACGAAGAAACGAATAACATTGTTTTCTCGCTACTGTAAGTACGACCCAGCGACCATTACATATGTTTTTAGCATTGGAATATTTCCGTTAGACATTATCAGGCAGATTCATCAAAAGAATTAGAAGCTAATTCCACTATTAGTTCCATTTTTAACTTCTTTCCTAATTCATGAAAAGAATTAGCGCCAGTTCCACTTTTACTCCTATTTTTAGTTCTATGAACTCCGGTTCTAATTCACAAAACAGGATTAAATAATAAAATTTGTTCCAAAACTAATTCTACTATGTAGGTAGAATTAAAAGTACACTAAAGTGATAAATATGTAAAAAAATATTTTTTGTTTACCTTTCTGAGGTCATCCCAGATGTGTTTTGTTTTAAGAAAATCTGTTCTGGCCAGCAAAGTACCCCTCGCCATTTCCATTTTATGTTATATAAGTATTATATTGCACTTCACTACCGAAACATAGTTTTATAATAAAAAAAATCTGTTGTGGCCAGCACAATACCTCTCGCCTTTTCCATTTTATGTTATATAAGTATTGTGTTGCACTTCGCTATCGAACCGTCGTTTTATAACAAAAAAAATACAGAACTTTACCCAAATATTGTTTTTATTGTATTTAACATGTCTTCTGCACACATACAATTCTAATTATATCTATTTTTCATTGTATGAGGAAATTCCAAAATGTCAGAGATTTTTCCAATTTATTAGCAGGATTGGCGGTATTTCTGTTGGATATATGCATTTTACCTACAATTTCAAATATTTAATTAATAAAACAATAAGAAAGATTAAATGTACTTCCCAGAAAAAGCTTTCAGAATGTCATTAAAACTACTGATTTTTGACACTGACATTTGTCATTTACAAACTATGTTATAAACATTTGAATTTGTCAACTGATTTCTTTAGAGCCGTATTCTCTGCGATTAGACTATTCTCTTTATTACAGTGCCTTTATCTATAAATCTATACAAGATATAATAAAATTTTTAAATGTATCAGCTGTAGAATTTTATTTTCTTCAATAATAGTAATGACAGAAATTTTCAAAAAATAATATTTAAAAGATTTTTTAAAGAAACTATTACTTCCGGTTGTCCAATTGTTACCAAAGTCTAATCAGCTCTTCCCAGGAATGTCAGATTGAGGAAACTGCAGTTAATTAAATTTTAAGTCTTATAGTATTTGAAAAACCATGGCTCCAACATCCACACACAAACACAAACACACACACACACACACACACACACACACACACATACACACACACATATGGACATCATCGTAAAAATGTTATAATCGGTTTATCCACTAAATCTGGATATGCGAATTTTAGCATGATTCCAATACCTCTCTTAGCGAGAGGTAAAAATGAACAAACTGTAATTTTTTGTGAAAAGAAGAATTTTATAGGTCTGTGGCTATTGTTCACAGCTGATTATCAGTTAGAAACTGTTACGGGAATTTTTTGAAGAAATTGGATCATATTTTCAAGGTTTTTGGTAAATTGTAAGTATGACTTTATATTAACTATATTAATGTATTTATTTATTTATTTTTTTAACTTTTAACGACCATTATATGTTCTATATGTTATTTATTATTGTCTTATATATGTATCAATGCTTTACAATCTACAAATTTTCACGTAAGTTACACATGTTTGTTTTTTTAAAAATATTTTTTTCAAAATCTGTAATATTATTGTAGCTCCTGAAGAAGACACATGAGGTGTTGAAACCGGTAGAGGCGGAAAATATATTTTATATTGACTGAAATCCAGTAATTTTTCTTTCCTTCGTCACTTTTCCAGTCAAGAAGTTCTTGCAGCCGACAACTATACTAAAACTTGTTCATAATAATATACGTATTATTTGTTAGTTATGGATATAGTTATTAACGTCATTAGGCCGGTTTGAGGCAAATAACGGACGCGATTGAGGTTTGTAAACCGAGGCGATAGCTTAAATAACTATAAAATTACACAACCTTATAAACATGTAAAAAATATAAATCATATAAAACTACTTTAAAATAAGTAGTTAAAGTATTATGTATATTCATAAACTTCAATATTCCGTGTGTCATAATTTAGCAATCTCGAAATAATTGCACAGTTTCGACTCTGGTAGTAGAGTCTGATTTATTCTCCATGAATTACTGTGTCGCCCCTGGTCAAAATTGTGATTTAACTCATAGCATTGTGAAGTAGTGTGTAATTATTCGCCGAAGTGACCCGGGCCGTAATGAATTGGTTTTTAGATTCGCCAATAAACAATGATAAATATATGTACCTGGCTGTCTTACAAGAGTTATGGGGATACTTGAAACCAAAGCGACAAAGGAGAGTGGTTATCTGTTTGTAATATTATGTGAAAATACCAAAAGAAGAGTAAGAGAAAAGATCAGTAATTATTTAGAAACTATAAATAATTGCTATGAAGGATGTTCTCATTATTGACCTTTATTAATAAGCCGTGATTTTACCTCTTGCTAAGAGAGGTATTGGAGAAATTACACATTACGAACTACACCAGAGAGATTGGGACATACAGCGGCAAGAACAACAAAGTAAGATAAATATCTCAAATTACAACAAGAGATATAAATTAATACAAACGACGTCAATACCAAGGTATTTATTGGATGAGAAGGAAAACATCAAGATGATTGCCAGGTTCAGATGTAGTAATGAAGAGAGGAACAATAAATACTGGTTATCAAGTGATGAGAGGAGTTGTAGGTTATGCGGGAGAGAAGAGGAAACTATCAGGCATTTAAGGATTTCGTGCAGGGAAGTTACGAGAGGAAGAAGAAAAGAAACGGTTCTGTTTCTGCAAGATTAGATGAAGGAGGGTTAATTTATGATGTAGTACCACAATTTATTGTTGTAATATATATATATATATATATATATATATATATATATATATATATATATATATATATATACAGTGTGTCCCATTTAGAGGTGCCACCATTGGGATCTCGAGAACTATAAGAGATACGATGTCGGTTAAATGGAACTTTTTGTGCACCTTTGGGAGGCCATCTCAGATGTGCTTTTGTTTTTCCAAAAATTCTCATAGGACACTAGATAATGACGAAAAACTGAATATTGTTGATTTTTTCTTTCTCAATTAATTTCTAAACAATTAGTAATTGAGAAAAACGTTTCAAATATAAAAGATAGATATTTTTATTAACTAACCAGTGGCGTACGAAATAAATTTTTATATCTGTAAATTTTCGAGATATAACACAAACTTATATTTTTTTAAATGGAACCCATATCTAATTTTAGTCTCAAAAAAATCAATATTTTTTTCTCTTTTCAATGGTGTAAGGGTTATTATGTTTTATATTTGTTTTGCTCCTAAAATTTAATTTTTCTCTTTATTTTCCTGAATTTTCTAATTATTTCCCAAAAACACATTATTATTTTTATTAATTATATTGTGTTTGATCAAAATAATTTGTTTTATGTCTTTATTACTTAATATTTTCATTCTAGACTCATAATTACAAATTACTCTATGAGGTGCCAAGGGCGACCTGATACAAAATATAAAAATTAATTTGATACGAATTTTGAGCAAATATTTTTAAGGAAATAAATTATTTAAATACAAGGAGTATTTCCAAATAGAAATCTACCAATATTTTCAAAATAATTATAAATTTAATACAAAATAAGGAAAATATAATAATTTTTGAAGGCAAAACAAATATAAAACATAATAACCCTTACATCGTTGAAAAGAGAAAAAAATATTTATTTTTTTGAGACTAAAATAAGATATGGGTTCCATTTAAAAAAATATAAGTTTGTGTTATATCTCAAAAATTTACAGATATAAAAATTTATTTCGTACGCCACTGGTTACCTAATAAAAATATCTATCTTTTATATTTGAAACTTTTTTCTCAATTATTAATAGTTTAGAAGTTATTTGAAAAAGAAAAAATCAACAATATTAAGTTTTTCGTCATTATCTAGTGCCCTATGAGAATTTTTGGAAAAATAAAAGCACATCTGAGATGGCCTCCCAAAGGCGCATAAAAAGTTCCATTTAACCGATATCGTATCTCTTACAGTTCTCGAGATCCCAATGGTGGCACCTCTAAATGGGACACACTGTATATATATATATATATATATATATAGGGTGTCTCTTAAATAGGGGGACATGGCTTAACCACAGATTCCTGAAGCTGAAATAAGATGATTTAACCAAACTTGCTTCTACAGGAAAGTGTACTATTTAGCCAGAATTCTGCTTCAAAGTTCTTCGAAAAAAAATTAATTTTGCTTATAATAATCGGACGCTTTATTCGATTTGGATGAAATTTGGTATGACAGTTTTTATGGTTATAAGTCATTTTTTAAGGTTTTATTATTTTTTTATTATTAGTGAACCACTAGTGTATGAAACTTAGGTGTCCCAACATTAATTAGACCGTAACTTGACAGTAACAATTGTTTTACGGGTTGTCAAAAATTTTCTTCGCAATATTCTAAAATTAGTAACATCCGTTTGTTCGGCCTAATAATATTTTACTACCATTATTATAAATAAGATGATTACATATCTCAGCTTACTCCTAAACAAGTTGTGAAGATTCACAACTCGTTACTCTCATTAAAAATTACTTGTTTGACATTTGGATAGACCACTAGATTAAATTTATTTTAAAAATTTAACAGTGCAGAAACTCAGATTTTATTTTTTTCTGTGTGAACCGTAACAGATATCACAAATTACATAGAGAGAGAAAAGTTTATTATTGAATGTATCTTCCTGAAGAAAAATAATTTCACGTTTTTGGCATTGCCATTAAAAAGTTACGGAGCAGTGGCGGCTCGTGCTATAGGGCACAAGGGCGCAGCCCTACCAAATAAAAAGACAAGAAAAAAAGAAATAAGCGAGTACATAAACATTTTAAAAATACATTAATTATTATTTATTTACTTTCATTATTATGCAATTCTTACTACACCGCCGATAGCAAGATAGCCTATATACTGACGTGTGCACGTACCGATATGCTGCTAGAAGCTAGGGCACAAATGTTTCTGCCCCGGTCTCCCACTATTTTTACTCGAATTTTGACCAATAGCAGCGAAGCGCGCGAAGCTGCATATGACTGCATTAAGCCTGTTGCGGGCACAGCCCAATTTAAACGAAGATGTCCGAGTATGTCCGGCATTTAATAATAATAATAATAATATTTATTCAATTCTTTTTGATCAATACAATATTGATATAAGAAGCGTCAAATGTATATATAAAAATAGAATAAAATAGTAAATAATCATTAGTTTAATAATTACAGCTTGCAATAAAGTTAGGACTTATCACAAAGAAAGTCATTATAATAATAATAATTTTTTTGAAGAAGAAATTTTTTTAATGAAGTTTTAAAACAATTTTCAGATTTAATTTCTTTTAAATAATGTGGAAGTTTATTGTAAAACTTTAATCCTATATAGTTAAGGTTATTCTCGCATTTATTAAGTTTAATAATAGGGAGATTAAAATTCGTTTTTCCGCGAGTATCGTATTTGTGAATATCTTTTTGTATTAGAAAATTATGTTCATTTGCTCTAATATATAATAATACATTGTAAATATAGAGACAAGTTAAATTTAAGATATTCTCTTTTATAAAAACGTCTTTGCAAGAGGCTCTAGGAGGCAGAGAAAAAATATTTCTAACTGCAGTTTTCTGAAGTTTAAAAACTCTACAAGCTGCAGGTGAGTATCCCCAGAAAACAATACCATAACTTAATATGGGATAAAATTTAGAATAATAAAAGGTTTTAGCTGTATTTACATCAGACATTAATTTTAATCTTTTTATTAAGTAACATAAAGAAGTTAGCTGGTTAGAAATTTTTTCTATATGTGCATCCCATTTTAAATTTTGCTGAATATGAATTCCTAGAACTTTACTACTGCTAACTTGAGGTAGTTGTTGATTATTGCAATGAATTGATACAACATCTTCCTGTTTGTTTGAAAAATTAATTAACACGGTTTTTTTAACATTTAAAGACAGGCTTAAAGATGCAAACCAAGAAGATAAGTTGGTTACTATATCAGATATCTTATTTGCGTCATTCTCATTTTCCAACAATAGTGAAATATCATCAGCATAAGCAATGAAGTTGTACGATTCTAAAATACTTTTAATGCCATTTATGTATAATAGGAATAAAGTAGGGCCAAGAATCGAGCCCTGTGGTACTCCATAGTTAATGGTATGTTTATTAGATTTATTGTTATCATAAACCACAACTTGCTGTCTGTTTTGAAGATATGACCAAAGCCAATCTGCACAAATGCCTCTTAAACCATAATAATCTAAGATTTTCATGAGAGTTGAGTGATTTACACAATCAAACGCTTTTGACAGATCAATGAATATTCCGTATATGTTTTTACCTTTATCTATGACATTATAAATGGGATCCAAAAAATTTGCAATAGCTGAAGTTGTACTAAGTCCTTTTCTGAACCCATGTTGTTCACTAATTAGAATCTTATTCTTTTCAAGGAATGATTGAATCCTACTCAAAATTACTTTTTCAAAAATTTTATGAAAAGATGAGACTAAAGTAATTGGTCGATAGTTTGAGACTAAATATTTTTCTCCGTTTTTATAAAGAGCAATAACTTTCACTTGCTTCAGAAGGTCCGGAAATTTGCCTTTTGAAAGTGATAAATTGATGCAATACGTTAAAGGTGCAATGATCATTTCATAACAATCTTTAAGTAAATTATTGGATATTTCATCAATTCCAGATGAAAATGAATTTTTTAAAGATTCTATTAGTGAGGCTATTTCAACTTCTGTGGCAGGTTGCAAAAATATTGATTTAGGATTTGTAATAGGTGTAGGATAAGAGTTATAACTAGGAAATGATATTGAACTCTGAATATTTTGTGGTATATTAATGAAATAATCATTAAACATATTGGCAATATCTAAGGGTTCACTTGCACTGTCATTATTATGTTTTAAATTACTAATTTTTTTCTGTCTAGTGGAATTTTCGACGTTTAGACTATGATTTATTAAAGACCACATTTTACGTGTGTTATTGTTAATATTTTTAATTTGTTTGTAATTAAAATTTCTTTTTGTTTGCCTTATTTGTTTACGATACTCGCATTTAGACTTAATTTTCCGAGGTAATCTGTTATTGTTGAATTGTAATCGTCTAGTACTCATTTAATTACGAAGATGGCTTCTGTATCTTAAAGATTAAATAATTTAATATACTCTTTTTACTTTTTTAAATTTTTGTGCCCTACTATACAAAGATATCACCAGCCGCCACTGTTACGGAGTAATTAATGTTGGGACACCTAAGTTTCATACACTAGTGGTTCACTAATAATAACAAGTATCAACTTAAAAGATGACTTATAACCATATAAACTGTCACACCAAATTTCATCCAAATCGAATAAAGCGTCCGATTATTATAAGCAAAATTAATTTTTTTTCGAAGTACTTTGAAGCAGAATTCTGGCTAAATGGTACACTTTCCGGTAGAAGCAAGTTTGGTTAAATCGTCTTATTTTAGCCTCAGGAATCTGTGGTTAAGCCATGTCCATGTGTGCGTGTGTGTGTGTGTGTGTGTGTGTGTGTGTGTGTGTGTGTGTGTGTGTGTGTGTGCACGTGCGCGCGTAGATGTTGAAGGGACGGTGTCTCAAATTCTATAGGACTAAAGACCAACTACTTATTCCTTAATTTGACATTAGTGGGAAAAGCTGCAAAGGTTTTGGAAACAAGTGGACAACCGGAAGTTTTTTAGAGTTTTTTTTATTTCGGCCAATGAAGCTGTTGATACTTTCAAAATAGAAAAACATGAAATATGAAAAAGTTTTTTGAAAATTGGTTCTTTCAAATGCAAAAATGTGTTGTTTGTAATGGAAAATATTTTGTAAAATAAAAATATTTACCCGTAAAACATAACCTAACTCTGCTCAAATCAAGGTTATCTCTACGACGGATACTATACCATCATCTCGCACATCCTGTTAATGCTGAATAATTCTGAGAAGCTATAACTCGTTTCCTGTTGTCGGCGATCGGTCGATCACAAACATTCGCTTGCCCTTCTCTCATTAGACTTACAAACGACACATTAATCTAGTGTATAAAAACCCTTACAATTACACGTGTTCAACCAGCAAGAAGGATGTGCAAGGACGCGGAGCAGTAATGATACTTGAGTTGTTGACATATTTATTGTTATTGCTGAATAATGCTAAAGAGTAATATATTTTTTTAATAAGCATTATTATTGTTGCTTTTAAAAAACATTCAGATATGTTGGTTTTCAATACATAAATAAATAAATATATCATCACGGCATATTACCCATATCTGGGTGTGCCAGTATCTACAACACATGTAGACATCGGTAATGATGACGATATATTTTACCGTGTGGGCACTTACCAGGCGTCACCTCACGGGCACTCATAGCTGGTGTGGAGAGTGCACCACAGGGTCACTTTTGTGCCATTTCAAATTGGAAATATTTGGGGGAACCGGGTTCGATCCCCACAGACGCCAAATATTTCCAATTTTTATTTATTGTTATAAACCTTAATTTATGTCTTTACAATATAGGCTCTGAATACAGACTACGAGGGATGCTCTGTTAATAGTTAGTAGCAGGCCATGGAAGCTCAATTGGCTAGAAACAATGGCAACAATTGAATGCCGCATTAGTTGACATTCCTTACCTTGCCAGACATCGGTAATGATGACGATATATTTTGCCGTGTGGGCGCTTACCAGGCGTCAGCTCACGGGCACTCATAGCTGGTGTGGAGAGTCTACCACAGGGGTCACTTTTATGCCATTTAAAATTGGAAATATTTGGCGTCAGTCAGTTTGGTTTTCAATATGTTGGTCTTTACCTTTCGGTAAGAAAAAAATTCGGTGGTGAGATTTTAATGAATATGTGCGTTTCTAAAATATGATTTCACTAGTTTTACGATGATCTCTCTCTCTCTCTCTCTCTCTGTGTGTGTGTGTGTGTGTGTATGTGTGTGTGTGTGTGTAGAACTCCAATATTACAATTTTAAAAATTATAATTCCAAGGTATTCCTCTTCTTTACATCCATATGAAGAGCTAATTAGATTTTGGTTATAATTGATCAACCGAAAATTCCCTTATTTGAAGTTCCTTACAGTTTTTCTTGAAAAACGCAGTTAAATATCATTTTTTGACATTTTATGTGATTATCAATATGAAAGAATATCTTACTGTCTATACTGTTTGATTATACATTTTTTTTCATATTCAATAAATAAAGAGTTAAAAAATTATAAAGAGATTAACTTTCATAAATCAGCCAGGTTTACTACTAATATATTCAAATAATTCCAATTAACAGATGTCAGTGTCAAATGCACTTTTCTTACTGTATATTTGTTTTATAATTTTATTGGATTTATAGAATCTTTTCCAAGGAACTTTCAATATGGAATTTGTAGAAAATAGTATAAATGTTTGTGTTACAGTTTTACTATATATATATATATATATATATATATATATATATATATATATAAAATCTTTTTCAAGAAACTTTTGGTATAGAATTGACATAAGGTATTGTGCTGGTCACATCAGACTTTTTTAACATATCGATGGCTGAGAAGTGATACCTCGTATCTACAGAAATAACCATTTACGGATTTTTGTGTCAGTGAACTAAAAATTTTCATCTTCATCGACTGGTGAGACCTCGTATTTGAATACTAGTACAAAAAGCTTGTAATTCGCTAATTGTGACATCTGGTATGTTAGGCTAAAAGTTTATTTTTGGTGATAACAGCAGAGAACAAGCGTTATTACACATAACTTATAAGCTGGAGCGGTTCTTGTGATTCCTCGTAAATATCTTAAACCTGGATGAAATCGTACATTTTCTCCACTTCGCGAAAAAAAAATATCTTTAAAACAGTTTTTTGTTGCTCCTGTAAACTGGCAATTTTATAATTACGAAGTATCTAACCATCGATATTACTTTTATAAATTGTGTACTCCTATGTTCTTATAATTGTTAGGTATGTATGTAGCTTGTTGGCCAGACTCGATTAAATAAATAAATATGAAAAAATCTTCATAACCACATAAATATAGATATCATTGCCTTCTGTTATACTTATCAAACCACACTCATACGGGTTATTTACGAGTACCATTCATTAACAGAGAAAATAAACATTTCACAATACAATAGACTTAAATTGAGTTTTCAAATTCGGGTCTAGACAATTATATAAAACCTACAACGGTATTTTGTATATTCAATAAGCAAACCATAACAATCTGATAGAATTTTTTTAGGACACAATACCATGTGATTACGATGGTTAAATTTGATTTGTCGTATTGTACCGCATGGAGTTATTCATATAGGATTAGATTAATCTCAGTGATGTAACCACGAACTCAAACCTTAAAACATGTGTAGATAAGACAGAATTGTTAAGTTTTATAAGCTAAGATTGATTTGTATAAATATTATCTGCTGCGTTCTGCGACTGATTGTCCAACTATTGAATTTAAAATTTAAGTGGAATATGTACATAGTTGAGCAGAAAGGACTGACTTTTTTCAAACGTTACAATTAATACTTTTTGTTTAAAAAAAAACTTTTCCCATGTTATTAGCCCATATTTGTAAAAAAATTTGACCGCCACCCAGTATATGAACTTGACTTATTATATGATGAATAATAGAAGATTAAGCGATTAATCGGCTCAATAATCAATTAGAAAATGAAAGTGAATTTCTGAGAAGCGCTGACATCGTTATGTTGTAAGAGTGGGTTAGTTGTCTATCATTTATTGTAGATGAAAGCTGCAATTATCGTAGTAGGCGTTGACAATGACAATACAATTGATTCGGATGGAATGTCACGCCCTGGAATATTAGATCATCTCGTTTGTATAGACAAAGTAGGTCTTCGCATGATTACATTCACTTTGTCGTGTGATTTTCGATAATATCAGATCTGACCAAAGAACAAAATATAGATCGTTGAAAATATCTCCATAATATATTTTAGTATGGGGTCCCGTGGCCGAGTGCCAGAATGTCTGGTCGCGAACCTGGGGAACCAGGTTCGATCCCGACCGACGCCAAATATTTCGAATTTTAAATGGCACAAAAGTAACCCCTGTGGTGCACTCTCCACGCCAGCAATGAGTGCCCGTGAGGTGACGCCTAGTAAACGCGCGCACGGTACAAATATGTCATCATCATTACCGATATCTGCGATAAAGCAGATTGTGGCACACCCAGAAATGGGTAATATGCCGTGATGATATATTTATTTATTTTATTTATATATTTTAGCAGAGCTAGCTCACATCCTTGTGATACGCCCTGGGTTCCTGTGTAACTATAAATGAAGTTTTGACTTTGGAGCTTCAAACGTGCGGTCTTAAGCACACAATTTTTTTTTTGTCTTCTTTAGATCTTAACAAAACTATTAATAATAATTATTAAAATATCTTTCAGAACTCATATTATAAATTGGAAAAATACTACCTTTTTAGTTTATGTTTGAAAGCGAAGTGCAATACAATACTTATATAGCCTAATATGAAAATGGCGAGAGGTCTTGTGCTGGCCACAACAGATTTTTTTTAGTTTAAGTTCTGTATTTATTATTTAAACCCAACGTTTCGGCACCATAAACTGGTGCCTTCTTCAGGGGATACATTGACATTAATTTTTTAATTAACAAAAATAACAAGTAACCAAGGTAACAAGAAATATTCATAAATGTTACCTTTTTTATGTATACAATTTTCTAGACAATGTATGCATGCCCGGCAAAAACATGGACGGCGAACATGCATCTTCTCAGGAAAAAATCTCCTTTTGCCAGAGGAAAAACCGTCCCAAAAACTGGCAGAGAAGTGATCTGTAATAGAACAACTAACAATGAAGAAGAAAGGAACGTATTATATGCATTCTTCGTAAGAAGAACATGAAGATTTCGTTTTCACCATATGTTAAACTTCGACATATGTTGAAACAAGTGAAAGACGTCATCCCTCTTCAATCATCAGGGATTTACAGAATTCCATGTGTCTGCGGGAGAGTTTACATCGGCCAGACTGGTAGAACTGTATCTACAAGATTGAACGAACATCATCGATCGATCAGATTGAACCAGCCTGAGAAATCGTCCGTTGCAGAACATTCCTTGGAAGAATTCCACCAAATAAAGTTTGAAGATACGAAAATTATTGCAAGATATTCTCGACTTAACAACAGATTAATTAGAGAAGCCATTGAGATTTATAAAACAAGAAATAACAATCTCAATCATTGTGACGGATTAGAACTTAGTCGCGCATGGCTTCCAATATTAAATATGTTGTAATTTGTAATATGTATACAATTTTTTATAAATTTTTTCTAACATCTGTTTATAAAGAGTACGGCTGCGGTATTTCGCTACCGATAAAGCGTCTCTGAGTTATACAGATCACTTCTCTGCCAGTTTTTGGGACGGTTTTTCCTCTGGCAAAAGGAGATTTTTTCCTGAGAAGATGCATGTTCGCCGTCCATGTTTTTGCCGGGCATGCATACATTGTCTAGAAAATTGTATACATAAAAAAGGTAACATTTATGAATATTTCTTGTTACCTTGGTTACTTGTTATTTTTGTTAATTAAAAAATTAATGTCAATGTATCCCCTGAAGAAGGCACCAGTTTATGGTGCCGAAACGTTGGGTTTAAATTAATAAATACAGAACATAAACTAAAAAAGGTAGTATTTTTCCAATTTATTAATAATAAGTTTCAAAAGAAGAACATTTGGAAAAATAACATTTTTTGCCTGTTATACCACCATCCAAGGCGTACTACTAAAAATTTTAGAACAGCTCTTTCAGTTATTTTGTGATTATTGTATGCAATACTTTAACTAATAAACTAATAAGTAATAAATTCAAAAATGTTGTTTTAAGAAATAAGGAACTTTGCTTTATTTTTTCTTTGCTATAAAATCTCTGCGTATTATAAACAGAAAATGGTACATAATTCCCACGTTATGAGAATTTGGGAGTGGTCATGTTTAATGATAGCCGGCAGTGATCATATTTTTTGTATGTAAATTTGATAGACCCCAATTTGGTGATTAAGTATATGAAATAACTCTCCTTATACGGTTCAAATCATTTCGGACTAGTGTACACTACATGACTACCAAATTCAACTATATCTTCACAGTGTTTCTTAAACTTTTTACAATTTTAAAATATACAGAAAATGCCATTGTTAAATGGTATTTCTTATTATAAATAAATAGGTGTATCATCAGGGATTATAATACATTTCTGCGTCTATTAGTTAGATATTAATGACAATTTAATTATCTGTGTTCTTAAGGGCGATACCTGGCGTCTTATTCTTTTTTCATATACCTACGAGATATGATCAATGTGTAACGAGAATTTTTGAATTCTTCACGTTATTTGTTTTAGATTGAGATAATTATTATTACGTTAGTATTAAGGTCTGTAAAATGTTAGGTCTCATTTCTATTGGCTGCGTAGTCTATGTTTGACTGACGAAGTATTACGACACGGTTAGAATTTTTTATTTAAAAGTGATCATAGAGGAGGTAAAATCAGAATTCCACAAGTGTTTTGTAGATTGGAAACAACGTTGATATAAATTTGAAGGGAATAATATTTTTGACGGATAAATTATTACTTTTACCTTTAAATAGCAACGAAAAAATACTTATTTGTTTGTGAATTTTTGATTGTAGGACACAGCTTATGCGAAAAATTGTTTATAGCCATTGACCGTTAGTTCTTGATTATCTTTCGCAATCTGATCTGATCGAATGTGATCTTAGTTTCAGTTGTTAATATTAATCAACACTTGGCTTCTTGGCTACCAACACGCCTTTTAAGGAGCGAAGATTGATTCTCATAACCAAAATCAATTAACCACTAACTCTGGACTAATTTTTTAATTACTATCAGACCATAAATGTACAACATTATATGTTAAAGTGAAATTAGAAACACTCTGATCTGATAACTTTGATTTTTGAGTTTGATAGGAGCAATCATTTAAAAAAATTTCTAGTGTTTCACAAGAATTTTTTATTTTTCTTTTCTTGTACAAAAACTTTGTGTTCACTGTATGATAACAAAGAAATAGAAAAAAATGTATAAAAAACTCATTTTATAGTTGTCAATTATTTTGTTCAAAGGGTTCGTTCCTAAATATACTATTGGTTCAAAAATAATCCACTACCATCAACATTGTATAGGTGGTTATGCATAAGAAACTAATCCACATTTACACAAAACACGACACTGCTCTAATTAGACATATATATGTATGTATGTATGTATGTATATATGTATGTATGTATGTATGTATGTATGTATGTATGTATGTATGTATGTATGTATGTATGTATGTATGTATGTATGTATGTATGTATGTATGTATGTATGTATGTATATGTGACTTGTTCGCATCTAATAGACACATCCAATTTAGCCACTGTCAAGTGTCAAATTTCTTTCCACATAAGTACCTATGAAAGACTACATTGATGGATGAGTATAGTGTTATTCTACAGATGTATTGATATTAGAAAGATAAAAGATAACACTGTTTCTTGCTATAACAATGTAAATGCGTCAGTTATATTAAAACACACTTACTATAAATTGTTTAACAAATGTATAACAAACTATATATACCATGTAACACATCCATCAAATAGAGAACATATTTGCAAAAGTTGCAAAACCTACGCAATATACAAGGATTGATAATCTACGATCAAACATCTGTTAAATACTTTTACAAGATATCCAAAATAAAAATATTGTGCCATATATTATTTTGCACAATGTTGTTTTGAATATTCATCTACTCAGATTTGGAGAGTATACCCGATTCCGAATTGTAAAAATCTGCTGTGGCCAGCCCAATACCTCTCGCCATTTCCGTTTAATTGCGAATTATATCTATTCTTTCTTTTATAAAGAATCTTGTTTTACTCTTCTAAAATGTTCAAGATGGTTCCAATTTATTTACTAGATTGGCGGTATTTCTTAAAGATATATATACCATTACTATTAATATATACCTGCCTACAATTTTAAATATTTAATTAATTTTCATTAACAAAAAAATATTAAATGTATTTACCAGAAAAAACTTTCAGTAATGTTAGTAAACTGTTTATTTTTCACACTAACATTTGAATTTGACAACTGGTTTCCTTGGTGTAGTCTGGACTGCGCAATTTATTGCAACAAATTATTCTATATATATTACATTTTCTTTATCTTTAAATCTATAGAAGATATAATAATAATTTTCGGTGTATTAGGTGCATTCACATACATACACACACACACACAGAGAGAGACAAACATCATCGTAAAAATGTTATAATCGGATTGCAGGGACCTTAAAACACGCTTATTCATTAAAATCTGAATATGCGATTTTTAGCATGAATCCAGTACTTCTCTTAGCGAGAGGTAAAAAACTACAATAATAATATACCACTGTTTATATTTAAGGCCAACAGTTAGTCAAATTATCATACTCTAATGTAAAATTTTAAAATTTGTCTACTAATAGATACTTAATAACCCATTCATTTGCGTGCTGATGATGATCAATGATCTTATGCTATTTCAAAACAATTCCTTACATAATTTCAAAGTTTAGAATGTGTCCAAACTGTTAGGCTAATACGTATAATTACCTATAATTTAAATTACTTAATAATATAATATATGTACCTTCAATAATTTAAATGTTACAATTTTCTGTGAACCTTAAAACCAGATCAACTAAATTATTCGTTTTATATAAAAATAATAATAAAATTAACAATAACTCCCCAGTAAACCGAATCATGTCTTCTTACAATTCCATGTTTTACCTATCACTATATGTTTAAAAAATCTGTTGTGGCCAGCACAAGACCTTCCGTTAATTTGATGTATTTTGTACAAATCCCATACCAAAAGTTCCTTGGAAAATATTCTATATATCCAATAAAATTATCCCATTATGTATATATAAATACTCTAAAATTGCGTACACTTACGTAACATTCTCTTTACAATCAAATAATTTTACTACCAAGTTTATATCTCTACCCATTTTTGAATTATTGCTCCAAAAGTCAATATACCCCACATTTAGATAAGAACTTCAAAATTTTCAAAAATCTAATTTTTATGTGTCTAGATACTTCTCAATGCGCTGATTCCAAATTTTGAAACCGCAGGTCGATATCTCTTTTCGTTCTCGAGATATTTAGATTTTAAAGTTTTTCTCAGAACTGCCCATTTTTGGGTAATAACCCAAAAATGGGTCGAGATATGAATTTGGCGACACAACCATTCGATTCTACGGGCAAAATTACATAAGTACACCAATTTTCAGAATTTTTGAACACTGCATACAATCTCTAAAGCAAGATAACTGAAAATGGCAAAAAATCGCAAAAATCGTAAGGGGTACCCCTTACGATTATTTTAAATTTTGGCCATTTTCGGGGGTTTTCAAACTTTTATTCATAAAAAATGAACCGGTTGGACAAAAATTATGAAAATTGCTATACTTATGTATTTTTGTCCGTAGAATCGAATGGTGATGTCGCCAAATTCATATCTCGACCCATTTTTGGGTTAGTACCCAAAAATGGGCAGTTTTTAGCAAAACTATAAATCTAAATATCTCGAGAATGAAAGGAGATTTCGACCTGCGGTTTCAAAATTTGGAATCAGCGCATTGAGAAGTATCTAGATACATAAAAATTATATTTTTGAAAATTTTGAAGTTTTTATCTAAATGTGGGGTATATTGACTTTTGGGGCAATAATTCAAAAATGGGTAAAGATACAAACTTGGTAGTAATATTATTTGATTGCAAATAGAATGTTAGGTAAGTGTATGCATTTTTAGAATATTTGAACATCACTTTTTATCATGATTTGTGAACTAAAGTATGTATTATTTAATAATCCATGGGAACTTGTTATTGATATATGTATACTGTTGGTTTCTTATAAATAAATAATTGTCGTATTTTTCTGTTAAATCTAATTTAGCTACAAATATGTTGTAGAACAAGAGTTTAACTGCTATAGATTCGTATGTATAGTTGTGGGTGAAAGGCCGAAGTCTTGGTCTAGATAACTGAGTGTGGTGATAGTGATCTGCTGATATAGATGCAGAGATACTGACTGCTGACGATTTATAGTTCCAATACAGCAGATATTCCAGGAATCCCAACCACATACACCTGTTCTACATTTCAGATACTATATAATTAGTTCCTCATTTTTTTTGTGTCTGGTATCATTGCGTCATTTTTTTGCGAAATTTTTTTATCCTAGGTATATATTATAAAATAAAGTTGGTAGGTGTTCGTTTACCTACGGATCAGTAGTGGTAGCACCCACTTTAGAATTCTATCAAAAGAGGCATTTGTTTTCGCTTTTCGCCACGAAGCGAAAATTTGGTAGCATGCTTGTCTCAAAATATTCGCCTGCAAGCGTACGACTTGAGGCGAAAGTGTCAAAGTAACGTCATTATTTTGTCACAGTTCTATTCAAAGGCATTTTATATATAATTTATACATTTATTATATACAACTGTCATAATATTTCTTATTTTAATAGTATAAAATCCAATAATTTCCGAATCAAAAGTGAATATAGAATTCTAACGTGAGTGCTAGCAAGATTCGTAAAAATAAAATCGTATTTGCCTGCTTTCTATGATAGAATTCTAAAGTGCGTGCTACCACAGGAAAGTTTGTCGTGTGAAAACTGATCGAGGAAAAATGATTGCGAAGAAAATTGATCGCAGAAAGATGACAGCAGAAAAGATTGCTCGCTGATAAATTCAAAAAATTGTCACCAGGAATTTTAAATAAGTAAGGAAATTGGTTCTTATTTAATTTTTCAAGCAAAACTACAAAAAAATTCATTATTTTACATATAGTTAACAATTCCAATTAATGGAGGGTTGCACCAATGTAACTTAAATTTGAAGCGTTCCTTAAACTGACAATATTGATGAAAAATCTGTTGTGGCCAGCACAGTACCTCTCGCCATTTTCATATTAGGCTATATAAGAACCGGTTTTTCAATCTCTGGTTAAAATTTTGACTTCTAGTTAAGTAATAGTAATTTACGTAACAAGACCTGAAAGTGATACTTTACTGGGTGAGCAAGCATATTGCAGAGCGAGCCGTAGGCGAGCTTTGGAAGCTTGTGAGCCCAGTATAGACACTTTCAGGTCATGTTGGGTACAATATTTTTTTTGCGATCCTGAAAAAAGAATAAAAAAGTTTTATTTTATTTTTTACTGCGAGCAAATAAGATATAAATAAACAACTGATCTTATTGGAAACATTTAGCTTTACCGGTCCCGGAATCGGTAAAGTACTTTCCGATCCCTTATAGACAACTTTCCGAGCTAGCTCAGCAAAGAAGGACTTTCCGGTCTAAATAGTGATCAGAAAGAGCTCATTTTCTGGGCGATCGCGAAAAAACAATATTACATCGTTTTATTGACAGCAATGATAATTCTGTCATTAGACAGTTTATTTCGTTTCAATTTTGTTTATTTAACTCATAGTTAAAATTTTAACCAGATATTGAAAAATCGGCCCTAAGTGTTATATTTAACATTTCTGGTGCATGGGGTCCCGTGGCCTCGTGTCTGAGTGTCTGGTCGCGAACCTGGGGGTACCGGATTCGATCCCGACCGACGCCAAATATTTCGAATTTTAAATGGCACAAAAGTGACCCCTGTAGTGCACTCTCCACGCCAGCAATGAGTGCTCGTGAGGTGACGCCTGGTAAGCGCCCTCACGGTACAAATATGTCATCATCATTACCGATATCTGCGATAAAGCAGATTGGCACACCCAGAAATGGGTAATATGCCGTGATGATATATTTATATTTATTTATTTGGTGCATACAAAAAATTCTAATTACAAATATTCTTTATTTTTTAATTCATTTTAGTTTCCCACTACTCTTCTCAATGTTCGAGATTCTTCCAATTCATTGACGAGATTGGCGGTATTTCTGAAGGATATACGATGAAATATATGTCTAGCAAGCGCGTGTTTAGTTGACACTGATACTGTACAGATACTTTGGCTCACAAATTAATCCCATTTCTTTTTACATCAATTTTAAATGTTGACGGAGTCTTTTCCTCGTTATAACAATATCATTTTATATTTATTATTACATCTCGAAGTACGAATTAGGTTCGATTCATTATACAATGGATTATTTCATATATATTTATAATTCTCTATCTCTAAATCTATAGAAGATATAATAAAAATGTTCAATGTATTAGATAGAGAATTTTATATTCTTTAATATTTGTGTTAATATAAATTTCAAAATAGTATATTATGTGGCAAGTGTGTGAAGCTAAAATTTTTACATGAGGGTGGAGATTGCGACACGAGCCGCAGGCGAGTGTTGCAAACCACCCGAATGTAAAATAGGCTTCACACACGTGTTACATACTATACTTTTTCTACGACCTTGCAATAAAATATACTTTTTCTTCACATTGTCATTCTTTTAAAGTAAAGCCTCTTTATTATCGACTTGTGTAACCATGGTTACGAACGTTACGGGTGTTTAACAGCTTTGTTTTATGAAAATACAATTCAGTTTGTAATATTTAAAATAATGAACGGTGCGTGAAATGTTACTTCACGCACAGTGAGCAAAAAAACAACCTTCACACATAAAAATTGACACGTGAAGTACTCACTTCACGCATGGGAGTAGAAAAATAATATTTAGAAGATTTTTTCTAAGAAACTACTACTTCCGGTTATACAATTTTTACCAAAACCTTTTTAGCTCTTCCCATTAATGTTAGATTAAGGAATATGTAGTTAAATTATTTGAGTCTTATAGAATTTGAGAAATGATCCCTCCAACATACACACATACACACACACACATCCATACACACGTACACACACACATAATTGTAAAAATTTTAAAATTGGATTTTAAAACGTACTTATTTACTAAAATCTGGATATGCGATTTTTAGCATGAATCCAATACTTCTCTTAGCGAGAGATAATAAATGTGCTAGAATGTGAAATTCAAATTCCGAAACAGAAAAAAATTATTAATTATATTTCATTAAAGTTAAAATATGTACTACATCTACGAGTATTACGCAAAATATATAAACTATAACATATCACTGTAATAAGTCGAAATTAAATGTTATCAATATTTCAACGTTGGTTTGCAAGTGTTAAAAAATAAACCAGTTTAAAAGAGCTCTTAATCAAAATTTGTAAATGTATAACTTGAGTATAGACTTATTTTAACTCTTAACGATCTTTGAATTCCCAATTGTTGCCTAATCAAATGTGTGTTATAAATTAGTAGATGCCTCGAGGCTAAAATTTCACCTGTTTTATTTAAATTTAATGGTACGAATTATCAGCCTACAACTTGTACTAAAACCCACGCTCCTGTAATTAATTTATAAAAATAAAACCAGGTTTTTATTTGTTTATCAGTTTTAGAAAATTTTATCTAATTAGGTGTTCGCAATATCAGAAAGCTCACATACTTTCATTCGCCGACAATTTGGACTTATTATTATTATTTCCTCAGTCATTGCGGTTTTTGGAAAGTTAATCGTAAAATATAGACAACCAATCATGTTTCATTTCAGCAGCTTGCGTCTTCACTGTTGAAAACGATGCTAAAGAGTCTTTCAAAGTAGAATCCTACAAGCTCGCTAATAGAGGTATTGGATTCATGCTAAAAATAGCATATTTATATTTTAATGAATAACTATGGTTTAAGACAATCCGATTTTAACAGTTTTACATTTAGAAAAAAACTTCAAAATTTTCAAAAATCTAATTTCAGTGTTCGTGTTATAATTTGATTGGATATATAGAATCTTTTCCAAGGAACTTTTTTTATAGCATTTATCCATTTTTATTTCAACACGTTTATTTCTAAAAATTCACACAGTTGTTCAAATACTCTAAAAACAGTATATTTTATATTTAATATAAATCTAAAAATATCTGTTGTGGCCAGCAGAAAAACCTTCTGTTAATTTGATGTATTTTGTACAAATTCCATACCAAAAGTTCATTGGAAAAGATTCTATATATCCAGTAAAATTCTAACACGAACATAATACAATTTTTTACAAATTCCATACAGAAAGTTCCTTGGAAAATATTCTATAAATCCAATAAAGTTATCGTCATAAATACTCTAAAAATGCGTACACTTGCATAACATTCTCTTTACAATCAAATAATATTACTACCAAGTTTATATCTCTACCCATTTTTCAATTATTGTCCCAAAAGTCAATATACCCCACATTTAGATTAAAATTTTCAAAAATCTAATTTTTATCTAGATTCTTCTCAATGCGCTGATTCCAAATTTTGAAACCGCGGGTCGTTCTCGAGATATTTAGATTTAAAGTTTTGCTCAAAACTGCCCATTTTTGGGAATTAACCCAAAAATGGGCCGAGATATGAATCTGACGACATCACCAATCGATTCTACGGACAAAAATACATAAGTATAGCAATTTTCATAATTTTTGTCCAACCGGTCCATTTTTTATGAATAAAAGCTTGAAAACCCCTGAAAATGGTCAAAATCTGATAAAATCGTAACCTTAGATTTTTGCGATTTTTGACCATTTTCAGTTATTTTGCTTTAGAGATTGTATGCGGTGCTCAAAAATGTAATTTTGCCCATAGAATCGAATGGTGTTGTAACCAAATTCATACCTCAACCAATTTTTGGGTTATTACCCAAAAATAGGCAGTTTTGAGCAAAACTTTGATTTTTTTTCTAACTTTGTTTCTGCTCAAAAATAGGACAAGAAATCATTATGGTAGGAACAAAAATCACTATACGTATACGAGTAATAACAATAATAATAGCAACATCACAATATAATTATTATGCTTTAATGTTTAACCTTGAATTCTTGAAGTAAAATAATACATTTTTATTTATTAATATGTGAAGTGTGTTATTAAATCATTTTGATCCTTTTTAACTTCATCCATTTTCATTAAAATATTAAGGAAACTGTGCATTTGATTGAACTATAAGATTTTTCGGGCCGGCAAAAAGCTCGAATTTTCGGCCAAAATCAAAACTCCGACTCGCCTCGATTTTTGAAAATGATAAAAAATATCTTCGGCCCGGCTCAATGATTGACTCGAAATCGAGGCGGGCTTCGGTCCGGGCCGGGGCAAAACTCGAAATCGAGTGCATCTCTAACCAGATAATTATGTTAAATACAATGTTCATGTAGCCTAATATGGATATGCGAGAGGTTTTGTGCTGGCCACATTAGTTTTTTTTTTCTTAGATCTATTATACGTATGTGTCTGTGGCCCCGTTAAATTTGAAACTGAATCCATCCATCTTCTTTGAGCTTTGTTGTAATACCAAAAATATTATGATAGTACACCATCGTTTTAATATAACAGGAATATCTGAACAACTTATAACAAATTACATGTTACAATTTCATATAGGACGTAAATTACCCATCATTACACTTTCAGCATTACATAATGACCTTTTAAATACAGAATCCATGTGGGAACACTTAGCCCAATTGGTCGGTCTGAGCTTGATCTTTAATTATTAAATAGAACCGTATTACTAAACCCGGTTCAGCGCAGCTCACTCGGATCTCATAAATTGTCGTGTAGCATGCGATAAAAAAAGCCGCCTGCGGTCTACGGCTGCGGTGTGCTGTCGTGTGATCCACATACAGCAGGCCGTGAGTGTACGACAAGTGAACAGCAAGCGGCCTAGGCTAACTCGGATCCCAACACACGGTAATTAACCTACATGCGTGAGCTAACACTATTTAGCAAAACATTCTAATTTTTATAGTTATGTATCAATGATATGTTCAGAAATGCATGTCAAATTTTATGATTTTTGATTTTAGCACGAAATTCGTCTTCGATTGAGCTTATTACCTTCCATCTCCTTTAGGTAAGGAAGGTATTGTCTTTGGTCAAAAAATTCGGTGGTGAGTTTTTAATGAATAAACACGTTTTAGGGTCCCTACAATACGAATATACTATTTTTAAGATGATGTCTGTATGTATGTGTGTGTATGTGTGTGTATATATGTGTGTGTGTGTGTGTGTGTGTGTGTGTATGTATGTATGTCCGTGTGTGACAAATTTTTCTCCGACGATAACTTCAATACTACAATTCTAAAAATTATAATTCTTTCGTATTCCTCTTCTGTACATCCCTACGAAGAGTTGATTAGATTTTGGTTATAATTTATCCACCGGAAGTACCCTTATTTGAAGTTTTTAACAGTTTTTCTTAAAAAAACGAAGTTAAATATTATTTTTTGGCATTTTGTTATTATATTTATTAAAGAAAATACTCTTCTCTATATGGTTTGATTATACATTTTCCTTCATATTCAATAGATGTAGAGTTAAAGCATTATAAAGAAATTAATTTTCAAAAATTAGTCAGCTTTGCTATTTATCGTGAAAACAGCTGCTCATTCAAAAAATTCTGATTGACAGATGTCTGTTGCAAGTGCAAAACCAAATATGGAAAGTATGATGGGATCAAAAATTAGTATGTCATAGTGTTCCTCGCAAGTGACATGCAGTGAAAGGCTAAAGAGAAGATGGAAGGACTGTATCGCAGAACACTTGAGAAAGGAAGGACTGTGTGAAGAAGATACGTTGGACAGGAATGAGTGGAAGAGAAGAGGAAACAGCGACCCCTAATAAAATAGGGGAAAGCTGAAGGAGAAAGAAATGTGTGAAGTGTATTTTACGTAGTGTTTGTTTATGTCATAATTTTATTGGATTTATAGAACCTTTTCAAATGAACTTTTGGTATGGAATTTGTAAAAAATAGTATGTGTTCGTGTTCGATTTTACATGATATTATATAGAAACTGTTCCACGGTCCTTTTGGTATGGGATTTGTACAAAATACATCGAATTGACGGAAGGTCTTGTGCTGGCCACAACAGATTTTTTATAGTACATATACAAGAAAAACAATTTTGAACTTTTCCTTTTCTTCTTTTTACCGTCATCTTTAAGCAAGGCAGATAGTATTGTCTTCGGTGAAAAAATTCGCTGGTAAGCTTTTAATGAATAAACACGTTTTAGGGTCCCTAGAATACGACTTTACTAGTTTTACAATGATGTTTGTAAGCATGTGTGTGTGTGTAACAAAAAGTTCTCTTATAATAACTGCAATACTACAATTCTAAAAATTATACTTCTTTCGTATTCCTCTTCTTCACATCCACATGACGAGCTGACTAGATATTAGTTATAATCGAACAATCAGAAGTTCCCTTATTTGAAGTTCTTGACAGTTTTTCTTGAAAAATGCATCGTATGCCTTAAGTAGGTATTTGATATTTAACTCTGCTCAAATTTATTTTTTCTAAAAAATTATTACTTTATTCGAAAATGATTTTACTATTTCTAAAATTAATATTACTTTGTCTGAAATTAAAATTGAAAAGGTACACACATATTCTGTATTATGTTTACCATAATCTGCGTATGGGCAATAATATCCGTACAGAATGCGTTTGGTTTGAGCGTATGTCAGCACTTTTGTGTATTTATTATATCTGGCTGTAGAGTTACGGCATACTGTATACACTCCAACACACAACACAACACTTGTATAGCGCAGTGATTTGTGACCCTCTAATGGGAACAAATGTCCACATATTGCCTATAAACTCTACACATATCACTATATATACATCATCCACAGCACAGTTTTATTGCCTCATGTACTAATGACGTACGTGGGTGTGGTTTCAAACACATATACAACTATAACGGATTAAAAATAACAATGCAATTAAATTTCAGATTGGTCTACGGTCTACGCCTCTACGATATAGCAGATAAATAATGAAATGGTCTCTGTTTCAACTTTTTCAACCTGTTACGATTCAAATTTAAATTATAAAAACGAAAATAATTTCCGCCCGTTAATACATTTCTATTCTTCAGGATAATTGAAAATATAGAAACAAATGATTATTTTATTTATTAAGGTATTAAGTCCATGAATTTTTCATAAAAAAACTTTCGTAAGTTATTTAAATTACTTTCAGAATATATAAAAATAAATATGTACTACATAATAAAAAATCTGTTGTGGCTACCACAAGACCTCTCGCCATTTCCATAATAGGCTATGTAAGTATTGTATTGCACTTCGCTTTCGAACCGTCGTTTTATAACAAAATATTACAGAACTTTACCCAAAATATTGTTTTTTATTGTATTTAACATGTCTTCTGCACACATATAATTCTAATTATATCTATTTTTCATTGTATGAGGAAGTTCCTAAATGTCAAAGATTGTTCCAATTCATTAACCAGATTGGCGGTATTTCTGATGGATATGTGCATTTTATCACAATTTTACATATAATTTCAAATATTTAATTAATAAAACAATGAGAAAAATTAAATATACTTCCCAGAAAAATCTATCAGAATGTCACTAAAACTGTTGATATTTGACAATGACATGTCATTTACAAAATATGTTATAAACATTGGAATTTGTCAACTGGTTTCCTTAGTGCCTTAGCCTCTGCAATTATTTTACTTTATAAATTATAGTGTCTTTATCTCTAAATCTATACAAGATATAATAAAAATTTTAAGTGTATTAGATGGAGAATTTTATATTTTTCAATATTTAATAAAAAAAACTCCCAAAAAATTATAAATTATAAACTACTACTTCCGGTTGTTCAATTGTTACCAAAACCTTTTCAGCTCTTCCCAGGAATGTCAGATTGAAGAAACTGCAGTTAAATATTTTTTAAGGCTTATAGTTTTTGAGGAATCGTCCCTACAACATCCAGACATACATACACACAAACACACATCCACACACATACACACACACGCGCGCACACACACACACACACACTCACAGACATCATTTTAAAAATGTTATAATCGGATTCTAGAGACCTTAAATCGTGCTTATTCAATAAAATCTGGATATGCGAATTTTAGCATGAATTCAATACCTCTCTTAGCGAGAGGTAAAAATCTGATGTGGCCAACACATTACCACTTTCTATAAGTTTTAGCAACCGTGCAACATTATGTAAAATAGTAAACAGTAAATACATTCCTACCACTACCATTCATATTGTAAGTAGCCATCTGTAAGTAAGTGTTTGTAAGTGAAAAGTTATGTACAAATAGTCATAGTAATAAATATTGAGATGACCCGACATCAAATATTTCATATGTTCTATACAACACAACCTTTAACACGTCTCATAATCGTATACAAATGAGCTGCATGATTTGTAAAATGTATACTACACACAGCCATTGCGCGGTGTATCGTTAGAAAAAGAAATATTGAATAGTATTATTGGAAATCGATTTTATTTAGTAATAACTACACATATTTATATGTAGGCTGTGTCCGATGTCGCATTTTGGCATTTAGTATTTAGGTTTTAGATCTTTTTCACATGAATACAACTCCGAATGGCACACTTGTGATATCCATTGGTTTGTATGGCAGCATTTTAAAACAACGAAAATGAATTATAAAATTCGATTCAATTTGATGTTTCTGATTAAATGTTAATATTATATTTTATAAAATAGAAGCTAAGAATCTTTTCTTTGACAGCAAATTTGACATTTTTTACAAATTATAGCAACGAACATGATTTGTTTAATTAGTGCGCGTCAACTTCAAGGCATAGTGTGCTCCTCCAAGCCCTAAAATCTAATTCCTAAAATTTTAAATAATCACTAAATTTAGAGCGTATAAATTAACATACCTTAACCTTAACATTCATGTTTAATATAAAGCTAGTGGTTCATTCTTACCTTCCGTCACATTTAGGTAAGGAAGGTATTGACTTTGGTCAAAACATTCGGTGGTGAGTTTTAATGAATAAACACGTTTTAGGGTCCCTACAATTCGGTCTTACTAGTTTTACGATGATGTCTGTATGTGTGTCTGTGTGTTCGCGTGTCCATGTGTGTGTGACAAGAATTTCTCCGACGATAACTCCAATACTACAATTCTAAAAATAATGATTCTTTCGTATTCCTCTTTTTTACAACCATATGAAGAGCCGATTAGATTTTGGTTATAATTGGTCAACCGAAAGTTCCCTTATTTGAAATTCCTTTACAGTTTGTTTAAAAAAAATCTCTCATGGCCAGCACAAGACCTTCCGTCAATTCGATGTATTTTGTACAAATCCTATACGAAAAGGTCCTTGGAACAGATTCTATATAATATCATGTAAAATCGAACACGAACACATACTATTTTTTTACAAATTCCATACCAAAAATTAATTTGAAAAGGTTCTATAAATCCAATAAAATTATAACATAAACTACACTAAGTAATGTCCTTCCATCTTTTCTTTGGCCTTTCTCTGCATGTACAGAAGATGAATACGAAAGAATTATAATTTTTAGAATACACACATACACACGGACACACATACACACACACACACACACACACACACACACACACACACATACAGACATCATCTTAAAAATAGCAACTTCGTATTCTAGAGACCCTAAAACGTGCTTATTCACTAAAAACTCACCACCGAATTTTTTGACCAAAGTCAATACCTTCCTTACCTAAAGGTGACGGAAGGTAAAAAACGCAGTTAAATACCATTTTTTCACATTTTATGTGATTATCAATATGAAAAAATTTTCGTAAATAACTTTTATATTTGAATACATAATAAACTTTTTTCTAGGTAATAAATATTTATATAAATTTTTCTTAGAAAGTCATTTTACGTATTTACATAACTGGCAAATCTTCTTCATTTTGTTGACATTCTTTTTCACACTGATAAAATTATTAATTAAAACTTTTACATTTATTCAGCGAAAATTTTCTCAATAGCAACGATTACGATACGAATAAGAATTTAAAAGTCATTTGACCAAATGATTGCTGAAAGAGCTAATACACTTCCGAAGTTTGGCATTTTCTTCCTGACACCCTATATAATACAATTTATGCACGGACGTATCATAATTTGACAATTATACACAAATTTCTTTGACATAAACGTCAAACCAAATTATAACCTACAATATAAACAATTTAAACAGGCAACATGAAAAGTTTTTAGTATAAATCGAAATTTTTATATTCTTTAATGAAAAATGAAAATTAATTTTGTGATATTTATGTGGAAAGCACGGAGATACACAAAATAAAACTCAAATGACATAATTAATAAACAAACAATAAACTGTTGTTCTCCGCTTTCATAGCAACACTAGATACTGGAAGTACGAGGACAAATTCTTTTCGATACAATTTTTCTAACAATCATAATTTGAAAATTTTCGTCCGTGCATAAAGTTTAGTATGTACCACGAGCGTAACTTGCTTTTATGGCCTTTGACGTGTTTTTATCCCTCGGCTTACGCCTCGGGCTCAAAATCCCGCCGCAGACAATAAAAGCCTCCTTACGCTCTTAATACATAAATAACTATTATTACAACATTAATTCTCCATAAATTAGTTATCTACTAGAATATATGCACAATGGCTATTGTTTAAACTAATTTCTTAATTCAATATGAAGGTAGCCCGAAGTGTACAAGTAGATAACAATCTAACAATAAATTACAATAGCGCTAAGTAATAGAGATATGTGTATTTCAAACATCGTTAACAAGGTGATAATTAGCTTACAATATAATAACTATATTTAATATATGAGTAGATATAGAAAAATTCTTCTTGTGTTCGAGGTAGCGCAAATTTATACATAGTATTAGAAGCAAAGCATAATAAAGTTAATTATAGGTATGTAGTTGGCTAATAACTTGTTGCAAGAATTTTATTTTCTAACATCAATAATAATGACCGGTGTGGAGATAAACATCAATAGAAACTAGTAGTTTAAAGATCAATACATGTGATAATATTCATAAGTTGAATGGTCAACATTTTTTTAGATTTTAAGCTGATAATTTGAAATGGTTTTTCAGTAGCCAAATACCAAATAAATATAGATAGTTTAATTTTTTAAAAAAGTCCAATCAAGGTCATCATAAATTCTTAAGTTTAAAGCTTTCATAAAAATAATGTAAAGTACATTTTTACCTCCCGCTACCCTTGGTAAGGGAGGTATAGGGATCGTGCTAAAGATCACATATCGAGATTTTAGTAAATGACCACGTTTTCAGGTCCCTAGAATCCAATTTTAACATTTTCACGATGATGTCTGTATGTGTGTATGTTTGTGTGTATGTATGTGTGTATGTATCTGTGTGAACGTACGTGTGTGTGTGTGTGTATGTGTAGGGATTTTGTCTTCGCCCTAACTCAAATACTATCATTCAGAAAATTCTGAAGCCTTGTATTTCTATCCTATTCTAATATGAAAAGAAGCCATTAGATTTTTGTGTAAATCGGATAACCGGAAATGGCACTTTACCTGAAGCTTATAATGGTTTTTCTTCAAAAATGCATTTTTTCGCATTTTATGTCTTATGAAAATTAAAGATTATTGAATGTTCTACAGGAATACATTAATAATTTTTCTACATACTTTACAGATAAATATAAAATATTTTTTTTATTACTCCCGAAGCCTAAGATAAACACAATTCCTTTGTTACACAGTTCACATTTCAAATGAATGTAACTGACAGTAAATGTCACTGTCAAAAAGCTAATCACTTCAAATTAATAATAGTGACATTTTAAAAAGAAAATAGTAAATAAAGCAATAGTTTTATGCAATGGAACAGTTTGCAGCGTTAGTAAATACGTAAGTATGTATTTAAATTAATAAAAATACGATAGGCATGTGTGGCGAAGGATGATTGTTGCGTAACTATTATTGTGGTCCGGATGCGATTATTCGCTACCGAAAATCGGTCACTTTAATATGTTCTTATGTATGAATGTTATGATGATTGTGGACAAGGCGAAAGAAGAATGTTGTTAAAGAGTGAAGTGAGTCAGCTGAGCTCTTACTCTTATCCCTTTTCTTATTGTTACTATTGTTTCCGGGTTTTTGCTAACCCACTAAGTGGGAAACGCGTGATTTTATGTATGTATGTATGTATGTAAAAATTAAATAGCGGGAGGTTTTGTGTTGGCCACATCAGATTTTTCTATCACTCAAAATGCTGGCTGTTAAGCCCCTGACATAACCTATTTGTATTTATTATTTCCGCTTTAGCCTAACGTCGTGCAACTGTAGGATAAAAAGATCCCCAGATTTATATTGCCAACAGACTCATTTTTTTATCACTCTGTATGTATAGTTTGTAATGTATAGTTCAATAGTGCGGGTTGTAGTGTTTCGCGCGAATCTCATGTTTTACATTATTTTGAGAACTGCTATAGGATCGTCTTAATGAGGAGGGTCTACTATATTGTTAAAGTAGAAATGAAATATCTTTTGACTACATAATGCATTAAATAAAAAATACACCTAATTAGATTTATGATTATTTTCTAAGTATACCTCATATAGTTATATTCTCAGCTGGATACTTGATGAATTGCAGACGACACGGTGTGATTTCTCAGCGTGTGAGCTTTACTCAACATTCTCCACGCTGCTTTTTACTGTCTTATAATATTTAACACACTATATTGTAAGAACATGGAAAGGCTCTCTTATAAACAAACCGTTATCTCCTTGTTATCGCCACAACAAAAACTAATTCCTAGCCGATTTATAACTAGATCTATGTAATATAACAGAGATACCAAGGATAATACAGAAACAATTGAACAACCGGAAGTAGTAGTTTCTTAGAAAAATTCTTCTAAATATAATTTTTTGGAGTTTTTTTTTTTATTAAATATTGAAGAACATAAAATTCTCCATCTAATACACTTAAAAAATTTATTATATCTTATATAGATTTAGAGATAAAGACACTGGGCCGAATTCAACACTCGTCATTAACTTAGAAATCGTCTCTGGTAACCATAGAAACATCTTTTATCTTTTTTTATTTATGTATTATTATATAAGTTTCTCTTTATTTTGTTACTTTTAGAGAAGCTTCTTTAGCTAATGAAGAGTGCTGAATTCGGCCCACTATAATTTATAGAGTAAACTAATCGCAGAGGCTAAGGCTCTAAAGAAACCAGTTGACAAATTCCAATTTTTATAACATAGTTTGTAAATGACACATTTCAGTGTCAAAAATCAACAGTTTTAGTGACATTCTGATAGCATTTTCTGGGAAGTATATTTAATATTTCTTATTGTTTTATTAATTAAATATTTGAAATTATAGGTAAAATGCTTATATCCTTCAGAAATACCGCCAATCTGGTTAATGAATTGGAAGAATCTCTGACATTTAGAAACTTCCTCATACAATCAATACAGATATAATTAGAATTATATGTGTGTAGAAGACATGTTAAATATAATAAAAAGCAATATTTGAGTAAAGTTCTGTAATATTTTGTTATAAAACGACGGTTCGAAAGCTTATATAGCCTAATATGGAAATGGCGAGAGGTCTTGTGCTGGCCACAACAGATTTTTTTTATTATAAAACGACGTTTTGACAGTGAAGTGCAGTACAATAGGTACTTATTTACACATATATATATATATATATATATATATATATATATATATATATATATATATATATATATAACATATAATGAAAATGGAGAGAGGTATTTCACTGGCCACAAGGCCACAACAGATTTTTGTAAATGTACAGTATAATTTGTTTTTAAATAAATTAAACGTGCAGAAAATTTAACAGTAGATACACAATTAACTTCTTTATGTTACTTTTTATAAATTACATTTTATTAGGTTAGGTTACATTTTATTAGGTTACATTATTACGAATGTTGAAACTATATTTTCTGATTAGTATTGAATGCAATCATACCCATAAAAATAAACAATAAGGTACCTATTCTCTACTGAATTATCACATGGTATATATTTCGTAATACACGACACTCCTCCTGTCAACCCATAATTCATAATGCACAATTCGCATTCGCAATACGTACATTTGCATGTATAGAGTAGTGGTTCACCGTATGTGAAAGTGTTGTTGTTATTGGTTACCAGTTGCCCTAGTTACTTGCCCCGCCCACCCGCGCGCAATACAAATAACATTTTGTAATCACCCCTGGCTGCCACCTTGCAAAACACTTATCAAGTGACGTCACTCATGTGTCAGTATAAGCACTTTCTTTCATCTTGGAACTGGAGCAATGAATTCAGGTGAATTTTTATAAAATTGGTCGAATAAAATTGTAGCTGTTCTACTAAGGGCAATTATTGTTTGTATTATTTCCCGTGGCCGCGTGCCAGTACTGCCAGTGTGTCTGGTCGCGAACCTGGGGAACCGGATTCGATCCCGACAGACGCCAAATATTTTCGAATTTTAAATGGCACAAAAGTGATCCCTGTGGTGCACTCTCCACGCCAGCAATGAGTACCCATGAGGTGACGCCTGGTAAGCGCCCGCACGGTACAAATATGTCATCATCATTACCGATATCTGCGATAAAGCAGATTGTGGCACACTCAGAAATGGATAATACGCCGTAATGATACATATATTATTTGTATTAATTTTAATACTGTTGTCTTGGAAACCCTATCGGTAAACATTAAAAAATCTGTTGTGACCAGCACATGATTTCCTGCCAATTCCATGTTTAAAATAGCAATGAGCTTTAAGTAAAGTATCGCTTCCGTTTGATCGTTTGTAAACAAAATCAACATTGTTGTTCCAATAAATAGAAAAGTTTGTAATACGAAATTTAGGATTATATTTTACTATGTTTTTCCTGAAAAATCTGTGAGCAAATAAGAACTTTGCGAAGTTTTGGATCATTAATATATTTTAAGGAAAAATCGTCACACACACATTATTGTCAAAATCAGCACCAACTTCCTTATGCCCTAAAACGCAATCTGTGTAAATTCTTCGCCGTACATGATCCATTTCGTAAATGTGTAGTTGCAAACTATTATTTGACACTTTGAAATCACGTTCTTATTGAGAGCTGTTTGATATATAATGCTGCGAACATCAAACTTAAATCGAATTACCTGTATATCTAATATTTATGTATGATGGAAAATATATTATTTTTTCAAACCGTAATATCATTACAATTCTTCTTAACACGGTTTCATTATTAATTTTAATATAATTGCTTCGTGACACTGACATTTGTTTAAATATGTCATATTTGATATTAAAGTATTGTTTTTGTTTGACGCAGAGGCAAAGTAATGTACAAGAATAAATTATTTTATAATTCAATATTTAAAGTTATTTACTAAATGCTTATCGTAGAATTGAAGATTGTGCCATTATATTTAATTTGTGTTGGTAAAAGTTGCTAAAAAATTATATTCAATGAATTTTTTACAAGAAAAACTGTTAAAAGCTTGTATAAATGATACCTCCGATTATCCGATATACACTAAAAACTAACGAGCTCTTCCCACATTAGCATAGAATGAGTATACAAAATTTTAAAATTTTCTGTTTGATGGTATTTGAGTAATCGTGTCCACAAGATCCACACTCACACACAAACACACAGACACACATACATACCTACAGACATCATTGTAAAAATGATAAAATCGGATTCTGGGGACATCAAAACGTGCTTATTCACTAAAATCTCTATATGCGATTTTTAGCACGATCACTATACCTCCCTTACCTAGGGTAGCGGGAGGTAAAAACACCCGTTCGTGAAAAAAATATCTTAAATTTCCATTGTCATTTTGTAATACGTTGTAATGTAACAAGGTAGGAATAGTGAAATAACAAGTAATAACTTTAATATAAACTCTTCTAAATTATAGTTTCAATATCAACATTTTAACTCTATCATCTTTGTAAGTCAAAATTCTGTTTAGAAATAATAATCATTATTCTCTCATATATATGTTTAGTCTAGATGTCACCCGAGTAGACATTTATTTGTTGACAATTAACTGTATAAGTTATTGGCTAGACTACGTGAAGTCTTGTTATTTTACTATGGAGGCTACACCCTCGCACCCTTCTTTAGTTATACGTCTGAAAAGATAACCTTTGTTTTTAAAGCAGTCGAGATTTAGGGCTCAGTGAGTTCAGACATGTAGTCCGTGTTTAGTTTTGGGCGTTTTCCGCCAGTACTCATAATTAGATTAGAATATAACTGTAAGAGAATAGTTTTGTGTTAGTGTAATTATGTAAATAAAGTTTAGTTAAAATTAGTATCAAATATTGTGTGTGTGCCATCCATCCAAAATATGTTCATAACTCTATCATCATGTGTAAGTGTTTGGTGATAGTGTTGAGTGTAAGAGCGTGTTCTCCTCAGTAAAGTGGCATCGTTTGGCGGTAAGAAAATCAGAAGCATCTAATCCCCCCCCCCCCCCCCTGTTACATTGGCGCAGTCGGTAGGATAATATAGAGTATTGTTTTACTCCGTATTTATCCGAAAAGTTCCTATCAGTTAGAAATTTTTAGTTTGTGACCGTGGAGAGGGAAATCAGCGAAGATGTATCCGTATTCGACCACGACGCCAACGATGACACAGCCGTATCAGCCGTCACCAAATATGCTTGACGTATTACTGTCAATAAATACGTTTTCGGGTGATGGCAGGGTGGAAGAATACATCCACAACATGGTTTCAGCGAGCAGAAGATACGGCTGGGATGAAGTTTTTCTCGGCAGCGCAATGGCGTTTAGGCTCAGTGGTAAGGCAAGGGAATTATATTTTGCAATTCCATTGTACAAGCAGCCTTCCACTGGAACAGAGATGGTGCGTTGGTTAGAAATAACCTATGCAGGACGCACCATATTACCGCCATCGTTTTTCCCGTCTTGTACGCCAAGATTTTATGGGTCAGCGTGGACGCACCAGCAGGTCTACGCACCGTGTGCAGCATCAGAGTCTCCAAGATATGCGTCGCTGGCAAGTGGCCACGCTTCGGTTGGACTTGGAGAACCAGCGCTGCCTGTGGCGAAGATCAGTTTAGCTGAAATTGAGTCGCTACTTGCAGCAGAGGATAGGCATGCGGTGGTAGATATTCCGCGTCCACAAGGTCGACAAAGTGCGACAACAGCCGTCACAGCGAGTGACGATGAGGGCGTACAGGAAGGGAAAATAATTGAAGAGGATTGCCTGCCGGAGAAAACTGCTGAGAATGAGGCTGAGGACGAACACCAAGACGACGTAGCTGAAGGACACAGCTACGTAAATGATGAACATAAGGATGGCACAATATATGACAACAATCTGCACGACAAGGACCTGCAAACGGATTACAAAGAGGACATCGTGGATGGCGTCATGGACACGGTTTCCGATGAGGAAATCGTGCAAGTTTCTCGCAGCGTCCATGGAGAGCACGCCACTGGTGAGATTATCTTAAGTTCCCCTAACATCACACGCATCGCTGTTAAGTTTTTTGCTTTGCCGAGTCAGAGACCCCTGTGGTGTGAGGAACCCCCGCCGTTTCCCCTCAGTGATAGTACAGTGTCCCTTGTTTTTTTTATGACGATAGTGTAACTTTGTTTTGTTAGTGTTTAGTTTGTGTCGTTAGATAAGGTTTTAGGAACATTAAGTAGCATGTTATAATAGTAATGTTCATTAGTTAAGGAAATAAAATATACCCTTTTCCTTTTTAGCAATAATTATCTGTAGAAGATAATTATTTTGTACTTGATATTTGTTGGAATATCTCAGTTTTTATGTTTTGTGTACGCTAGCTATACGTTTCATGTTTTTGCAATTTCATGTTTTGAATTTTGAGTATTTGCAATTTGTTTTATTAGTCATTGATTTATGTTTTTCGTTTATTCGGATTTTGATCCATGTATTTGCAACATATGTTTTATGTTTAGTTTATCATTGATTCATGTTTTTGTGCATTATGTTTTATGTATTTGCGACATATGTTTAATTTGTCATTTGTTTATGTATGTGCTTTGTTTCGTGCATTATGTTTTGTGCTTTCAGTAGTTGGTTATCCTTCAGTGAGCAGGTATTAGGAATAAATATATCAATTTTGGGATATATTTATGTCTTAAGGAGGGGAGAGTGTAACAAGGTAGGAATAGTGAAATAACAAGTAATAACTTTAATATAAACTCTTCTAAATTATAGTTTCAATATCAACATTTTAACTCTATCATCTTTGTAAGTCAAAATTCTGTTTAGAAATAATAATCATTATTCTCTCATATATATGTTTAGTCTAGATGTCACCCGAGTAGACATTTATTTGTTGACAATTAACTGTATAAGTTATTGGCTAGACTACGTGAAGTCTTGTTATTTTACTATGGAGGCTACACCCTCGCACCCTTCTTTAGTTATACGTCTGAAAAGATAACCTTTGTTTTTAAAGCAGTCGAGATTTAGGGCTCAGTGAGTTCAGACATGTAGTCCGTGTTTAGTTTTGGGCGTTTTCCGCCAGTACTCATAATTAGATTAGAATATAACTGTAAGAGAATAGTTTTGTGTTAGTGTAATTATGTAAATAAAGTTTAGTTAAAATTAGTATCAAATATTGTGTGTGTGCCATCCATCCAAAATATGTTCATAACTCTATCATCATGTGTAAGTGTTTGGTGATAGTGTTGAGTGTAAGAGCGTGTTCTCCTCAGTAAAGTGGCATCGTTTGGCGGTAAGAAAATCAGAAGCATCTAATCCCCCCCCCCCCTGTTACAGTAAACCTTCTTGTAAACCGGTATTTGTGCTATACTTCTTTTGAATAGTATTGGATTTTTGACAGAGATGCGGCAAATAAATCCACCAGAGAAATTAGGAACATTTTTATCATAATTAATTGTTATAAAGCGTCAAAAACGATTCATACCCAAAGTAGGAATTTATTTTATAAAGAGGAAATGACTTATAATAACATTATTATTATAATTAAGTATTAATTGCATCCGGTTATCATTTATAAAGAAACGTATACATCGATTTCTTTATCTTTTATATAACTCTAGAAATCTAGAACATTTTGAAAAGTCATTAATTTATCCAACATAAACCAGAGAGAGAATTGTAAATTTTAAATCAAAATTTTTAAAAGTAAATTTATAAATTAAATTCATCATTAACCAGTCATGCCCTAATCGGCTACTTGCGTACCTTTTTTACCTCCCGCTACCCTAGGTAAGGGAGGTATATAGGGATCGTGCTAAAAATAGCATATAGAGGTTTTATATAATAAGCACGTTTTGTTGTCCCCAGAATCCGATTTTAACATTTTTACAATGATGTCTGTAGGTATGTATGTGTGTGTGTCTGTGTGTGTGTGTGTGTGTGTGTGTGTGTGTGTGTGTGGATCATGTGGACACGATTACTCAAATACTATCAATCAGAAAAATTTGAAATTTTGTATACCCATTCTATACTAATATGGGAAGAGCTCATTAGTTTTTAGTGTATATCGGATAACCGGAAGTATCATTTATACAAACTTTTAACAGTTTTTCTTGTAAAAAATTCATTGAATATAATTTTTTAGCAACTTTTACTAATTAAAATGGAATAAAATGGTTTAATCTTCAATTCTACGATAATAACATTTAGTAAATAACTCTAAATAACTTTAAATATGAATATATAATATAATTTATTTCCATGTATCACCTGGCCTATGCGTCAAACAAAATCATAATTTTAATGGCAGGTTTGACATATTTAAACAAATGTCACTGACAGGCAGAAATTATATTAAAATTAATAATGAAACCGTGTTAATGAGAATATAATAGTAAAATATTTTATTAAGGTTTGTAAAAATAATATATTTTCCATCATACATAAATGTTAGATGAACAGGATGATCTGATTTAAATTTGCTAATTGCTATTTTTGCAGCACTATAAATTAATATTAATTTACAACTACACATTTACGAAATGGATTATGTACGGCGAAGAATTTACAAAGATTGCGTTTTAGAGCACCTAGAAGATGACGCTGATTTTTATAAGAATGTACGTGTGTGACGATTTTTCCTTAAAGCCTATTAAAATATGATCCAAAACTTCTCAAATTTGGTATTTAAAACTCATATATAATTTGAAACAACATATTAGATTTTAACCATATATGATAAATCGGATGTAGTATTTAATTTGGAGCTCTAACAAATTTTTGAGGAAAAACAATAAAACAATCCAAAATTTCGTATTACAGACTTTTCTATTTATTGGACAACAAATTAGATTTTATTTACAAACGATTAACCGGAAATGATACTTTACTTAAAGCTCACTGCTATTTTAAACATGGAATTGGCGGGAGGTCATGTGTTGGCCACATCAGATTTTTTATTTAATATTTTTAGAGAGCAGGTAAAAACTTGCTACCCGTATTTTTTCTTTTGGCAAAATTTTTATTAGTTTGCCAGAAAAGAAATAATGAAATTTGATTATTTGAATTCCCGCCATATATGACGTAGAATTACTCCGCACCAATGAATGATCGTAAAGCCATAGCGTTTGTTTGTACGGGTAATGTAGATCTCCTGTTTGACGTTTCAACAATAGTTTGGCGGTTAGTATTTTAGTTTGTCTTTTTGGTATCGATATTTTAAATTACATGTAACTACTTATGTGTTTATTTGTGAAGTAATTAATATGTTTGAGAGGCCAGAGAGAGAGAGACAGAAAAATGAACTAATGTCAAATTCAAATTAAAACTTTCTCGCACGTCATGCCATCTATACGGTACATTTTTAAACATGGTTTCTTTCTCGAGTTTAATATAATGACGTCACATAAAATTTTCTAAAAAACAAGTAATTTTTAAGAAATAAAATTTATATTTTTATATGTGTTTTCAACAGAGCTGGGCAAGTTACTTTTAAAATGTAACTAGTTACAGTTACAGTTACCTCCAAAAAAAAGTAACTAAGTTACTTAAGTTACTTTGGTGAAAGAACTAAGTTATTTACTAAGTTATTTAAAAGTAACTTAGTTACTTTGAGTTACTTTCTAACTACTTTTAATGGCGTGAAGTGTAGACTTAGACTGTTGACTTAGTTATTGTGTAGGATACATTTCAGGGAGTTTTTGCACTAAGTACGTTAACCTAAATTTTAACGTTATTGCTTGGCAACACCCAATCAGATTATTATTGTTAATGTCAACCGACCTACAGGGCCTTATTACCGCCTAGGCCCACGAGGCTACGGCCTAGGGCCCGCTTTGACAAGGGGCCCGCAGGGCCCAGTTGCTGTGATTTTTTTAAAATTTATTAATTTATTTTTCAATTTTAATTTCTTATACCAAGATATAAAGAATCTACTTTCTTTCTAACATGACATGACCATTATAATGTATAAAACATGCAGACATTATTTCCTACCTAGACTTATTAGTGGATAATGATTAATTTATTGGAAACCTCGGAGCAGACGTCGATTTTCAATCTGAGGCCCCGCGCTCACATATATAAGAAATTTTGATGAAAAAGTATCTTTTTATAAATATTTGGGGCCCCGCTACGCTAATAACATATTCCCGAGAACCGGCAAAATCGCCAACCGTCCCTAGAAAGGAGTAACAAAATATTACGCTAAAATTTCACCTCAAACTAGAATCGAGCATGCGATACTGTATAATTGATCAGCTTTTCTCTCAGCAGGCAATTTTATTTTTTTCTTTAATAAATAAACTTACATTATAATTATACAAATATTTGTACGTACTTGTTTTTTACTATAAAGAGGGAGGGGGGCCCGAAAAAAAATTTGGCCTGGTGCCCAAAAATCTGATAAAAAGGCCCTACGGACCTACATTATAATATAACATAAAAATTAAAAGTGACATTTTATCTTGTGAGAAGGGAATTTGCAAAAATGAGACGAATTCAAGTCTTGAAACCCTTAGAACAACGAACAAAATACACTATATTTTGTATAACCTGAAAATTGGAATAATTTTGATGATATAGTGGCAGCTTAATTATAATTTATAAAACGTATCATTTGTAAGCGAGGAAAATATTTGAAAATAATATATTTTATAAGTCAAATTTAACATTTAGTGACTTTTTAATTCTAGAATTAAAAGTTAAAATAATGTGTTATTTTTAGTTTTTCTGTTTACCGTACAAAAACTCTATTATTTATGAATGTAATTATTTTATTATCTATTATGGCTTAAATCAATCAACAATAATATTGAATTTAATTATTACATACATTTATTTAAAACAAAACATTTTTAGTTGGTGTTTCTAAAAAAGGCATCAGCCTCAACAAAATATTTCTTAGAAATTTAAATCCCCCCGTTACTTTTTATGACTAAGTTACATTACCGCAGCAAGTTAAGTTACAGTTACAGTTACCATATTTTAAAAAGTAACTAAGTTACGTTACAAGTTACGTAAAAGTAACTAGTTAGTAACTAAGTTACTAAAGTAACTAGTTACTGCCCAGCTCTGGTTTTCAACATAACATTACGTACATAGTGATAGAAATCGGATTTTCAGTACCACGTAAGTAGCCTATTGTATATGAAAACGTCAGTTTTATAAGTATAAATGCTACATCTTTGAGATTTGGGTATTTGTTAACTTCTAATCTTTTCCAAAATCAAGAAACTTACCAACATTTATAAAATTTTGATGCAATTCCACTCCACCATAAAATCATCTTCTACATCATTTCCAATTATTAACAAGTATAGAAAAACCACATCATCCAATTTACTATTCCATCTCTGCCCTAATTGAATTTATTCGCATTTCTCTGTTGCTTCAGCTAGAGATAAAAAAAAACCTGCAGGTGTAGTTTCGCAGAGTGTAATTGTGTTTATGTCCTCAACAGTTACAGTCACACAAACAATTACCCACAATTCATTTTCCCTCAACGGCCAACGACAACGTGACCGTATATGTCATTAACTGCAAACAGCACAAGCTTACGGGGCAATTAAATCGAGTATTGGGAATTCATTTGAGAGAAGGAAAGAATTGAAATGGTCTTTAAATAAAACTAGATAGAGATAATGGGTAATTCTTGTTGTTGATGTCTTCGATTTTTAATTATAGATAGGCATCAAACAAAGATTGGTTAAAGCAAATAAACGGTTACGTAAAAACAACCAGCACAATACCTTCCGTCAATTCTATGTATTTTATATAAATCCCGTACAAAAAGTTCCTTGGAAACGATTCTACATATCCAATAAAATTGTAATACGAATATATACTATTTTCTACAAATTCCATGCCGAGAGTTTCATGGAAAAAAAATCCAATAAAATTATAACTCTAACATACACCATGTAAATTGCACTTGACACTGACATCTGTCAATTAGAATTAGTTGAACATGTCAGCCGTTTTCATGATTTTAGCAAAGCTAGCTGATTCATGAAAGTTAATCTCTTTATAATTCTTTAACTCTATATCTATTGAATATGAAGGAAAATGTTTTATAAAATCATACAGACAATAACATATTTTTTCATATTGATAATCACAGAAAATGTCAAAAAATGAAATTTATCTGCGTTTTTTCAAGAAAAACCGTTAAGAATTTCAAATAAGAGGACTTCCGGTTGACCAATTATAACCAAAATCTAATCAGGCCTTTATATAGATGTGAAGAAGAGGAATAGAAAAGAACTATAATTTTTAGAATAGTAATATTGGAGTTATAGACGGAAAAAAAATTGTCACACATGGATACACACATACACACACACATAATAATAATAATAATAAATTTATTTCCAACGACCAAAATACAATGGTATAGGAAAAGTCAGAATAAAATACATAAAATGTACAATAATAAATCACAGTTAAAATTTATCCGACAAAAATTCGTCTCCACTATAGTATGCTTTTAATAAAAGATATTGTTTAAGTCCACTTTTAAACTTACTAACAGACGTAATATCTTTAAGAATCTGAGGCAGTCTATTGTATAATATCAGTCCGTAATAACTTGGATTGCTTTCAGTTTTCTTAATCTTGTTTTGGGTACTTGTAAATTTAGTTTACCACGAGTATCGTAACTGTGAACGTCACTTTTTGTAGGTAATTTATTTAAATTGTTTTTTATATGAAAGATAACATTATAAATATAGATGCAAGGTAAAGTCAATAGACCCTCTTTTTTAAAAATATCTTTACATGAGGATCTTTTATTTAAGGAGAACATATTTCTAATTGCATGCTTCTGAATTCTGAAAACACGTATGGCACAAGGTGAGTTTCCCCAAAATATTATTCCATAACACAATATGGAATAAAATTTTGAATAATAAAAAACTTTTGTTATATACAAATTAGTCATTAATTTGAGTTTTTTAATTATATAATACAAAGAAGATAAAGTTTTACGAATAGAATCTACATGGTTATTCCAAGTTAGATTATTTTGAATATTTAGACCTAAAACTTTTGTAGTTTTGACACTGAGCAATGCTTGGCCATAAACATTTATTGTGTTCTCGTTATTTATATTACAGTTTGAAAAACTCATCAGTATGGATTTATTAACATTTAGTGCTAGACCTAGTGATGCAAACCAGGAAAATAAATTGCCAACAATATTTGGTATATCCTGTAAAGATGATACAAGAAAAACTACATCGTCCGCGTAAATAATAAATTTATTGTTATGAAAAATATTTTTTATTCCATTGATGTAGAGGATAAATAGTATTGGGCCAAGAATTGAGCCTTGTGGAACGCCACAATTTAGTACTAGAGGATCAGACGTTTGATTTTCATACACGTACATACACACATAGGTACACATATAGACATCATCGTCAAACTAGTAAAATCGTATTCTAGGACCCTAAAACGTGCTTATTCATTAAAAATACCACCGAATTTTTTGACCAAAGACAATAATTCTTTCGGCTATTTTAAATATAGATTTAAACTTTTAAAAAACTGTGGGCCTAATGACTGGTAATAATAGTTCAACCGGTATTTTAAGGGTCATCATGTAGTCCATATGTACCTTCTACCGTGATCCTTTACTTTTGGCACAATGAAAAACAATATCTTAAATATTAAACGTATGTAGTTAAAAATATCTTACAAGACATATGGGACAATATTCACAAAAAAAAAATTAGGGCTGGTTTATGATAATTTTAATTTATTAATTTACAATATTCTACTAGTAAACTACTACTAAAGAAGCTGTCGGAAGCATAATTATAACTATAGTCTATTTGAGAATGACTGGCAGTAATAAATCATTCTGTCAAAGACATTCCAGTGGCGCGCCAATAATTGTTTGCACAGGGATAGTCGAAATGACTAAATTCGGTAGAGAACTATAGTTTTAGGTCTAACTTTTTATGGATGCATTAAAACATGTGACTGCCGATAATTGGAAAAACTGTATTCAACATGTCATAAAGGAAGAAGACCAAATGTGCAAACTTGACCATCTGATAGACGAAACGATCGAGCCATTTATAATTTCAGTAGGACAAGATTCAGAATCAGATTCTGATTTTTAATAATTTATGTATAAATATATAAGTATATGTACGTAATGTAATATGTATATTTAATAGAAATATGACAGGTACCAATATCTTGACAACACACATGAAATAAGTATAAATTTTAGTATGTAACAAATAAAAATGTAAATATTGAATGTATGTATGTAAATATTAAATGAACCTATGCAATATAATAATAATGACTGAGAAAGTTATATTTAAATATTAAAAACTTTTATTTTTAGTAAATGTATAAACAGATCACTCTACAAATCCTATCTACGTCTATGACACAGTCCGACGGGGATTATCGGACGGCATTTCTATTGTTCGACAAGTAAGTTTCGTTCCAGGTACAAAGCGTGCGGCTTATTTTGACCATCCTAGTGTAGTTACAACTGATTTTTCTGGTAGTTTTATTTGCCGCATTGCTGGCAAAAATCCAATACTACTCTTGCAAATAATGATTTATTACTGCCAGTCATTCTCAAATAGACTATAGTCGAAAGAATTTTGTAGAAATATCTCACCATTTGCGTAGGTTTTATAATTTGTTGTTGAAAGTGTAAACCGGCCAAACTATTATTATAAGTTTGGGCAAGGTAATCCTATAGTTAAAATTACAAAGTTTGGAGGCGAAGTTAAATGCCACTTTTTGATTCTAGTTAGGATAATGCGGGGAGAACCGGAAAGGGATGGAATTGTTCGAAATAATCATAAGATCAAATAATGTAAAATAATGATCGTAAACAGTTATACAAATTTCTCTAAAATTTCTTTATGCAACAGAATCAACAAGAAAAAAAATCCAAAAATAGGTCTGCAAGTACTATTGATATTCACTATATTTGAAAGTAGATAAACATATAAATTAATTGATATGGCAAAAAATTCACGTTCAATAATTTATCTTCCATTTCACCTGTTACTGCCATCCATTCCAGTTATCTTATATCTACAACTTCTATCGTACATGATTGCATGTAATGTCTGATTTATTATCTGATATGTGGCATTTAGAGCTGTAGTTTCCCAGCCGAACCCAGATTGTCGCTGAGTAGGCGGCTAATGTAAGCATCCGTATCCGAACAGTTAAAGAGAAGAACACGCCACAAACATCATTTATTATATACAAAGACATGGGAAAATGAGAAAAATAGTCTAATATCAATAGGTTATTAATAGAGTTCTACACTATAATAACAATTTAAAAAATCTGTTGTGGCCAGCACAAGTATTGTATTGCACTTCGCTATCGAACCGTCATTTTATAACAAAATATTACAGAACTTTACCCAAATATTGTTTTTTATTGTATTTAACATGTCTTCTGCACACATACAATTCTAATTATATCTATTTTTCATTGTATGAGGAAGTTCCTATATGTCAGAAATTCTTCCAATTCATTAACCAGATTAGCGGTATTTCTGATGAATATATGCATTTTACCTACAATTTTAAATATATAATTAATAAAACAATAAGAAAGATTAAATATACTTCCCGAAAAATCTGTTGTGGCCAGCTCAAGACCTTCAATTAATTTGATATATTTTGTACAAATCCCATACCAAAAGTTCATTAAAAAAGATTCTATAAATCCAATAAAATTATCACATGAATATACATTATGTATACTCATACATAAATACTCTAAAAATGCGTACACTCACGTAACATTCTCTTTACAATCAAATAATCTTACTACCAAGTTTATATCTCTACCTATTTTTGCATTATTGCCCCAAAAGTCAATATACTCCACATTTAGATAAAAACTTCAAAATTTTCAAAAATCTAATTTTTATGTATCTAGATACTTCTTAATGCGCTGATTCCAAATTTTGAAACCGCAGGTCGATATCTGTTTTCGTTTTCGAGATATTTAAATTCAAAGTTTTGCTCAAAACTGCCCATTTTTGGGTATTAACCTAAAAATGGGTCGAGATATGAATTTGGCGTCAACACCATTCGATTCTACGGGCAAAATTACATAAGTACACAAATTTTCAGAATGTTTGAACACCGCATACAATCTCTAAAGCAAAATAACTGAAAATGGCCAAAAATCGCAAAAATCTAAGGTGTACCCCTTACGATTTTTTCAGATTTTGGCCATTTTCAGGGGTTTTCAAGCTTTTATTCATAAAAAATGAACCGGTTGGACAAAAATTATGAAAATTGCTATACTTATGTATTTTTATCCGTAGAATCGAATGGTGATGTCGCCAAATTCATATCTCGACCCATTTTTGGGTTAATACCAAAAAATGGGCAGTTTTGAGCAAAATTTTGAATCTAAATATCTCGAGAACGAAAAGAGATATCAACCTGCGGTTTCAAAATTTGGAATCAGCGCATTGAAAAGTATCTAGATACATAAAAATTAGATTATTGAAAATTTTAAAGTTTTTATCTAAATGTGGGGTATATTGACTTTTGGGGCAATAATTCAAAAATGGGTAGAAATATAAACTTTGCAGTAATATTATTTGATTGTAAAGAGAATGTTACGTAAGTGTACGCATTTTTAGAGTATTTGAACAACTGTGTGAATTTATAACACGAACATAATACAATTTTTTACAAATTCCATATTAAAAGTTCCTTTGAAAAGATTCTATAAATCCAATAAAATTATAACATGAACATTCACTATGTAAATTGCACTTGACAATTCCTTCATTCTAATTCAGCTTTCTCGAATTTATTAAGGGTCACTGTTTCTTACTCTTCTCTTTTACTCATTATGTCGAAAATTTACTGAGAATTACTCTTTCAAAAACCGTCGGTGTCAGATCCTCGTGTGTCAATCCGTATACAAAAAAAAGTTCGGAGCTACAGTGACTTTTACAGCTCATCTGTATCTCTTTAGCTGCATATGATCAGATTGTCTTGTTTAACACTGATTAATTACTTATAAGTTTCAAATAAATATAATCACTTTAACACCTGTAAAAGATAACTAACTTTTTGTAATATTAATAGACTTTAATAGAATTCATGGCAATTAAAATTCACACAATAAATTTAAAATGATAATAGCTTAGTCATTCTATGTTTTTATCTAGTATTCATTAATTCAAACGACTTGCTATTTTAAATAACCAGTAAGTCGTTAGTATTGCAATCAGGATGAGACAAATGAAAGAACAAGTGTACGACACACAACGAATACATAGTACTTCGCATTTGCATTATTTAACCTTTAACCGACTAAGTGGGGTAACTTAGTGACCCCAGATACACATTTTACTTGAGATTTCTTTGAATTTTTTTTTCTTATGTTGAAGTTTCATATAATAATCCCTTCTGTCACCTACTTTCAGGTAACTTACCCACGAACTGTTAAAAAAAATGGTACAGAGTAAAAGAAAAATAAATAGAGCAATTCCACCACCCGCACCGATAGCCGCCAATAGAAACAGGGGTAGGTGCTCTCTGCACACGACAGAATGACTAAAAATTAGGCTCAGATGCTCAAAGTGTCAAAAAACACTGACAAATTAAAAGAATAAATACTTTTTCTGAAAGCTGCGCCAATGCAGATTAATGTTTGCAGAGTTTTTCTTTTTCTTTTCGAGTTGATATTTTTGCATACTACACAATAATAGTATATTAAAGAACAAGTTTTATAAGACATGTTTTTTTCGCACGCGTCAAAGTCTTATAAAATGAGTTCTTTATACTATTTTTTAGATTTTGCGCCTTCTACATACTAAAATATTGTAAAAAACTGCTAATATTAAACCGAGTCAATTTAAGGAAATTTGCAAGTGAAATGTTGTAGTTGGTATCACTGAACTGACCACATTCAATTATTATTTATTTGAACATTTGAAGGTTAAATTTAAGTATTTGTAGTGTAAATGTCATCTAGTACCAACCTTCTAAAACAAAAAAATGCGTATCGTAATGACTTCATTATGAACGCAAAATCTAAAAATATGTTTTAGTTTATGAATGAAGCTTTAATAAACCTATTAATCATATATTTTAGGTTCATACATGTATTAAGTAATAGAGCTGTTGCAAGAATTTTTATATGACTTCTAAGTATTAAATTTGAAAAGATATTGTTCTTTAAAAAGCCTCAAATTTGAAAATATCACGAAATATCCTTCAGATATTTTACAATTAATTTTTGAAATTTGGATAAAATTTTGAATAAGTCACGTGATCTGAAACAGAATGTGACGTCACAGTACATACATCTTCAGCGGTTCTAAGGTGTCAAATGTATTGTCAAATTTGTCAAACAAGTGTCAAATAAGAATCACGACCAGAACTTTAAAGTAAAATATATTATCAATTTATATAATAAATTCAATTTTTATATTTTATTTTACCTCAACTCTTTAACACCCCTTATTTCGGTAGCAGTAAAACAATCGTTCTGATATAAATTCAGCCATCATCCAGATATCGACCTTTGGTTAATTGTCCGACTTAGCTTGAGTGTAATTTGAATTAGCCATTATTACTTTATTATTCATTTACAATGAGCAATGTCAGCGTCAAATGTCAAATTAAAAGATTTTGTTATTAACATGTGACAAACTTTAGCCTACGTTTATTTATATAAATAATATGAATACACGTAGGTGATGGAAAAACTATTTTCCTATTGGCTATTAATGATGTAATGTATGTGCTTCTACGTCACAGGAGTGGGGGGTAGTTTTCCAGGACGCCAATCTTCTTATTTAATTATTTCCACAAATAACAACAAATTATTAAAATAAAAATTATTACTAAGAAAATCATTCCATAAACTTCCATTTAAAATAGTTTTTGAAAAATGTGAAACATTCAGTTGGTTAAGTTAAATTACATTACATTTTTTGGTATATGTATATTGAGATGTTTGTTAAAAATAGATGAAATTTGTGAAACCTTCTTTCGGATTTTATAAAAAAAATTAACAAGTTCGTGATTATAAATCTGTAGGAAAAGTCTATAAATAAGATATTTATTTATTGACTCAAGTCATCGACCGGAATTTTAATATTTGTACAAAAAAGAAACACGTGTAGCCGTTTTTCTAACAAGTTAACATGTAACCTGTTTGAAAAACATACCTGGTTAATATGTTATAATTAGGTAAGTGATATGTGTGAGTGTGAGTTGAGCGAATTATGTGTAGTGTAATCCTTGAACTAAATGCAGAGCGAGCCTGTTGCAAATGAAACTGAAGTTATGTTTCCTGAAATAGTATATTGTGTTATTAGGAGTAAAACTGATTCTTTGTGTGGTAGGCATGTAGGTTTGCACGACGAGTGGTAGCGAGTCGGACAATTACATGCGAGGCACACAATGACACTTTTACTTCGAATGACACATTATATTTTTTCTTCAAATATATGTATTTAAATAAAATAATTAAAACTTGACGTGACAATAATTATAAATATTTTACGTAAAGGACGTTTGCTGATTTCAATTGCTCTGTTGCTATACTTTCGTATTTGTTCACTTTTTGTTATAAACATTTAAGTGAAAATTTTCACGTTTTGACGTTTAAATAAATAAAATAAATATATCATCACAGCATATTACCCATTTCTGGGTGTGCCAGTATCTACAAAACATGTAGACATCGGTAATGATGACGATATATTTTACCGTGTGGGCGCTTACCAGGCGTCACCTCACGGGTACTCATAACTGGTGTGGAGAGTGCACCACAGGGGTCACTTTTGTGCCATTTAAAATTCGAAATATTTGGCGCCGGTCGTGATCGAACCCGGTTCCCCCAGGTTCGCGTCCAGACACGTTTAAATAAAAACTATGCAATTTTATATTCTCCTTATGTGCAATTATATCAGAATTTGAAGTAGTGCCATACACGGCCCTTGAAGTTGTTTAGTTGGATGGAAGTTCAACAATATTGCTGAAGGATATAATACGTCGAAGAATCGATGAAAAATAATATGAACTTTTATTATCACTTTAATTCTAAGTATTCTTACCATAATTAACAATATGTAAGTCTGCTATTTATTAATACGTTATTTCGTTAAATATAAACTTCACATTTCAATTTGCAGATTATCAATTTAAATTTGACAGCTATTGGAGGTTTTTAGTAACTTTATTCTTAGGTTATCTAGTGTATAGTGCAACTTGGGGCGATATGACAGATTTCTATTTTACAAGTTACTTCTTATTCGCTCATTTTATATAGTTGCTATATATATTTATTTATTTCATTTCTACCTTGTAAATCAAGTCACAAAAGATGCCATTTTTATGACGTTTGAAGAAAAACTATATTATGGTCCTATTTGGTTATTTGGCCGTCGGTAAATTTCATGACAATTCAGAAAAAGGATGTTTTATTAAAAGTTTTCCTAAGGGTGGCACATTTTCTAGCAATGGCTTGTATGTAACACTGTTTTTCTAAAAACTGTGTGTTATAATTTAAAGTATTGAAGGTGGTCATGGATTAATTACAGTGTAACATGTGCTAATTGCAACAGTTTTCGAGAAATTGCGTGATTCGTTTCTAAGAACAAGAAAGTGTGAGTGTGAAATACGTGACAGATAAAAGAGATTTTGCCCTCTGAAGCAACACTAACCTTAGTTTTTAATACCAAAAGCCTCTTTCTCGAAAAAGTGTAAAATCAGACACATTGATAACACTTTTTTTACTAATTTTAAATTAAAGAACACCGACATAAGGTGATAGTGATAAATATTATTTGGAAAGTAAATTTGTGTTTTCCTAGAAGAAATCTGAAGTGTTGCGTATTGAAGAATGTAGTAATTAGCTACATGTGAAAAGTCGATGGCTGTAATTGGCACATGTATTAAGTAACACATAATTCACTATGGCACGAGCGCTCTATGTACTTATATGTATATGTTTATATAAAAATACCCATTATATCGTTTTCAAATTAAAATAATCCAACAAGGCCGATCGATAATAATAATAATAATAATAATAATAATAATTTGTTGTTATTTTGTGAATCTAATACCTCTCTTAGCGAGAGGTAAACAGGAGCAACTCATTTTCGTTTTCTAATACTTATTTTCATTCCAAATATTAAAAACACAATAGTGAAAAAACTTTGTTTACTAAAAGCAACCTAATTTTTTTCACGTAACATCAAATATGTTTTTTTACTTCCAACACAGTCCCTTAGTTTTGTTTATTATGTATTAAAATAGAATAAACTTTAAATAATTAATTTAATGTCGTCCAATTTAATTTGTTTTTAAGACTTTGTTTTACGGGCACTTTGCGTGTAGGTATTTAAAGTGTATACAGACAGCACAAAGTTGTTGCTCCATACTCACTTTGTTTAACCTATAAAACATCAGCGATCACGAAATTTATGTGCAGTTTATTTTGGGAATAGTTAAACAATCTACATTGATCCCACATGCATTCAATGAATAACACATTGTGTATTATCAATGAAATTACAAGTGTACGAAATAATTAAAAATTGCGTTTGTCTTTGTAGGCGTGGGTGTATAAAAATAAATTATATTTTACACCTACATAATATATTAATATAAAGACAAATATTGTACGTACTTAAAATTAATTGCAGCCAAATTATAAATATAAGATTAATTGTTTCATACAAGTATCTATAAATTACTCATCTCTAAATGATTTATAGTTTTATAGTTAATCTCTTTATAACTCTTTAACTCTATATGTGTTGAATATTACAACAAAATGTCAAAAAATAACTACGTTTTTTTTAAGAAAAACTGTTAAAAACTTCAAATAAGGGTATTTTCGGTGAATCAATTATAACCAACATCTAATCAGCTCTTCATATGGATGTAAAGAAGAGGAATACGAAAGAATTATAATTTTTAAAATTGAAGTATTGGAGTTATCGTCGGAGAAAAATTTGTCACACACAGACACACACACACACATATATACACACACACATATATACACACACAGACACAGTAGAATATATGACATTTTGACTCCAACCGTTCTATGAACAAATTTTATACTCATCCCTAATTCATTATATTGATTACTTATAGTTAACTTTAAATGTTTTAAATTGGTAGGTATAATAAAAATGAATGTGTTTACTTCGGAATATGAGTACCTTCGTAATTATAATTTATGTACCTAGTTATACTTAAGTAATATTTTAAGTAATTTATATTAATGTTGAAAGCAAAATTATTTGCTCATAAATAATATTCGATGTAATTATAATTAATAGTTATGTTGAATATATAATTATTATGTCACGTGCCTATATTTCTCTTATAAGCAGTACGACAGTCTCTATACATGTTATATAAAATTATACTAATAATATTTCATATTCTGAAAACCTCCAATTATGTACATTATAAGAAAATTATTGAATTCATTAAATTTTACATCATAATATAAATGTTATATCTACGTTTAAATAAAAAGCAAATGTCTATACTCGACGTCAAATAAATATGCCACATACCAGAGGTCCAAAAACAAATCTGAAAAACAGAGCAGATTAAGATTACTCAGTATGTCAACCATACCAGAGGTCCAAAACTGTTGTATGATCGCATGGTTGACATGTTGAGTAATCCATTCTGCTCTTAGACAAGTTTACAGATTATAGCAACTAAGTTTTTAGTTAAGGTGTACAGATTTCCAGCCCGATTCACAAAAAAGTTTAAGCTAAATCCTCATTTTTGGATTAGTGAATTCTATTCTATTCCGGTATATAAAATTTAATTTTCATGATATTATCAATATAGGTAGATACTAGGAATAGATTAGACTATATTTTAAGATATAAACTTTCAAAATTAGAGTAGAATTCGCTAATTCTAAATGAGGATTAGCTTAAACATTTTTGTGAATCGGGCTGTTAATTAATCCTTGAATCAGAGTATCGTCCATATTTTCCGAAAACATTTTACACATTCTAACACTATTTATCCGCTTATATACACCATTATTTATATTTATACTCTTATATTTTTATCTCTAGAGAGGTATTGGAATCATGCTAAAATTCGAATATCCAGATTTTAGCAAATAAGCACTTTTAAAGATCCCTATAATCATTTTTACGATGATGTCCGTGAGTGTATGTGTGTGTGTGTGTTTGTGTGTGTGTGTGTTTTTAAATACTATAAGACTTAAAAAATATTTAACTGCAGTTTCCTCAATAACAGTTTCTTTTAAAAAATCTTCTAATTATTATTTTTTGAAAATTTCTGTTATTACTATTATTGAAGAACATAAAATTCTACATCTGATACATTTAAAATTTTTATTATATCTTGTACAGATTTACATATAAAGGCACTGTAATATATAGAATAATCTAATCGCAGAGGCTACGGCACTAAGGAAACCAGTTGACAAATTCAAATAGTTATAACATAGTTTGTAAATGACAGATGTCAGTGTCAAAAATCAACAGTTTTAGTGACATTCTGACTTTTTCTGGAAAGTACATTTAATCTTTCTTATTGTTTTATTAATTAAATATTTAAAATTGTAGGTAAAATTCATATATCCATAAGAAATACCGCCAATCTTGCTAATGAATTGGAAGAATCTCTGACATTTAGGAACTTACTCATACAATGAAATATATAGATATAATTAGAATTGTATGTGTGCAGAAGACATGTTAAATGCAATAGAAAACAATATTTGGGTAAAGTTCTGTAATGTTTTTGTTATAAAACGACTGTTCCATACCGAAGTCCAATACAATACTGATATAACATAAAATGAAAATGGCGAGAGGTCTTGTGCTGCCCATAACAGATTTTTTCTGTTATATTTCTTTCCTGCAAAATTTCAACACAATACTTTCGAACCATTGTCATATATTAAAATATTTATATTTCAATGATGATATCAAGAATAACCTAAAATCTGTCAAACCTGTCAAACAAAAGATTTGACAAGTAATGGAAACAAAGACAACAAATCGGAATTATGTATGATTATCTCTGTCGATCTGTCCGGGTACATGGTAAAGATTCACTCGCTCCATCCAGTATTTAACAAATCCCTGATATTTTCCGTAAACTTATTTTACACATTCTAACGTTATTTATCCGTTTATATGCACTATTATTTATATTTATACTCTTAAATTTTCTAAATTATTATCCTTTTTCCAAGAATGTAGCCAGCTTAAAATAATTAAATAACTATTAAATTTTATTTAACATATTTTAAACTTTCCTACCTTGCTTTGTATGATCGCATGGAAGACATCCTTCTGATACCTCTCCTCCTTATTAACAATCTGCGCCACATCCCTCAACAGTTTCTTATACACTCTTTCCCGCAAGTTTTCCTGCTCCATGCTCGACATATACCCACTCCCGTTTTCACTGCCCGGTACCGCACTTTTGCTATGCTCTTTCCCGATTCCTGACACTGTTTCCGCGCTCCCGTTGCGACTAGCAGGAACGCGTGGACGCAGGACTCCTGATTCGGCGCAGCCTGGACGCGATGCAGGAATGGAAGGGGATTCCAGAGAAGTTTGTGTTAAGACGTGGCGAAGACGAGGGGATTCAGCAGGAGTTGGTTGTTGGATAGTTTCTTTAATCATATTGGAAGCTTTGTTGTTTAAAGTTTTTTACTCATTTTTTTGTTAAGGTGTGTTATTCAGATACATGTATGAAAATATGTGTGAGATACATCGGGGGTATAAAATAACAAGGTTCTAATCAGGAGTGGGATCACGTAAAAGTGAAAACGATATTGCGATTATCGAGAAGTGAAAACGACATTCGTTTCCTTAGCGATCACGTAAAATTAGTCACTCACTACGTTTTCAACTTCGGTTATTTCCGTAAAGTGACTACGTTTTGTGAAAACGATATCGTTTACAAACTAATGTTTTTGTATTAAATAGTAGTTTTGACAGATAATTTATATGAATGTCATTAAAATTTTTAATCTAATGTCAAAAAGTATTATTCTCGCCCTTCGTTTTTATTTCGTTCGTAATAGCAATGCAAATTTTAATTTTATGTAAAAACTACAAAATATTAAACACAAAACACAAGCTAGAATCGTTATATTTGATGTTTCGCAGAATATAATATTATTAAAATATTAATAAAATTTTCTTTCTTGGATTTATTCTTGTAATCAATCAAAATATGCTTTGTTGTAATCAACACTTTTACAGTTATTGGAATATCAATTTTGCCCGAAAATATTTCTTTTGGGTAGTTCTTTCATTAAATTTTAATAGTAAATCAGGGAAATTTCAGTAGAAATAAGAAAATATCTAATCACCAAGATTTCAATTTTCGATCATAGATTTCAAAAGAGTAAAAATATATAGTAAATCATATGCATTTATTTCTTCGCAACATGCTTATTAAAATATTCATGATTTTTTTTCTTAGATTCATTCTTGTAATCAATTTTCATTTTATAATTATGGTATTTTATTACAATTATTTCATTTTCGCCTTACTAAATAAAATAATAAAATATACCTTTCAAATTTATAATATTAATTTATTTTATAGGTTATATATAATGACATTTCTTTCATTCTTTCCAAAACGTCAAATTCAATTCACTGCTCACTACATTCTTTTACCTAAGTGCAAGTAAATAAGAAAAGGATATACGTATACCCAAATGTATAAAATAAAAAGAGACGTAAGAAACGACTATCGTTTTCACATGCTTTGAGAGTGTCGACTAGAATTCACATTTTTTTCAGTCTAAAACGATATCGTTTTCGGTTTTCACTATTTACGTGATCGCATTCCACACGCAATATCGTTTTCACAGTTACGTGATCCCACTCCAGCAGTGAATAAAGAAACGATGTGATGAATTTACGATTCATGCGCACTACTCAACGGTGAATAAAGAAACTCGCCCTAATAAGGCGAGGAAAATGATTTTAAATTTTAAATCGCTATTAGTGATTTTGTCGAGACGAGATATTTCTCGATTCTCGTCTCGTCTCTTACTCGAGATATCTCGAGACAGGAATGTAAAAAATATTTTACGAGACGAGAAATATTTTCTGAGATCTCGATTCTCGAAAACTGTTCCGAGATTTCTCGGTTGTTATTTTTCTCATGAGTTATATTTGCAAAAAGACAATAAAGTATTTCACATTTTATCTGTCTGAATTTGTTAAGCGTACATTAGACGATGGAGTTTTTCATTTCAAGTTTTCTCTCTCGCACTTTTAACGAAAATCTTTTAAAGAAAACTGGAACATGCGCTACTTGTTCCTTAAAAGTCCCTACAAATTTTAAATTTCATTTGTGTTTATATTTTAGATGTATACAAGTAGTGTTATATTAAACTGAAAAATGGCAAAATGGGATAGAGAAGTAATTGAAATCTTAATGTAAGTATAACTTAAATTTTGACACTTGGATATTTTAATTCACGCAAAACTTGATCGTGTAAATATACTTGTAAGGTCACTTATAAAGACACTTTTCAAGTCACTTGACAATAAAAACTTCATCGTGTAATCCAGGCTTTAGCTAAGATTTTTACCGTTATTTTCTTTTTAATGTTTATAACAGATTAGAAAATACTAGATAAATATTAAATTAATAAAATTTTAACAATAAAATTTGCATAAGTTTTAGGTTTTATCAAATTTTGACAGATAAAACGACAAATATTTATCTTTTTATTCAAATTACTATTAATATAAAATTGTATAAATTAATATAATAATTAGTTTATGGGACCAAAATATACACATTAAATTTCCGTCGAGCAATCTCGGCGAGAATCTCGGCCGAGACGAGACTCTATTGAACGAGACGAGACATAATTTTTTGAATTTGAAACGAGACGAGACGAGACAATGAATTTCTCGTCTTGTTTCGTCTCGAACGAATCACTAAAAATGTAATTTTAAGAGAATGATACAATTTTATGAATTACCACTGAAATATATACTAACTGGAATGCGCGTACGAACCGTGACCGTGAAGCATATTGAAATCCTGCTGCTGGAGTAGTCGGCAAACATCGAGACAGTTCGTGAGTAGACGGAAGCCTGCTGCTGGAGTAGTTGGCAAACATCGAGACAGTTCGTGAGTAGACGGAAATTATTTCGTGTGGCGCATGTTTAAATAAATGAAGCATAATATGAAAACAAAGCGATCAGCTATGATACGAGTTATTCGGCTAGGTTCGGTTCGGCACGAACGTGCGCGAACAGGACCAGCCATTATTGTTCAATGAGCTTCAGTGCAGCGTACGCTGATAGGTAGAGTATGCGAGTTCCAGTTAGTATATATTTCAGTGTGAATTACCAATAATGAAAAAAACAATTGTTATAAATTGTTGAAATGTCCAAATTTAAATTAATAACGTAATTTTTTAAATGTTTCACGGATAGATTTGTATTTCTAATTTCAGTTAAGTTTGACACTTCATCGTGATCAGGCTGAAATGTATTAAAAAAAAAAAAAACAATCACGCAAATTCTCACACATGTATCTGAATGTAAACGTAGGTACCTTTATTGATAATAGTATCCTCCTCTTCAGAAAACGTAACAGAACTACGTTTTTCCTTTCCACAAACAAAATCTATATTTTCTGAACTGAAATAGGCGCTGTCTGATTTTGAATTACCGTTATTTAATTTTTTATCTGCATTTAAAATAGCAGTACCTAACACTGGAAATCTTATTTTATCAGATTTTGCTGGCAGGATACTGTTTTGGGAAAAACTTTTCATCAGAAGTAGGTTTTTGTGTTTTGGACTTATGCTTGAAGATACTTCCATATTTAAATTGTCATTTGGAATTGTTGTATTGTTTTCTACTTCTGATATATTAATATCATTACAATTAGGTATATTATCCAGGCTTTTTTGATGTTTTTGCATATTATCTGTTGTGTCAATATCCATATTTTTAATTAAGTCATTGTGTTCACATGAAACACCATTCTGAGACAAATGTTTTCCAAATTTTGTATTTAAAACATTTTCATTTGTTTTTTGTATTGTAGGTGATGCAGGTTTGATCCTGTTTAACTCTGATCCTTGTTTGTTTTGTACAGTAATAGTAGAAACAAGTGGTTGATATTTTTCTTCTTCCTGATTAACTTCTAATTTAAGACTAAAATCTTCAATTTGACTATTTATATCTTCTAAAACCTTTTCTGGTTTATATTGAATAGGAATTTGTAGTTCGCTTTTAAATTTGTGGTCATTGTGATCACAAATATGTTTATTATTCAAAATAGTTTGCGTAAATTCTTGTTCTTGAACAGGTACACTAATCACAGTCTTGTGTTCCGTTTCCATGGTTTCGGCACTTTGTTTACATGACATTTTATTTCATTTCAAGTTAAAATGTCAAGTTATGGTTTTTTTTAATGAATTATCACTTTGAATCAACCAATAACACAATGATATGATGTAATGTTTTTAAATAACCGTATGTATTAAAAGATTGAACAAGTTCACTAGTGTTTATTTGCATAACAAACGAAACAGGATTTAATAAACAAAAAGTGGAAATGTTAATGACAATATATTACTATGATGTTGAAGAAGATATAAAATCTAAAAATAGACTGTTTGATGAAATGCTTATTATTACATTAACCAGACATGAAAAGTAAATAAACATTTTATTCACTTCATCAATATTTAAAAATGAATATTTAATATTCTGGAAAAATATTATTACAGGTTATTATCCTATTTCTGCGTTTGTCAAATTGTTTATCGTAAATAACAGAAAAATTTAGGATGAAAGTGAAAGTGAAAATTATTAATTTTAATTTCAAAATAGAATATTAAAAATATATTTATATACATTCTATGTATATATTTACATAAGTTAATAATTTTTATTTAGGTATATATTTTCATTTAAAATTACGTATATGTAAGTACAGATAAATAGATACATGGAAATTTTAAAGTAGGTAGTTAAGTTTCGAAATAGTTATTTATGATATAAGTGTCATTTTATTTTGTGAGAAGCAAGTGTGAAACACAACGCGAAGCGGAGTGGTCTAAACCTCCAAACAAAATCACTTTTAACGCGTAATATAATACACTATTTTTCTACAACAATATTTTTTCATTTAAATTTGTAATTCTAATAATTTTTTGTCGATTTATTTTCCCAAACGTTGTTACCTATCATGACAACTAATTCACTTTTAACACCCCAAAAACAAATATTAAAATATCTATTTTTAATAGATTTCTAGTAAAAGAAATTATTTTAAAACATAAAAATTGTCGTAAATACTCGAATTTTACGCAAAATTCGTATAAAAAGTAAAATTTTAATATTTGGTAAACAACTATACCAAATGTGACAGGTATTTTAGTTTCAGAAACTGACATTTTAACAATAATCTTAAATGTTACTTTTTATGTGACATATTTAAATAAAAATTTTGGTAATTTTGATATAAAATGAATAAATATACATAAAAGATAGCTATAATACAGTGTGTTCGAAAACACGTACATCATTTTGAAAGTATTTAATTAAATACCAATTTGACATGAGATATTGTCAAAAATGTTATCTAAAGATTTCTTCTTGGATCCTTATTTCAGAAATAGAAATAAATTAGAAACCGATGAATGGCAATATTCCGTATCCTTCTTTATTATCTTTTCTCCTAAAAATTACATTTCACGATCAATTTTGACAACTTAATTTTTGAATTGATATACGTTTCTGTGTTCATAGCCTTCTCCGAATTAATTTTTTCTGAACACACTATAATATGCTTTAGTTGATTGATAATGATTTGGATATACCGAGTTCGATACTGAGCGATGTCACACTTAAAATTTGATAATTATTTCTAATTTTAAAATTTTAGTAAAGTAACTCCTCTCTCTACAACTTGAGAGCCCGTATGTTAAGGCCAAGTAAAATACTACTAGCAGGTATAATTTTATAATTTCTTTGGATATTTGCAAATAAAAGCATATCGGCATAATAGTACGCAGAAATTGGTAATAATCGGTAATAATATTTAAACATCACTCAAACAAAGTAGAAATCAATAAGCAATAATAATCATAATAATAATAAATATTTACATCCCGTAAATAACACTAATAAAATTAACCCTTAACCTTAAAATTTAATTTAATAAAACTAAATATATATTTCGAGTAGTCAAGATTACTCAACTCTCCCAAGGAACACAGAGTTCTTATTAAGACATTATAACTAATAATGTAGTTACTGTAACTTACAGTTAAAGGAATTATAACACTTTTAAGTTATTTTGCCTTGCACAACTTTATTCTAAATATATATACTTAGTTTCCAAAATAATATTTTATTTAAAAATATTGTACAATGTACATTTCGAGGTATTACTCATCATCAGATAGAAAAATAAATGATATAAATATAAATATAAACAAATAACAAAAGAGTGAAACAAATTACAAATTAATAAAGATAACAAAATTGAAAATTTATTAATATAAAATTATTAATATAATATTTCTAAAATTTTGAAAAAATATTCATTTTCATCATCAAATTTCATTCATTAGATTTTCTTTTTTGTGTAAAGAATTTTTTATTTCGAAAGCTTCTAAACAATTTAGTTTTTTACTTTTGTTTTCAATATGGAGTATTTTTAAATTTTGAATTGCACAAAAATGTTCATTGTAAAATAAATGTTTTGCCAAATTTGATTTTTCTATTTTATCGTATTTAAATTGTCTTAAATGTTCATTAAATCTTAACTTGAAATTTCGCCCTGTTTGACCAATACATTTATAATTACAATTGCTATAAGAAATTTCGTAAACCCCAGATTTATCTAATTTGTCAAAATTTTAATTTTTAATTATTATTATTTTTTTTTTTTTGTTTATATTTATATCATTTATTTTTCTACCTGATGATGAGGTAATACCTCGAAATGTACATTGTACAATATTTTTAAATAAAATATTATTTTTGAAACTAAGTATATACAGTATGTCCCCGGATTGAGTTTACAAAAGGAGAAAAAAATTTATTTTTGATTTTACGAAAAAATGCCAATGGAAGAAAAATTTTTGCTTGAATTAAAACGCATGTTTCAGTTATTAAAACTTTTAATTAATGTAATGTTCTTTTATTATAACGTTTTCTCGTATTTTGTCCTCATAATAATACAGTTATTACATTGAATCTAACATGATTTTATTTAGCTTTGAAATATTGACAAATCATTATTAATTCTAATTTCAACACATGTAGACATCAGTGATGATGACGATATATTTTATCGTGGTGTGGAGAGTGCACCACAGGGGTCACTTTTGTGCCATTTAAAATTGGAAATATTTGGTGTCTACATGTGTTGTAGATACTGGCACACCCACAAATGGGTAATATGCCGTGATGATATATTTATTTATTTATAATCTAATTTCAGATAAAAAAAAGTTAATTGAATAAACTACAAGTATTTTGATTTTCGCCATTTTTTTTTTTTCTTCTGAAATTAGAATTAATAATCATTTCAAAGCTAACTAAAATCATGTTAGATTCAATGAAATAACTGTATTATTAGGAGGACAAAATACGAAAAAACGTTGTAATAAAAGAACCTCACATTAATTAAAAGTTTTAATAACTGAAACATGCGTTTTAATTCAAGCAAAAATTTTTCTTCCCTTGGCATTTTTTCGTAAAATCAAAAATAAAATTTTTTTTCCTCTTGTAAACTCAATCCGGGGACATACTGTATATTTAAAAAAATAACAAAATGTTTCAAATGTATCCTACAAATAAAACTTTATTCTAGTTTTATAAACTATAATGCGAACTTATGATGTATGGTACTTATTATTTGGTCACATAATTGTTATTAAAACGTTTTATAATTCAGTTTCATGTAAATTAGATGCTCCACCCGCTTGACATAAACGTCGCATTAACGTCAAAATCAATAAATTATCGTTTCATAACAGGCAAAATGCAAGTAAAAAAGTTTTAAGAAATATTGTTTTAAAGTAAATAGAACTAATAACAAACTGATTTGTGCTCGTTGTACTACTGATGATAAGAACTTATTTCTCGAAATACTTATTTAGTTTAATTAAATTAAATTTTTAAATTTTAAGGTTAAGGGGTAATTTTATTCGTGTTATTTGTAATTTAACCTTAGAATCCTTTTCCTAATATCATTTTAACGAAACTAATGTCCACCCTATTTATTCCACAAGAACATGTACACACTTTTGTAGGAAAAAAATCTTTCATTCACGGGTCACTATTCTATCCATGGGTTGAAATCACTGTCACTACTAACCCACTCGCGGCATCCGCACTGCACTTGGCACAAGACACGAGAAGAAGCGCGAAGCAAGACACGGAGCGCTCGCTGCTGTGGCCGGACTACAAGTGGCGGCATAGCGACACCAGCGCCACGATCCGGGTTCCGGGTATAACCAAAACAACGGACTCGCCCAATTGATACTTATACCGAAAAGTTTAAGTTTAAAAAAATTGGAGAAAGAAGAAGAAACAAGGATTTGTCAAGTGCAATTTACATAGTGTATGTTCATGTTATAATTTTAATGGATTTATAGAATCTTTTCAATGGAACTACTGGTATGGAATTTGTAAAAATAGTATGTGTTCGTGTTATAATTTTATTGGATATTTAAAAAAATTTCCAAGGAACTTTTTTATAGCAAATAATATTACTACCAAGTTTATATCTCTACCCACTTTTGAATTATTGCCACAAAAGTCAATATACCTCACATTTAGATAAAAACTTTAAAATTTTCAAAAATCTAATTTTTATGTATCTAGATACTTCTCAAAAATCTGTTTTGGCCAGCATAAGACCTTCCATTAATTTGATGTATGTTGTACAAATCCCATACCAAAAGTTTATTGAAAAAGATTCTATATATCCAGTAAAATTGTAATACGAACATAATACAATTTTTTACAAATTCCATACAGAAAGTTCCTTGGAAAATATTCTATAAATACAATAAAATTATCATATGAATATATAAATACTCTAAAAATGCGTACACTTGCGTAACATTCTCTTTACAATCAAATAATTTTACTACTAAGTCTATATCTCTACTCATTTTTGAATTATTGCCCCAAAAGTCAACATACCCCACATTTAGATAAAAATTTCAAAATTTTCAAAAATCTAATTTTTATGTATCTAGATACAATGCACTGATTCCAAATTTTGAAACCGCAGGTCGATATCTCTTTTCGTTCTCGAGATATTTAGATTTAAAGTTTTGCTCAAAACTGCTTATTTTTGAGTAATAACCCAAAAATGGGTTTACTGAATAAAAACTTGAAAACCCCTGAAAATGGCCAAAATCTGAAAAAATCGTAAGGGGTACACCTTAGATTTTTGCGATTTTTTGCCATTTTCAGTTATTTTGCTTTAGAGATTGTATGCGGTGTTCAAAAATTCTGAAAATTGATGTACTTATGTAATTTTGTCCGTAGAATCGAATGGTGTTGTAACCAAATTCATATCTCTACCCATTTTTGGGTTATTGCCCAAAAATAGGACAGTTTTGAGCAAAACTTTAAATTTATATATCTCGAGAACGAAACAAGATATCGACCTGCGGTTTCAAAATTTCGAATCAGTGCATTGAAAAGTATCTAGATACATAAAAATTATTTTTTTAAAAAAATTTTAAGATTTTATCTAAATGTAGGGTATATTAACTTTTGGGGCAATAATTCAAAAATGGGTAGAGATATAAACTTGGTAGTAATATTATTTGATTGTAAAGATAATGTTACGTAAGTGAACGCATTTTTAAAGTATTTATATATGAGTATACATAATGTATATTCATGTGATAATTAACGGTAGATCTTGTGCTGGCCACAACAGATTTTTTACTGTATACATGACTAAATAAATATATCACAACATATTACCCATTGCTTCTTATGCTAATCTGTGTGCGTCAATCTGCTTTGTACATAGATATCGGTAATGACAGCAGTGACAGCAGGAGCGAGTTGGAACTAGAATTTCTTTTGCTTTTTCACAGGTATTGTGATGTTTCCCGGCCTTGTATTAATAACGTAACGTAAGCTATGACCCGAATTGACATGACGTCACGTTCGACTTTCCCCGAGTTTACCCGAATGACCATGAAGCGTTACACGTGACGAATCAGCCTTGTTCGCTGCCCAGAAAAAGCGTGCAAGGCGCGCCTATAGATAATCAAATGTGGAAAACTTCTTGCATTCCTGGAAGCGTTGTACGAAATTTGCAGTCTTTCCAACATAGCTCTGAAGCTCTGTCAATTTGAGCGACTTGTACGCGTGAATAACTTCTTTCAGTTCTTCTAATGTACAGGTTTGTGTTCGTATGTACGTATCACATTTAAAGTTTAAATAAATTGTTCGCGTGATTTTCTTATTGGAAAAGTAAAATGTATGTAAGTCCGGGCCTGGTGAAGATGATGCGTGACTGGACAGCGGATGACCAGAGCAGTGTGGTAGTGGATCATTAGTTTCACTCTCATTCACAAACATTTTACTACACCATACGATAAACAGACGCATGAATTTAATGTACATACATCTACACTTATGCCCGTATTCATAAACACTCGTAAAAAATTTAAACGGTTCGTTATAATATTTATCCAATAAAAACAGTCGACATTCAAAGAAAAATCAAAATTTTATTTGTCAAATTTGATTCTATTTGTCAAAAATTATAACTAGCCATTTTGAAACTTTACGAGTGTTTATGAATATGGGCATTATTCTGTTTTACTTATTGGAATTTATATACAGCCCTAAAGAAGACTAAGGTACAGTCGAAACGTAGGCCAGAAAATAAATAATTTTGCTGGAGTGCGTGTCTAATTATTTTTTCTACAGTCACTATAGAAAGTAGCCATTTGCGCTCTCTTTTGTCAACGCAAAATGTCACTTTGTCGCTCATGCGCGACAAAGTAGAAAAAACGCTCGCTGTCCAAATTTCTAAATATACAATGTTGAGAAATGTCACTTGTCTACATTCTTAATGAAAACGTTTAGTTAGGAACTAATGGCACTGTAGTTACACATTTACCACGTTCACAAGTCAATTTGACATATGTTCTGTCGGTATTTAACATAACCAAACAGAATGCCACACTGCTGTGAAAATGAAATAGGGCATTCATTTACAAAAACAAAAGTGTAAAATGCTTAGATTAGATTGAATAAAAACTCAAGAAGAATGTAAAATAACGATAAAATAAAATTAAATATAAAATAAATTGTGTGAACAGTTAAGTTTAGTAATAGGAATGATTGTACACAGATAAGTAAGATAGTTGCGAGTCGTACTCTGACATCTGATCTCGAGTTAAATATTTATTTTGATTACAATAAAGTTATTAGTTATTTCGTTAATAAATAATTGCGAGAAGTCACTCAATGCACATATATCTATATAATCATAAATTCCTTGAAATATTTTTTCAGTGTGACAGGCGTGACAACTAACCACACATTTTGCTACAAAAACTCATCAAATCATCACAAATCCTTGCTTCCAAGCCCTAATTTTTTTTTATGGAATAGATGGCTAATGTAACGATATAATCATTTAAAAGCCTTTTTAAGTTTAAACCGTATCTTTTGTATTAGCCAATCGTTATTTATTGATTGTCGATTTCGAGAGAACGTATATTATTATCCCTCATCCCCTGAATATTTCAATAATTTTTACATTTTTGTAATCAAGGGGTGTGTAGTAATAACTGGTAGTAATATGGTTTTGTCACAGCTCCTAGTAATTTTTTTAAAAAATAATAACTTTGAAACAAGAAAAATTGTCGTTGCTTCCGTGTTTAAATGTATATTATTATCCCTCATCCCCTGAATGTTTCAATAATTCTTACTTTTTTGTAATCAGAAAGTGTGAAGTAATAGCTGGTAGTAATATGGTTTTGTCACAGCTTCTAGTAAATTTTTAAAAAAATAATAACTTTGAAACAAGAAAAATTGTCGTTGCTTTCGAGTTTAAACGTATATTACTTTCCCTCATCCCCCGAATATTTCAATGATTTTCACGTTTTTGTAATTAAGGGGTGTGTAGCAAAGGCTGGTAGTAATATGGTTTTGTCACAGCTTCTAGTAATTTTTTTAAAAAATAATAACTTTGAAACAAGAAAAATTGTCGTTGCTTCCGTGTTTAAATGTATATTATTATCCCTCATCCCCTGAATGTTTCAATAATTCTTACTTTTTTGTAATCAGAAGGTGTGAAGTAATAGCTGGTAGTAATATGGTTTTGTCACAGCTTCTAGTAAATTTTTAAAAAAATAATAACTTTGAAACAAGAAAAATTGTCGTTGCTTTCGAGTTTAAACGTATATTACTTTCCCTCATCCCCCGAATATTTCAATGATTTTCACGTTTTTGTAATTAAGGGGTGTGTAGCAAAGGCTGGTAGTAATATGGTTTTGTCACAGCTTCTAGTAATTTTTTTAAAAAATAATAACTTTGAAACAAGAAAAATTGTCGTTGCTTTCGAGTTTAAACGTATATTATTTTCCCTCATCCCCCGAATATTTCAATAAGTTTCACATTTTTGTAATCAGAGGGTGTGAAGTAATAGCTGGTAGTAATATGGTTTTGTCACAGCTTCTAGTAAATTTTTAAAAAAATAATAACTTTGAAACAAGAAAAATTTTCTGTGTTTCTGAATTTAAACGTATATTATTATCCCTCATCCCCTAAGTATTTAAATCATTTTTATAGTTTTGTATGCAGGGGATGTGTATTAATGACTGTGGTTAATTTGGTTTGGTCACGGCCTTTATTTATAGTGATAAAGGGCATTTTACTTTTGCGTCTCACAATATTGTTTTATGTTGCTTAATATTTTAAATTGTTATTTATTACTATTTATTTATGAACACATTGAATATATACTATGTTCTATAATATTTTATACATTTACAGGTTAATATTTACTAAATAATACTCAGTACGTTATTTTCTTTATTATTGTGTTTATCTCTCAATTGTGTTATGTTTCGTCCGTGGTGGGGTTGTCCGAAATACTTTTCGTTCGAATCGGCTGCTGCGAATCGGCTGCTAGATTCACTCTGATGCGCTCCTTCGTCGTGCGGCAACAACCTCTCAATCGACAATGTCGCATTTTGCGCTCTTAATACACAAATAGCTATTGTTAATTTATCATAAAAACTGTTTGTACTTACTGTTTTCTTTCAAATAAATTGCCGAACTGAGTAATGTCATATTTGAGAATTCAATATGGCTACCGAACGGCTGGTATTTTGCAGGCGTTATTTATCAATTGGAAAATAACGTGAGCAACTGTTATCTACAGTTGCCATTGATATTTAACAAGAGCAATGGTTATTCGTAGTTGTTACGAGTTATGGAATCCCACCCATGATCGGTCGGCATTAGCATTGGCTTAAAATTTTGAAATTGTCCCCTTCTAGGGTTACGGCAATTGTACGTTATCAAGGCATATGCGATTAAAACACAATATAATGAAAAATTACATTAAAATTGAATAGTCCGGAAATACAAAATCGACGCCTCCTATATATTGTCATTCGTCTCATAATACGAGCAATTTCTTATCTTTAATTATACTCTACTTTTTATAATAGCTGAACAATTATTTCCAGTTCTGTAATAAAATACAATTACCGATATATCCGTTATACCTATATATGTATAATAGAGAGAGATTGAATCGAATGGTAGGAAAACATTATGATGACAATTAATTTTCTAGCGACAGGATTATTGCCTTTTCACAGTACAAATTATGGTTCATAGCAGACTGTGCACCAAGGACATGGCACATTATGAAAAGATGGCAATATGCATATGATTATACAGGTGAATTATAATGTGTATAAATAACAAACTGTTCCTTTTATTTATCAAAATACAATTCAAAGTTTTATAAATAACAGTTAATTTTTAAATTTTGTCTCTATGTACATTTCTAAAGAACCGCAAATAGTTATTTGTGTATCAAGAGCGTAAAGTGGATCTTTATTGGTCGCGCTCGAAAATTGAATGTTTTGTGTTGTGTGTAACCATGAAGATGTCAGTAAAAGATAGTGATTTTTCCTGCACCCCTCCAGATATATTTGAAACGGCGCAAATCACTTCCTTGAATTTATTATCTGCAAAATCAAAAGCATTATACGAAAAGAATTATAGCCTCTCCATTGAATGGTGTAAGTTAAAAAATCAAGAATTACAGTGAAAATGTCTTACTAGCTTACTTTTTGTAATAATTTAATTAAATCTTCTTCTCTTTGGTCCATTTTTATTCCATGCTAAAATCAACACTAGCAGTTAAGAACTGAAAACTCTAGTGAGTGTCACAGTCACAGAATCTAATTTATCTTCGTCAGCTGTTTTCAAGTGCTGGAATGAATATACAAAACTGCCAAAAGTGCACATTCAATTTTAACATTATCCGCCAATAATTAAATCCAATAAGTTTGTTAATTATGAAATGTGTGTTATTAAATATTTAAAGTTGTAATACAATGTACATTCACCAGTAGAGTTGTTATTATATATAATTAAATACCTAACCTAACTAAATTGGTAATGTAGCTAACTTCAGGTATATTATTTGTAGCACGTTTCTAGTGTAAAAATAAACCTAACCTATATTTTAGATTTCGTAAGTATTATTTTAATAAATTAAGATTTCAGCAAAAATATGTATTTATCTAAGCGAGCAAATTGAGCACTTTAACGCGCGTTGTTATGGGATACGCGCGGTAAAGTATTTTTTTGCTCGTTCCTTACTAACCATCAACTTTACGATGACAATATAGAGCACAAATGTCAACTTTTCATGGTGGTCGTAGAAAAAAGTAATTTATGCTGATTTACGGTAACAAAATCAAACGATAAACAGCAATGCCAAATTTCTAAACCGCTTTAGTGGTGTTACTAACAATTATTAAAGATGTAAGTATAAAAATAATTTATATTCAATTATTCAATTTCCATGTCAATTTTAAAAGTCATTTAATTCAGCGTCAATGTGTCCCGAAATAGGTGAAAATTTTCAGGAATCACAATGTACCTAGATTCAAGATACTGGTTTTTATCTCTCGCTAACAGAAGTTTTGGATTCATGCTAAAAGTCGCATATCCAGATTTTAGGGAATAAACACGTTTTAAGATCCCTATAATCCGATTATAACATTTTTATCTTTCCAAAGTGTGTTCGTGTTACAACTTTATATGATATATAGAATATTTTCCAAGGAGCTTTAGCTAAGTTCACAACAATTTTTTACCTCCCGCTACCCTTGGTAAGAGAGGTATAGGGATCGTGTTAAAAATCTAATATCGAGATTTTAGTAAATGACCACGTTTTAAGGTCCGTAGAATCCATTTTTAACATTTTCACGATGATGTCTGTATGTGTGTGTGTGTGTGTGTGTGTGTGTGTGTGTGTGTGTGTGTGTATGTGTGTATGTGTGTATGTGTGTATGTGTACGAATATTGTTTGCACTCTAACTCAAATACTATCATTCAGAAAATTCTGAAACCTTGTATTTCCATCCCGTTCTAATATGAAAAAAAGCCATTAGATTTTGGTGTAAATCGGACAAACGGAAATGGTACTTTACTTGAAGCTCATAATGGTTTTTCTTCAAAAATACCATTAAATGCCATTTTTTCGAATTTTATGTCTTATGAAAATTAAAGATTATTTAATTTTCTACAGGAATACATTAATACTTTTTCTATATATTTTACAGATAAATTTTAAAATAATTTTTTACCTCCCGCTACCCTTGGTAAGGGAGGTATAGGGATCGTGTTAAAAATCACATATCGAGATTTTAGTAAATGACCACGTTTTAAGGTCCCTAGAATCCAATTTTAACATTTTCACGATGATGTCTGTATGTGTGTATGTGTGTGTATGTGTGTGTGTGTGTGTGTGTGTGTGTATGTGTGTATGTGTACGAATTTTGTTTGCACTCTAACTCAAATATTATCATTCAGAAAATTCTGAAACCTTGTATTTCTGCTCTATTCTAATAGGAATAGATGCCATTAGATTTTGGTGTAAATCGGATAACCGGAAATGGCACTTTACTTGAAGCTCATAATGGGTTTTCTTCAAAAAATTACCATTAAATGCCATTTTTTCGCATTTAATGTCATTGTAAAATTATAGATTATTGAATTTTGTACAGGTATACATTAATACTTTTTCTATATATTTTACAGATAAATTTGTCAAAAAACTAATCACTTCAAATTAATAATAGTGACATATTAAATAATAAAGAAAATCGTAAAGAAAGCCATAGTTATATTCAATAGAACATAATGTTGTTAAAGAGTGAAGTGAGTCAGCTGAGCTCTTACTCTTATCCCTTTTCTTATTGTTACTATTGTTCCCGGGTTTTTGCTAACCCACTAAGTGGGAAACGCGTGATTTTATGTATGTATGTAAAAATTAAATAGCGGGAGGTTTTGTGTTGGCCACATCAGATTTTTTTTTAATTGAATTACGGAACATATTTTCGTCTTTAAAAATATAATGGTTTACTTTCTTTCAATATTGATATCATATATATTGACTTTTAATCTCAGCCATGGAAAAATAATTATTAGTGTATCATCCATTTATAGAGTCTGCTGAGTAATGATGATAGTTTAATGATATCTGACGATTTATTAGCGATAAGGCGAATGAAGCTAGTTAATGAGTTAGAAATCATCGCAGACTTCTACTTTAATTAATCACATTACCAAATGATGTGTCTAACAGATAATACAGTAAAGAGAAACCACACATATGAGATGAGGGACTTTAATAATTATTTTTTTGCGTACACTCAAAGCACTTGTTCTTATCTCTGTATCGTCTGTTTGTAGAATCTACGGACAGGTGACAGAGTTATTTAGAGTAGAACGTTTATAACATGAATAAGAAAGAACATTTCAATATGTATATTAAATTTATCATTAAACTATGTTATCAGATTGAATAAATTTGTATGTGTCTCTTTATTATTTTTTTACCTACCGTCATTTTTACCTTCCGTCAAAAGGTAGGTATTGTTTTTGGTCAAAAAATTCGGTGGTGAGTTTTTAATGTATAAGCACGTTTTAGGGTCCCTACAATACGAATGTACTATTTTTAAGATGATGTCTATATGTGTGTATGTGTGTCCGTGTGTGTGTCTGTGTGTGTGTCTGTGCTCTGTGTGTGTTAAATATCATTTTCGACATTTTATGTGATTATCAATAGAAAGAATATCTTATTCTCTATACGGTTCGATTATACATTTTCCTTCATATTCAATAGATATACAGTTATAGAGAGATTAACAGAGATTAACTTTCGAAAATCAGTCAGCTTTGCAAAAATTATGAAAACAATAGATATATTCAAAAAAATCTAATTGACAGATGTCAGTGGCAAGTGCAAAACCAAAGTGGAAAGTATATGATCTGAAAGTGATATAAGTGATAGAGTGTCCCTCGCCAGTGACTTGCATTTGCGGCCTCGCCTCAAGATAGGAACTTATAATGCCAGAAGTACGAGAAAGGCAAAAGAGAAGATGAAAGGACTGTATAGCAGAAGATTTGAGAGAGGAAGAACTGTGTCGAAGGTGCTTTGGACAGGAATGAGTAGAAGAGAAGAGTAAGAAACAGCGACTTCTAATAAAATAGGGAAAAGTTGAATCAGGAGGAAGTGTTAAGTGCAATACATAATGTACGTTCGTATTCGTATTAAAATTTTATTAGATTTTAGAATCTTTTCAATATGGATATGTAAAAAATAGTGTGTTCTTGTTACAATACAGGATATACAGAATCTTTTTCAAGGAACTTTTGGTATAGGATATGTACCTACAAAATACATCGAATTAACGGAAGGTTTTGTGCTGGCTGCAACAGATTTTTTATTTTTACATCTCTCGCCATGCTCAGTTGGGAATTGTCTCTGCAAAGAGACAGCAGTTATACCATACTGATGAGCTCTAACAAGAGCGAAACGCGTCTATGGTTACTAGCTGAGCATGGTGTCTGCTGGTGGCCGAAAGGTTGATTCAGACGCTGTAATCTTGTGAAACATGGCCAGTGTTTTCTTAAATATTTTATTTAACATTGTTTCACCAAGAGTTCGCTATTTTACTATTAATTTAAGATTCACTTTTCGGCTGCGTGCCGCTGGTTTGAGATGCAGGCAGAAAGCACTTGACTTTCCAAAGTATAAACACATTCCTAGAAAAATAAACAACGCTCGATCCCTCCAACCCTTGGAGGCTGGTTGACTAGGTCAGTTGTGTTGTGACCAGTGTACTATGCAGATGTGTGTAAGTGTCAATAAGACGAGCAGTTTGCTGTAATGAAAGGTGAGTTAGAGCTCACATTCATTCTAATTATTGTATAGATAAGACGATCGAGTGCAAATCAACAGATGCTTGATTGATATGCTTATACACTGTTTGTGTATTTGATATGCATGGTATATGTGAAGTATACATTTGTATTATTTGTTTGTGGCCGCAACGTGTGTATTTCCTTATCCGAAGGGTTGTCTGGGACAACCCTGGGTCCATGGAGTCGTGTGCTCCCGGTAGCGAGTGTATCTAGTGGTAAAACACCGATAAGTGGGAGGCTGAGATTCACTATAGGTCTGGGACCTGGTGATCTTAAGCTAAGCTCTCATACATGTCTGGGACATGTGAAGGTGGCTAGAGTACCTAGTGGTGAAACACCGATAACATATGAAGGTGGCTAGAGTACCTAGTGGTAAAACACCGATAAGTGGGAGGCTGAGATTCACTAGAGGTCTGGGACCTGGTGATCTTATGCTAAGCTCTCATACATGTCTGGGACATGTGAAGGTGGCTAGAGTACCTAGTGGTGAAACACCGATAACATATGAAGGTGGCTAGAGTACCTAGTGGTAAAACACCGATAAGTGGGAGGCTGAGATTCACTAGAGGTCTGGGACCTGGTGATCTTATGCTAAGCGCTCATACATGTCTGGGACATGTGAAGGTGGCTAGAGTACCTAGTGGTGAAACACCGATAACATATGAAGGTGGCTAGAGTACCTAGTGGTAAAACACCGATAAGTGGGAGGCTGAGATTCACTAGAGGTCTGGGACCTGGTGATCTTATGCTAAGCGCTCATACATGTCTGGGACATGTGAAGGTGGCTAGAGTACCTAGTGGTGAAACACCGATAACATATGAAGGTGGCTAGAGTACCTAGTGGTAAAACACCGATAAGTGGGAGGCTGAGATTCACTAGAGGTCTGGGACCTGGTGATCTTATGCTAAGCGCTCATACATGTCTGGGACATGTGAAGGTGGCTAGAGTACCTAGTGGTGAAACACCGATAACATATGAAGGTGGCTAGAGTACCTAGTGGTAAAACACCGATAAGTGGGAGGCTGAGATTCACTAGAGGTCTGGGACCTGGTGATCTTATGCTAAGCTCTCATACATGTCTGGGACATGTGAAGGTGGCTAGAGTACCTAGTGGTGAAACACCGATAAGTGAGAGGCTGAGGTCCATGATAGGTCTAGGACCTACTTATGGCCGTAAGCTAAGCTCTCACAGGTCTGGGACGGACCTAATACCTTTCCCCCCTCCTGTCTATGTTATTAGATAATAATGCACGACCTGTATTAATTGTTGTGATTAGAATGACAATGTGTATTTATAACACTTAGGGAAACGCGTCCTAGAGGAGCTGTCCGATGATGACGAGCTCGTGTGCGTGTGAAGAAGAGGACGCCAATGACAGGTCAAAAAGAATGTGAAATGTATATTATATTAATACATGTATTATCGTCCATATATACCTGACAATAAATAGTTATATTGTGATTAGCCCAACACTACATGCAATGAGCTTTAATATAGTAAAAATTTTTAGGCAGAGTAGTCACGTCATCATTTCATTACAAAATGAAAAATCACTGTAGTATTGTATATGTTTAGGAAGACGAAGAAAATAAATACTATTTTTTGCATACTATAAGTAAAGTACATTTTAATTAAATTTACAATTATTTTAAAGTCGAACATAATGTTTTTAATGAGTTTTAATTTATTTAAAATAATTGTAGTTCATTTTTTCACCACATGTTGGTACTATTGGATTTCAATATTTAAACGTTTACATGACATGTTTCTCCCGGAATTGTCAAGCGTCTGCTGTCATTAGTTCGTTACTTTGAGATTGATCTTGAGCTTTTCTGTTTTTAGTTTGTGTTAATTTCAATAATTGTAAATTGTATTATTGGAGTATTTTCAATCAAATATAATATATTTTTTAAATGTTATTTTAATTATATTTTCAATAAATCGAATTTATAGTGCTACTCTTTACTTTTCTATAACACTACAGAATTGTATACCGTGAGTATTTTTTAACGTGAAACATTGGGCTTGTCATATCCATTGTTACGATTCGACATTTGATTGACAGCAATGTATTTGCGTGTCTTATTTAAAATTAAACATAGGGAACGAATTTAACATTTGATAAGATGTCAGTAGAGGTTAATTTTGTTTAAATAATTATACCTGCTTTTCAAATTAAATTTAGTGTACCTTGTGCTCGAGTGATTTTCTAACTTGGCCAAATTTCTTACAATATTTAAATATAATACTCTGTAAAATTCATTCCCTATGTTTTCAATGAGACAGGCAAATATATTACTGTCAATCAAATGTCAAGTCGTAACTTATAGGAAAATTCAGCGGTTATCTGCCATATTGACAAGACGTCATTAGAGGTTAATTTTGTTTAAATAATTATATCTTTTTTCTAAAAATTAAATTTAGTTGCAAAAAAATATTGTGTGCCCGAAATATGTTTAGTGCTCTCGAGTGATTTTCTGATAGCTAAATTTCTGACTTAGCTAACATCTGTCAAATTCGTTCCCTATGTTTCATTTTAAATGAGACACGCAAATACATTGCTGTCAATCAAATGTCAAATCGTAACCATGGACATGAAAACCCAATGTTTCACGTTAAAAAATACTCACGGTATCTAAATAAAATCAAATCAATTTTTTTTTAAATATATTCAATGTCATTTAACATTAATTTTCTTATTTTTCATCAAGTGCTTCATTCACTCCCCGTATTCCTTCTGAAACCCAACTCGGTGTGCCCTACACCGAATTTTTAATACCATAAATTGGAAATATATTACATTTCACAATAATATTCAATTATTATTTGACTATTAAATAAATTAACTTGATCACATAAATTAGCATCGCAGGTAAATACAATTATTTTCTAAAATTAAATTAGTGTACCATGTAAACCTACTAATTTCGTGACGTCATTATCTAGTTACAAACTTTGATGACGTGACTACTCTGCCTAAAAATTTTTACTATAGTTCTGACTATCAAGGAAAGAAAAGATTATAGTATAATACAGTATGTTTATATCATATCTCGGTTCTATATTCAAGTTAAATAGTAATTGAGAAAAATTAATTAATTAAAAACCTACCTACCTGCTAACTTTTTTAATATCTTTTATTAATATTTTTATTTTTTATTAAAATGTTTCAACGAGAACCGACAGTAAAATCTATTGAATTTTTTAATTGTTTGTTGTCTTCTGAACTTGTCACTTGTAAAGTTGATATTTTATATCTCAACTTCCTATGCTGATTACACATTATCTGTTTAGCTGAGCACACACTTTAGTTCAGTTTCAATATTAGAACAATACAAACACACGTATCTTACAGCCACAAATAAAACTTATATCTTTGAAGAAGTTCAAGAAACGAAGTTAACGATTCCTAAACTACTCAATTCACAAAAGAAAAGTTGTCATAGGTACTTAATTATTTGTATATAAATTGATAAATGAGTGATATAAACTTATAGGAGGAAAACAGGGTATTCCCCGATAGACAGCACTGTTCCTACACAAAGTATTATTAAATATCAGTGGATTTTAATTAATAAAGCTCTGAAACCAATTGAACAAGGATTTGACGTTTATCCATTACTACACGGCTACGAAATCAGGATCAATGTAAGTATACGTAGGATAATTCTCAACTTTAGTCACATATTGCAATGATATACAACTATGGAATGCCGTTTTATCATTTATTCTCACATTTTAAAACAGTCATACAAATTAATGTATCGAAAAAATAAACTCTCATTAAAAAGAAAGATTTAAACTGATTGTTGATTTAAAATGTTTGTTGATAATATAATTACAAATTTTTCAAACAAACATTTTAAATAAAAAGACAACACACAACTTTCTTTTTAATATTAGTTTAATTTTATGTTTGTTCAATTTATATGATTGTTGTTCATCTCTAAACAAACGTAAAAATTTAAGTATCATAGAAATGAAGTAACATTTATATGAATGAATTAAATTGACTCTTTATTTTCACGACACATGAATTAAAACGATTGTTTATTTCTATGATACTTGAATTAAATTGTTTGTTTCATTCTATGATACGTGATTTAATATGATTGTTGATAATTTTATAACAATCAATTTAAAAGGCACTGTCATATAAATTCATGTATCGTAAAAATAAACTCTTATTAAAATGAAAGATGTAAATTGATTGTTGTATTAAAATGTTTGTTGATAATATAATTACAAAATTATCTAGAATTTGTTAGAAATTCCAATACCTCTCTCAGCGAGAGGTAAAAAAATCAAAATTTAAAGTTACAAATCAATCTGACAGTTCATGTGACAAATCAACAAGCTCAAACCATTCGTTTATTTATATTAAATTATTATTGTTATTTATACAGGGTGTTATGTAAGTACGTGTACTACGCTTAACCCATGGTAGAACTGACCCCATAGATTGTATATCTGGCAATAATTTTTGTTTAACATGCTTTCTACAAGAACTAAAGGACTTGCAAACTGACAATCACGCCACAGTTCAAAACTTTGTAAAAAATCTGTTGTGGCCAGCACAAGACCTCTCGTCATTTCCATATTAGGTTATATATGTATTGTATTGCACTTCGCTTTCGAACCGTCGTTATATAACAAAATATTACAGAACTTTACCCAAATATTGTTTTTTATTGTATTTAACATGTCTTCTATATAATTCTAATTATATCTATTTTATATCATTTTCATGTCAGAGATTGTTCTAATTTATTAACCAGATTGGCGGTATTTCTGATGGGTATATGCATTTTCCCACAATTTTACCTATAATTTCAAATATTTAATTAATAAAACAATAAGAAAAATTAAATATACTTCCCAGAAAAAGCTTTCACAATGTCACTAAAAATGTTGATATTTGACAATGACATGTGTCATGTTATAAACATTGGAATTTGTCAACTGGTTTCCTTAGTGCCTTGGCCTCTGCGATTAGTTCACTCTATAAATTATAGTGTCTTTATCTCTAAATCTATACAAGATATAATAAAAATTTTAAGTGTATTAGATGGAGAATTTTATGTTCTTCAATATTTAATAAAAAAATCTCCCAAAAAATTATATTTAAAAGAATTTTTCTAAGAAACTACTACTTCCGGTTGTTCAATTGTTACCAAAACCTTTTCAGCTCTTCCCAGGAATGTCAGATTGAGGAAACTGCAGTTAAATATTTTTTAAGTCTTATAGTTTTTGAGGAATCGTGACTACAACATCCAGATATACAGGTGTCTCAATAAACTTGCTCACTATTGGTAACTTTTTTATTTGAAGAGGTACGAGGTTGGTTAAATGAGCAAAATTGTGCCATTTTATATTAGAAAATTGGTCATGTAGACAAAATAAAATTTGTGTCAGCGGTTCTCAAAATTTGGGACAATATGTATATTTTTTAAATGGAACCATATATTTTTTATTATCTTATTGGAAAGAGTATTTTTTTCTCTTTCCAATAAGGTAATGTTGTTTATGTACAATTTTTTCAAATAAACGAGTTATTTACGGTTAAAAATTTAAATTTTGTAATCTATTTTGTAAGTTTTTTAGTCAAGTAAGCCATGGAAACAATTGATTCTTTGTTTGTTTGACGTTTAATAATTTCTCCCGTAAAGTTCTCTGCGTTTAATAATGTTTAATAACTTTACAAATGAAGAAAAGTTAGATATGATCGTGGTATATGGAAAGTTATATCTAGACACCAGTTACGTAGAACGGTCGCCTTTCTTTTCAAAAGAGTTTAAATGTGCGTAAGAAATAATAGCATTCAATTTGAATATTTTTTTTGTTTTGTTATTACTGTAAAATAAATTAATAAAATAATAATTTTATAAAAGACAATTGTTTCCATAGTTTACTTGATCTAAACTAACAAAAGATAATTTTTATCTTTAAACGTAAATAACTCGTTTATTTGAAAAAAATGTACATAAACAACATTACCTTATTGGAAAGAGAAAAAAATACTCTTTCTAATAAAATAATAAAAAATATGTAGTTCCATTTAAAAAATATATATTCTGTCCCAAATTTTGGGAACCGCTGACACAATTTTTATTTTGTCTACATGACCAATTTTCTAATATAAAATTGCACAATTTTGCTAATTTAACCAACCTCGTATCTCTTCAAATAAAAAAGTTACCAATAGTGAGCAAGCTTATTGAGACACCCTGTACATACACACACACACACATACATACATCCACACACACGCACACACACACATCATTTTAAAAATGTTATAATCGGATTGTAGAGACCTTAAATCGTGCTTATTCAATAATATCTGGATATGCGAATTTTAGCATGAATCCAATACCTCTCTTAGCGAGAGGTAAAAAGTAAAAATAATGTGTTCTCTGGAAATATGTCACACCTGTCACAAGTGACATATAAGATCGTTGACGTCGCGGCATATTTCAGATTTGATTGAAAAACTACATGTTTACGAGCAATAATTATAAGTATTAACAAATAAATAAAATAGATTAGTACAAAATAATTCAAAATAATTTTTATTGTTGAAATGTTTAGAAAACATATACGCATACATAACGTTTAACGTTAGTTTTGACAATCAATATTTTTAAATATCAATTAGTCAATGAAAAGTTTCGTTATGTTTCGGGTGTCTTGGTTAGCTATCTTCGCTCTTGGCAGCAATGAAACACTTTCCACTTTCGGTTGGTGATATACTATAATTTAATTTAAATAACAATAAATCTGAAAATAATACAGTTTTTTTTTTTCTCAGAACTGCAACCATGCGGATTTGGAGTGTTCCAGTTTTAATATTTTTAAATATTATAACAAAAGTCCTTTCATGCATTCATATGGGATATTATGATGGTGATAAGGAATATCTATGCAGCAATATGACTCGCGATCAGTTCTTCAATAAAATTAATCCATTACTAAATTCACGCACAATAAGAAAACTAAGCATCGTTCAAATATTTCTTCCAGTAATATATCAAGATATGTTTACCAATATTTATTATAGGGACATATTTTATTTAACAATAAAACAATCTGCAGTCACAACAATTGAAAATCATAGTTTCAATAAATTTGTAAATTTACTGCATTTAGATATTTTGGAGAATAATATAAAACATTTTGATGGAAATTTTATAGCATCTCTTAAAAGTTTAAATACATTAGACATATCTAGTAACAATATCCAACAATTTAATATTAATTGTAATAACATAGAACACTTTACTAAATTAATAATAAGTAATAATTCAATAACATCTTTAAGAGAAAATACGTTTCAAGAATGTGCATATTTGTTATTCTTGAATATAAGTAACAATAGAATAAATAGTATAAAAAATAATGAATTCGTTGGAATTGAAAACATAAATACTTTAGATTTATCAAATTTAACTATGACGAAAATTGAGCCACAAGCATTTTTCCGGTTGAAATCATTATATTCATTAAGTTTAAGTAATAATGAAATAGAAAATATAAGTACTTGTGTGTTCCAGCATTTGACTAAATTAAAATATTTGGATTTACAAAATAACCGAATCAAGGAATTACAATTAGGCAGTTTGTCCGCATTAAATCAACTACAGTTTCTAAATTTATCACATAATGAGTTAAACACCCTCTCTGAGACAGTGCTGCACCCTCTGGACAGCCTGCAGGAGTTGGACATCAGCGCCAACCGCTTTACCGTACTCGACCCTCGCACTCTTTTTTCACATCTAACTACCTTAAAACAAGTTGATTTATCGGGAAACTTGTGGTCGTGTCATAACCTCACTTCCATTCGGAAATATTTGCGGACAAGGAACATCTCCTTCAAAAGCAAAATACTTAACTTTACAGGAGCTAATATTGCTGGTGTCCAATGTGTCGATGAACAAAACAATGAATTTCAGGGAGGTTCTGTTGACGAAAATAATATATCATTTACGAAAATTGAATTAACTTTAAAAGAATTTTCCCGAAACGTAAATAACAATTTTGAAAAATTAATAAATTCAAATTCAAACAGTAATATGTACAATTTATTGCTAATTATATGTATAATATATGTTTGTTACAAAGTAATATGTTTTTGTTACAAATTTTATAAACAAAACAAAAATAAAAAGAAAAAAGCAAGCACCCCAACTGAATTAATAACATTGAATGCAGATATAGAATCCGTATAAATGTTGGATATTGTTATTATAATATGTACTGTATTATATGTTTACATGTGTATAGCTAGAATAATAGTAGATACATATATTATATATGTAGTATAGTATTAGTACAATGAGATATATGCATAATTAGGTAGAAATATACAAGCTGTTCCATTTAAAATAAAATTAAAGCGGAAGTGATACGTACATTATGATATAACGTATATTAAGTTTTCGCCATCGACCTTTAAACTAATAGACGCAGCGTACGAGCAAAACGCTTGTCCCGCCATAACGGTGCAGACACAGTATCTCTATCCTTCAACAGTACGGTAGTTAAGAAAACGCAACAAAATAAAAAATTTGATTTGTCCCTAACTTGTTATACTTGGTGCATAATCGCTAAGAGTGCATAATTAGATTCATTATATATTTTTAATACAATATATTACATACATATTATATTATAGGGGACAAGTAATAATTAATAAGAACTTACATATGAAATGACACAGCTGAACCGCGTACGTACTGCTGACTGCACGAAATACACCGTTTCCCCATTATTTTGTCGCATACACACCTCACAACACATATACGTATTGACAGAAATAATTGTGAATGTTCTCCAAAAAAGTAAATAATACACAGTCACGAAACGTCAAATGTAGATTTTGACAACTATTTAGTGATAGAGAGCGATGTATAGAGGTTTACATGTGGCTGAAAAAGATGAACAATGAGTACGAACGCATGCGCAGTATACTTTAACTGAAAACTTCCGTACTGTTGAAGGATAGAATATATATTTTTATCCTTTTATGTTGGAGCATTATTTTAACAATAAAAGAATCGAGACACTTGGTCCATTAGTTTAAAGGACGATGGTTTTCGCCAACAAATTTTTGGTTTGCATTGTCATTGAAAAAACAAGAGAAAACAATTTAAGTCAAACCTCAAAACTGACGTGTAAAATTTTAAAATTTAAAATTTTTGTTATACATTAAAATCAGAAACACATAGAATACGACACGACCGACGGAAAAATATTGTATTGTAATTAACTCGTGTGTTAATCGGCGATTAATATCAACAATTATTAATCACCATTTTAAACATACTTGATAGTCACATAACTATTTTATTTATGTAATATTAAGTTTTTTTGTTAAGTTAAAATAGTTTCACTTGTTGAATTGTAATAAAGCATAAAAAGAATAATAATTAATATATAAGTTTATGTAACCACAATGTATGTCTTTTTTATATGAATATAAATTTTGAAAATACATCCCGTCGTTATAGAAACCGTTACCCTGACGGTAATAGTATATTATATTCGAGGTGGCAGATGTTTCATTACAGCCGAGGGTTTATATATATATTACCGAGAGGCGAAACTTCGAGGTGAGAAAAAACTCGCGAGGCTGTGTTGAAACTCCCACCGAGGTTATGTATACTATTTTATTCACAATCATTCTCATTTTAAATCAATAATTTTCAAAAAAAATCAATGAGTTATTGCCTTTAATTCTATCAATATTTTTGACAGCTCTCTTAAAATTTGTTTTAGCCTATTTTATTATAAGGATCTATGACAATGTTGCTAGGCAATTTCTTCATAAACATTTCCAACCCAAAAGATGAAAGTGAAATCTGTTATTTTCAACTCAAGAGATTGTCATTGAAGTTAGGAATGACGTATTTCCCAACCTGCAAAAGTTAGAAATTGGTATATTACTAAAAATGATTGTGAATAAAATAAACATACATCCCTACAAGGAACGTCCTAACAGCGTATTTACGGTATCGAGATTTAAGCCCGGTTTTTCCAGATCTTAATCAAATAATATTACTATCAATTTTATATCTCTACCCATTTTTGAATTATTGCCCCAAAAGGCAATATAAATTTTCAAAAATCTAATTTACGTAACATTCTCTTTACAGTCAAATAATATTACTACGAAGTTTATATCTCTACCCTTTTTGAATTATTGCCCCAAAAGTCAATGTACCCCACATTTAGATTAAAACTTCAAAATTTTCAAAAATCTAATTTATACGTATATACTTCTTTATGCGCTGATTCCAAATTTTGAAACCGCAGGTCGATATCTCTTTTCTTTCTCGCGATATTTAGATTTAAAGTTTTGCTCAAAACTGCCCATTTTTTGGTATTAACCCAAAAATGGGTCGAGATATGAATTTGGCGACATCACCATTCGATTCTACGGACAAATATACATAAGCATCGCAATTTTCATAATTTTTGTCCAACAGGTTCACTTTTTATGAATAAAAGCTGGAAAACCCCTGAAAATGGACAAAATCTGAAAATATCGTAAGGGGTACGCCTTAGATTTTTGCGATTTTTGGCCATTTTCAGTTATTTTGCTTTAGAGACTGTGTATGGTGTTCAAAAATTCTGAAAATTGGTGTACTTATGTAATTTTACCCGTAGAATCAAATGGTGTTATCGCCAAATTCAAAACTGCCCATTTTTTAATATTAACCCAAAAATGGGTCGAGATATAGATTTGGCGATATCACCATTCGATTCTACGGACAAAAATACATAAGTATAGCAATTTTCATAATTTTTGCCCAACCGGTTCATTTTTTATGAATAAAAGCTTGAAAACCCCTGAAAATGGCCAAAATCTAAAAAAATCGTAAGGGGTACACCTTAGATTTTTGCGATTTTTGGCCATTTTCAGTTACTTTGCTATAGAGATTGTATACGGTGTTCAAAAATTCTGAAAGTTGGTGTACTTATGTAATTTTGCCCGTAGAATCGAATGGTGTTGTCGCCAAATGGGCAGTTTTGATCAAAACTTTAAATCTAAATATCTCGAGAACGGAACCAAATATCGACCTGCGGTTTTAAAATTTTTATCTAAATGTGGGGTATATTGAGTTTTGGATCAATAATTCAAAAATGCGTAGAAATATAAACTTGATAGTAATATTATTTGATTGTAAAGAAAGATAATGTTACGTAAGTGTGCGCATTTTTAGAGTATTTATAGGTATATGAGTATACATAATGTATATTCATGTGATAATTTTATTGGATTTATAGAATATTTTCCAAGGAACTTTCTGTATGGAATTTGTAAAAAATTGTATTATGTTCGTGTTACAATTTTACTGGATATATAGTGTCTTTTCCAATGAACTTTTGGTATGGGATTTGTACAAAATACTTCCTTGCTATAATGTATTCGTTTCTTCGTCATATCGTTGAATTTTTACACTGTAACAGCCTAAAATGAAACATAATTACTTCGATTTACTGATATGTCAGCCGACATAAATGACAAAAGTCACCGTTTTTTTTACTTACATTTAAGTGCTACTTATGTCTCACACTTTGACATTTTTGGAAGGTACAATGGTTTTAAGGTGGAACTTAGAAATAAGCAACGACTAAGGCTTAAGTTGCTCTGGAGAAACCGGGCATTCGAAGTTTATTATATACGACAAATACAATCCTACACAGGTGTGTATTGTAGCAGCTGTATATTAATTGTTACAGACATGGACGCAGCGTCTAATGTAGGTAGGTACCTCTAGGCTACTGTACATTCTTCAGACAGTAGAAGATAAGACTAATATAGAAACTAAACCCACCGCCATCGCTATTGCTTCAAACTCATCCCGCATCCTTGTGCCTTAATAGCTTATCTGATAAATTAAATATATTAACAGCCATTCTCCGACACACACTCTCATTATAATATTATCACTATACAGATAAATCAAGACAATCTACACTGCTCAACGTGCTATTAATAAGACTATCAAAACAGGAAGAGAATAGTTGCATGCTGATGATTTGAAAATCAGCAAACATTGTATCTAAATTTACAAAATTTTATGTCAATATATGTAGTTAAATACGTTTTTTATGCACTATTAGAAGTAACATAGTTAATGATGGATTAAAAGAAATGTTACGATACTAACATAAAAAAAAAATCTGTTGTGGCCAGCACAAGACCTTCCGTCAATTCCATGTATTTTGCACAAATCCCATACCAAAAGGACCGTAGAACAGTTTCTATATAATATCATGTAAAATCGAACACGAACACATACTATTTTTTACAAATTTCATACCAAAAGTTCATTTGAAAAGGTTCTATAAATCCAATAAAATTATGACATAAACATACACTAAGAAAAATGCACTTGACACATTTTACTTTCTGCTTCAGCTTTACCCTATTTTATTAGGGGTCGCTGTTTTCTCTTCCACTCATTCCTGTCCAACGCATCTTCTTCATACAGTCCTTCTTTTCTCAAGTCTTCTGCGATACAGTCCTTCCATCTTCTTTTTATCCTTTCACTGCATGTCACTTGAGAGGACCACTATGAAATGCTAATTTTTCATCCCATACTTTCCACATTTGGTTTTGCACTTGCAACACACATCTGTCAATTAGAATTTTGAATGTATCAGCTGTTTCCATGATAAATAGCAAAGCTGACTAATTTTTGAAAATTAATTTCTTTATAATGCTTTAACTCTACATCTATTGAACATGAAGGAAAATAAATAATCAAACCATATAGAGAAGAGTATTTTCTTTAATAAATATAATAACAAAATGTCAAAAAATAATATTTTTTAAGAAAACCTGTTAAAAACTTCAAATAAGGGTACTTCCGGTGGATCAATTATAACCAAAATCTAATCCACTCTTAATATGGATGTACAGAAGAGGAATACGAAGGAATTATAATTTTTAGAATTATAGTATTGGAGTTATCGTCAGAGAAAAATTTGTCACATACGGACTCATACACACGGACACACACACACGGACACACACACACACACATACATACATACAGACATCATCTTAAAAATAGTAAATTCGTATTGTAGGGACCCTAAAACGTGCTTATTCATTAAAAACTCACCACCGAATTTTTTGACCAAAGACAATACCTTCCTTACCTAAAGGTGACGGAAGGAAATCTGATGTGGCTAGCTTTTAACCTCCCGCTAGGTATTTAACACTGATCAATAAAGCTATCATTATGTTCCAATATTTTTATATTCACTCATAACACACTTTATTTTACATTTAACAAATATATCATACACAAAATAAATTATACAAATATTGACAAAACTAATAGAAAAACTTAACAAAAATTCAAAATAGTACTTATATCTTTACATAGTCTTTTCAGAGCAGTACCCTGGAAGACAATAAAGCAAATCAATAATACATATTGTAACTCTTTAGAATATGGTTTATTAAAACATAAAGAAATTAACAAATATAGTGGGTTTACATCAAAAATACAAATGAATAAGTCCGAGCATATGCGTCTTCTCCCGTACGTAGCTGGCTCGTCACTGGCCGTTGTACATGCAGCTGCCTTGTGCCTGCTTGCAGAGCCACACCCTACATTCTTGGGCATGGGCGGCGGACTTTGGAAGGGGCGCGTTTGTTACAATATAATATTTATGTATGATGGAAAATATAATATTTTGTACAAATCTTAATTTCATTAGAATCAAATATTTTTCTACCACATTTTTTTTAACACTGTTTCATTATTAATTTTAATGTAATTGCTTCCTGGCATTGACATTTGTTTAAATATGTTAAAATTGTTATTATTAAATATTGTTTTTGTTTGACCAAATACCATTAACGGAAAATTGAAGATTGTACCATTATTTCAATTTTTCCTAGTAGAAGTTGTTGAAAAATTATATTCAATGGGTGGTAGTATGAACAAGTGATTAAGGGTGATTAGCTATGAGATGACTAGCAGTGTTTTAGCGCTGTCAATCGTTTATGGATTATTTTAGACAAAAATACTTCAAATAAAAGTTGTGTACAATTAATTTTTCTATAACTGCAATTTGAAGTATTTTTCTCTAAAATAATCCATAAACGATTGACAGCGCTAAAACACTGCTAATCATCTCCTAGCTAATCACCCTTAATCACTTGTTCATACCTACTACCACCCAATGTATTTTTTTCAAGAAAAACTTTTAAAAGCTTTTATAAGTGATACCTATGTGATAAGTTACATACATCTGAAATATGAACTTTGTAACAAATGAATCTTTAAAACATAGGTTCTGAGATTTATAAAAAAGATTATTTTTTAAATTTATCTATAAAATATATAGAAAAAGTATTTGTATACCTGTAGAAAATTCATTAATCTTTAATTTTTATGATGATATGAAATGCGAAAATAAATCTTCGAATAGCTTATTCATTGAATAAGAGAAAAATATCGCATCGATACCATAAATCAAATGAAGGTATTTATTCTAGATGTCATATTTTGATGCGATATTTTTCTCTTATTCAATGAATAAACTATTCGAAGATTTATTTGATGTTGGTGAATACGGGTATTAATGGTATATTTGAAGAAAGTACAGTGCCATTTCCAGTTATCCGATTTACACCAAAATTTAATGGTTTCTTTCCCATACTAGAATCAGTGGCGGCTTAAGGCGTGAGCCACTTAGGCACTGGCTCAGGGCGCCTGGCTTTTTGGGGCGCCCAAAATATATAAAATCTAAAGATATATATACAAAAGAAATCAATGTATGGAATATATACCTGTCCTGTATTATTAAATTTTGGAGCCCCTCAAAGTTAGTTTTGTGTAAATAAATTGTGTATTATTTTGAATTATTGCCCCAAAAGTCAATATACCCCACATTTAGATAAAAACTTCAAAATTTTCAAAAGTCTAATTTTTACCTACCTAGATACTTCTCAATGCGCTGATTTCAAATTTTGAAACCGCAGGTCGATATCTCTTTTCGTTCTCGAGATATTTGGATTCAAAGTTTTGCTCAAAACTACCCATTTTTGGGTAATAACCCGAAAATGGGTCGAGATATGAATTTGGCGACAACACCATTCGATTCTACGGCCAAAATTACATAAGTACACCAATTTTCAGAATTTTTGAACACCGCATACAATCTCTAAAGCAAAATAACTGAAAATGGTCAAAAATCGAAAAAATCGTAAGGGGTACCCCTTACGATTTTTTCAGATTTTGGCCATTTTCAAGCTTTTATTAATAAAAAATGAACCGGTTGGACAAAAATTATAAAAATTGCTATACTTATGTATTTATGACTGTAGAATCGAATGGTGTTGTCGCCAAATTCATATCTCGACTCATTTTCGGGTTATCACCCAAAAATGGGTGGTTTTGAGCAAAACTTTGAATCTAAATATCTCGAGAAAGAAAAGAGATATCGACCTGCGGTTTCAAAATTTGGAATCAGCGCATAGAGAAGTATTTAGATACATATTAATTTTTTGAAAATTTTAAAGTTTTTATCTAAATGTGGGGTATATTGACTTGTTTAATCTAATCTAATTTGGCTCAGGGCGCCTATATATCTTGAGTCGGCCCTGACTAGAATCCTTATACCTCCCTTACCAAGGGTAGCGGGAGGTAATAAAATGGAATTGTCGGAAAGTATTGTTCTAATTTAGAATCTGTTTCTAAATCTAAATGTATATAACCACACTTACGAATTCATTATTTTTGGGCGCGCAGTTCAGCTGTTAAACCCTGAAATGCTTTTATTTATGAGTGAAAATACAGTTGAGTACATTGTAAACCTGATCAATACATACACAATATATCGTATATAACTGTTGAGTAGGCGTGGTAGTAATTAAAAAAAACCATAACTTTGGTGTAAATCTCATTAGCGGAGAATGAGACATTGCAAGAGAGGATGAGAATTTCTTTACTCTCAGCTGTAATTATCTTACCGACAATTCACAATTTATGCTCTATATTGTCTTCTTGAGTTATAAAGTCTGTAGGTTCTACACAGGTCTTAAAAAGGCTGTAAATAAATCGGGCAGTATTACAAAAGAAAGTGGTGGTATTTAAAATAAACCAGCATTATTGTGAGGTAGTATTAAATAGATAAAATGACACTATAAAAAGTTTATTCAGGATGTATATTTAAAAAATCTGATGTGGCAAGCAAATTACCTTCCGTTTCTAACTTTAACACGGTTTATTCAAATATCAATTTATTAACATGCTTGTACAGCATTTTTCCACAGCTTTCATTTGATATGTCACAACGGGTATATTACCATTTAAGATTTTAAAGTTGAGAGTGGTGGGGGTGAGATTAGTGAATTAAAAAAAAAGAAAAACAAAAATATTAATAAAATGTGGCCCCCTAGATGTTAAAACATTTAGCGTAAACCGGGAATGCCTATCACAATTCTTTTCAAAGTTATTAAGGCTGGATCATTTTAAGCGCGCCACCCTGTATATATGTATGAAACTATAAAATGTAACTAGAATAAATTTCAAATTAATGACGTTAATATATGTCTCATTTGATGCAATTTAAAGAAAAAATTTAAAATACACAAATTAAATTAAATATTTTCCGAAATTACTTTTAAAAAAAGCGTTCTGTTTACTCATAACTGCAAAAATTTAAATGTAATTACGGATTCATATGCCTTGATTCCTTGATCTCGTGATAAGTAAAGAATTGCTCAAACCAACAGGTTTAGTAAACAACCGATTCCTTATCGGTCCGATTATCATGAAACCTGAGTTTCACTTATCGTTTTCAATTTTATCCTATAAAATTTAATTTAGTATACAACGTTAATTAAAATTTGGATGACGAGAATGACTGGCAGAATGTTCAAAATATATTAAAGATTTTTTTATAAAAATTAAATCAACTGGCGACTATAATTCAGTAATTAATTTGTTATACAGGTGTCTCAAAAGTGATGCATTTGTATTGGGATATCATTCACTTCAGAACGCTAAAATAAATTGAAAATTAAGTGTTCATAAATTTCTGATTGTATTTCCTTATTAAGTTATTAATAAAAAGCAAATATAAATATTTAAATTATACTTTATTTCACGTAAGAAAATAGTAGATGACGCTTGAGAGTCGACCGTTTTTACATGTATTAAATAAATAATTTAAATTCGTGTATCCAAACTTTGCTCCAAACTTTGTTAATACTAAATATTTTATCTGTCAAAATGTACAAGACCTGAATATAAAAAATCTGTTGTGGCCAGCACAATACTTGTCGCCATTTCCTTTTTATGTTATATAAGTGCTGTATTGCACTTTGCTATATCGAATCGTCATTTTGTAACAAAAAAATTACAGAACTTTACTCAAATATTGTTTTTTATTGTATTTAACATATCTTCTGCACACATACAATTCTAATTATATCTATTTTTCATTGTATAAGGAAGTTCCTAAATGTCAGAGATCCATCACACACAAACACACACACACACATACACACACCGACATCATCGCAAAAATGTTATAATCAGATTATAGGGATTTTAAAACGTGCTTATGCACTAAAATCTGGATATGCGACTTTTGTGCATGATTCCCAATACCTCTTAGCGAGAGGTTTAGGTAACGAAGGTTTTGTCTTTGGTCAAAAAATTCGGTAGTGAATTTTTAATGAATAAGCACGTTTAGGAGGTCCTACTATACAATTTTACTATTTTACGATGATGTGTGTGTGTGTATGTCTGTGTGTATGTGTGTGTGTGTGTGTGTGTGTGTGTGTGTGTGTGTGAGAGAGAGAGAGAGAGAAAGTGCGTATGTGGAAATTTTTTGTCTGACGAGAACTCCAATCCCACAAATCTAAAATTTATGATTCTTTCGTATTCCTCTTCGTTGTATCCATATGAAGAGCTGATTAGATTTTCGTTATACTTGGTTCCGTCATTTGAAATTCTTAACAGTTTTTCTTGAGAAACACGCAGTTAAATATATTTTTTTCTACTCCCGTGTGTGAAGTGAGTACTTCACGTATCAATTTTTATGTGTGAAGTTTGATTTTTTGCACCAGTGCGTAAGTAACATTTCACGCACCGTTCATTATTTTAAATATTACAAACTGAATTCTATTTTAATAAAACACAGCTGTTAAACACACGGAACGTTGGTAACCATGGTTACACAAGTCGATATTACAGAGGCTTTACGTTAAAAAAATAACAATTTGAAGAAAAAATATATTTTATTGCAAGGTCGAAGAAAAAGTATAGTATGTAACACGTGTGTGAAGCCTATTTTACATTCGGGTGGTTTGTAACACTCGCCTTTGGCTCGTGTCGCAATCTCCACCCTCATGTAAAAATTTCAGCTTCACACACTTGCCACATAATATACTATTTTGACATTTTATGTGATTATTAACATGAAAGAATAATAAGAATATCTTATTCTCTATATACGGTTTGATTATACATTTACCTTCATATTCAATAGATATAAAGTTAAAAAATTATAAAGAGATTAACTTTAAAAAATCAAAGAGCTTTGCTGTAATCATGAAAACACCTGATATATGAAAAAAAAATCTATTTGACAAATGTCAGTATCAAGTGCAATTTACATAGTTATATGTTCGTATTATAATTTTATTAGATTTATAGAACCTTTTCTAAGGAACTTTCGGTATGGAATTTGCAAAAAATAGTATATGTTCGTGTTAGAATTTTACTGAATATGTAGAATCTTTTTCCAAAAAACTTTTGGTATGGGATTTGTACAAAATACATCGAATTGACGGAAGGTCTTGAGCTGGCCACAACAGACATATGTATATACGATATTAGACAAAAAATATAATAACTACATTTTTTAAATTGATTAATTATTTGTTGTTTATTATAATAATGAGAAACTTTAATGCTTAGTTTTAAAATTTTATGAGGCAAATATTGAAATTAATGTTCTAATTTAATTTAATTAAAAATCTAAATTTGCCTTGTAGGTTAGTCAAGTCTTTTTATCTACAATAAGAAGGCCATTGGCTTTAAGTTATGTAAAATAGCGCGTTAAAGCCTTGATTGAAGTGGGCGTTGCTGAATGATTGACACCTGACAGTCTAGTTTTTCTCCCTTATAACCGTATAATTTACTGTTAATTAGATTTTCACCTAGAGTGGTTAAACTAGCCGCTAAACATCACATATCTATGCTAACGAGAACCGTACTAATTATATCATTGCCTTTACTTTAACTTAGCTTACAGCATTTCTATTGTTTGAAGCAAAACAACAGAGATAAGTTGACTTAACAAGTATTCGAAATATCAATTATACGAAATTTATTCTTACATCCATTTTTTCCCAAATAACACAACACTATTAAAACGACCCCCTAATGTAGAATGGACAATCAATTTCTCAAATTAAATTCTATGACTTAAGACCAGTATGCATTAAATATTTCATATTTTATTATTACTTAAAAGCCCACAAAAAGGTTTAAGCTAATCCTCATTTTTGGATTAGCGAATTCTACTCTAATTTTAACAGTTTATTTCGTAAAATATAGTCTAATCTATTCCTAGTATCTACCTTTTTACCTTCCGTCAAAAGGAAGATTTTGTCTTTGGTCAAAAAATTTGCTTGTGAGTTTTAAGATCCCTAGAATACGATTTTACTAATTTTACATTGATGTCTATGTGTGTGTGTGTGTGTGTGCATGTGTGTGTGTGTCTGTGTGTGTGTGGGTCTGTGTGTGTGTGTCCGTGTGTGTGTGTGTCCGTGAGACAAATTTTTCTCCGACGATAACTCCAAAACTACAATTCTAAAATTTATGATTCTTTCGTATTCCTCTTCTTTACAACCATATGAAGAGTTGATTAGATTTTGGTTACAATTGGTCAACCGGAAGTACCCTTATTTGAAGTTTTTAACAGTTTTTCTGGAAAAATGCAGTTAAATATCATTTTTATCATTAATATGAAAGAAAATCTTATTCTCTATACGATTTGATTATACATTTTCCTTCATATTCAATAGGTATAGAGTTATAGAGAGATTAAGAGTGGTTAACTTTCAAAAATCAGTTAACTTTGCAAAATTTATGGAAACAGCAGATATATTCAAAAAATTCTAATTGACAGATGTCAGTGTCAAGTGCAAAACCAAAGTGGAAAGTATATAGGATCAGAAAGTAACATGAGGCCAAAGAGAAGATGAAAGGACTGTGTAGCAGAATATTTGAGAGAGGAAGAACTGTGTGAAGAAGATGCGTTGGATAGGAATGAAGAAGTGTGAAGTGCAATTTACAGAATGTACATTCGTGTTATAGTTATATTGGATTTATAGAATCCTTTCAAAGGAACCTGCAATATGGTATTTGTAAAAAATAGTGTGTTCGTGTTACAATTTTACAGGATTATAGAATCTTTTCCAAGGAACTTTTGGTATCGGATTTGTATAAAATACATTGAATTGACGGAAGGTTTTGTGCTGGCCACAACAGATTTTTAATCTGACCCAATAGGCATTACGAAAATTCTACCTGTAGATACCGTATCTACCGACTGCTTTCGAAAACACAAGTAGTTAATAGTTACCGTGTTCAAAAATTGTATCATATCTACCAGATCCATCTACCGGATCCATGATTTGTGGATCGAGTAATTCAGTCGTTAAATGAAGAATCTAACCTCAAAAAAAGGTAGAGATGGCAAGCGAAGTTGGAATCGGAAGTAGGTTTTAGAAGTTATTTATGATAATACAGAAGACAAGACGAGATAACTTTTAACTATGTCAAATTTCAAATCTGTTTCATCTTTCAACTGCTTTTCATAGGTAATAAATCTACCCTGTTTATCAGTTGCGTTCCTGATGAACAGCTGTTTACCGATATATACCGGTAATAGTTCACCGGTAGAATTTTCGTAAATGCCTAAAATGTTTCATTGCAATGTTTATGTTTTTGAAAGACTATATCTAGGTATGCTGATCAAGAATCAAGATCCTTACACATACTGTAAGAGTGTAGGGATATCAAAGTTGCCGCCTGGTGACCGTGGAGTAGTGAAATAATACACGCATGTCACAGAATAACGAACCTGGTGTGACTGTTATGGGCCATTGTTCCTGTACGGTCTTTATTAACTTACATATATGAATACTTCACTGCTAAATCAACTGCAGTACGCACTTTCTACAATATAATAAATATATTTGTATAATAATAAAAGTAAAATAAGATGGCAATACTTGTTGAAACAGTTTAAATAAAATATTTAAAAAATAACACTTGACATGTTTTACAAGATTCAGTCTTTGAATTAACCTCTCGGTCATTTATCAGAGACTCAGCAAAAACCACAGACGTTTTTCGCTCTTATTAGAGCTCTTCAGTGTGGTGCACTGGCGCCTCTAGGAGGCATTGAGTCGGCTGAGTGAACGAATGATAAACATTACAAAGGGCAGTCATCTTTTTGTGGTGTTTATCATCCGTTCACTTAACCGACTCCATGCCTCCTAGATGTGAAGAGCTCCGATAAGAGTGAAACGCGTCTGTGGTTCTGGCTGAGTGAGCCAGTCTCTGATAAATGACCGACAGGTTGATTCAGAGACTGAATCTTGTTAAACATGTCAAGTGTTATTTTTTAAATATCTCATATTTGTATAAAAAGAAAGATTTTTGTTAAAAAATCATGAACCTCGCTGGGATTTGAACCTAGAATCTTCCTATATTTAATAGGATGCTCTAACCAACTATGAGCAATAAGATTCCACTCAAGAGTATCGAATATTGGAGCAGGAGTTAGAGCATGATAACATAATTTAAGAGTGTAGTGTATTTTGAAACGAATGAGAGAGTTTTGTTGGAGTAAAAATTGAAACTAAATTAAAAATAATTTTTAAAAAACCGTTGTGGCCAGCATAATTACCTTCTGTCAATTCTATGCATTTATCTACAAATCCCATACCAAAAGTTCCTTGGAAAAGATTCTAGAAATCCAATAGAATTATAACACGAACATATAATATGTTAATTGCACTTAACATCAGTCAGTTAAAATTATTAGAATATATCAGCTATTTCTAAGTTTATAGGAAAGCTGGCTGATTTATGAAAGTCAGTCTCTTTATAATTCCTTAACTGTATCTAATGGATATGAAGGAAAATATATAATCAAACCCTAGAGGCAATAACATACTTCTTCATGTTGATAAACACATAAAATGAAACAATGAAAATACGTTTTTTCAAGGGAAACTGTTAAGAACTTTAAATAGAGAATTTCCGGTTGACCAATTATAACCAAAATCTAATCAGCTGGATGTAAAGAAGTGGAATACGAAAGAATTATAATTTTTAGAATTGTAGTATTGGAGTTATTGTCGGAGAAAAATTTGTCACACACGAACACACATACAGACATCATCGTAAAACTAGTAAAACTGTATTCTAGGGACCCTAAAACGTGTCTATTCATAAAAACTCATCACTTTCCTTACCTAAAGGTGACGGACGATAAAAATTAACAATAGGTACTTATAATTGCAACATTAATGTCAAGGCCCACATTACAAGCTCACTTTTATAATAAAAGCGCTTTTATGGAGCACTCTTCTCATAATATAATATGAAAGTAAGCTCCATAAAAGTGCTTTTATTATAAAAGTGTGCTTGTAATACAGGCCAATGTGTTTACTTATGTTTATTTTCAAGAAAACGCATGTTTTCTTCCTCAAGAAGGCAAATTACTTTCTTATATTGAGAATCGTGAACATTCATGTTTGAAAATATTGTGGAATAATTTCTGTACCCTCCTCGATATTAGAGTAAGTAGAATATCACTTTGGAGTAAACTCTGACTGTTTTAAAACAGGTTAAGAGTAAACTCTGAGAGAAAGGTTATTAGTTTTGGAACGACTCTGAGTAACTTCATACTCTAGAGTAGGTTTTTGGAACGTAGCCCTCAAGGCAGTGAATCTTTTAGGATCTTTTTACAATTTATAAACGAGTACACTCTTTCTCCTAACAGAGTAAAAAAGTAGACGAATACATAGCACTATACATATTATTTATTACTGAATATTTCGGCCTCACTCATTTGTTGATAGTAAATGATTTGTGGGGCACACTCTTCATTAGAATATACTGTACAAGCGAGCAAGAGAGCTCCATAAAAGCGTTTATTTATATTATTATATTATAAAAGTGTGCTTATAAATACGGGTCAATATCTCATTTATAGGCAGCAAGTATTTGAGGGAGAGTAAATTATGCCACTTACCGGTTAGAAGAGAATCTTCATACCTGGAGCCAACGTCTAGGAACACACATAAACATAAGTCTTCGTATTTCACTTTAAATAATAGTTTGCCCATCACTTATACACAGAAATAAACATCTAATCACTTCAATATATCACAAGAAACTGATCAATGTATGCCGTATCATATTCATATATACAACCGTGCGACTATAAACATGTTTTAGTAGGTATCAAATCAGAAAAAAACACTGCATTATTAGGAAATAAAACATAATACAGTGTATTTTAATAATAATTTAAATGTTTATTCTGCCATCTTCAGTATGATTTAACATTGGTATTGTTCAAATATTTATTATAACTATACACCGTATTTTTTTTAAGACTAGGTACATACATTAAATATATTTACATTTTTATAAGTAGATACATAAATGAAATTAATTTAATACTGTACAGCGTGTCTAACATTATATTATTAACAATTTATAAATTTTAATGTTATTTTGTACAATATATAAAATACAGGGTGTTTTACAATATCAGGTAACATTTTTTAAGGGCATATAGCACTGACCTAAATGAATAAATAAGTTAATTTTTACCTTCCGTAACCTATAGGTAAGGAAGGTATTGTCTTTGGTCAAAAAATTCAGTGGTGAGTTTTTGATGAACAAAGACATTTAGGGTCCCTAGAATACAATTTTACTAGTTTTATAATAATGTCTGTATGTGTGTTTGTGTGAGTGTGATAAAAATTTCTCCTACGATAATTCCAATACTCCAATTATAAAAATAATAATTATTTCGTATTTTTCTTCTTTATGTCCATATGAAGAGCTGATTAGATTTTGGTTATTGGTCATTTGAAAGTTCCCTTATTTGAAGTTCTTAACAGTTTCTCTTGAGAAAACGTAGTTAAATACCATTTTTTAACATTTTATGTAATTATAAATATAAAAGAATATCTGATTGTCTATATGGTTTGGTTGTACATTTTTCTTCATATTCAATAGATATAGAGTTAAAGAATAATAAAGAGATTAACTTTCATAAATCAGCCAGGTTTGCTACAATCATGGAAACAACTGATATATTTAAATAATTCTAATTGACAGATGTTTGTGACAAGTGCAATTTACATAGTGTGTGTCCGTGTTATAATTTTACTGGATATATAGAATCTTTTCCAAGGAACTTTTGGTATGGGATTTGAACAAAATACATAGAATTGACGGAAGGTAATATGCTGACCACATTTTTTACTAATTTTAATATGTTTTTAAGTTTGTACCCAAAGTTTGGAAACACCTTGTATATGGGCCACCTGCATTTGATAGCAATATTTTCGTGCATTAGTTAATTATTGAATAGATAATTAAAATATTTTTAAGTGTTCTAATTACAACCGTTCACTTATCGTTCAAATCAGTAGAGTCAAATTATAAAGTTTTAATTATCCACTATCTATCGAGCACTAATATATGCGCGATGTAGAGATAATACTCGAGTATATAGAATGAAGATATACGGAAGACCCGGTTCTTTATCTATATCTACAACGTTCTACTCATTATAGATCAAGCCGAAATGCAAATTGATTAGGTATTGATGTTATTTTGAAGTCTAGTAATGAACGTTATATCGATAGGCATCAAGATACGCGTTAGTCTTAAAAGCAGCGTTTAATCACGGGCATATTAAAAATATTATAATTCGGAGTAGAAATCTATGTATGTAAAAATAAAGAATCTGTTGTGGCCAGCACAAGACCTTCCGTTAATTTTATGTATTTTGTACAAATCCCATACCAAAAGTTCATTGAAAAAGATTGCAAATTCCATACAGAAAGTTCCTTACGTACACTTACGTAACATTCTCTTTACAATTAAATAATGTTACTACCAAGTTTATATCTCTACCCATTTTTGAATTATTGCCCCAAAAGCCAATATACCCCACATTTAGATAAAAACTTTAAAAAATCAAAAATCTAAATCTAAAATCCAAATTTTGAAACCGCAGGTCGATATCTCTTTTCGTTCTCGAGATATTTACATTCAAAGTTTTGCTCAAAACTGCCCATTTTTTGATAATAACACAAAAATGGGTCGAGATATGAATTTGGCGATAACACCATTTGATTCTGCGGGCAAAAATACATAAGTATAGCAATTTTCATAATGTTTATCCAACCAGTTCATTTTTTATGAATAAAAGTTTGAAAACCCTTGAAAATGGCCAAAATTTGAAAAAATCGTAAGGTTTTGTCCATTTACAGGGGTTTTTAAGCTTTTATTTATAAAAAATGAACCTGTTGGACAAAAATTATGAAAATTGCTATACTTATGTATTTTTGTCCGTAGAATCGAATGGTGATGTCGCCAAATCCATATCTTGACCCATTTTTGGGTTAATACCCAAAAATGGGCAGTTTTGAGCAAAACTTTGAATCTAAATATCTCGAGAACGAAACGAGGTATCGACCTTCGGTTTCAAAATTTGGAATCAGTGCATTGAAAAATATCTAGATACATAAAAATTAGATTTTTGAAAATTTTGAAGTTTTTATCTAAATGTGGGGCATATTGGCTTTTGGGGCTATAATTCAAAAATGGATAGAGCAGAGATATAAACTTGGTAATAATATTATTTGATTGTAAAGAGAATGTTACGAAAGTGTACGCATTTTTAGAGTATTTATATATGAGTATATTCATGTGAGAATATAATTCATTAGTCACGTGACATGTTTTCCGCCAATCAACATTCAGAATTTCCCTAGTTACATGTCTATCACAGCGATGACAGTTAATTTTAACAAAAATTCATTGTATTCTCTCATTAAATATAAGCTCGTGATATGATTAATAATCGAAGATATTGCTCGTGAAACGGAAACAGCACAACTCGGTTTCACTCGAAAATATCATCGATGATAATCATATCACTTGTTATATTACGTATGATAATTTTATTGGATTTATAGAATATTTTCCAAGGAACTTTCTGTATGGAATTTGTAAAAAATTGTATTATATTCGTGTTACAATTTTACTGGATATATACAATCTTTTCCAAGGCACTTTTGTTATGGACTTTGTACAAAATACATCGAATTGACAGAAGGTCTTATATTGGCCACAATAATTTTTTTTCTTATTGAGAATAATACACATGGTACAAGGTTCATATTACATTTGAAAAAAAAAAATTAAATAAGTTCAAAGTAGTTCTCTTTAACATAATATTATCTCTCTGCCTTTCTTCGTAGAAAAAATTCCTGCCGGGTCGAATACTCATTTCAATATGAGTTCTATATGTATTTGAAAATTCATTTATTGTACGAATGCATGTGTGTATGCGTGTGTATTTTATAAGTTCAATCGGTCTGTCAATTAACTAATAGGCGTGAAATAAGTCTGTAAGTTAGATTTATATCTCACCTGTATCTCAGCTAATCGACCGTTAAATTATTAATATCTATGTAAGTCTATCTGTGTGGGTGGTAAATTAGATGCGCTCTATATTAACTGCAACTGGTAATACTTAAATAGATTATAAAATTCGGTAAAAAGTATATTAATTTTAATAGATTTTTAATAGGTTCTAAATATATTAAGTATTATACAAGCAGTAAATAATAATAATAACAATAATAATATATTTAATTGTTTTAAGGATTACAGATTTATGTATATGTTTCTTTGCAAAACAGTGCTAGGTGAAAGCGAGAGTGGGTGGCTATTACTTTACCATTAATTTACTCATTTAAAACAAAACTTCTAATTTTGAAAGAATTAATTGTATAATAAAAGATTTTATTAATTTTGTCAAAGCTTAGATTTTTGAAAAGAATATATATATATAAGGTTAACATCGGATACAAGTTGCAAATACGAGCTAATATATTATTTCTGAAAGGCGTATAAATTGGGCATTCGCAGTAGAAATGAAATAAATCCTCCAATTTGTGTAAATTACATAGTGTGCAATTTTGTTGAGCATTTAATTCGTACTTTATATTATTATATAATATTTTCAAGCCCCTTTTACTAGAAAATTTTAATTGTGCGATAATTCTGACTTTTGGAAAATTGATATTCATATTTAAATAGTTGTTGTCATTTATATGAAAATATTTATAAATATTATTGTATTTTGTATTACTCTTGCAATTAATATCTTTTTCAAGTAGCACATTTTTATGCTTTTCTGTAATATTTATAATTGTTGTTATGTCAATGGATTGATCATTCCAAATTTTCTCGAACCCTAAATCTTTCAATACTGTTTTTAATTGTGTGCACCAATTATATTCGTATTTATTCCCTGGCCAATTATTGTCTAATTGAAGCAGGCAGTTATATAATATCCTGGGGTATTTAGTGTGCTCCATATTTAAGATTTTTTTCCACCAGTTTAGAGTACAAGCAGTAAAGATATATTAAAGTTTAACAGGGATTAGATTCTACCTTCCGTCACCTTTTGGTAAGGAAGGTTTTGGACCGAATTCAGTACTCTTCACTAGTCTAGCGAACGTCTCTAGTAACTATGGAAACAGCTTGTATCTTTTTCTTATTAATGCATTACTGCATATGTCTCTCTTTATTTTGTTATTTTTAGATAAGCTTCATTAGTTAACGACCAGTGCTTAATTCGGCCCATTGTCTTTATGGGGTCGCGTGGCCGTATGTATATAGTGTCTGGTTACCAATCTGGTGACCCGGATTCGTTCCGGCCACTGCAGATTTTTAATTGCACAAAAGTGATCCCCGTGGTGCACTCTCCACACCAGTTATGCGTGGCTGCGAGGTGACGCCTGATAAGTGCCCACACGATAAAAATATATCATCATCATTACCGATGTCTACATGTAAAGAAGATACTAGCACACCCAGTAATGAGTAATATGCCGTGATGATATATTAATTTATTTATTTAGGTATTGTCTTTAATCAAAAAAATCGGTGGTGAGTTTTTAATGAATAAGCACGTTTTAGGGTCCCTACTATACGAATTCACTATTTTTAAGATGCTGTCTGAATGTGTGTCTGTGTGAATGACAAGATTTTCTCCGACGATAACTACAATACAACAATTTTAAAAATTATAATTCTTTCATTTTCCTTTTCTTTACATCCATATGAAGAGCTGATTAGATTTTGATTATAATTGGTCAACCGAAAGTTCCCTTATTTGAAGATCTTAAAAACACAGTTAAATATCATTTTATGTGTTTATCAATATGAAAGAATATCTTATTCTCTATACGGTTTGATTATACATTTTCCTTCATATTCAATAGATATAGAGTTAAAGAATTATAAAGAGATTAACTTTCATAAATCAGCCAACTTTGCTATAATCATAAAAACAGCTGATATGTACAAATAATTCTATTTGATAGATGTCAGTGTCAAGTACAATTTACATAGTATATGTTCGTGTTATAATTTTATCAGATTTATAGAATCTTTTCCAGTGATCTTTCACTATGGATTTTGTAGAAAATAGTATTTATTCGTGTTATAATTTTACTGGCTATATAGATTTTTTTCTAAGAAACTTTTGGTATGGGTTTTGTACAAAAAACATAGAATTGATACAAGGTAATGTGCTGGCCACATCAAATTTTTTTACCTTTAAATTATACTAGATTTAGTCTAGAAAATTGTATACATAAAAAAGGTAACATTTATGAATATTTCTTGTTACCTTGATTACTTGTTATTTTTGTTAATTAAAAAATTAATGTCAATGTATCCCCTGAAGAAGGCACCAGTTTATGGTGCCGAAACGTTGGGTTTAAATTAATAAATACAGAACATAAACTAAAAAAGGTAGTATTTTTCCAAATCAAGATTCCTTAATGTAGGCGACGTATTGCATTAAATAATAATTAATTTTTTAATTTACAATCGTTTAAAAACTGTTTAAACTCAACTAATAATTAACAGTATTAATATTCATACTAGTAACAATTGTAGTTCGGAACAATCGAATAAATAATGAATTGCAGATCCTAGTTCACATTTTTAAAAATAAAAATTATATGCTTATAAATGATATTTAGAAAATTACATGTTTTCAACATGAAATTAGATTTTACATTTCACATAGCATTTTGTAATTATAATTTACAATATGAAGATTACAAGATAATAAATGTGAAAACAATTATAATTATTAATTACTTATAAAGATATTAAGATAATTAATACTCTCCTACAATAACATTGTTCTTCTTCTTCTTTCTGTATCACGCAATCCTTTAGGAGGTCAAGGATTAGTTTTTTATATACCTTACCAAACCAAACAAAACAATTTAAAATATTAGTACAATGTGGTACTGTCATCTTATTCCATAAAAACTTAGTTCCTGAATTTTCCTACTAATTTTTATTTTCGTTGAGAAAATAAATAGTTGTCTGCAATAATGTTGCTTCATGACATATGAAAAAAATCTGTGGCCAACACAAAACCTCCCGCTATTTAATTTTTACATACATACATAAACCCACGCGTTTCCCATTTAGTGGGTTAGCAAAAACCCGGAAACAATAGTAACAATAAGAAAAGGGATAAGAGTAAGAGCTCAGCTGACTCACTTCACTCTTTAACAACATTCTTCTTTCGCCTTGTCCACAATCATCATAGCATTCATACATAGGAACATGACTGATTTTCGGTAGCAAATAATCGCATCCGGATCACAATAATAGTTACGCAACAATCATCCTTCAACACACATTCCTATCCATTTTTATTAATTTAAATACATACTTACGTATTTACTAAAGCTGCTAATTGTTCCACTGCATAAAACTATTGATTTATTTACTATTTTCTTTTTAAAATGCCACTATTATTAATTTGAAGTGATTAGATTTTTGACAATGACATTTACTGTCAGTTACATTCATTTGAAATATGAACTGTGTAACAAAGGAATTATGTTTATCTTAGGCTTAGGGACTAATAAAAAAAATCTGATGTGGCCAACACAAAACCTCCCGCTATTTAATTTTTATTAATTTAAATACATACTTACGTATTTATTAACACTGCAAACTATTCCATTGCATAAAACTATTGATTTATTTACTATTTTCTTTTCAAAATGTCACTATTATTAATTTGAAGTGATTAGTTTTTTGATAGTGACAGTTACTGTCAGTTACATTCATTTGAAATATGAACTGTGTAACGAAGGAATTATGTTTTTCTTAGGCTTCGGTAAAAAAAAATATTTTTATATTTATCTGTAAAGTATATAGAAAAAGTATTAATATATTTCTGTAGAAAATTCAATAATCTTTAATTTTCATAAGACATAAAATGCGAAAAAATGCATTTAATGATAATTTTTTAAGAAAAACCATTATGAGCTTTAGGTAAAGTGCCATTTTCGGTTATCCGATTTACACCAAAATCTAATGGCTTCTATTCATATTAGAATAGGATAGAAATACAAGGTTTCAGAATTTTTTGAATGATAGTACACACACACATACACATACATACATACATACATACATACATACACACACACACATACATACACACATACAGACATCATCGTGTAAATGTTAAAATTGGATTCTAGGGACCTTAAAACGTGGTCATTTACTAAAATCTCGATATGTGATTTTTAGCACGATCCCTATACCTCCCTTACCAAGGGTAGCGGGAGGTAAAAAGTTAAAAGGTTATTTACCAAATATTAACATATTTTCGTTATTAGTCGTCAAGATATCGTCAAAAACGTATTCAGTGAGTTGCGTTTCGAGCTGTGATTCAAACTATTTAGTATAATCTAAAAAATGCGCTGTATATATTTATAATAAATATTTAAACAATATGAATGTTAAATTACAATAAAGTTGACAAAAATAAACATTTAAATTATTATTAAAAGACATTGACCGGTAGTATTTATTCAAAATTTTAGTCACCCTGACTAACTAATAATCAAGACTACCATTTAGAAAAACATTGGGGTGATTAAAAAACAAGTGAATTTGTTACTTTAGTCAACACTTCACTCCTGTTTAAGAGTAAATACTAGCGGTCAGTGTGTTATTTTTTATTTCCCAATACTCAATGTTTTCCTAGTTGATGCCTACTGAAACATGTTTAAAGTCGCGTGGTTGTATGTATAACACGATATACATTAGTCTCTTGTGAGATATTGAAGTAATTAGATGTACATTTCTGTGTATTAAGTGATAGCCGAACTAATACCTATTTAAAGTGAAATACAAAAACTTATATTCATGTGTGGCCTTAGATGTCGTCTCCAGGTATGAAGATTTTCTACTAACAGGTAAGTGGAATAATTTATTCTATGTTAAAAGCTTCGTATAAATGAGATGTTGTCTTTATATTCATATTGAATACATTGGTGTTCTATGTATTACCATTACATAGTTAAGTGAAACGTATAAATGCAAAAGCAGACAATAAAATGAGATTGTATGAGAAATTGATGAAGAATACTAGTTTTTCAACTGCAAGAGCATAAAAAATATATTTCAAACTGTTATTCTTCTTAATGCAGGGCCGCAAAACCTGACATTTGTAGTTCACTCAGATGCATAAGTAATAAATGACAGCTGTATTCATAGAAAAAAATCTGATGTGGTCAGCACAAGACCTTTCGTTAATTTGATATATTTTGTACAAATCCCATACCAAAAGTTCATTGGAAAAGATTCTATATATCCAGTAAAGTTGTAAGACGAATATAATACAATTTTTTTCAAATTCCATGCAGAAAGTTCTTTGGAAAATATTCTATAAAGCCAATAAAATTATCACATCATGTTTTATTTAAATACTCTAAAAATGCATACACTTACGTAACATTCTCTTTACAATCAAATAATATTACTATCAAGTTTATATCTCTACCCATTTTTGAATTATTACCCCAAAAGTCAATATACCCCATATTTAAATAAAACTTCTAAATTTTCAAAAATCTGATTTTTATGTATCTAGATACATGCGCTGAATTTAAATTTTGAAACCGCAGGTCGATATCTTTTTTTGTTCTCGAGATATTTAGATTCAAAGTTTTGCTCAAAACTGCCCATTTTTGGGTAATAACCCAAAAATGGGTCCAGATATGAATTTGGCGGCAACACCAATCGATTCTACGGGAAAAATTACATAAGTACACCAATTTTCAGAATTTTTGAACACCACATACAATCTTTAAAGCAAAATAACTAAAAATGGTCAAAAATCGCAAAAATCTAAGGTACATAAGGTTAAAACAAAAAAATATGGAGAAAACATGGACGTAATTTCTGCTGTTTCGCGGCAATGCAAAGTGAATCCAGAAAATATTAAGACAACTTCATGTACCATTTCATGGCGTGGCGTTTGGTACAAGAAATCACATATGGATCTACGAGCCATGGGTCTCAGCGACAAATTCTTGGCGAGTCTTACGACGCGAGTCTTGCAGGGCTCCTACACCAACTGGACTCGTTTCATTAACTCAACCATGATGTTGCACCAGGTCACTAGACAGGGAGTCGGATGACTTTTCTGCGCAATGTGGAGGTCGCTCACCGCCTCGACTTATTATGTATTGTATTATATTTGCCAACTTTGTATCAAGTCAAAAGAGTGAAAATAAATAAACATGTACCCCTTACGATTTTTTCAGATTTTGGCCATTTTCAGGGGTTTTCAAGCTTTTATTCATAAAAATTTAACCGATTAGACAAAAATTATGAAAATTACTATACTTATGTATTTTTGTCCGTAGAATCGAATGCTGATGTCGCCAAATCAATATCTCGACCCATTTTTGAGTTAATACCCGAAAATGGGCAGATTTGAGCAAAACTTTTAATTTAAATATCTCGAGAACGAAACGAGATATCGACCTGCGGTTTCAAAATTTGGAATCGGCGTATTAAGGAGTATCTAGATACATTAAAATTAGATTTTTGAAAATTTTGAAGTTTTTTATCTAAATGTGGAGTCTATTGACTTTTGGGACAATAATAAAAACTGGGTAGAGATGTAAGCTTAGTAGTAATATTATTTGATTGTAAAGAGAATGTTACGTAAGTGTACGCATTTTTAGACACACAATAATACCTTCTTGACCTAAAATGACGGAAGGTAAAAATTACAAAACTTTACGTATTATATTTACGGATAGTAAAAAAAATTAGATTTTTGAAATTTTTGAAGTTTTTATCTAAATGTGGGGTATATTTACTTTTGGGGCAATAATTCAAAAATACTAAACAAAACTTTTGTAAATGTTACGTCAAAATGACATTTATTAAAATAGAAAATACCAATATACGCACGAGAAAACCATAGCCTAGTGTATCACTTTCACTAGTACAGAGATAGTTTGAATTTACGTAGTCCAAGTCAAATCTAAGATTATATTCGTCTATGAATAGGGGATTTTAATCGCAGTTTAAACTAGTACTACATAATACGAGTTTAAATCAGAACTAAAGAAGTTCCTATGAATACGGCTGTGAGACATTTCAAAATAAACATCAACCTTATTAAAATAATAAACAAAAATTTTCTATGAAAACTGCAAGTTAATTGCGGTTTGTTTTTAAGGTCTTGGTAGAATTTTTACTTTTTACTCATAACTAGTTATCATAATTAATTTCACGTGGCCACGTACCTGTGTCTGGTCTCGAATCTGGGGAACCGGGTTCGTCACAAAAATATTATTTTGAATTTTAAATGATACAAAAGTGACCCCTGAGGTGCACTCCCCATGCTAGCAATGAATGCCTATGAGGTGACGCCTGGTAAAGGCCCACAAGGTACTAATATATCATCATTATCAGTATCCGTGATAAGTAGATTGGCACACCCAATAATAATAATAATAATAATAATAATAATAATAATAATAATAATAATAATAATAATTTATTGCCCAACAGTAATCCGATAACAGGACAAAATATAATATATACAAAAAAATATAAAACAAATATTGAGATAAATACAAAAAATAAAGATTTAAATAAATATATCTGGGTACAGCAGATTGGCTGCACGGGAAGCAATATAAATTGGTGACCGTTGTAGTATGTCTGTGCGCGAAGTCGGCAGATGAAAGGACCTGGCATATCTAGACTGCTGTCGCGGTACGTGGAAGAACACCCGGGACAGGAGATATGACGCATCAACTTTGTTGGTTACCAAGCGATTGAGAAATCGAGCACAGAACCATTCTCTCCTCTCGGCTAGGGACTGCATGGAATGGCGTTGTAATAGGGAATCCTGGTCTGTACCTCTTACTGGATAGAACCTATCTTGTTTAAATGAGAGATATTTTAAAAATCTACGATGGATTTGATCAAGAACTAGACTTTGGTAATTATAAAATGGATACCAAATTAAGCAAGCATACTCAAATTTGCTCATTATGAATGCTGAATATAAGGATTTTAGTACATTGATATCAGTGAACATATTAGAGATTCGCATAAGAAAACCTAGTGTCTTGCTAGCCGATTTGCAAGTATTATTTATATGATCTGTGAATATGAAATTGCTACAGAATGTAACTCCAAGATCTTTTATAGAATTTCTTCTGGATAATAAATTATTCTGCATATTGTATTCCACCTGCAAAGCGTTCTTTTTACGTGTATACGTAACTATGCAACATTTGTCAACATTTAATTTTAGTTTGTTTTTAATACACCAATTTACCATTAGATTTATGTTAGTTTGTAATTGAATTGTATCAGCTGGAGTATTAATATTTAAATATAATTTGATGTCATCAGCATAAGCAAGAACATTACAGTTAAATGAAGAAATGAGTTCATTTACGAATAAAATAAATAAAAGCGGTCCTAGGTTGGATCCTTGCGGTACACCTGAATTAGCAACAAATATAAAAGATTCAAAACCATTATAGAAAACACAACATGTACGATTATGTAGATAAGAACTTAATAATTGAATTACAGAGGGAGATGCGCCAAAGTTACTTATTTTATGCATTAAGAGATTGTGGTCAATAGAGTCAAAGGCACGGGTTAAATCAGTATAAACAGTATCAACTTGACCTCTTTCATCTAATGCCTCACAAATATATTGTGAAAAAGATGCGAGATTAGTGATAGTAGATCTACCAACCATAAAACCATGTTGATCTGGAGAAATCAAACAACGAGTATTAGTATAAATATTCTTATACATTACCATTTCAAGTAGCTTAGCAAAGTTATTCAAAATAGATATGGGTCTATAGTTATTAATACAAGATTTATCACCTTTTTTGAAGACTGGTGTAATTCTGGTTTTTTTCCAACGTTCAGGAAAAGTGCAATTGTTGATTGCTAGATTTATAATAGTACAGAGGGGTTTCGCAAGTATTAATCGACAGTCTTTAATAAAGAAACTGGGAATTTGATCTTCTCCAGCAGTACATTTAGTAGAAAAGGATGACATCAAAATACTAAGTTCGTCTTCACTAACATTAGAAAAATTAAAAGGCTGAGAATGATTATATTCTTCTATAAAATTGACAGATGAACTCTGTGAGAAGAAACTGGAAAAGAAAGAAGCAAATGCGTTGACTATATCCTGTGGGGAATCATATTCACGGCTGTCATCATGAAGAATACCAGGTATACGAGTCGTACCTTGCTTTAAATTAACATACTTCCATAGATCATTAGGGTTAGATTTGACATTTTGTTCTATATTACTAACGTAGCAGTTGTAAGCGTTCTTAATCTGCGATTTAACTAAAAGCCTAAGTCTTTTAAATTCATTTAAATAATACACATTATTTGTTTTCAACCATTTACGTCTGTAATATTCTTTAGTTGAAAGGCTATATTTAATTTCATACGTGAACCAGGGGGGATATTTAGAAATTCTAAATTTATGCTTAGGTACTGAATCATCAAATATAGCATACAACATAGCATAAAATTTATCCAGAGCTTCGCCAACACCTTGATAATGATTCAAGCATGACCAGTCTGTATTACAAATGTCATCATATAATTTATAGAAGTTTGCTTTTCTGAAATTATAACGTTCATTACCAGCAGACGTAAAATTTATTATTTTTAAACGATTTGGAAGAATAAACTGAAAAGATAAGGCAGGATGATGTTTATCCTCACCAACCATTGGAAAATTAGATCTATCAATATTAATAACTTCACAAAAATTTGATAAAATTAAATCTAATTTCTTACCATTAGTATTTTCAATTGTGTTATATTGCTTAATATCAAGAACACTACAGAAATTTCTGAAGGATACTGATTTGTTACAATTTATAGACAAGTCATATAGATTAGTTAGGTTGAAATAATGGGTAATATACCGTGATGATTGAATTATTTTATAATTAGTTGTGCCTTTAATAATATATAACCCTTCAAATATCATAAAACATCACAATAATGACAAGCAGTTGTATGATACTTGTCTGCAAGTTAACATTTTTCATCATTTAATGGCATAAGAGTGTGTGGTCTATTTCCTTGGCACGATCCAGTTAGTCTCTGAACCGAGGAAATGCTAATCTTCTGCTACGGACAGAAGATTTGAATTTCATGTATGCAAACCGCCTCTATAAATGTCACCCGTTGCAACCACAAGATGCTTTAACGTTCCTGCAAACAGGATAATTTGTACACGAATATAGCTGCAGATCTAGTTACATTTACTATTCTGTTGCAGCTTTAATTTAAAAACCTCTCGCCATTTCCATATTAAGTTATATAAGTACAAATTATATTTAACATTATATATACATAACACAAAAAAAAAAATCTAATTATATATATTATTAATATATTTTTTAATTCATTCTATAAATAAATCTTTTCCTACTCTTCTAAATGTACGAGATTCTTCAAATTCATTGACGAGATTAGCAGTATTTCTTTAAATATTTAATTAATAATAAAATAAGAAATATTAAATACATATACTTCCCAGAAAAAGCCTTCAGTATCTGGATTTTTGACACTGACATTTTTCTGTCAATTACAAACATTTTAATTTTTCAACTGGTTTCCGTAGAGTTACTTGGGTTGTGAGATTCAGTATAACGGATTATTTTATATATTTATAATTCTCTCTACATCAATAGAAGATATAATAAAAATATCAATGTATCGCATAGAGAATTTATAACAAAGATATAGAAAATAAATTTCCAAAAAATTGAATTTAGAAGATTTTTCTTAAGAAACTACTATTTTCGGTTGTCCAGTTGTTACCAAAACCTTTTCTAAATTGAGGTTACTTTTCCTGAAATTGAAGTTTTTCATTGGCCGTTGCTTCCCAAATCATTTGAAAAATCTGATGTGGCCAGCACATTACTTTCCGTCAATTCTATGTATTTTCTACAAATCCCATACCAAAGGTTTCTTGGAAAAAATTCTATCAATCCAATAAAATTATAACAGGGACATACACTATGTAAATCGCACTTGACACTGACATCTGTTAATTAGAATAATTTGAATATATCAGCTGTTTTCATGATATAGCAAAGCTGGCTGATTTATGAAAGGCAAGCTCTTTATATTATTTTAACTCTATCCCGACAGAGGCCAAATATTTCCAATTTTAAATGGCACAAAAGTGACCCCTGTGGTGCACTCTCCACACCAGCTATCAGCTATGAGTGCCCGTGAGGTGACGCCTGGTAAGTGCCCACACGATAAAATATATCATCGTCATTACCTATGTCTACATATGTTATAGATACTGGCACACCCAGAAATGAGTAATATGCCGTGATGATATATTTATTTTATTTTTGCCCTCCTGAAGTGTAATGGGAACTTTACAATTGTATACACAGCAAGTGTAACCTACATTTTACGCTTACTGTGTTGTAACTTGTCTAACTATGCGGTAAAATAATCAAAATACACTGGACGTTTATGAGCATTTAGAAAAGAAATCATCTTTACTATAATAAAGTTCATGTAAAAAAGTACTACCTACTTAAGCTATTTTTTTAATTTAACATTTTCTATATTTAAAATTAATTTATATAAACCAAACCCACGGTAGCGACATCTGTCATTATTGTAAAAATCCGCCGTTACCGACATAGTCACCGATCGATATACCTGTCAAATACGCGAGCATTGCTGAAATGTCAAATATCGACACCTACCTATTATTTATTACGAAATATATTATCAGTCATAAACAACGTCTATTATTACAGATAAATTTTTGCTAGAAGAAGTACTCTAATGAAGGTAAGTAAAATCAAATTTGGAAATTGACTTAACCCCAGTATTTTAAACTAACCCTTTTCAGAAGTACAACCTATCTCATTGAAAAAAGTGATTTTCATTATCGTCGGCCAAAAAATTTGATACAATTCTCGTGCGTGAAATATTTTACAGCGCTCCAGCTAATAAGGCACTCGCCTTAAGGGCTCGTGCCTTAAACAAAGCTGTCGCGCTGTAAAATACAACTTACACGCACTCGAATATAAATAACTATTTTATTTATCTATTGAATACGAAGGAACATGTATAATCAAATCATATAGACAATAAGATACTCTTTCTTATTGATAATTACATAAATTGTGAAAAAATGATATTTAATTGCGTTAACTCGTATCACAGCATCCTTGGCAGGCGCGCCACAAGTCCACGCACTCCGGCGCCAAAATCTAGTAGGAAATACTTTGACTCTTACTTTGACGTAATTAATAATTATTTTACACATATATCGTATTTTTTGCAAACTTATTTCTACTGAATAAATGTATATTTATAAATTATTAATTCTTTTCAGTGCGGAAAAGAACGTCAACAAAATGTTGACATTTAGAAACAATTAAAACAATTTATTTATGTGGTAGAAGATTTTCCAGTTATGCAAATACGTAAAATGCTATAATACGTATATATTTAATCATAAATTAATATAATATGACTTTGAAAGAAAGATTAATATAGGTAAATATTTATAACCTAGCAAAAAAATTATTATGTATTCAAATATAATGGCTATTTACGAAAATTAACATATTTAATTCTATATAACGCGAATGATAATGTATAATTTAATAGTCGATGATAAAATATAGTAAGTAAAGAATCTAATCAAAGAATCGTCTAATAATGAAGGTAAGTACTAAAATATATGTCTATATTGTTTTAATGTTTTTCTACTCCTATGCTTTAATATACTTATTAAGTTTGTGGCAATTAAGATTCAAAATTTTCATTAAGATACCGATTATCATTACGATTCAGAATTTCTTTTTATTATGATACAGACTATCATTATGTTACGGATTTTCTTTTCTTTATGTTGCGTTGCAGATTATTGTTATGATACAGATTAATTTTATAACCAATTTATTGGTTTATAATTTATTTTTTTAATTAGTATGAATAGTCGTAGAAAAAATAGTGTATGCAACTCATGAATAATGACTAGTAATTTAAACTCGTTGCGTATTAAACTATCAAATATAATTATGTAAGCCCGGTATTTTCATCTCAGGTTAAACCACCTGTTAATTGCGGTTTCGAAAAATTGAAACGTATAGTTTTTACAGCTTGTGTATACTTTATTATCGATGCTGTTTTGTTTTTTAACTATGGGCTGGTTTTGTGATGAATTTAATATATAAATTTACATTTAGAAATTTTGATTTAAAATTTACAATTTTCTTTCTAGTTTAGGTTCAGTTTTGATATTCTGGAGTTATTAGTTTAGATTTTAGGTTACAATTTTATTTTCATAGCCATGAATTTGTTAGAAGCTAATAACAAGATGATTTTTTAAAAAATATCGGGAATGTTTTTACCTCTCGCTAAGAGAGGTATTGGATTCATGCTAAAATTCGCATATTCAGATTTTATTGAATAAGCACAATTTAAGGTCCCTAGAATCCGATTATAACATTTTTAAAATGATGTCTGTGTGTGTGTGTGTGGATGTGTGTATGTGTGTATGTGTGTGTGTGTGTGTGTGTGTGTGTGTATGTATGTCTGGATGTTATAAAGTATTCTAATCGCAGAGGCTAAGGCACTAAGGAAACCAGTTGGCAAATTCCAATGTTTATAACATAGTTTGTAAATGACATATGTCAGTGTCAAAAATCAACAGTTTTAGTGACATTCTGATAGCTTTTTCTGGGAAGTATATTTAATCTTTCTTATTGTTTTATTAATTAAATATTTGAAATTATAGATAAAATGCATATATCCATCAGAAATACCGCCAATCTGGTTAATGAATTGGAAGAATCTCTGACATTTAGAAACTTCCTCATACAATGAAAAATAGATATAATTAGAATTATGTGTGTGCTGAAGACATGTTAAATACAATAAAAAACAATATTTGAGTAAAGTTCTGCAATTTTTTGTTATAAAACGTCGGTTCGAAAGGGAAGTGCAATACAATACTTATATAGCCTAATATGGAAATGGCGAGAGGTCTTGTGCTGGCCACAACAGATTTTTTTATATAAATTCCCAAAAATTTTCTGTTTTGCCTTTATAAAGTGAATTTTGTACAAATGGTTTTGGAATTTTTTTACTTAATCTGTATCAAATTGTTGTAACAAAATAATTATATCAAACATACAGCACTGTTTTAAATTAAAATTGGAATTATTTATTTGTAGGTTCATAATAAATATAAATTTTAACTTTAATCTAACTTCCAAATAACTGTTGTCAAAATTTTAATGTCGAAATAAATTAAATTTCATGTTTATTGAAACTATGAATTTTATGTCCAATTATTGTAGTACTTTGCGTAACTCGCGTACTTTTAAATTTCAATATTTTTTACAGGGCCTCATAATTTTTGCTGTTTGCATTCATGTAGCATTATCAATAGATCCAATTATACTTGAGATGATACGTAATTACGAATTAGGAATATATAGCAACAATAATAATAACAGGTCAGTTTCTAAAACCGCAGTAGTCGCTTGCTTTTAACAAGATTCTCACTGTTGATTGAATTGTTGATTGAAGGGAAGAAGAAACCAGTACAGTAACCACAGAACCAGCTACTGAAGAAGAACAACCAATTTTGCCAGCAACAGTTCCATTGGCAAATGTGGCACATGAACCACAGACACAATCTGTCCATAAACGAGATCTTCCTCCAGAATTAATTTGCCCCTATGTTGGTGGTGGATGTCTGTAGTGATTCTGTCGAGACGAGATATTTCTCGATTCTCATTTCGTCTCGTACTCGTCTCGACGAGACGAGACAGAAATGTAAAATATATTTTAGTAGACGAGATATATTTGCCGAGATCTCGATTCTTGAAAACTGTTTCGAGATTTCTCGGTTGTTATTTTTCTCATTAGTTATACTTACAATGTTTCCTGTACTTTTTCTGGTGGACAACCAACGACCACTACGATATGGAACGCCGTTTTAATATTTATTCTATATTTAAAAATATGTTAAATTATATAAAGACGTCATTAAATGAAATAAAGACGTCTTTAATTCATTTTTGGATGTTCTTATAATATTTTTTGATATCCAAAATGTTTTAAATTCAAATATTTATAGACATCAAAAATTATTTTTTAGATATCAAGAATTGAATTAAGGATATCAAGAATTAAATTAAGGATATCAAAAATTGAATTTTGGATATCAAAAACTCAATTCTGGATATCACATCTCCATAAATAACATGTCCAAAATTCGAATTTTTGACGTCCTAAATTAATTTTTGATATCAAGAATTGAATTATGGATATCACATCTCCGTAAATAACATGTCCAGAATTCGAATTTTTGATATCAAGAATTCGGTGCGCCATCTAGTTTAAAGTGACTAAATTACTTTGTGTCGGTAAGTCAGATTTCCTTAGCGAAATTATAATAGCGTTGGTTTAGATTCTGCCTTAAGATTGGTCAGAATACAAACCTATTTCACAAAAACGAAAAGAATCACCAGTTTGTTGGCGTTTATCAAATAAAATCTACAGAATTAATGATGTATACATTTAGTCATGATTTCGCTAAGGAAATCTGACTAACCGACAAAAAGTAATTTAGACATTTTAAACAAGATGGCGCACCGAATGCTTGATATCAAAAATTCGAATTCTGGACATGTTATTTACGGAGATCTGATATCCATAATTCAATTCTTGATATCAAAAATTGAATTATTGATATCAAAAATTCGAATTCTGGACATGTTATTTATGGAGATGTGATATCCATAGGTAATTCAATTCTTGATACGGCGTTCCATACTACGATGATAAACTCGCTGCCTTGCATCTTGTACTGTACGAATTTCATTAAATTTCTTTAATAACTTAACACCAAAAACCTGTAAATTGTAAATTATGTAATATTTGGTCCCACAAACTGATTAATTTTGTATTATCTGTCAGAATTTGTTAGCTAAGATTTTTAGCGTTTTTAATGTTTTATAACAGATTAGAAAATGCTAGATAAATATTAAATTAATAAAATTTGCTCAAGTTTTAGGTTATAACAAATTTTGACAGATAAAACGACAAATATTTATCTTTTTGTTCAAATTGCTATTAATACAAAATTGTTAAATTTACCAAAATATACATATTACGAGACAATTTTATGAATTTGAACCGAGACGAGACAATGAATTTCTCGTCTCGTCTCGTCTCGTCTGGGCCGAATCACTAGGTGTCTGACCTAAATATTTCAAAGTTTATATCATTTTAAAATGTTGAAACTATGTACTAGTTTTATATTTCATAATATTTTATTTTAAGTTCCTTATATATTATTTTGGATATTGCATTATATTAAAAATAAAGTTGAGTATATTCTGTTACAGAATATTATTCTATAAAATACATGGAAAAATGCAATTGTTTGCAAAATAAAGTTGTCTATACTTGGCGCATTGTTTCTTTGATTTTGTCACCTCAACCCAATTGTCAAAATTAAAAGAAATATTTACAAAAACTAATTAATATGCCCTGTTTTAAGATATTTTGAAGTTTTTTACAGGGTAAATTAAATAACAAATTATTGCTTTTGTAACGTACTATACTTGCCGTCAAATAATTATGGACTGGAGATTTCTACACTGATGCCAAATTTTTTAAGTGTCTACCTGTACAAATATATGTAATCTGTCAATGTCATTTTATATTCTGACATTTTCGTTAGTACTTGAGTGCGCTTTTTATCCTACAATCCTATAAATATAAAAAACGTTTAGGAAAATATGATTTAAAGGGTAGGCAAAAACAATTATTGCCAATGTACACAATTTTTTCAAAAAATTGGCGTTACATTCTGAAAAAAATTATAATTTATTAAATAACAAGAAAACTTTGGATTTGACTGCAAAAACATGTTGTGTTGGCAGATCTACTGTTCACCTAATAATTAATTATTCTTACCTTTTATTTAAATGTGTGGAAACTGGTCAAAATATAAATATAAATTATCTACGGAGACAATTTTTATATTTTATATTACGTACTACTGTCTTACCTTACTTATTTGTTATAATATTTTCTTTATTCCTGGTCATGTCAAGAGTTACAAGCGGCAACACCGCTGGGCAAGGGACAGGGTGCGGAAAGGGTTAAAAGTTGAACATCAGTCCATAATCATTTGACGGCGAGTATAACAATATTTTATTACCTCTAGATGAGAGAGGTATTGGAATCATGCTAAAAATCGCATATCCAGATTTTAGTAGATAAGCACGTTTTAAGGTCCCTATAATCCGATTATAACATTTTTATGATGATGTCCGTGTGTGTGTGTGTGTGTGTGTGTGTGTGTGTGTGTGTGTGTATGTGTGTGTGTGTGTGTGTGTGTGTGTGTGAGGATGTGTGGATGTTGGAACCACGGTTTCTCCAATACTATAAGACTTAAAAAATATTTAACTCCAGTTTCCCATGACATTCCTGGGAAGAGATGATTAGATTTTGGTTACAATTGGACAACCGAAAGTAATAGTTTCTTTAAAAAAATCTTCTAAATATTATTTTTTGAAAATTTCTGTGATTACTAATATTGAAGAACATAAAATTCTCCATTTAATACACTTAAAATTTTTATTATATATTGTATAGATTTGGAGATAAAGGCATTATAATATGTAGAATAATTTAATGTAGTACATGAAGGCTAAGGCACTAAGGAAACCAGTTGACAAATTTAAATGTTTCAGTTTCAATGACTTTCTGAAAGCTTTTTCTGGGGAGTACATTTAATCTGTCTTATTGTTTTATTACTTAAATATTTAATATTGTAGATAAAATGCATATATCCATTAGAAATACTGCCAATCTAGTTAATGAATTGGAAGAATCTCTGATATTTAGGAACTTACTTATACAATGAAAAATAGATATAATTAAAATTGTATGTGTGCAGAAGACATGTTAAATGCAATAAGAAAAACAATATTTGGGTAAAGTTCTGTAATTTTTTATAAAACAACGGTTCGATAGCGAAGTGCAATACAATACTTATATAACATAAAATGGAAATGGCGAGAGGTATTGTGCTGGCCGCAACAGATTTTTAAAATTTGCATGACTCAACATACAAACATTTATTTTCTGTAATGAGGGTTATAAATGCTCCTTCTGCCATTGTTATGTAATAATTTACATAAATATTCTAATTTGTTAACTCAGCAACACAACACGTAAGTACGAAATAGTACGAAAGATGTAAAAATGCAGCTCCAACCTCCAAAACTTTTTTTCGAAATTTGTGACATCTGTGATAATTTTGAGGACTACCCCATATCACGAATGAAGCGTCTTATTTTACCGACAGATATAAACGTTAATTTCACTTATTTTAAACGCTGTTTTCCAAATTCTAAGTGTTTCCTCTTCTATTCCGACTAACTTACACTTTATATCGAAAGATTGTCTATTAGAGACACCTAATTCTCGTTATTTTTCTTTTTGTCTTCTTAAAATTCGTTTTATCGTCGAATATTTAATGTTTGATCGCGCCGATTGACCGGCGCACCGAAATAAATTCTCGTTGGACGTTAATATCGCTCCAGTTTACGATTAAGTAATAAAATAGCCATTCATTACATCTATAAACTTAAAATTGTTCCGAAACCCGACTCATTTATAGTGGTTTTAATTCCTCAACATGCCTCATACATTGCTCAATGCTGGAGTATAATGTCGATAATTTAATGATAGTGGTTTTTTAATCTTTTTACTCTGGGAGATTGGAAATTATCGGAGACATGAAACGAATTAATTCAAATGATATACTCTTCATAAATGTCAATTTCATCTCATAATACATGATGTACAGTTTGTAGGTTGTTCTCTTAAAATACTACCTCCAGACCTATAACATACTGTATTCTTTTTACTTCCAGCTACCCTTGGTAAAAATGTAAAATTGGATACAATGGTACAATGTTCAATTCTACGATAATAGCATTTAGTAAATTATTTGAAATAACTTTAAATATTAAATTATAAAATCATTTTGCCTATGGGTCAAACAAAAACATAATATTTTAATAATAATTTTGACATATTTAAACAAAAGTCACTGTCAGGAAGCAATTACATTAAAATTAATAATGAAACTGTGTCAAGATGATTTTATTGAGTCTAATGAAATTAAGGTTAGTAAAAATAATATATTTTCCATCATACATAAATATTAGATGTACAGAATGGTCCGATATAAATTTGATATACAGGATATCTCTTAAATAAAGGGACAATTTGCTTCTACCGGAAAGTGTACCATTTAGCAAGAATTCTGCTTCAAAGTTCTTCGAAAAAAAAATAATTTTGCTTATAATAATCGGACGCTTTATTCGATTTGGATGAAATTTGGTATGACAGTTTATATGGTTATAAGTCATTTTAAGGTGATACTTGTTATTATTAGTGAACCACTAGTGTGTGAAACTTAGGTGTCCCAACATTAATTAGACCGTAACTTTTTAATGGCAATGCCGAAAACGTAAAATTATTTTTCTTCAGAAAGATACATTCAATAGTAAACTTTTCTCTCTGTATAATTTGTGATATCTGTTACGGTTCACACAGAAAAAAATTAAATCTGAGTGTCTGCACTGCTAAATTTTTAAAATAAATTTAATCTAGCAGTCTATCCAAATGTCAAACAAGTAATTTTTAATGACAGTAACAATTGTTTTACGGGTTGTCAAAATTTTTTTTCGCAATATTATAAAATTAGTAACATCCGTTTGTTCAGCTTAATAATATTTTACTACTATTATTATAAATAAGACGATTACATATCTCAGCTTACTCCTAAATAAGTTGTGAAGATTGACAACTCGTTATTGTCATTAACAATTACTTGTGTGACATTAGGACAGACTGCTAGATTAAATTTATTTTAAAAATTTAGCAATGCAGACACTCAGATTTTATTTTTTTCTGTGTGAACCGTAACAGATATCACAAATTATACAGAGAGAGAAAAGTTTACTATTGAATGTACCTTTCCAAAAAAAAAAATAATAATTTCACGTTTTCGGTATTGCCATTAAAAAGTTACGGTCTAATTAATGTTGAGACACCTAAGCTTCACACACTAGTGGTTCACTAATAATAACAAGTATCACCTTAAAAGATGACTTATAACCATATAAACTGTCATACCAAATTTCATCCAAGTCGAATAAAGCGGCCGGTTACTATAAGCAAAATTAACTTTTTTTCGAAGAACTTTGAAGCAGAATTCTGGCTAAATGGTACACTTTCCGGTAGAAGCAAGTTAACTTAAATCGTCTTATTTTAACCTCAGGAATCTGTGGTTAAGCCAAGTCCTCCTATTTAAGAGACACCCTATATTTTCAGTACTGTGAAAAGTACGTGTTATCAAAGTGTCAAACATTCATTTACAACAACACATTAACGAAATGGATCATTAAAGCAATAGATATATGCAAAGGAACTTAATATAGTTTGCAGGATTAGTAAATATGTACGTATGTATTTAAATTAATAAAAATTAAAAAGCAGGAGATATTGTGTTGACCACATCAGATTTTTACTTAAAATAACGCACCCAATATAAGGGTTAAGAAGTACCCTGTATTATTATTTTTGAATGATCCTATTATCTCTTCCTAGTTAAAACCAGACTCTACTGACGAAATATATTTAGTAGGTAATTAAATAAATATAACTGATGAGTTTAGATATTAGTTGAGATATCACAGTAATGTAATGTTTTAATTAAAAGTGAAAGAGTTCTTGTCTATTCCATGTGTCACTTGACTGTTCGGCATCTATCAATCATTAATAAATAATTAATAGCTTTAGTTCCACGTATGGTTGTCAAGTCGTCTGCTATTCTTCTGCAACTAATTGATTTAGTTGTGTGTGACTTATGACTGATGAGGCGTATTCTATAGTCTGAGAACCGTACAGTGTAAAGTGTTGGCTAATATTCGAAACGTTATATCACATTGACTGTGAATATAAATGGAAATATCATTCATATAGACTTGGTCATTAAAATTTGAAGATTTGATGCCCAGAAATATTGCAAAAGAATCTGTTGTGGCCAGCACAAGACCTTCCGTCAATACGATGTATTTTAGGCTGGAACTTTTTCGGGTTTCTGGGCCATGGTCTTTTAGGTATAACACCTAACGTTTCGCCCTAAATACTTTACAATCATATAATATTACTGCTAAGTTTATATATCTACCCATTTTTGAATTATTGCCCAAAAGTCAATATACCCCACATTTAGATAAAAACTTCAAATTTTTTAAAAATCTAATTTATATGTATCTAGATACTTCTCAATGCACTGATTCCAAATTTTGAAACCGCAAGTCAATATCTCGTTTCGTTCTCGAGATATTTAGATTTAAAATTTTACTCAAAACTGCCCATTTTTGGGTATTAACCCAAAAATGGGTCGAGATATGAATTTAGCGACATCACCATTCGATTCTACGGACAAAAATACATAAGTATAGCAATTTTGATAATGTTTGTCCAACCGGTTCATTCTTTATGAATAAAAGTTTGAAAACCCTTGAAAATGGCCAAAATTTGAAAAAATCGTAAGGGGTACACCTTAGACTTTTGCGATTTTTGGCAATTTTCAGTTATTTTGCTTTAGAGATTGTATGCGGTATTCAAAAATTCTGAAAATTAGTGTACTTATGTAATTTTTCCCGTAGAATCGAATGGTGTTGTCGCCAAACCCATTTTTGGTTTATTACCCAAAAATGGGCAGTTTTGAGCAAAACTTTGAATCTAAATATCTCGAGAACGAAATGAGATATCGACCTGCGGTTTCAACATTTGGAATCAGCGCATTGAGAACTATCTAGATACATACAAATTAAATTTTTGAAAATTTTGAAGTTTTTACCTAAATGTGGGGTATATTGGCTTTTGGGGCAATATATCAAAAAATTGGTAGAGATATAAACTTGGTAGTAATATTATTCGATTATAAAGAAAATGTTAAGTAAGTGTACGCATTTTTAGAGTATTTATATATGTATGAGTATACATAATGTATATTCAAGTGATAATTTTAATGGATATATGTATAGAATATTTTCCAAGAAAATTTGTAAAAAATTGTATTATGTTAGTGTTACAATTTTACTGGATATATAGAATCTTTTCCAATGAACTTTTGGTATGGGATTTGTACAAATTACATCAAATTAAGGGAAGGTCTTGTGCTGACCACAAAAGATTTTTTAACAGTAAATTTGACGTTTGTACAAATTATAGCAACGAAAATGATTTGTTTAATTAGTGCGCGTCAACTTCCAGGCATAGTGTGCTCCTGCAAAATCCTAAAATCTAATTCCTAAGATCCTAAATAATAACGTTATTTAGGGCATATATTTAGGACAACAGCCTATATCTATTAAAAATGAAGGAAAATGTATAATCAAACCGTATAGACAATAAGATATTCTTTCATATTTATAATCACATAAAATGTCAAGAAATGATATTTAACTGCGTTTTTCAAGAAAAACTGCTAAGAATTTCAAATAAGGGAACTGTAGTATTGAAGTTATCGCCCGGAAAAATTTTGTCACACACACTCAGCGTATCCTAGGGACCCTAAAACGTGCTTAAAATCTCATCTACAAATTTTTTGACCAAAAACATTACTTTCCTTAGCTAAAGGTGATGGAAGATAAAAATTGCTACTTGTCTCTATTTTTCAATCAGTCTGTAGCTATAGAAGAAATGTGCAATTTTTAAAAATAGGTACATGACATAACTATTGAAGAACAGTTATGGCGATATTGTTAATGTCAGCAGGGAATATGTACGTAAGTAGCCGCCGATCGATTTATGAGCAATATGTATACTTGATAAATACGTCTAGCTCCCATTAAATCTCTTACTGATTCTTTTTATTGTTTCACTAAGCTGCCGACACGCCAATCTTATAACTATAACTAGACTACATACTAACGAACAGTATGTTCCACTGTTCCACTACTCAAAAGTGACGTAATTCCTTTTCTTATATGCTGGGATTTTAGACATTTCTATAACGTTTCTGTTGGTGACTTTTTGATCTTATAGAAAAAACGGTATTAAGTTTATCTATGGGTTAGGTGTATTATTGTTTATAATATAAGTTATATATTTCTATAACTTACCGTTGGCATACAGTTTATCGTAAATACTTATAGAAATAGAGTATTAGCGAGACGTTCTGTTGAAATTAACGTTACGTTATTCACTCGTTGCTAAGCAACAAAAAGTTTGACGTTATCACGTTGTCGTAAATGTCATACAAGACAGATAACCCATTATTTTTACCTCCCGTTACCCTTGGTAAGGGAGGTATAGGGATCGTGCTAAATATCACATATCGAGATTTTAGTAAATGACCACGTTTTAAGGTCCCTGCAATCCAATTTTAACATTTTCACGATGATGTCTGTATGTGTGCATGTGTGTGTATGTATGTGTGTATGTATGTGTGTGCGGTTTCAGAAAATTCTGAAACCGTGTATTTCTATCTTATTATAATATGCATAGAAGCCATTAGATTTTGATGTGAATCGGATAACCGAAAATGGCACTTTACCTGCAGCTCATAAAGGTTTTTTACAAAAAATACCTTTAAATGCCATTTTTTCGCATTTATGTCATTATAAAGATTAAAGATTATTGAATTTTTTACAGGACTACATTAATACTTTTGCTATATATTTTACAGGTAAATTTAAAAATTATTTTTTAAAAAAGTCCCGAAGCCTTAGATAAACACAATTCCTTTGTTATACAGTTCATTTTTCAAATTAATGTAACTGACAGTAAATGTCACTGTCAAAAAACTAAGCACTTCAAATTAATAATAGTGACATTTTAAAAAGAAAATAGTAAATAAGGCAATAGTTTTATGCAATGGAACAGTTTGCAGCGTTAGTAAACACGTAGGCATGTATTTAAAATAATAAAAATTAAATAGCGGGAGGTTTTGTTTTGACACTGTATAGATGGCGTATTTAAAATTAAAATCGTTTTGAAAATGGTTTCAAAACTGCATGAAAACTCAGTAAATATTTAAAATAACTCCGGCATTGTTTATAAGATTAAAACTATTTTAAGTAGTTCACTTCATATATTTGAATCTTTTCAAAATTTATGGATGTCAAGAAACCAGATTTGACAGAAATTATTGAAAACCTTATAAAAATATTGTAGATATTGTAATTGCAGTATTTTATAGAATTAATGCCCAGTTGCACCACTGACACTTAAAAGTTAAACTTGGTTTTATTCAGTTAGTTAAATAAATTGATGTTATTTCCAGTTGAATAGTTTTTACCTTCCGTCACCTTTAGGTAAGGAAGGTATTGTCTTTGGTCAAAAAATTCGGTGGTGAGTTTTTAATGAATAAGCACGTTTTAGGGTCCCTACAATACGAATTTACTATTTTTAAGATGATGTATGTATGTATGTATGTATGTGTGTGTGTGTGTCCGTGTGTGCGTGTGTGTGTGTATGTGTGTCCGTGTGTGACAATTTTTTCTCCGACGATACCTCCAATACTACAATTCAAAAAATTATATTTCTTTCGTATTCCTCTTCTATACATCCATATGAAGAGTTGATTAGATTTTGGTTATAATTGATCCACCGGAAGTACCCTTATTTGAAGTTTTTAACAGTTTTTCTTAAAAAAACGCAATTAAATATTATTTTTTGACATTTTGTTATTATATGTATTAAAGAAAATACTCTGCTCCATACGGTTTGATTATACATTTTCCTTCATATTCAATAGATTTAGATTTAAAGCATTATAAAGAAATTAATTTTCAAAAATTAGTCAGCTTTGCTATTTATCATGGAAACAGCAGCTCATTCAAAAAATTCTAATTGACAGATGTCTGTTGCAAGTGCAAAACCAAATATGGAAAGTATGGGATCAAAAATTAGTATGTCATAGTGTTCCTGTATCGCAGAAGACTTGAGAAAGGAAGGACTGTGTGAAGAAGATGCGTTGGACAGGAAGAGAAGAGGAAACAGCGACCCCTAATAAAATAGAGGAAAGCTGAAAGAAGAAAGAAGGAAGTGTCAAGTGTATTTTACTTAGTGTATATTTATGTTATAATTTTACTGGATTTATAGAACCTTTTCAAATGAACTTTTGGTATGGAATTTGTAAAACATAGTATGTGTTCGTCTTCGATTTACATGATATTATATAGAATCTGTTCCAAGAATCTTTTGGTATGGGATTTGTGCAAAATACATCGAATTGACGGAAGGTCTTGTGCTGGCCACAACAGATTTTTTTAATTTATATAAAGCCAAGTTCAAATTTTAAGTGTTAGTGGTGCAATTGAGCATAAAATCTCTTACAAAGTATTTGATCAAATGCCATGCATTTAATATTGCAGAAAATAATTTCAAATAAATACCTACAAAATTTTTCAATAATTTTAAAATTTATTAAATTTATATAGGTATTATGCAAGAAACAGCTCTAGAACAGAACTAAGTCTAGACAGCATGTGAGGTTTCCCCAGTGTGTAATAGACACTAATTAATCAACGCTAAAACTGTAGCTCCCAACCACAGACCATCTCCCAACTAGCTTAGCTGGACTCTTTAACGTTAGAATAACACACGAACCTCGATGTACGGAATCAATTACTATAGGCCATCCAGCCAATCAAATGGTTTACGTCATAACAACATCACTTGAAACAATGACGTCATGTGTTAAAAAGTTTACATGAGCATTTAAAACGTATTAAAATATGATCTGTGGGTTGCCTTCATAAAACCAAATCTTTTTTAAAAAGGTAACACGTCTGGTGTCATTTTTTCCAGCGAAATCCAATTTTATTTAAAATATTCTGAAGTATACTACTTACGCTGTTATAAATACTTTATTCTTGTAGTATATGCAACAAACTATCTAGTATTATGTGAGATCCTTAAAAAATACAGAATGCTGCATCCCATAAAATTTCACACTGTTTCTGTACAATGCGTATAGCGTTTGCCACACGCTGCACATATAGATTTAGTTTTCAAATTATTACTAACAACTAGAACAAAATATTGTTCCAATTCATTAACCAGATTGGCGGTATTTCTGATGGATATATGCATTTTACCACAATTTTACCTATAATTTCAAATATTTAATTAATAAAATAATAACAACGATTAAATATACTTCCCAGAAAACGCTATCAGAATGTCACTAAAACTGTTGATATTTGACAATGACATGTGTCATTTACAAACTATGTTATAAACATTGGAATTTGTCAACTGGTTTCCTTAGTGCCTTGGCCTCTGCGATTAATTATAATGTCTTTATCTCTAAATCTATACAAGATATAATAAAAATTTTAAGTGTATTAGATGGAGAATTTTATGTTCTTCAATATTTAATAAAAAAAAACTCCCAAAAAATTATATTAGGAAGAATTTTTCTAAAAAACTACTACTTCCGATTATTTAATTGTTACCAAAACCTTTTCAGCTCTTCCCAGGAATGTCAGATTGAAGAAACTGCAGTTAAATATTTTTTAAGTCTTATAGTTTTTGAGGAATTGTCCCTCCAACATCCTTACATACATACACACACACACACACACACACACACACACACACACATATATATATATATATACACACATCCACTCACATACACACAGACATCATTTTAAAAATCGGATTCTAGGGACCTATCGTGCTTATTCAATAAAATCTGGATATGCGAATTTTAGCATGAATCCAATACCTCTCTTAGCGAGAGGTAAAAACCAATAATATACCGTTAATAAAATATATTTAAAAAATAAAGAAAATTTTAAAAACCCCTAAACGATGACGTAACCCGCTTGATTCACTGGATAGCCCATAGTTTACAAGCAGTACTTAGAGGCATATAAAAATTCTTGCAACAACCCTATTATTTAGAAATTTCTCATTCAAATTTCAATTATTAAATCTGTGTACCAGTTCATGTCCTCTGGACATAATGTCCGAATCGAAAGAGCGCAGTCACTTGTAGATTGATTAGTTTTTTCACCTTTCAATTAACGGCATTGAATTACTCTTTGATTGATTAAAAATTGACAGATATTAAATAGAAAGGAGTCCCATCACTCATTCTACACACACTCCGGATGCGTAAATATAAAATTGTTACACTACTTAATGGATTTTTTAATTGAAATGTTGAACATGTTAATTATTTATTGGATTGTATGAATTTTGTCATATGAAATGAATTATAATTTTCTATAATTCGATTTCACGTAAGAAAATAGCTTGGTTTTGTTAGGGAAATAAATTCTGCCCCCTCATTGGTCAAAAAGCACACCTAGTTTACAAAAGCAATAGTTATTTGTATCACTAGGCCAGAAACTGAACATTTTCTAGGGCGAGTTTGCCTGCAAATCACGAGATCTCGCACTTCGCTATCAAACCGTCGTTTTGTAACAAAAAATCTGATGTGGCTAACACAAAACCTCCCGCTATTTAATTTTTATTAATTTAAATACATACCTACGTTTTTACTAATGCTGCAAACTGTTCCATTACAGAAAACTATTGCTTTATTTACTATTTTCTTTTTAAAATGTCACAATTATTAATTTGAAGTGATAGGTTTTCTGACAGTGACATTCACCTGTAGTTACATTCATTTGAAATATGAACTGTGTAACAAAGGAATAGTTTTTATCTTAGGCTTCGCGACTAATAAAAAAAATTATTTTTAAATTTATCTGTAAAATATATAGAAAAAGTATCAATGCATTCCTGTAGAAAATTCAATAATCTTTAATTTTCATACGACATAAAATTCGAAAAATGGCATTTAATTTTTTGAAGAAAAACCACTATAAGCTACAGGTAAAGTGCCGTTTTCGGTTATCCGATTTATATCAAAATCTAATGGCTCCTTTTCATATTAGAATAGGATAGAAATACAAGGTTTCAGAATTTTCTGAATTATAGTATTTGAATTAGAGCGAAGACAAAATCCATACACAACATACACATATACACACATACAGACATCATCGTGAAAATGTTAAAAATGGATTCTAGGACCTTAAAACGTGGTCATTTACTAAAATCTCGATATGAGATTTTTAGCACGATCCCTATACCTCCTTTGCCAAGGGTAGCGGGAGGTCAAAATTACAGAACTTTACCCAAATATTGTTTTAATTGTATTTAACATGTCTTCTACACACATACAATTCTAATTATATCTGTTTTTCATTGTACGAGGAAGTTCCTAAATGTCAAAGATTATTACAATTCATTATCAAGATTGGCGGTATTTCTAATGGATATATTATGTAGGTTATCTATAATTTTAAATATTTAATTAATAAAACCATAAAAAAGATTAAATGTACTTCCCAGAAAAAGCTTTCAGAATGTAACTAAAACTTTTGATTTTTGACACTGACATCCATCAATTACAAATTATGTTATAAATATTTGAATTTGTCAACTGGTTTCCTTAGTGTAGTTTCGCCTACTCGACTTATTATATCCCGATATTCCATGTATTATATAGCGTCTTTATCTGTAAATTTATAGAAGATATAATAAAAAAATTAAATCTATCGGATGTAAAATTTCATGTTCTTCAAAATTAGTAATATCAAAAATTTTCAAAAAGTAATATTTAGAAGAATTTTTTTAAAAAACTGTTACTTCCGGTGGTTCAATTGTTACCAAAACCTTTTCAGCTCTTCCCAGGAATGTCAAATTGAGAAATTCATAGTTAAACCGGTCTTAAATCTTATAGTTTTTGAGGAATCGTCCCTCCAACATCCAGCCACACACACACACACACGCACGCACGCACACACACACACACACACACACACACACACACAAACACAGACACATCATTGTAAAAATGTTAAAATCGGATTCTAGTGACTTATTCATAAAAATCTGAATATCTGATTTTTAACATGATTCCAATACCTCTCTAAGCGAGAGGCAAAAATAAATATTCTACTGTCATGATACCTCCTGTAAATATAGTATACTTACTTTTTAAAAGTCGAAGAGTCAGATTCAAGTGGATCACTTGGCACTAAAAAAGGCTGCTGGATCAGTTGACACTTACAAAATTGACGTCACTGCAAGAGAGAGATAGAAGATCATGCATCCAAACAAACCTCCCCTCGTTGTCTTGCGTCCCGTTCACTGTTCCTATCTGTCATTGTGTTCGCATCTGTTATTCAGTGTTAAACCTAACTCTTTATTGTGATTTGTACGTTGTGTTTAATAAAAATGAGTTTAAAACCAGAAGATGTGTCAAGGGCAACTTTTTCGTTTGATAATATTGAAGATCATTTGATTATTCAATTAAAACGATGGCTAGAGTGTAGAGTCTACGGCTGATGACAGGTCTTTGTTTGGACGGGGTAACCATAGCAACCTTGATTTCTATGCTTTGCCGTTAGAGGCGTTCGTACAAATTGCAATTTTGTAAGTGTCTATTGACATGGATCACACAGATACCGTGAGTATTTTTTAAAGTGAAACATTGGGTTTGTCAAATCCATGGTTATTTGACATTTGATTGACAGCAATGTATTTGCGTGCCCCATTTAAAATGAAACATAGGAAACGAATTTGACAGATGAATTATATTTAAATATTGTAAGAAATTTAGCCAAGTCAGAAAACCACTCAAGAGCACTAAACATATTTCGGGCACAAGGTACACACAATATTTTTTCTACAATTAAATTTAATTTTTAGGAAACAGGTATAATTATTTAAACAAAATTAACTTCTAATGACATATTGTCAATATGACTGATAACCGCTGAATTTTCCTATAAGTTACGACTTGACATTTGATTGACAGCAATGTATTTGCCTGTCTCATTTAAAACATAGGGAATGAATTTGACAGAAGTATTATATTAAAATATTGTAAGAAATTGGGCCAAGTCAGAAAATCACAAGGACACTAGGTGCATATAATATTTTTTCTACAACTAAATTTAATTTAGAAAGCAGGTATAATTATTTAAACAAAATTAATCTCTATTGACGTTTTGTCAAATGTCAAATTCGTTCCCTATTTTTCATTTTAAATGACACAGACAAACACATTGCTGTCAATCAAATGTCGAATCGTAACCATGGATATGACAAACCCAATGTTTCACGTTAAAAAATACTCACGGTATAATTAGGATATACGAGTATATTATTGAGGATTTGCTTCTAAATTTATATTCATATAGAAAAGACATACATTTGTGACACATAAACTAATATATTAATTATTCTTTTAATGCCTTATTACAATTTAACAAGCGAAATTATTGTAATTTAATAAAATACTTAATATTTGTAGTATATTATATTTACTATTATTCTAGGTATAAACTTATAAACATATAATACAGTACATATTAAAATAACAATATCCAAGATTTATACGGATTCTGTATCTGCATTTAATGTTATTAATTCAGTTGGGGTACTTGACCTTTTCTTTTTATTTTTGTTTTGTTTATAAAATTTGTAACAAATACATGTTATTTTGTAACAAACATATATTATACACATAGCTAAAAATAAATTATAAATATGGCCATTGTTGTTTAAATTTGAATATTCTGTTTTCAAAGTTCCTTTACAAGTGCTGTTAGGCTCAGTCGGTGATATTTCCAAATTTTTATCAGTATTTTTATTATTTAAATTTTGCATCGTCATATTTACTAATTTCTCCAAACTGTTAATTAGGTTATGAGAAAATTCTTTTAAAGTTATATCATTTTTCTTATTTGACATTTTGTTTTCGTCGTTATATTCAACAGTACCTTCCTCAAATTCATTGTTTTGCTCTTCGACACAATGACTACCGCCAATATTAGCCACTGTAAAGTTAAGTACCTTGCTTCTGAAAGAGATTTTTTTTGTTCGCAAATATTTCCGAATGGAAGTGAGGTTAAGACATGACCACAAGTTCCCCGATAAATCAACTTGTTTTAGGGTAGTAAGATGTGAGAAAAGAGTTCGAGGGTCGAGTACGGTAAAGCGGTTAGCGCTGATGTCCAACTCCTGAAGGCTGTCCAAAGGGTGCAGCACTGTCTCGGAGAGGGTGTTTAACTCGTTATGTGACAAATTCAGGAACTGTACTTGCTTTAATGCGGACAAACTGCCTAATTGTAATTCCTTGATTCGGTTATTTTGTAAATCTAAATATTTCAAGTTAGTCAAATACTGGAACACACAGATACTTACGTTTTCTATTTCATTATTACTTAAATTTAAATTTTGTATATTATTGTTTTCTTGAAAGATATCACACGAATAATTTTGTATTTTATTTGAGCTTAAACTTAATGAATGTAATGATTTCAAACCGAAAAATGCTTGTGGCTCTATATTCGTTATAGATAAATTTGATAAATCTAAAGTATTTAATTTTTCTAATCCTTGAAAGGTGTGGGCTTTCAGTAATTGTATTTTAGAAAAATGGCTTTGAATGTTTAAATTATATAGTGACCGCAAATCTTGAAATGAGTATGGTTCTATTCTCTGTATTAAATTATTTACCAGTGACAGTATCCGCAAAGAATTTAATCCAAGAAATGTTCCCACCTCTATTTCTGTTATATTTGAATTTGATAAATCTAAAGTAATTAAGTTTCTTATTCGACCGAGTATTTTATTTTCTATACTATTTATTATATTGTTACTTATATTGAAATTTTGCAAATATGCACATTCTTCAAACGTATTTTCTCTTAAAGATGTTATCGAATTATTACTTATTATTAATGTAGTAAAGTATTTTATATTATTACAATTAATATTAAATTGTTGGATATTGTTACTAGATACATCTAACGTATTTAAATTTTTAAGAGATGTTATAAAATTTCCATCAAATTGTTTTACATTATTCTCCAAAATATTTAAATATTCCAATTTTTCAAATTTATCAAAACTATGATTTTCAATTGTTGTGACTCCACATTGTTTTATTGTTAAATCATTTACGTACATATATCTATAATTGTTAAACACATCTTGATCTATTACTGGCAGATATATTTGAATGACACTTAATTTTCTTATGTTATGCATTGAATTAATTTGGTTCATGTACCTATTGCGAGTCATATTTCTGCATAGGTATTTCCGACCAACAGAATAATATCCCATGTCAATGCAAGAAAAAACTTTTGTTACAATACTTAAAAATATTAAAACTAGTACACTCCAAATCAGCATGATTGCATTTCTGAAAACAAATACTTTAATAATTTCAGATATATTGTTATTTAAATTAAAATAATAGTTTATCAGAAAACGACTTTTACAAAGAATGATTACAATAACAGGCCATATTTTTTATACTTTTTACCTTCCGTCACCTTTAGGTAAGGCAGGTATTGTCTTTGGTCAAAAAATTCGGTGGTGAGTTTTTAATAAATAAGCACGTTTTAGGGTCCCTACAATACGAATTTACTATTTTTAAGATGATGTCTGTATGTATGTATGTATGTGTGTGTGTCCGTGTGTGTGTGTGTGTGTGTGTCCGTGTGTGACAATTTTTTCTCCGACGATAACTCCAATACTACAATTCAAAAAATTATAATTCTTTCGTATTCCTTTTCTGTACAACCATATGAAAAGTTGATTAGATTTTGGTTATAATAGATCCACCGGAAGTACCCTTATTTGAAGTTTTTAACAGTTTTTCTTGAAAAAACGCAGTTAAATATTATTTTTCGACATTTTGTGATTATCAATATGAAAGAATATCTTATTCTCTATACTGTTTGATTATAGTTTCGTTCATATTCAATAGATATAGAGTTATAGAGACATTAAGAGAGATTAACTTTCAAAAATTAGTTAGCTTTGTTAAAATTATGGAAACAACAGATATATTCAGAAAAATTTAATTGACAGATGTCAGTGTCAAATGCAAAACCAAAATTGAAAGTATAGGGTCGAAAGTTATGTGTGAATGTGATAGAGTGTCCCTCCAAAGAGAAGAAGATGGAAGGACTGTGTAGCAGAAGATTTGAGTGAGGAAGAATTGTGTGAAGAAGATGCGTTGGACAGGAATGATTAAAAGAGAAGGGTAAGAAACAGCGACCCCTAATAAAATAGGGAAAGGAACTTTCGGTATAGCATTTGTAAAAAATAATGTGTTCGTGTTACAATTTTATAGGATATACAGAATCTTTTTCAAGGAACTTTTGGTATGGGATATATACAAAATACATCGAATTGACGGAAGGTTTTGTGCTGGCCACAACAGATTTTTTTTACTTTCCGTCACCTTTAGGTAAATAAAGGTACTGTCTTTGGTCAAAAAATTTTTAATGAATAAGCACGTTTTAGGGTTCCTAAAATACGATTTTACTAGTTTATGTGTATGTGTGTGTGTATGTGCGTGTATGAGGGTGTCTGTGTCTTTGTGTGTGTGACAAAAATTTCTCCAACGATAACTCCAATACTACAATTCTAAATATTATAATTCTTTCGTATTCCTCTTCTTTGCATCCATATAAAAGCTGATATTAGATGTTAGTTATAATTGGAAAACCGGAATTTCTCTTATTTGAAGTTCTTAATAGATTTTCTTGAAAAACTGCGGTTAAATATCATTTTTTGACATTTGAGTATGGAATTTGTAGAAAATAGTATATGTTTGTGTTAAAATTTTACTGGAAATATAGAATCTTTTCCAAGGAACTATTGGTACAGGATTTGTACAAAATACATATAACTGACGGTAGGTACTATGCTAGCCACATCAGATTTTTTCATTTTACTGCTGTTAGTTATCTAATCATTTTAGACCAAAATGTTTTGAGTAAAGATCATAGATAAATCACCAATCAGATTTTATCTTGCACATTTTGTAAGCTGTAAAATCGAATTTAGAATTTTATGAATCTTGCTCATTTGTAGTGGTACCCAAAAAGTTCTCCATGTCACAATAGCGAGCCGAATTGACGGTAACAGAACTGTTAATCCGTCGGATTCAAAAAATAAGGCCCAATAATGCATATAGAGGACACAGCGCACCAAACTGTTACTTTGGGGCTGTGAAGAGGTCTTTGATGCAGTACACGAGGGTTCTCAGGTGCCCAGTAACGAAAATTTTATTTACTGTGCCACAAAGATGAAAATGCGCTTCGTCGAAAGGCTCAATATGTGCATTACTCGCCATGGCCGCCATTTGGACGATATCATTTTCCAAACATCGTGAAAATAAAACGGCATTATATGTACTTTTGAGCTGAGCTGTGCATGTACTTAAGTACATGTACTTTAAACTGTACTTAAATACATTTTTATTGTACTTGTACTTGTATTTAAGTACAATTTTTCAATGTGTAATTGTACTTGTACTTAAATCCAATATTTTTGGAATTGTACATGTGTGTTACAAGTACATGGACAAGTACTTTTGCTTTGCACGTTTCAACCTGCAAAATTACGCAGAAGAAAATATATATATATATACAGTTTGTCTCGTATTTTCGAACTAAGCAATGCGCTGTATTTTTTAGTTATAAAATAATTTCATTTGCAGTTCAAACTGCGGGTGTATTCAATGCTATTAATTGTTGTTCTTAGCCATTTATTTTCTTTGTAAATTAAATAAAACGTTTTAATAAATGTGGTGTGTATAAATATCTATAAAAATTAATTAAGAATTTGTATTTAATGTTAGTTCTTTTGTTTGAAACCCGACAGAAAAAATACTCATTTTGGTGAATGTACAGGCTCTTTATATTTTGCAATGAATTATTAGATATTCAGTCATACAAAAAAGTCTCCGTACGACAATAGTTTCAATCTATTTTAGGAAAAATCCGGAGACTGGGGAGTGATTAAGCATATTTTTAATATTATAGAGTAGCCATTCTCTTATAAGACGCGAATTATTTGTCGGATTGTTCTATGCACGAAATTAAAATTATTGCTAAGGCCCTATTTTCCGATACTCGCCTTAAATTTACCTTCAAAATACAACAAAACATTGCTTCCTCCGCACGTATTGAGAGGTTATTTTCTTATGGCACTATAACTTACGCCCCGAAACGACACGCGCTCTCGGACGAAAAATTTGAAAAACTTGTATATTTAAAAGCTAATAAAATATAATAATTAAACGAAATATAAGTCAAAGAAAAATAAACTGCATGTTTTTTTTCAATTTTCGTATTTTTTATATGTACTTGTACTTATACCTGAAACTGCAAGTACAAGTACTGTACTTGTACTTAAATACTTTTAAAATGAAAGTAATTGTACTTAAGTACATTTTTCAGAAAAGTACTTGTACTTGTACTTAAATCCTTTTTTCTTGTACTTGTGCACAGCTCTGCTTTTGAGCAATAAAAACCTTTTTTATGTATCTTGAACCGTTTTCTTACAATTAACCCTTCAATCAGGGAGGTCATTCTGCCCCTGTATAATAACAATATCCAACATTTATATGGATTCTGTATCTGCATTCAGTGTTATTAATTCAGCTGGGGTACTTAACCTTTTCTTTTTATTTTTCTTTTGTTTATAAAAATTGTAACAAAAACATGTTACTTTGTAAAAACAGCATATTACTTTGTAACAAACATATATTATACACATAATTACTAGTAAATTGTAGACATTATTTAAAATTTGCGTTACTGTATTACTGGAATTATTAGTTCCATTTACCAATTTCTCAAAGTTGTTATTTAGGTTTTGAGAAAATTCTTTTAACGTTATTTCATTTTTCTTATTTGACAATTTGTTTTCGTCGTTATACTCAACAGTACCTCCCTCAAATTCATTTTCTTGTTTATCGACACATTGAATACCGCCAATATTAGCCACAGTAAAGTTAAGTATCTTGCTTTTGAAAGAGATTTTCTTTTCCCGCAAATATTTCCGAATTGAAGTGAGGTTATGACACGACCACCAATTCCCCGATAAATCAACTTGTTTTAAAGTAGTGAGATGTGAAAAAAGGGTGCTAGGGTCGAGTACGGTAAAGCGGTTAGCGCTGATGTCCAACTCCTGCAGGCTGTCCAGAGGGTGCAGCACTATCTCGGAGAGGGTGTTTAACTCGTTATGTGACAAATTAAGGAACTGTAGTTGATTTAATGCGGACAAACTGCCAACCCGTAATTCCTTGATTCGGTTATTTTGTAAGTCTAAATATTTCAAGTTAGCCAAATACTGGAACATACAAATACTTATGTTTTCTATTTCATTATTATTTAAATACAAATAATGTAGGTTATTTTTTTCTTGGAAGATGTCACAAGAAACATTCTGTATTTTATTTGAGGTTAAGTTTAATGAATATAATGATTTTAAACCAAAAAATGCTTGTGACTCTATATCTATTATATTTAAATTCGATAAATCCAAAGTAGGTAAATTTATTAAACCGTCGAATGTGTAACTTTTCAGAACTTTAATGTTGGAAAAGATTTCTTTAAAATTATAATATCGCAGTTCCCGCAAACCTTGAAATGAATGTGGTTCTATCTGTATCGAATTATTTGCTAGTGATAAGCTTATTAAAGAATTTAGACCTTCAAATGTTCCTGCCTCTATTTCTGATATATTTGAATTTGATAAATCTAATGTTCTTAAATTTGCTAATTCTGCAAATGTGTTATTATAAAGTTTACTAAGATTGTTTTTTTCTAAATATAAATAAGATAATTTATTTAATCCACTAAATGTATGTTGCTGTATTTTTGAAATATTACAACTTGACAATTCTAAAGATTCTAGATTTTTTAATCCCTTAAATACATAATCATCTATATTGTTTATTTTGTTGTTATTTATTCTCAACAATTTCAAATAAGAAGAACATTCTTGAAACATATTTTCTACTAAAGATGTTATTGAATTATTATTAATTATTAAGTTAATAAAGTAATTTCGTTCATTACAATTAATATTAAATTGTTGGATATTGTTACTAGATATGTCTAATGTACGTAAAGATAACAGAGATGTTACGAAATTTCCATCAAAATGTTTTATATTATTCTCCAAAATATCTAAATATCTCAAATACGTAAATTTATCAAAACTGTGATTTTCAATTGTTGTGACTCCACACTGTTCTATTTTTAAAGAAAGTACATCCACATATTTTTTATTGTCAAATACATCTCGATCTATTTTTGGAAGATATATTTGAACGATCCTTAATGCTCTTATTCCGGTTTGTATTGAATTAATTTTGTTGATGTATTGATTGCGAGTCATATTGCTACACAAATATTCTTTACCAGCTCTGTCAATAGTATATCCCATATCAGTACATGAAAAAACTTTTGTTACATTACTTAAAAATACTAAAACTGGTACAGTCCAAATCCTCATGGTTGCAATTCTGGAAAACAAATATTTTATTAATTTCAAATTGCGAAGTGCAATACAATCCATACTAATATAATAAATGCGAAAGTAACTCTGTCTGTCTGTCTGTCTGTCTGTCTGTTACGTTTTCACGCCTAAACCGCTTAACCAATTTTGATGAATTTTGGTATAGAGATAGATTGGACTTTGGAGACGGACATAGGCTACTTTTTATCGCAAAAATAAAACTTAAAGGGGTGAAATAGGGATAAAAGTTTGTACCGCTCTATTAGTACAGTTGCACAAGTGAATAATGAATTGAACGTCACTGACGCATGATGAGTAATTCTTTGGTTAATTGGACAATGAAATTTTTGTCATTGGCGTGTAGCGCAAGATAAAACTTTCGTGAAAAAAATTGAATTATCAAAATTTAATAATCAAAATGAATCGAAAGCATAAGCAAGGTTCTACAATAAATATTTCACAAAATACAGTAAAAAGGATTCTAGCTGAAAACAAAAAGATATTTAAATAATCCAGAATCAAAATTCAATTCTCCGAGAAAGAACAAAATTGAAAATTTTGATTTCCAGGTATTTCTCATATTCTTTCTCACATCTATTACTTTTACAGTTTATTACAGTGTAGTTTTATTTGATTAGAACAAATAAACGTTCAAATACAAAAGATAAATTTGATTACAACAATGAAAAGTTTTACAGTTAATAACAATGTAGTTTTATTTGATTACAACAATTTTCACCGGCAGTAGACTAAATCTGATTGCAATAATAAAAATAACTATCACACAAATTATTGTCATCATTGCGCTTTTAGGTGCGATGCGGGAATCGGGCGGAGCCTGTTACATGTACGATGCGAGGCAGGTTACCGGCTCCCTCCGAAGTAAATGTGAAAAATTACTGGTACACGTGTAGCTAATAGTTATTTTAGCTTTACCCGTGCTAAGCCGGGGCTGGTCAGCTAGTTTAAAATAAAATGTTTATTCCACGACCAAGGGTAAATATCAATTTCTATGGTATATCAAAATTGAAAGAGAAGTTCACCATTTTAACTGTAGAAACAAAATATAAATATTTGTCCTCTAGGGAAGACTTTATTATTTTGACATTCACAGCCAGATTCTCAAAAAAGTTTAAGCTAATCCCCATTGTTGGACTAGTGAATTCTATTCTATTCTGGTATTTAAAATTACTTTCCGTCAATTCTATGTATTTTCTACAAATTCCATACCGAAAGTTCCTTGGAAAAGATTCTATAAATCCAATAAAATTATAACATGAACATACTCTTCGTAAATTGCACTTGACACTGACATAACTGTCAACTAGAATTATTTGAATATATCAGCTGTTTTCATGATTATAGCAAAGCTGGATGATTTAAGAAAGTTAATCTCTTTAAAATTCTTTAACTCTATAATTACATACACATTCATACATACACACATACACACATACACATACACTCATACACATACACACATACACATACACACATACACAGACACACATACACATAAACACATACACATACACACATACATATACAGATTTAGTTAAAAGTATGGAGACGGCGATTTATTGTCGTTAATATTCATTTTAGGAAATTATGTTCATTACAAAAGTTTTTTAAGAAATTTGAGAATACATGAATTTTTTTTTTCTTCATTTGTTTTTGAGTACGCTTGTCCGCGTAATTTTTTTAAATGGGAACCTATTAATTTTACTCTACCATTCGATAGAGTGTTTTTTTCTTTTTACAACAGTATGTTTGTTTTTATATTTTTCAATTTATTTTAATAACCTTTTTACAAGGAAAAACACCGGTTTAAGTATTTAAGAATAGTAGGTTCATCTAAGATAGACAAAATTATTTCCAATAAAGTTGTCGGTCACAATCTTATCATTAAATACAAATTAATAACTAAGTAAATTACATCGCTCGAGTTTGTTTATCGCTTCGCTTTTGTCTATTTTAGATGTACCTACTATTCGTAAATACTTGAACCGGTTTTTTCCTTGTAAAAATATTATTAAAATAAATTGAAAAATAAAAAAACAAATATACTGTTGTAAAGAGAAAAAAACACTCTATCGAATGGTAGAGTAAAATTAATATGTTCCCATTTAAAAAAAGTACGCGGACAAGCGTAACTCAAAAACAATTGAAGAAAAAAAAAATTCAAGTATTCTCAAATGTAGATCAAAATTTCTTAAAAAACTTTTGTATTGAACATAATTTCCTAATATGAATATTAACGACAATAAATCGCCGTCTCCATACTTTTAACTAACCCTGTATACACATACACATACATACATACATACATACATACATACATACATACATACATACGTACATACATACATACATACATACACATACACACATACACACATCTACATACACATATACGAGTACATATACACATACACACACACATCATCGTTTCATCGTGAAACTAGTAAGATCGTACTCCAGGGACCCTAAAATGTGTGCTTATTCAATAAAAACTCACTACCAAATTTTTTGACCAAAGACAATCTAACCTTATGTAAAGGTGACGGAAGGTGAAAAGGTAGGTACTAGGAATAGATTAGACTACCCTACGTAAGTATTTCGTATTCTCTATTCATCATGCTTTTGCAACATTTGCTAAAAGTCGAGAGTCAGTTTTTGTATACTCACATTAATCCTGAATTTGTAGACGTGTAGTAATGGGAAAATCGTCAAATCCTTGTTCAATTTCTTTCAGAGCTGTATCAATTAAAATAAACTTGTATTTAACAATCCTTTGTACAGGAACAGTATTACGCTGTACACCGGGGAATACCCTGTTTCCTTCCTATAAATTTAAATCACTCACTTATCAATTTATACACAAATAATTGCATAAATACCTACGACAACTTTTCTTTGTGAACTGAAAAGTTTATGAAACGTAACTTCGTTTCTTGAACTGCTTCAAAGTTATAAATTTTATTTGTGGCTGTAAGATACGTACGTTTGCATTGTTCTAAAATTGATACTGAACTAAAGTGTGAGCTCAGCTAAACAGATAATGTGTAATCAGCATAGGAAGTTGAGATATGAAATATCAACAATACAAAGAACAAAAAATTAAAAATATCCAATGTTTTATAGTGCAACTAAGAAAAAATGAGTCCTCTCATTGTTCTATTTTCCGATAAGTTGTATATTCAATATTATTATTATTATTATTATTATTATTATTATTATTATTATTGTCGGGAGGTGGTTCATTCTTGCCCCTGTACTGCGACCTTTCTGGTCTATTGTACCCTCAGTGTTTCCTCCTATTCTAGGAGCCCTGTATGTTTTGTAAACTCCAAGATTTTCTTTAGACTAATGTCCTTTAGTGTCTCAGTGTGCAATTTCTTTGCTCCTAAAAGACTATGTCTGCTTGCCATAAATACTTCGCAGTGACATATTAAGTGTTCAGGGGTTTCATCCTCTTCTCCACATCCTCTGCATGTTGGTTTAATTGACAGTGTCCTGTTATTAGTCTGACATCTCGCTTGCTCATTACAAGTTGTCTGTTCTTTTCTTGGATGGCTCATTCAGAAAGAGCTTGGAATGTCTTTGTCCTGATGTGGCTGTCTAATGCCGTTTGTGCCATTGCCAAAGCAAAGTATTAAGTTCATATTCAATATTATATTTTACTATAAATCAATAAATACACATTCCTTAGTTTTTACCATCTCACTATATCATATCCAGATTTTAGTGAATAAGCACGTTTTACGTCCCTACAATCTGATTATTTTTATGATGATGTTGTGTACGTGTGTGTCTGAATGTTGAAAGGACGATTCCTCAAAAACTATAATACTTCAGACCTTTTTACCTCTCGCTAAGAGAGGTATTGGAATAATGCTAAAATTCGCATATCCAGATTTTATTGAATAAGCACGATTGAAGGCCACTAGAATCCGATTATAACATTTTTAAAATGATGTCTATGTGTGCGTGTGTGTGTATGTGTGTCTGGATGTTGGAGGGACGATTCCTCAAAAACTATAAGACTTAAAAAATATTTAACTGTAGTTTCCTCAATCTGACATTCCTGGGAAGAGCTGAAAAGGTTTTGGTTACAATTGAACAACCGGAAGTAGTAGTTTATTCGAAAAATTCTTCTAAATATAATTTTTGGGAGGTTTTTTTTATTAAATATTGAAGAACATAAAATTCTCCATCTAATACACTTAAATTTTTTATTATATCTTGTATAGATTTAGAGATAAAGACACTATAATTTATACAGTGAACAAATCGCAGAGGCCAAGGCACTAAGGAAACCAGTTGACAAATTCCAATGTTTATAACATGACACATATCATTGTCAAATATCAACAGTTTTAGTGACATTCTGCTAGCTTTTTCTGGGAAGTATATTTAACTTTTCTTATTGTTTTATTAATATTAAATATTTGAAATTATAGGTAAAATTGTGGTAAAATGCATATATTCTTCAGAAATACCGCCAATCTGGTTAATGAATTGGAAGAATCTCTGACATTTAGAAACTTCCTCATACAATGAAAAATAGATATACCGTGAGTATTTTTTAACGTGAAACATTGGGTTTGTCATATCCATGGTTAAGACTTGACATTTGATTGACAGCAATGTATTTGCCCGTTCCATTTAAAATGAAACATAGGGAACGAATTTAACATTTGATAAAACGTCAATAGAGGTTAATTTTGCTTAAATAATTATACCTGCATTCTAAATTAAAATTATAGTATGCACCTTGTGCCCGAGTGGTTTTTTGACTCGGCTAAAATTCTTACAATATTTAAATATAATACTTCTGTCAAATTCATTCCCCATGTGTCATTTTAAATAAGACAGACAAATACATTGCTGACAATCAAATGTCAAATCATAAATTATAGGAAAATTCAACGGTTATCTGTCATATTGAGAAGATGTCATTAGAGGTTCATTTTGTTTAAATAATTATACCTGTTTTCTAAAAATTAAATTTAGATGTAGAAAAAATGCTGTGTGCACCTTGTGCCCGAAGTATGTTTAGTGCTCTCGAGTGGTTTTCTGACTCCGCTAAATTTCTTACAATATTTAAATATAATACTTCTGCCAGATTCGTTCTCTATGTTTCATTTTAAATGGAACGGGCAAATACATTGCTGTCAATCAAATATCAAGATGTAACCATGTATATGACAAACTCTATGTTTCACGTTAAAAAATACTTACGGTAATTAGAATTATATGTGTGCAGAAGACATGTTAAATACAATAAAAAGCAATATTTGGGTAATGTTCTATAATATTTTGTTATAAAACGACGGTTCGAAAGCGAAGTGCAATACAATACTTATATAGCCTAATATAAAAATGGCGAGAGGTTTTGTGCTGGCCACAACAGATTTTTTTTTTACCGGAGTATAAATATGTCATTTTCACTTGTAAACTTTAAACAGGCATATTCGGATTTTTACTTTGTCGTCATTTTAAACGTGTTATACTTTTAATTTCGATTTTGGATTACAAGATGATGTAAATTTGAGTTTTATATTTACAATTAGTTTACTTATATGATATGCTTTATTAAACATTATCAAAACAATTAAATTTCACATAGTGATACTCCAATATTTTTAAATTTATAAGTTAAAATCTTTGGCAAATAAATTTCTGACGGGGCCAATATTTTCGCGTTAATTTTAAGACGTCTTCAAAATGAAACAACTGTGTATCCACTAAAATATATTTTATTATAATTCACTACATAAATAAATTACCTAATACAATACGATAAATAAATTAATTAATAGTATCCATGGCTCGGTATCAAGTGATGCAGACCTTGTGAGATAATATCCTTAACGTGTCCAACGCCAGAATGCGACGCACCACCCACCAAAACCTTCAGCAGCTCAGCAGCAATATGGACAATTCCATGCCAGTAGTCTTTCTCATGGATCATTGAGAATCTGAGATGACCTAATCCTTCGATGAGCCACCCGATGATGGCTTTCTTGAGCCAGAGAAGGACCTCAACTTTGGCACGGATGCACTTGGCGAACAGCTCGAAGATTCCTTCGGCGAGGACGGAGAAGAGTTCCGAATGGCCGGATTCAACGTGATGAACGCCGTACGGTTGATGCAGGTGGTGGGACTCAACACCAAATGATTGAGAATGGCCGTGGATGTAGGCAGATGAAATGCCGAAAAGGCACACAGCCTAAACAACAAAAAACAGTTAAAATTTTATTCTAATAGAATAAAAAACATATATTTGTTATGAAACTTAAGTGCACCAATTTCTCACCGAAATATATCAGAATAAACTATGACGTATTTATAATAGATATTTATACACCAGGTGAGCTAAGATAATGTTTATTCATTTAATTCACTTGTAAAAAAATGTTACTTATAGTTGTTGTTATGGAGATAATAATGACAGTTTAAAACGTCAAAATTGAATAAAATAAAATATTTATATAACTTACCAAGAAAACAATAGTGATTTTGCTCATTGTTGAATTTGTTTGTTGTTCTAGTACTGCACTGTTGAACACTATGATTATTTGGGCATTATGCTAGGCTTTTATACTAATTTGTTAAGGGAAAGCGGCCTTGTGTATCCAAAAAGTCATTATGAAAAGAAAGTAAAGGGTTAGATTTCAAAAATATCACTGAACACAAATATAATATTTGCATCATTACTTTTATATAAAAATTTATTGAATAATAAAAGATTCGAATTAAAAATTACATTAAATGTGCCAAAATTTACTGATATACATATAGCTTATTAGTATAAACGATAATAAAGCAAGCATGAAAATCTCTCCTAATCGACTACGAGTTATTTTAGAAAAAAATGCTTCAAATAAAAAATACCTGTAATTAATTTTTCTATAACTTTCATTTGAAGTATTTTGCTCTAACATAATCCATAAACGATTGAGAAAATTAAAACAATACTAATCAAATGATCTCTAATTACCGGTCAATAACCGATTAATTTCTGTTATGAGATAGAGGTAAAATAAAAAATCTGATGTGGCTTACACACGCTATTTAATTTTTATTAATCTAAATACATACCTACATATTTACTAATGCTGCAAACTACATTAATTCATATTTTGAAAGATGTTTTCAGAACTCATTATAATTAAAATTAAACAATATTTGGGTTCAGTTATGTATAAATTTATTAAAGTTAACAAGTATATAAAATCATAGGTGCATTGATAAACGGTTAAAACATTAAACAAACAAATGAATAAGAAAATTACGAACGAATAACAGGGAACCATGAGTTATTTAGTTCATAGCCTGTGTTAAGATTGATATTATTAGGTGACTTCTGGATTTCAATAGCTTCTCTTATCTATCTTCTAATCCAGTGATTTTCCTCTGCTAAAATTTTCGTATTTTCAAGATCAGCTCCGTGTAGTTCCTTTATGGCATGTTCAGCTACGGCTGATTTAGTCTAATATGGCGTTTGTGTTCCTTTATTTTAGTAGCTATTGTTCTGCAAGTTTGTCCAATGTATACTTTTCCACAATGTCAAGGAATCTTGTATATGCCAGAACATTGTAGAGGAACTTTGTCTTTAACACTAACAAGAAGATCACGGGTTTTTATACTTGATTTAAAAGATATTTGTATGTCATATTTCTTTAAAATCCTGCCAATTTTGTCAGTAACATTGGCAACAAATGGTAAGGTGGCATATAATTTTCTTTCTGTAATTACTTGTGGTAGTGGATTATTCTTTGTCTTTAAGGCTCTTTTAATTTGAACTTTATAGTAACCATTTTTTTTACATTAAGTTTCTTTGCATATGCTATAACTGTTTCTTTGTTTACTATTTTCTTTTTAAAATGTCACTCTATAGAAGATATAACAAAATTTTTAAATGTAACGAATAGAGATTTTTATATTCTTTAATATTTGTAATAACATAAATTTTCAAAATATAATATTTACAATTTTTTTTAGAATCTAGTACTTCCGGTTGTCCAGTTGTTACCAAAATCTAATCAGCCCTTCCCAGTAATGTCAGATTGAGGAAACTGCAGTTAAACATGTCTTAAGTCTTATAGTATTTGAGAAACCATGATTCCAACACCTAGACACACACATACACACACACACATGCAGACATCATCGTAACATGTTATAGTCGGATTCTAAGGACCTTAAAACGTGATTATCCACTAAAATCTCGACGATTATAATATCTCTCTTAGCGAAAGGTAAAAATTGCATACATGTGTAAAAACTCATGAGAAAAAAATCTGTTGTGGCCAGCATAATACCTCTCGCCAATTTCATATTAGGCTATAAATATTGTATTTAACATTTCTGGTACACAAAAAATATTTTAATTACATCTATTCTTTATTTTTCAATTCATTCTATGAACAAGTTTCCTCCTAATCTTCTAAATGTTCGAGATTCTTCTAATTCATTGACGAGATTGGCGGGATTTCTGAAAGGTATATGATGAAATATATGTATATCAAGCGCGTGTTTAGTTGACCTGTCTCTGTACATACTTTGGCTTATAAATGAATTACATTTCTGTTTATACCAATTTTAGATGTTGACGGAGTCTTTTCCTTGTTATAAAAATAGCATATTATAATTACTATTACATTTCGACATGTTCAAGTACGAATTTTAGGTTTTCCGCATTCAAGAACAGAATCAATTTAGCGTGCGACAGCTATATCTATAATTTTAAATATTTAATTAATGGTAAAATAAGAAATATTAACATTTTAATTTTTCAACTGGTTTCCATGGGCTAATTGATGGATATAATTAATTATTTTATATATTTTATGCACGGACGTATCATAATTTAACAATTATACACGAATTTCTTTGACATAAACGCCATTTTATAGCCCGCGGGCCTCATAATAGCCCGTCGGGCTATAATCAAACGTCAAACCAAATTATAACCTACAATATAAATAATTTAAACAGGGAACATGAAAAGTTTTTATTACAAATCGAAAATTTTTATATTCTTTAATGAAAACGAAAATTAATTTTGTGATATTTATATGGAAAACACGGAGATACACAAAATAAAACTCAAATGACATAACTAATAAACAAACAATAAACTGTTGTTCTCTGCTTTCATAGCAACACTAGATACTGGATGTACGAGGACAAATTCTTTTCGATACAATTTTTCTAACACTCATAATTTGAAAATTTTCGCCCGTGCATAAAGTTTTGTATGTACCACGAGCGTAACTTGCTTTTATGGCCTTTGACATGTTTTTATCTTTCGGCTTACGCCTCGGGCTCAAAATTCCGCCGCAGGCCATAAAAGCCTCCGTACACTCTTAACACATAAATAACTATATAACTTTTTCTAAATCTATAAAGATATAATAAAAATGTTTAATATACTAAAAAGAGAATTTTATATTCTTTAATAATTAGAAGATTTTTTTAAGAAACAACTACCTCCGGTTGTCCAATTGTTACTAAAATCTTTTCAGCTCTTCCCATGAATGTCAGATTGAGGAATTCATAGTTAAACTGGTTTTATGTCTTATAGTTCTTTAGTAATCGTCCCTCCAACATCCACACATACAAACATCCACACATACACACACACACACACACACACACACATTATTTTAAAAATGTTGAAATCTGTTTATATGGACCTTAAATCGTGCTTATTCACTTAAATCTCGATATGTGATTTTTAACATGAATCCAATACCTCTCTTAGTGAGAGGTAATAATATACTTCAATTTCATTAAAAATTGCGCCTACTATATTATCGACCATCGCTGAGTCGCCAGTCGTAAATGAAACATGAATAAAAGACGTGATTAGGTACATAATTATTTATTTAAAATATGAAGTCCGGACAGTGTGAATCTAATTTGAATCAGTTTAGCGGCTAATTCATCCAGTGATGTGGAATAACGAGATCATTAAATCAGAAGAAAGATGACGATCGTCTTATAATAAATACAGACAGCTTCTAATTTGCATATCGTACGGACTTATGACAAAATTAATCTTCATAATACTTATTACCATCACAAATGTAAAGATCTAATATGTGATAAATTACTTTCTACAATTTTATATTACATACTTAATAGTCATTATTTCAGAATAACTTAGTTGGTTTTACCGTAAATAAAAATTCCATTCTTTCTACATTATGTTTCATGTAACAGTACAAGGCTTCGGAGTATGAATTTTAGATACTAAAACGAGAAAAAAATCCCAATAAATATTGGTGCCATAACACTACCTAACAGAGATGTCAAGGATTTCATAAAAATAGGAAACAGTAGATAAGTTTTATTTTTTATAAACAGTGCATTGAAAAATCTGCTGTGGGCAACACATTACTTTCCGTCAATTCTATGTATTTTGCACAAATCCCATCCTAAAAATTCCTTGGAAAAGATTCTACAAATCCAATAAAATTATCACATGAATATATATTATGTATACTCATATATAAATACTCTAAAAATGCGTACACTTACGTAACATTCTCTTTGCAATCAAATAATATTACTACCAAGTTTATATCTCTACCCATTTTTGAATTATTGCTCCAAAAGTCAATATACCCCACATTTAGATAAAAACTTCGAAATTTTCAAAAATCTAATTTTTATGTATCTAGATACTTCTCAATGCGCTGATTCCAAATTTTGAAACCGCAGGTCGTTATCTCTTTTCGTTCTCGAAATATTTACATTCAAAGTTTTGATCAAAATTACCCATTTTTGGGTAACAACCCAAAAATGGGTCGAGATATGAATTTGGCGACAACACCATTCGATTCTACGGGCAAAATTACATAAGTACACCAATTTTCAGAATTTTTAAACACCGCATACAATCTCTAAAGCAAAATAACTGAAAACGGCAAAAAATCGCAAAAATCGTAAGGGGTACCCCTTACGATTTTTTCAGATATTTGTCATTTTCAGGGGTTTTCAAGCTTTTATTCATAAAAAAAGAACCGGTTGGACAAAAATCATGAAAATTGCTATACCTATGTATTTTTATCCGTAGAATCTAATGGTAATGTCGCCAATTTCATATCTCGACCCATTTTTGGGTTATTACCCAAAAATGGGCAGTTTTGAGCAAAACTTTGAATCTAAATATCTCGAGAACGAAACGAGATATCGACCTGCGGTTTCAAAATTTGGAATCAGCGCATTGAGAAGTATCTAGAAACATAAAAAATATATTTTTGAAAATTTTCAAGTTTTTATCTAAATGTGGAATATATTGACTTTTGGGGGCAATAATTCAAAAATGGGTAGAGATATAAACTTGGTAGTAATATTATTTGTATAATGTATATTCATGTGATAATTTTATTGGATTTATAGAATATTTTCCAATGAACTTTTGTATGGGATTTGTTCAAAATACATCAAATTAACGGAAGGTCTTGTGCTGGCCACAACAGATTTTTTATTTACTATTATTAATTTCTTTTTAAAACGTTACCATTATTAATTTGAAATAACAGGTTTTTTGACAGTGACATTTATCTGTCAGTTACAGACATTTTAAATCTGAACTGTGTAACTAAGGAATTGTGTCTATCTTTAAAACATAAGTTCTGAGTTTTATAAAATAGATTAGTTAGTATATTTATCTATAATGTTTAATTTTTTTTAATAACATAAATCGCGAAAAATTTACATTTAAAGGTGTATTTACACCAAAATCTAATGTTTTTCTTTTTTCATATTAGTTAGAAATATAAGGTTTCAGAATTTTCTGAATGATAGTATTTGAGTAAAGCGTTGACAAAATCCATACGCACACATAAACACATACAGAGATCATCGTGATAATGTTGGAATTGTATTCTAGGGACCTTAAAGCATAAAGGGTAGCGGGAGTTGTAAAACAAATATTTTTTCAACAAATATAAATATTTAATTTATTGTTATCTTTATTTTATTTTAAAAGATTCGAAACCAATTATTTCATATGTTATAGTTACGTACGAACTTGTCTGTGCGAACAGTAACCATTTCAACATTGAATTTGCTGTTTTCATTTTAATACGTTATAGACGCTTACATTTTGTACATGTGCTCCGTGTTATAGTGAAATAATACCCTTAAAAATAGGGTACATTAAGTTTAAATTGTGTCAAAACTAGTACTAAAATGTTTATAGAACTTTTAGTGCATATACAGTGTATGAAACTATTTTGTGAACCATATTTTCGTGGCAAAAGCTTTGTATATATTATAGACTAATAGTGCATCATGATGCAGAGACTTCGTAGAGCTGCCAAAACTTATTTGAGGGCCTTAAAGGTGCGATTTTTTCCATTTTTTATGTTTTATAAATAATATTTTACATGTCTAATGTATTTTTCTTTGTTTCAGGATTGTTCATGGAGTTTAAAACTGCACAGGTCCGAAGGTAAATGTTAGGTTTAAGTTCATTGCTTTTTGAGTTTGTTTCGTGGCCCAATAATTGGTTGAAGGTTTGTGCAATAGAGGTGATATGGATAAAAAAAAAATTGATTGATTAATTTTACTAATGACAGATGTTTGTATTGATTTAGTGATCACAGTTTGGCGGTAAATTAATTATTTAAGAGGCGAAATTATCATATTTAGCAACTGCAAGTGGAATAATTAGGTACTAGGTTAATGGTTAATTCATATGCAAAATTAATTAAGTAAACACTAAATTTTAACATTTTAAACTCCTTTAAGTAAAAACAGTTCAATACTTTTTATCTCTAGCTAAGAAAGAAAACAAACTCGAACATTTAGAACAGTAGGAGAAAAAGAATAAATATAATTAACATGTTTTGAGAGTATTATTGTAACAATACAATACTTATGTGGCCTAATATGGATATGCGAGAGGTTTTGTGCTAGCATCAAATGTTATTCAATCAGAGAAATGTCCAAAATAAGTATTAATTGCATTTAATTCTTTATTTGACAATTTAAATGGAGCTCATGTAATAATTCAGTCTTAACCTTCAACACAATGAGCCTGTTTCACATTTTTCAAAAACTATTTTAAATGAAAGTTTATGCAATGATTTTCTTAGTAATAATTTTTATTTTAATAATTTGTTGTTATTTGTGGAAATAATTAAATAAAAAGATTGGCGTCCTGAAAAACTACCCCCCACTCCTGTGACGTAGAAGCACATACATTACATCATTAATAACCAATAGGAAAATAGTTTTTCCATCACCTAGGTTTATTCATATTATTTACATAAATAAACGTAGGCTTACAGTTTGTCACATGTTAATAAAAAAATCTTTTAATTTGACATTTGACGCTGACATTGCTCATTGTAAATGAATAATAATTACACTCAAGCTAAGTCGGACAATTTACCGAAGGTCAGTAGCTGGATGGTGGCTGAATTTATATCAGAGAATGATTGTTTTATTGCTACCAAAATAAGGGGTGCTAAATATCTGAGATAAAATAAAATATAAGAACTGAATTTACTATATAAATTGATAATATATTTTACTTTAAGGTTCTGGTTATGATTCTTACATTGAATCTGCTATAGGATATGTAGATCTATGTCGAGAAAAAATATCTGTATAGTAGATGTAAAGTTTGCCCTCAACATAAAGTGAAGCAACAAAAATATACTATTATCTTGAAGGTGGATGAAAGTTGAAATGATCTTCACAAACATGAAAACACGATTTTTCTGACATTATCAGCTCTTCAACCTATTGCTTCTAGTCACAATTTACTTTCCTTCGCATCTTTTGACAAATTTATAAACTCTATAGTAGGTTTGTTCCTAACAGTAGTTTTGTAAGAAGGCACAATATAATAATCGTAAATTACTCATTTTATTTTAAACTTTTTATTACCTACATATTATACAACTTGAACCAATCTTAAAAATTTGACATTTGTTTGACAACTTTGACAATACACTCAACACCAAAACACAAAAATTTTTACATTATAAACGGACCAATTAGAACCGCTGAATATGTATGTGTTCTGACGTCACATTCTGATTCAGATCACGTGACTTCTTCAAAATTTTATTCAAATTTCAAAAATTAATTGTAAAATATCTAAAGGATATTTCGTGATATTTTTAAATTTGAGGCTCTTTAAAGAACAATATCTTTTAAAATTTAATACTTAGAAGTCATATAAAAATTCTTGCAACAGCCCTATTGTACTTAAAGTAAAGTTGAAATTAGTATAGATGTCTCCTTTTGACCATCACCATTATCAGTTTATGCGATCCCGTAAACACGACACTGGCGGCGAGATAATGACAAGAAAATGAGATAAGAGTTATTTCAACGCGATAACCAAATCCCTCATTCACGCTCAAATGCATTCATATTCATCGTTAATGCAAGAATACACACCATCAGCCTTATATCTCGAAGGAATCTTACTCAAATACTTATAGTTGATGTATACATATTAATTCTTACCTTACGCCTTGTGCCATATGTATTTTTATTCGTTTTAGACATAAGTGGAATGATTAAATGAACGTCTTACCTATAACAAAAATCTGATGTGGCCAGCACATGACCTTCCGCCAATTAAATGTTTAAAATAGCAGTGAGCTTTAAGTAAAGTGTTACTTCCGGTTGATCGTTTGTAAATAAAATCTAATTTGTTGTCCAATAAATAGAAAAGTCTGCAATACGAAATTTTGGATTATGTTTTATTGTTTTTCCTCAAAAATCTGTTAGAGCTCCAAATTAAGTACTACATCCGATTTATCATATATGGTTAAAATCTAATAAGTTGCTACCGAAAATCGGTCACTTTAATATGTTATTATGTATGAATACGTTTATGAATGTGGCTGTGGTGAAAGAAATATGCATGGATAGGAATGTGTAGCGAAAGATGATTGTTGCGTAACTATTATTGTGGTCCGGATGCGGTTATTCGCTATCGAAAATCGGTCACAATAATATGTTCTTGAATGAATGTTATGATGATTTTGGGCAAGGCGGAAGAGGAATGTTTTTAAAGAGTTAAGTGATTCTGTGGAGCTCTTGCTTTCATCCCTTTTCTTATTATTTTCGGGTTTTTGCTAACCCACTAAGTGGGAAACGCGTGATTTTATGTATGTATGTATGTATGAATTATAGATGAGTTTTAAATAACAAATTTGAGAAATTTTGGATCATATTTTAATAGAAAAATCGTCGCACACACACATTCTTATCAAAATCAGTATTAACTTCTAGGTGCTCTAAAACGCAATCTTTGTAAACTCTTCGCCGTACATGATCCATTTCGTAAATATGTAGTTGTAAATTTATATTAATTTATAGTGCTGCAAAAATAGCAAATTTAAATCAGATCATCCTGTACATCTAATATTTAAATAGAAAATATATTATTTTTACAAACCTTAATTTCATTAGAATTAAATATTTTACTATTACATTCTCCTTAAGACGGTTTCAATATTAATTTTAATGTAATTGCTTCCTGACCGTGACATTTGTTTAAATATGTCAAAATTGTTATTAAAGTATTGTTTTTGTTTAACGCATAGGCAAGATGATGTATTATGAGTTATTTAAAGCTATTTACTAAATGTTATTAGAGTAAAATTGAAGATTGTACCATTATATTCAATTTTTATTAGTAAAAGTTGCTGAAAAATTATATTCAATATATTTTTTTGAAGAAAAACTCTTGAAAGCTTGTATAGGTATTATTTCCGGTTATCCGATATACACTAAAAACTAATGAGCTCTTTCCACATTAGTATAGATTAGGTATACAAAATTTCAAATTTTTCTAATTGATATTAATTAGTAATCGTGTCCACGGGATCCACACTCACACGTATATACATACCCACAGACATCATTGTAAAAATGGGGACAACAAAACGTGCTTATTCACTAAAATCTCTATATGCGATTTTCAGCACGATCCCTATACCTCCTTTATCTAGGGTAGCGAGAGGTAAAAATAAAATCCTAAAATAATTTTAAATAAAGGCTTAAAGTGAACCTGATTATGAAAACGGCTCTCAGTATGACTGTATTTAATATTTTTACTTCCTTGTACGAAGTAAAGGAAGTATTGTAATCGCGAAAAAATTCGGTTTCCAGATTTCAACGGAAATATCCATTTTGACCATCTCTGAATTCATTTTGACTAATTTCGTCGTGACGTCTGTACGTACGTATGTACGTACGTACGTATCTCGCATAACTGAAAAACGGGAAGCCGTAGAAAGTTAAAATTTTGTATTTAGGACTGTTATAACATCTAGGTGTGCACCTCCCTTTTTGGTCATTACATAACTTTCAGAAGTGGTACTTTACTTGAAGCCCATAATAGATTTTAATGGAAAACTATATTATAATAATATTATAATATAGTTTTCCATTTGAAAAGTTTTGGATTATATTATAATCCAAAACTTTTCAAATTTGGTATATAAGACTTTTATATCAATGGAAATAACATAATAGATTTTAGTAAAAATGGTCTACCCGGAAGTGGTACTTTACTTGAAGCCTATAGTAGATTTTAATGAAAAACTATATTAAAATATAATCCAAAACTTTTCAAATTTGGTATATAATACTTTTATATCAATGGAAATAACATAATAGACTTTGGTTAAAATAGTCTTACCGGAAGTGATAATTTACTTAAAGCTATTATCAGTTTTTCTTGAAGAAAATGGTGTTATTTTGATATTAACAATAAATGCTTCAAATAAAAGTTTTAGAGAATTGAATTTTGCGTCGAAAACTTTAAGTATGATTAAATTATTTCTTTGTATAAGCGAGATATGTAAATTTAAACATTATGTACTTTTTGGTTTCTGTAATTAAGTTTGCTATGAATTAGGACAAGAAATAACAAAAAAAATAAAGAATTTAATGTCAATGTCAAATACGTGCAATTTTATGATTGGGTCTGTTATTATACATATTTTAATTATTAACAAAATATGTACAGTGTAACAGGCGTACAAGGAAGTCATGTGTTGTCCACATCAGATATTTTTTGCTTGTTTAATTGAAACCGTTTTTATGAAAATCATTACATTATGCATAAAATTTTCTTCTATCATTTAAAACTTATTTACAGCAACAGATCCTATTTGAACTTTTCCAGTTTACGAACCAAGTAATCAAAAACGTAATCAAAAACCTAATATTCAATTTACACTCTACAAACTTTTTTCGTAATAATTTAATTATTGTTACTGGTTATAAAAACTTTCAATTTTAACACTAATCAAATTTTGTTCGGAATAAAAACAAGTAATAAAAAAGTTGTATGAAATTTGGCGTGCTAGAAAAAGTTTCCTTTCTTGAAAGACAGTTTTCTAGAAGACTACATGTGTGAAGATCGCCAACTGTCTGATTCAGTTTTTTCTCTTGTTTGTTTTGTTTGCTCGGTTGTTTTTTTGCGCAGCCACCTTTACCGGTCAATGTTCTATATTTGTAAACATTTATTTTAGCTCTTAATTAAATTAAAACTAATGTTTTGTATATCAGAGTGAAACAAACCAGGTTTGTTTAAATATTTCGTTTTAGCAAAATTATTTGTAATGAGTGCCCGTGAGGCGACGCCTGGTAAGCGCCCGTACGATACAAATATGTCATCATCATTACTGATATCTGTGATAAAGCAGATTGGCACACCCAGAAATGGGTAATATGCCGCGATGATATATTATTTATATTTATAATTTATTTCAATTTAATGTTATTAATTTTTTGTCTATATGCGAGAGTATTTCATTTGTTATTCAGTAAATTAGTTATTTTGGGAGCAAATCACATTATTTGGTAACAAAAATTGGAATTAAAAGGTATTTGATTAATTCATACCCATTAAAAAAATATTTCACTGTTCATAAGACAAAATTGAGTAAATTGACCGACAGTACCAAGTAAAATGCATTAATAAGGTGATACACATTTAGTTAATTAAAGTTAATTGAAGTATTAACACAACCGCATTCTCGGAACACGTGTATACTTCATTAGCTCTTCGTCGTTACAATATTTACCCTTTATTAAAGTCTTACTAACTATTTGCAATTATTTTCGTTGCCCAATTAGGTAAATGATAAATTCTGCAAAAGTAAAAGTTGCAATGTTCGTTAAAATATTTCGGTAATACCACATGATAACATAATGTACAGAATGTAATTTACAATTTATAAATTACTTTCATAGGTGTATGGCCATCATCAGTAAATTCCTTTGCAATGGAGTATGTCATTAAATTTTGATTTTTACTCTTATACCAATTCGTAATTGACTGGATACATTAATATTTCAAAGAATTCAGCAGCAAACTACCTATTGATATTTGTGAAGATTGAAGAGATAGATGAATTATTTATATAATAAAAAGACATGGCTACAGTTTTGAACCGCAGAGTTGTTTACAATAAAATAAAATAAGTAAATATATCATCACGGCATATTACCCATTTCTGGGTGTGCCAGTCTGTTTTTACAGATATCGGTAATGATGATGACATAATTGTACCGTGCGGGCGTTTACCAGGCGTCACCTCACGGACACTCTGGCATGGAGAATGCACCGCAGGGGTCACTTTTGTGCCATTAAAATTCGAAATATTTGGCGTCGATCGGAATCGAACCCGGTTCACCAGGTTCACGACCAGACACTCAGGCACGCGGCCACGGGACCCCATAGGGTTGTTTAGATAAAAGGAAAATCTCGATGAGAGGAACATTTGAAACTTGTACAAAATAATAATAATGCATTCGTATAATATAACTATTGTTTTATTTACTATTACAATTTTCTTTTTAAAACATTACCATTAATAATTTGAAATGATAGGTTCTTTGACAGTCAGCGACAATTATCTGTTAGTTACATACATCTGAAATCTGAACTGTGTAACAAAGGATTTGTATTTATCGGGGTTTATAAAATAGCTTATTTTATATATTTAGTTATAGAATATATAGAAAAAATAGGAATGCATACCTGCAGAAAATTTAATAATCTTCAAATCTTATAATAACATAAATTGCGAAAAATTATATTTAAAGATATTTTTTGTAGAAAATCTATTTTAAGCTTCAAGTAAAGTTTCATTCCCATATACATACACATACACATATACAGGCATCATCGTGAACATGTTAAAATCGGATTCTAGGGATCTTAAAACGTAGTGATTTAACAAAATCTCAACATGCGATTTTTAGCACGATCCCTATACCTTTCCCTTACCAAGAGTAGCTAGAGATAAAACGGTAGAACCACTATTAATCAACTAACTTAGCTTGTATCGGGTGGTGACGGTTTAGAGTGAATAGGAACTTAACATGGAATTTCAGTTTTATGCAATTTTCTGTTCCCCTGTCCATTTTACAGCAAACACTATAGAGTAATACATGTGTCTTTAAAATGGGGGAACATGGCTTAACCACAGATTCCTGAGGCTAAAATAAGACGATTTAACTAAACTTGCTTCTACCGGAAAGTGTACCATTTAGACAGAATTCTGCTTCAAAGTTCTTCGAAAAAAAAATAATTTTGTTTATAATAACAGAACGCTTTATTCGATTTGGATGAAATTTGGTATGATAGTTCATATGGTTATAAGTCATTTTTTAAGATGGTACTTGTTATTATTAGTGAACCACTAGTGTATGAAATTTAGGTGTCCCAACATTGATTAGGCCGTAACTTTTTAATGGCCACGCCGCTTTTCTCTCTCTGTTCAGACAGAAAAAAATAAAACCTTAGTGTATGCACCGTGAAATTTTTAAATAAATTTTATCTAGCAGTCTGTCCAAATGATAAACATCTAATTTTTAACGTATAGCCGAGCAGAATTGAAAGTTTATGATAATCATTTATTGTATTTTAATAAAAATTCAATAGTGTTCATTTGATTTGAATAATAATGACAGTTAATGGAGTAGTGATCCATTTATGTTTCCATTGAATCAGAAGACAATGGCCAATTTACGAATGCGTTCTGTATAAGGATAGAGCTAGCAATGCACCTGTACATTATATCTTCATTACGACGGAATCTGGAATGTTGTGCCTACGTTACTTTCTACATACATATATCAAACAGTACCGTCATATTCATATATAAACTACTTAAACAATATTCATTGTATCGGAAAGAGTACGTTATATCCGCACACATTATTGTAAAACTGTTAAAATCGAACTCTAGTGACCTTAAAACGTGCTTTTCACTACAATCTTGATATGCGATTTTTAGCATTAATCCAATACCAGATCATTATAATGAACCCACCTTATTTTTAAAATTTAAAAATCTGTTGTGGCCAGCACAAGACCTCTCGCCATTTCCATATTAGGCTATATAAGTATTGTATTGCACTTCGCTATCGAACCGTCGTTTTATAACAAAATATCACAGAACTTTACCCAAATATTGTTTTTGATTATATTTAACATGTCTTCTGCACACATATAATTCTAATTATATCTATTTTTCATTGAATGAGGAAATTCCTAAATTTCAAAGTTCATCCAATTCATTAATCAGATTGGCGGTATTTCTGATGAATATATGCATTTTACCTATAATTCAAATATTTAATTATTAAAACAATAAGAAAGATTAAATATACTTCCCAGAAAAAACTAAAAAAACTAGCCTCTGCGATTAGAATATTATATATATTATAATGTCTTTATCTCCAAATCTATACAAGATATAATAAAAATTTTAAGTGTATTAGATGCAGAATTTTGATCTTCAGTATTTCTCATAACAAAAATTTCCAAAAAAAAATATATTTAGAAGAATTTTTCTAAGAAACTACTACTTCCGGTTATCCAATTGTTACCAAAACCTGTTCAGCTCTTCTCAGGAATGTCAGATTGAGGAAACTGCAGTTAAATATTTTTTAAGTTTTATAGTTTTTGAGGAATCGTCCCTCCAACATCCAGACACACATACACACATCCATACACACATACACATATCCACACACACACACACACACACACACACACACACATCATTTTAAAAATGTTATAATCGGATTCTAGGAAACTTAAATCGTTCTTATTCAATAAAATCTGGAAATGCGAATTTTAGCATAAATCCAATATCTCTCTTAGCGAGAGGTAAAAAAATCGATTAAAATTGTCCTTGTATTTTTATACCTTCATATAATTTTTTTAGAACAATGAATATAAAATTTACATTTTAAACCCGTAAACTACTATATTTGCTTTATAATTTAATGTAAATGTGAGTCATGTCCCAATTCTCAAAAATTTCAATTTCAACCATTTTAATAAAATAAATTAAACGAATAATCATTAATTAACTGCATAAATTGATATTTTCTTAAAATTCTAAAAAATTCTTTTAGCGAAAACATATGTGGGTAACCTGTTCGTCGGCTTAAAAACAAAGTAATTAAATCCGCGAGTATAAGAAGAATAAAAAGTTTGTAAGTGTATCAAAGTCATAACCGATGTTCTTATGAGGCTGGCTGCGAAAACAAATAACCCCGGATCTCATTAATACAGAAACCTGCCTGAAAGTTTCACGAGGCGGTAAAACAAAGAGAAGATATTAAGATGAAACAATTTGCTATCTCAGCTCACATCTTAATGCAATATTATGTACAGGCTGGGAACGAAGTTGTTTTGTATAACACTGAATTAAAATGTGGTGTGTAATATTTTAACACTTTTAGCAAACCTATTCATCTCTCTTCACTTCTGATGATGCCGAAACTGAAAAATTTGTAAAATATAGTAAAAATATACCTTTTTTACGTCTGTTAAAAAAAGCACAATTTTTCTTAAAATGGGTTTACAAAGTTTGTTTTTTTTTTAATTCAATAAAAGTGTGAAAAAAGTGCACTTCTTTCAAAGCAAACGAATGAAATAATGAAAAGTTATGGCAGTATTTTTCACTCTTATTGCAGACGTAAAAAAAAAATTGTATGCAACTCGAGTAAAATATTTCACATGTCTTATTTCACGAATAGCAAAGTTTAACCGAACGAGCCGAAGGCAAGTTCATCAAATGCTATATGACTATCCTTTTTACATTTGTTGCATAAATAACTATTTCTTGTGAAGCTAAACCAAATGTTATTTTTACCTTCCGTCACCTTTACGTAAGGAAGGTATTGTCTTTGGTCAAAAAATTCGGTGATGAGTTTTTAATGAATAAGCACGTTTTAGGGTCCCTACAATACGAATTTACTATTTTTAAGGTGATGTCTGTATGTATATGTGTGTGTATGTATGTATGTATGTATGTATGTATGTATGTATGTGTGTGTGTGTGTGTTCGTGTGTGTGTGTGTGTATGTGTGTCCGTGTGTGACAATTTTTTCTCCGACGATAACTCCAATACTATAATTCTAAAAATTATAATTCTTTCGTATTCCTCTTCTGTACATCCATATGAAGAGTTAATTAGATTTTGGTTATAATTGATCGACCGGAAGTACCCTTATTTGAAGTTTTTAACAGTTTTTCTTTAAAAAACGCAGTTAAATATTATTTTTTTACATTTTGTTATTATATTTATTAAAGAAAATATTCTTCTCTATATGGTTTATTATTCATTTTCCTTCATATTGAATAGATGTAGAGTTAAAGCATTATAAAGAAATTAAATTTCAAAAATTAGTCAGCTTTGTTATTTATCATGGAAACAGCTGACATAATTATTCAAAAAAATTTAATTGACAGATGTCAGTTGCAAGTGCAAAACCAAATATGGAAAAAAGTGTAGGATCTAAAATTGGTATGTCATAGTGTTGCTCGCAAGTGACACGCAGAGAAAGGCCAAAGAGAAGATGGAAGGATATTACTTAGTGTAGTTTATGTTACAATTTTATTGGATTTATAAAACCTTTTCAAATGAACTTTTGGTATGGAAATACATGGAATTGACGGAAGGTCTTGTGCTGGCCACAACAGATTTTTTCATATTAGAATAATACATACATCATCGTGAAATTATTCTTTTAAGAGCCTGTAGCTTGAAAACGGGGCGTTTCTGAATATAAGTTTACTAGTAAAAATTAAGAATAACATGAAAATTTCCTTCAATCTGTTGTTCAGCGATCAACGCATTAACTATGTTTTAAAAAGTCTGGTTTATATTTAATTGAGACGCAAATGAAAGCATTAAAGTTGTCTTGTAATCACACAAATATAAGCTTGTGTAAACCTCTTATTCTCATTTCTGATTTGGTGACAGGAGACATGTAGTCAAATGTAGTTAAATACGTCTATGTCATTTTTTGTCGCGTGCCTAACTAAATACATACAAACACTTGATAGAAAGTAAAATCGCCAGACGGACAATATGCACACACATGTATACACACACATAGACATACATATACCGATTGTAGAACATGTTATGCAGTAAAGCGGGCTTGTATATCCACCCACGAGTATAAAGTGTAAACGTACCGACCTGTAAAAAAATGATATGTGATCGACAACTTAGAATGTATTACTTGTACACATACACTCTTTGGCCAAAAGTATTAGGCTAGACTGTAAAGAACTTTTTTTCATACACGCACCCACGGAGACTTTTACGATTGTATATTGCTGGAACCTGGACTATTAATAATAAATAATAATAGCTTTATGTATGTGTTATTGTTTTATAGTTTGGACAGTGGCTGTTGTTTAGCAAAATTTATGTGATGACCAGAAACGAGAACATTTTTTGTAAAGGCCTATTTATAACAAAGTAACGTTAAACGCAATGCAATGCAGCAGCGTGACTGTTAACACAAACACAAAATCTTTGATTTATAATAAACGTCAAAAATAGCACTTTTAACCAATCAGAAGATTTCAGTATATAAATAGTAATAAAAATAATATATCATCACGACATATTACCCATTTCTGGGTGTGCCAGTAACTACATACAACACATGTAGACATCGGTAATGATGACGATATATTTTACCGTGTGTGCGCTTACCAGGCGTCACCTCACGGACACTCATAGTTGGTGTGGAGAGTGCACCACAGGGGTCACTTTTGTGCCATTGGAAATATTTGGCGCCTGTCGGGATCGAACTCGGTTCCCCCAGGTTCGCGACCAGACACTCAGGCACGCGGCCACGGGACCCCCAGTATATCTTGTTTCAAATTCTGCTCACTTTTATTTATTGTCTTTATTTGGCATACATAAGTATAAACAAGGTTAGAATATGTAATAATTTAAATAGAAATGGACAGTGACGAAAATATAGTATTTATTTTGTAGTTGTGACAGTTCATCAACATGTCGATAATATAGGTCTTATAGTAAAACTGAAACACTGAATTCTGATTGGCTAACGGCACAGCAGTAAGGTAGGAAGATGAGAGTTGGCCATCTTCTGCGTTGCGATTATTGCGTTACTGATTCCTATATGCTGATAAATCAGCATATAGGAATCCAATGCGCTTATATTTTACATTACTTTACTGCAACTACGTTACCGCTTGCTTCATTATAAATAGGCCTTAAAGATAGGTATAAGGTGTTTCAAAATTGAATAACTTAAAATTAAAATAAAGAACCTACAAATAAAAATGCAAATTCTCACTGATGCTTCGTTTTACATGTATTTCGTTTGAGTGATATAAGGACGTTATTGATTTGTTCAAAATGATGATCTTGAATCGATTTGTTAAGAATACAGTTTTAGGCACTTTATAAACTTTTTGTTAAATACCAACCCATTAGAAAAGGCTTTAAGCTTTATAGTCAAGTAAAAATTTATCAATTAACTAACAATTAATTATTCTCAGCCGAACACTGGTAATGGTGTTCCTAAACAGCATGTAGATTTTCATACATCTAAAGATAGCTGCTACCTTCCTTCACCTATAGTTAAAAAAAACATTGTCTTTGATCAAAAAATGCGGTAATGAGGTTTAACGAATAAGCACGTTTTCTGATCCATAGAATATGATTTTGAGATGATGTCTGTATGTGTGTGTGATTGTGAGATAGAAAAAATATTTCTCTGACGATAATTCCAATACTACAATTCTAATAAATACAATTCTTTCGTATTCCTCTTCTTTACATCCATATGAAGAGCTGATTAGATTTGGTTATATTGATGAACCGGAAGTTCCCTTATTTGAAGTTCTTTTTCTTAAAAAAACGCAGTTATCAGTTAAATATAATTTTTTGATATTTTATGTGATTATCAATATGAAAGAATATCTTATTGTTTATCTATACGGTTTGATTATACATTTTCCTCCATATTCAATAAACATAGAGTATAATAATTACAAAGAGATTAATTTTCATAAATCAGACAGCTTTGCTGTAATCATGGAAACAGCTGATACCTATATTTAAATAATTCTAATTAACAGATGTCAGTGTCAAGTGCAATTTACATACTGCATGTTCGCATTATAATTTTATTCGATTTATTGACGGAAAGTAATGTGCTGGCCACATCAGATTTTTCTAGTTTAATTAATATGCCTTGTGAACATAGCTTCATCAAACCATAAACCAAAAATTCTTGGAAGAATACAGTAACGTCGTTATAACACTCAAATACAATTATATCTAAAACAAAGTAAATTCTGATAGTAACTTTGTAGTCGCTTACTCGCATTCATAAATATAAAACCAGAAAAATAAGTAAACAATAAATTATTGTTATGCTTGTGGTGCCATAGTGAACTACATTCAATGTAAATATACGTTGTGGTAGTGTGATTGGCCGGTGTTACGTTTGATGCCATTGGCCGGCTCATGAGTCACAAGGACTTCCAGTCTACCACCACTGACCTACATTAAATTCACCTGACGCTGACCATTATATGACGTGTTTACACAGCAGGTAATCAGTTTAATTCATATTAAAGAAGTGACGCATTAGCTAATTATAAATATCTTTTAAATTTCACTACCTAATAATATTGTTCATACAAATCTGATGTGGCCAGCACATTACCTTCCGTCAATTCTATGTATTTTGCGAAAGTTCCTTGAAAATCCAGTAAAATTGTAACACGAACATACAGTAAAATTTTTGAAAAAAGTCCGATCAGGGCCATCTACGAATTGCATCTATGAATTAAGATTTTATGCTATCAAATTTAGTAGTGTCGTTTACATAGTTTTTATGAGGTACACAATATATTATGTACCCTCATAAAAACTAAGTAAAAGACACTACTAAATGTGACAGCACAAAATCTTAATTCATAGATACAATTCGTAGATGGCCTTGATCGGACTTCTTTCAAAAATTTTACTGTATATATAAGTTTATATCTCTACCCATTTTTGAATTTTTGCCCCAAAAGTCGATATACCCTTGGTATGGAATTTGTAAAAAATAGTAGGTATATTTTCGTGTTATAATTTTATTGGATATATAGAATCTTGTCCAAGAAACTTTTTTATAGCATTTATCCATTTTTATTTCAATACTTTTATTTCCAAAAATTCACACAATTGTTCAAATACTCTAAAAATGCGTACACTTACATAACATTCTCTTTACAATCAAATAATATTACTATCAGGTTTATATCTCTACCCATTTTCGAATTATTGCCTCAAAAGTCAATATACCCCACATTTAGATAAAAACTTCAAAAAATTCAAAAATCTTAATTTTATGTATCTAGATACTTCTCAATGCGCTAATTCCAAATTTTGAAACCGCAGGTCGATATCTCTTTTCGTTCTCGAAATATTTATATTTAAAATTTTGCTAAAAACTGTCCATTTTTGGGTATTAACCCAAAAATGGGTCGAGATATGAATTTGGCGACATCACCATTCAATTCTACGGACAAAAATATATAAGTATACCAATTTTCATAATTTTTGTCCAACCGGTTCATTTTTTATGAATAAAAGCTTGAAAACCCCTGAAAATGGCCAAAATCTGAAAAAATCGTAAGGGGTACACCTTAGATTTTTGCGATTTTTGGCCATTTTCAGTTATTTTACTTTAGAGATTGAATGCGGTTTTCAAAAATTCTGAAAATTTGTTTACTTATGTAATTTTGCACGTAGAATCGAATGGTGTTGTCGCCAAATTCATATCTCGACCCATTTTTGGGTTATTACCCAAAAATGGGCAGTTTTGAGCAAAACTTTGAATCTAAATATCTCGTGAACGAAAAGAGATATCGACCTGCGGTTTCAAAATTTGGAATCAGTGCATTAAGGAGTATCTAGATACATAAAAATTAGATTTTTGAAAATTTTTAAGTTTTTATCTAAATGTGGGGTATATTGATTTTGGGACAATAATTCAAAAATGGGTAAAAATATAAACTTGGTAGTAATATTATTTGATGTTACGTAAGTGTACGCATTTTTAGAGTATTTATATACAGTATATAAATGTGATAATTTTATTGGATTTATGTAATTTCCAATGAACTTTCTGTATGTAATTTGCAAAAAATTGTATTATGTTCGTGTTACAATTTTACTGGATATATAGGTCGAATATTTTCCAATGAACTTTGGTATAGGATTTGTACAAAATACATCAAATTAACTGAAGGTCTTGTGCTGGCCACAACAGATTTTTTCATATCTATAACGGTATCTAATAGATAAGTGAGTAATAATAGTCAGTTAAAAAAAAAATAGACACAATACTACGTAATTAGACCATTTGATCTGAGTTGTCACACCGTAACTGCATGGGGTTATTCATATACGAGTAGGATTATCTCGATCGACTTTCATGTTACAACAGCAGCGAACGAAATTTAAATCTGTATAGATTGGACAGGATTATTGGAATTGTCAGATGCAATTTGGTTATATATAGGCACGTATTTCCCGCTGTGTCTTAGGATTGACTTTGCAGTCGTTAACTACAGAGTTGGGCAGAAAGGAAGGACTTTTTTAGAAACGTCACAAAAATAATACTTTTACAGATTACTTAGGCTGTGTCCGATGCACTTTATCACCCTAATATCTAAATCCTAAATTTATATGCCCTTAATCTAGTGATTATTTAGGATTTTTTAGGAATTAGATTTTAGGGTTTTGCAAGAGCACACTATGCTTCGAAGCTAACACGCACTAATTGAACGAATCATGTTCGTTGCTATAATTTGTACAAAGCGTCAAATTTACTGGCAAATAATATCTTCTTAGCTTCTATTTTATGAAATATAATATTAACATTTAATCTGAAGCATCAAATTGAATCGAATTGTATAAATCATTTCTGTTGTTCTAAACACGGTTTTTATAGTGGGCGATCTGTCGAATCTAATCTAGTCGAATACACCGATTATATTCTTCAGTCTATGGACTACAATACCCAGGTTGATGCTATGTACACTGATCATAGTAAAGCATTTGACAGAAAAAACCATTCCATATTGATAAATAAATTAGAAATGTATGGAGTTCACGGCAACCTACTTAAATGGTTTGAATCATATTTGAATTGCAGGCAGCAATGTGTAACTGTCAAAGGGTTCAAATCTGATAATTTCCCCGTGACTTCTGGTGTGCCTCAAGGATCTCATCTTGGACCACTCCTTTTCATTATTTTCATTAATGATATTAGCAACATTTTGAAAACTCGAAATTTATTATGTATGCTGATGATCTCAAGGTTTACAGTAAGATAACGTGCATATTAGACTGCATTGCTCTTCAAGCAGATCTCGATAAACTAAATATTTATTTAACAGTAAATGATCTATCTGTCAATCATAGCAAGTGTTCTTGTATTTCTTTTTCTCGAAATCGGACCAATTTTGAATTTCAATACAATATCAGTGGAAATGTAATCAATCGTGTATCTCATGTAAGAGATCTTGGAATAATATTAGACAGTAAACTCATATATCACATTCACATTGACGCTGTTGTAAAGAAAGCATATAAAATGCTTGGATTTATATTAAGAGTTGGAGCACTTTTCAAGAACTATAACACTCTCGTTCAACTATATTGTTCACTTGTGCGTTCACAATTAGAATTTGGTGTCGTTTGTTGGTCTCCTCATTACCAAATATATATTAAGAGAATTGAAGGTATCCAACGGAAATTTATTTCAGCTTTAAATTGGAAATTCCCTTATAATTCTGTCAGTTTCGTCACTTTACAAAAACGTAGAGAAGTGTTGGATTTGACATTTTTATACAAAATCATAAATAATTATATAGATAGTCCCATCCTTTTAAGTAAAATATCTCTGCGTGTGCCTTCCTATTCTACTCGTTCTCTGGAAATGTTCTCTTCTAAAAAATATAAAACCAATGCTGCTATGTTTTCTACAGTAAATCGATTAATGTGTTCTTTCAATAACATGATTCTTAGCTATAATGGAGGTAGATACAGGAAAGTAAGAATTCTTCGGACTTGCAGTCAATTAATAAAATTTATTCACGCCGACGTTTCGACTATACAATAGTCTTGTTTAGGGTTAGAATGGTCTAGTCGATATGTTGGTTTTAACTATTTATTTATTTATTTTTTTTAATTGTCCATGCTGTATGTTCTATTATCCACATGTGGTTTCCTTTTTTCGACTAGACCATTCTAGCCCTGAAGAAGACTATTGTATAGTCGAAACGTCGGCGTGAATAAATTTTATTAATTGACTGCAAGTCCGAAGAATTCTTACTTTCCTGTATCTACCTCCATCCTAACACAGTCGAATATTGATTTTTCAACCCTTAGCTATAATGTTCCAGATTTTTAATTGTTCACTATTTAAGTTTAAATCATTTCTAAAATATGTTTTCTCGCATTCTTTGTCTGATCCTTAGTTTGTACTTCTCATTTACTATTATACTGTCTAGCTAGAAACTTTTATTCTTTATGTATATTGTTAACTGTGCTGTACTTTTATTGGGCCTTGGCCTGTTGTACGGCCTTTCTTTCTAAATAAATAAATAAAATAAATAAAAGTGTTGCCACACAAACCAATGGATATTACTAATGTGCTATTCGGAATTGTATTTATGTGAAGAAGACTTAAATCCTAAAATATAAATATCAAAATGCGACACCGGATACAGCCTTTATCTTTATGAGAGTACATACAGTAAAGCATTCAAAACTAAATCAACTAGTAAGTTTAGTAGCAAATGTAAAACCAAATATTTGAAAAATAAGATAGTGACAATATCAATAACTCTGGCAGAAAATAACTTTATTCGTACGGCTATGAAACAGAGAAACATATTTATTAGTATGAATAAAAAATCCTGATTCAAATGTCGGTCACATTAAATTGTTAATAAGTATATGTGTCCTAATTTGAATATGTTTGTAATGTCCAACTAGATTCTAGATAAATATCTTAATATAATCCGTTAGAATATTTTTTGTAAGAAGAGTAACACGTGCTGAAGAACAGACAGCCTAGTAAAAGATAAGTGGCAAGTGTATAACTGTCACCTGCAATTATATTCAAAATAGAAATGTGACAGACATGGGACACGCTATACACACATTTGCAAAACAGTTAAACATAACAACTTTTTATGCATATTCAATTCCACACAGATAAAAAATAGGATGACAGCAACAAGTATATAGTTATTGTAATTAGCAAATTTTATTCACATTCAATTTGATTCTAGAAAAAGTTTAAGCTAATCCTCATTATTTGATTAGCGAATCCTACTGTTATTTTGACAGTCTATATCTTAAAATATAATTTAATCTATTCCTAGTATCTCTTTTTTTACCTTCCGTCACCTTTAGGAATAAGGTATTGTCTGGTCAAAAAAATCAGTGATTAATTTTTAATAAATAAGCAGGTTTTAGGGTCCTTAAAATACAATTTTACTAGTTTTACGATGATGTCTGTATGTATGTATGTATGTATGTATGTATGTATGTATGTATGTATGTATGTATGTATGAATGTATGTATGTATGTATGTATGTATGCATGTATGTGTGTGTGTGTGTGTATGTGTGTGTGTGTGTGTATGTGACAAATTCCGACGATAACTCCAAAACTACAATTCTAGTAATTATGCTTTTTCCGTATTCCTCTTCTTTACAACCACATGAAGAGCTGATTAGATTTTGGTTATAATTGGTCAACCGGAAGTACCCTTATTTGAAGTTTTTAACAGTTTTTCTTGGAAAAATGCAGTTAACTATCTTTTTTCGACATTTTATGTTATTATCAATATGAAAGAATATGGGGTCCTGTGGCCGCGTGCCTAAGTGACCCCTGTGGTGCACTCTCCACACCAGCTATGAGTGCCCGTGAGGTGACGCCTGGTAAGCGCCCACACGGTAAAATATATCGTCATCATTACCGATGTCTACATGTGTTGTAGGTATTAGCACACCCAGAAATGGGTAATATGATATATTTATTTCTTTATTTTAAAGAATATCTTATTCTCTGTACGGCTTAATTATACATTTTCCTTCATATTCAATAGAGTTATAGAGAGATTAACTTCCAAAAATCAGTCAGCGTTGGAAACAGCAAATATATTCAAAAAATTCTAATTGACAGATGTCAGTGTCAAGTGCAAAACCAAAGTGCAAAGTATAGGATTACAATGTGATATTCAAGTGACCGAGTGTCCCTCTCAAGTGACTTACAGTTGCAGCCTCGCCTTAGGATTGAAACATTCAATGCTGGGAGTACGAGGCCAAAGAGAAGAAGGAAGAACTATGTAGCAGAAGATTTGAAAGAGGAAGAACTGTGTGAAGAAGATGCGTTGGACAGGAATGAGTAGAAGAGAAGAGTATGAAACAGCGATCCATAATAAAATAGGGAAAAGCTGAAGAAGTAATAATTTACATAATGTACGTTCGTGTTGGATTTATAAAATCTTTTCAAAGGAATTTTCTGTATGGAATTTGTAAAAAATAGTATGTTTGTGCTACAATTTTACAGGATATATAGAATCTTTTTCAAGGAACTTTTGTATGGGATTTGTACAAAATACATCGAATTGGCGGAAGGTTTTATGCTGACCACAACAGATTTTTGAAAATATTATGAAGATTAAATTTTAAATACCGGAATAGAATAGAAGTCACTAATCCAAAATTAAGGATTAGCTTAAACTTTTTCGTGAATCGGGTTGATTATTATGAATTTTTGTTTTGAAAAAAGAAAACGTTTGTGTTTGGTCGCGAACCGGGGGGAACCGGATTCAATCCCGACAGACGCCAAATATTTCCAATTTTAAATGGCACAAAATTGACCCCTGTGGTGCACTCTCCAAACCAGCTATGAGTGCCCGTGAGGTGACGCCTGGTAAGCGCCCACACGGTAAAATATATCGTCATCATTACCGATGTCTACGTGCGTTGTAGATACTGGCACACCCAGAAATGGGTAATATGCCGCGATGATATATTTATTTATTTATTTTATTTGTATGGAGATTATTTACTTATTCTAAAGCTTATATTATGTTCAAACTATTTGAATGGAAATTATCAATGTTTTTCTTTTTCTTTTAACATTAATCTCTGATAAGAATCACCTACATGGTGTAGAAACTATAAAATAAATGTTTGGATGCCATACACATATGTAGTTGTGGGTGAAAGGCCGAAACATGGTAACATGGACCAAATATCTGAGAGGAAAGATAGTAATCTGCCTTCTATAGGTGCTGAAATCTAAGACTGCTCTATAGATTTAGTAAATATATATCGGGTGTCTACTTGTAATCCGTTATATAGGTAACACAATGTTATTTTTTTGAAGTGATTAATTTTAGTTTCATATTGTGTAGTTTTTCATTCTGAACAACTTTTTTACTTACAACTTTTCTTAAAATTAATAGGTCATTTAATTTAAGCTCAATTGAATTTCATACATAGCCTACTGAAAAATAACGATAAAAATAAAAATTATACAAATGTCAACTGATTTTTTTTAAGAATTTTGTTAAATAACGATGTAAAATTGAATTTAAAAAAATCTCTATCGAAAATTATATACCATCCCATTTAAAAAAAATCTGTTGTGGCCAGTACAAGACCTCTCGCCATTTCTATTTTATGTTATAAAAGTATTGTATTGCACTTCGCTATCGAACCGTTGTTTTATAACAAAAAAATTACAGAACGTTACCCAAATACTGTTTTTTGTTATATTTAACATGTCTTCTGCACACACACAATTCTAATTGTCTATTTTTCATTGTATGAGGAACTTTCTAAATGTCAGAGATTCTTCCAAATCATTATCAAGATTAGCGGTATTTCTAATGGATATATGCATGTTACCTATAATTTTAAATATTTCATTAATAAAACAATAAGAAGGATTAAATGTACTTCCTAGAAAAGGTTTTCTGAATGAAACTAAAACTCTCAATTTTTGACACTGACATCTGTCATTTACAAATTATGTTATAAACATTTGAATTTGTCAACTGATTTCCTTAGTGCATTTAAGTCTACTCGACTTACTACATCCCGATTCTATATATTATCTCTAAATTTATAGAAGATATAATAAAAAAAAATCTGTTCTTCAATATAGTAATATCAAAAAATAATATTTAGAAGATTTTTTTTAGAAACTACTACTTCCGGTTGTCCAATTGTAACCAAAACCTTTTCAGTTCTTCCCATGAATGTCAGATTGAGGAATCCATAGTTACACAGGTCTTATGTCTTATAGTTTTTGAGTAATCGTCCCTCCAACATCCACACATCCTCACACACACAGACATCATCGTAAAATGTTAAAATCGGTTTATATGGACCTTAAATCGTGCTTATTCACTTAAATCTCGATATGTGATTTTTAGCATGAATCCAATACCTCTCTTAGCGACAGGTAAAAATCTGATGTAGCTAGCACATTACCTGCCGTCAATTCTATGTATTTGTACAAATCCCGTACCAAAATTTACTTGGAAAAGATTCTATATATCCAGTAAAATTGTAACACAAACGTATACTATTTTTTAAAAATTCCATACCGAAAGTTCATTGGAAAAGATTCTATATATCCAAAAAAAAATCTAACATGAACATGTGTGAATTACACAATGATATTTGTCAATTAGAATTATTTGAATATAGGTATCAGCTGTTTCCATAATTATAGCAAAGTTAATCCATAATTATATATATATATATATATATATATATATATATATATATATATATACCGGGTGTCTACTTTTATTTTCGAACATAGGAAATTAAATGATAAAATTTTGATCTGCTGATATCTCTTTACCTATTAATTTTAGAACAAAAGTGCAAGGAAGGAAAATGTTCAGAATGAAAAACTGTATCAACGAGATCAAATATTGTTGTTCAATTGTTTCTTATGGACGAGTTAGAAGCAAAAGAAAATACGTCATTTAAGGCAATTATCAGAGTGCCATGAAAAAAAAACAATAATTTATATTTCTTGTTTCTGGCATATCTGACAGATTTGACATTTCTTTTTAATTTATTCTTATTAGAATTAGTGATTATTATTTTTTTCTTCTAGATTAACACTTCCCATTATTCTAGTAATAATAATATAACAAGATATGTCAAATCTGTCAGATATACCAGAGACAAGAAATATAAATTATTGTTTTCTTTTTCATGGCACTCTGATAATTGCCTTAAATCGAGTATTTTCTTTTGCTTCTAACTTATACATAAAAACAATTGAACAACAAACCTGGTACTCAATCATTGCAGTTTTTTACTCTGAACATTTATCTTCATTAGACTTTTGTTCTAAAATTAATAGGTAAGGAGATATCGCCGAATCAAAATTTTAACATTGAATTTCCTATGTTCAGAAATAAAAGTAGACACCCGGTATATATATATATATATATATATATATATATATATATATATATATATATATATATATATATATATATTGAATATGAAGGAAAATGTATATTCGAATCGTATAGAGAATAAGATATTCTTTCATATTGATAATCACATAAAATGTCAAAAAATGATACTGAACTACATTTTTTCAATAAAAATTGTTAAGAACTTCCGGTTGACCAATTGTAATAAAAATCTAATCAGCTCTTCATGTAGATGTAAAGAAGAGGAGTACGAAAGAATTATAATTTTTAGAATTGTAGTAGTGGACCTATCTTCGGAGAAAAAATTGTTACACACGGACACACACATACATACACCGATTTCTCACACTTGACTGTTACGTCATAGTTTGATGTTCGTATATTAGACATACGTATCGTATGTTTATCTCTGTCTTACTTATGGTTTCCTACATTATGTCTTCGATACGTATATCTAATATACGAACATCAAACTATGACGTAACGGTCAAGTGTGAAAAATCGGTATGTAGACATACACATATACAGACATCATCGTCAAACTAATAAAATCGTATTGTAGGGACCCTGAAACGTGCTTATTCATTAAAAGCTCATCACTGAATTTTTTGACCAAAGACAATACCTTCCTTATCTAAAGGTGACGGAAGGTAAAAATATAACTCTATGTAATAATTTGAGGACCACTGGTTTAAAGAAATGTTTCTTCAATAAGTAAATATCCCCCTCGACTACTCGATCTACTAGAACTTTTAAAAATATTAGCGAAGTATCGGGTTACAGACTATGTATGGCAGTATTTAGTATTTGTGTGTATTTTATTTATGATAGCGTGCGGTAGAGTTATATATTGCACATGGTGTTGATTGTACTCAACACAACATTGTATAGCAGTGATTTGTAGCTCTTTAAAGGGAACAAATGTCCACATATTGGCCATAAAATTGCTTCATGTAGACATGTAGACATGTAGAGCATGCGGGTGTGGCAGAATGGTACAAATATTTCTACAACTATACGAGAACAGCCTATTCCACCGTAATCAAAAATAGTTAAAGTTTATTCATATATCATCTCAATTCTGTAAGGAAGTTGTTAAATCTTACCAACGTTGTTAAAAATTATAACCAATAAGTAACAAATGTAAAGGCTATCATTTTCATGTTTTATTCAGTGTTCGCATTTATTATTGGTTATTTGTTATAGCAATGTTGCTATGTCTTAATAACTTAATAACGAGAATGATAATATTTAAAAGATAAGGGAAGCGGGTGGTAAAAATGGATTAAGTGTGTATTTGCTAAGAACTCCTTAATTGAATTTCGTTCTAATGTTGATTATAAGAAATAACCTTTAATATTGTTATTAAAATCAACTTTGTTTTTGTGTACACCCAAAGAAATTTTGCTTTAATACTTATTGAATTGCAGGTTAAATCAAAAATTTTTGCTTTTAAAAAGGATCCAACAAAGTTTAATTTTGATTTAAAAGTACCCTTGTTTTCAACCTTTAATTAGGACTTTGAAACAAAAGTAAATATTTTTATATCTAAAGCAAATTTGTTAAAAGTATTATATTCATCTTTAAATCATATAGTATTTAACTGAAAAGTATTTAATTTTAAATTAAAAACGTATGATTTCAGAACAACGTTTTTAAAACATTAACTCAAAATAATCGATGCAATAAAATCAAATGCAGTAGTATTTAATTAGAAAAAATATTTATTTTATTTAATTTTATTCTACTTATAATTTTTTTAATTATTAGAAATAAAATATTGGTGCACTTAAGGAAGAAAAGTTTTAAATTTAAAATTACGTAGTAGGTATTCAAACTCGTGATTTATTTTAATAATTATACAAAAATTAAAAAAACATGTCGGGCCTTTATGTAAAAGAAATACTTTTATTCTAATCTTATATGGTACAGACAGGGAACTTATTTCTAACAAGATATGTACAGATAATAGTATGTGTGTATATTATTTACAAAACATATTTATTATGTTGTCTACCTTAAATCTAAATGAACTTATTTCATACAACATATTTACTTGTACTTGTAATTTTATATTTGGAAATACATACTAGATTTTTTCCCTTACAATATGTAATTATGGTTGTGATTGAAGGCGGTAGTTGATTTAACCACTCTTGTACCTTTGTAGAGTTAGTTTCATATGTATTACATCATTCACCGAACTACTAACAAAAACATTTTAAATAAATAAGTAACAATAGTAAAAATAAAAAGTACATACTTATACAAATTTCCAATGATTCAGCTATCTCCATTCTAATATCCTTAATCTGATATGCGAGGTAGGACACAATTTCTTCACATCAAAGTCGTTTAACTTATCACGAAATGCAGATTCCACAATTAGTTGTTTTCCTAAGAACAAATAATATTATATACGTTTCATATTAAGTATACGTTAAATATTCTCACCTTTAAAATATGAATAAACATTCTCAATTTTGTTTGCTGTATCCATAATTGCTGCTGTAATATGGGGCACTTACTACTCACTTACACAATAACACTGTCAATGACGATCAATGCAGACAAATACTGGCAACTAGGTAGTCAAATAAAATTAAATACTTTTGAATTAATATTGCCCATAAAATAATTTAAAAGTAAATATTTTAATATGTAAGTAATAATTTTTGTTTTTAAAGTTGATATTACATTTAAAAGTATTAGTATTGTGAACTGAAAATATTTGACATTGATTTTAACAAATATTTTATTTGAAATAAAAAATAATTTTTACTTTCAATTCAAAATCTCAATCTTTGAACACAAATAAATTAAGTATTTATTTAAAAAGTATTAATTTTATTTTAAGTAAATTTTATTCACACCAAAAGTAGTAATATTGAAGTTAAAAATATATAATATTCCTCTAAAAGTAAATTATTTTTGAAATAAAATTATAATGGTTTTAAAATTAAAAGTATGTTTTAAAAGCAGCGTTTTTTATTTTTACCTGCAATTTGTTTAAGTTGAAAGTAATTCTTTTGATTTTCAGTGTTTTTAGAAACAAAAGTAACTTTTGTTGTAAATAAAACTTATATTTTTTTGAGTGTACATAACATTATTTTTAGAAAAAAAGAACATTGTTTATCTTCGGTTACATAAGTTTTAGCATCTGTGCGACATTATGTAAAATAGTAAACAGTAAATACATTCCTACCACTCATATTTTAAGTAGCCATGTGCAGTGTTTCTAAGTGAAAAGTTATGTACAAATATTCATAGTAATAAATATCCACGACCCGGCTTCAAATATATCACTTATTTTTTATAACACGGCACCTTTAACGTGTCTCATAATCATGGCACAAATAATGGGCTACGTGATTTGTGCAGTAGATATTCTATACAAACAGTACGAGTCGGTATTAATTGTTGTCGTTAATCAGTAAAACTATTCTGATATTACTGTTTATGTTTTTAAATATACCTCTGAAATTTTGTTTGAATATAATTCGTGTCAGTCGAATTCAATAGAATAGAAAAAATTTAAAATCGTGTCGAAGTCGTACCAACTTGGAGATGAGCGTTCAGAATGGTGAACAATTGCGACCACAACCAATAGCATCGAAAAAATTCTCAAAATGATACTGGATGAAGATAGAACAGACTGCGAAAAAATGCATTTATTTACAAATTGCAGTCGAATGAACATTTCTTAGGGCTAACATAATAATTTATAAATTTACATTTTCATTTAAAATTTACAATTTTCTTTCTGGTTTATGTTCAATTTTGAAATTCTGTATATAGTCTCCGATCTCTTTTCTTTCTTCTTTAAATCTTTTAAACTGCTCGAAAACATGAGTACTAGATAGACCCTCATCACCATACACATTCTTCAACAATTCGTACATTTCTGTAGCTTTTTCTCTAAGTTTCATACAGAATTTCATATTGACACTAACATAATTCCGGCGGAGTACGAGAAAACTTCAATCAAAGGCTACTGCCGAACGGTTAGCCTAATTATCTTGAAATTTTAACAGTGGATGTAGGAAAGGTGGCAAATTAATATGACATAGCCTACAATGTTGCCAAATTTGCAGGGAAGCCGGAAAAAATAAATCTCGTTATTTAATTGTCACACCTCGTATATTCCAAAACTAAATTTCAAATTTCTATTTGTAAATAGTTTATAAATCATTGTATGCGTTTTAAGTGAGTTTATAATTTATATTTTAAAATTTACGATTTACTTTTGGGATCAAAATAATTGAACCTTCTCTAAAGAAATTTATTTTACAGAGTAAGATACCATCTATTTTATTGATGAAGTATCAATGAAAAATGTGTATTGATTTAAAATTGAGGCTATGGATTTGACCGAAAATATACTTGTTTCTATGAGGCTAAAACTTATCAATCCCTCCTCGAATACGAGTATTAAATGTCAACAATAACCATTCTTTCAAGTAATTACTTAATTCAATATAAATTTAGCTCGAAGCACAGATAACAATCTAACAATAAATAACAATAGCGCTAAGAGATATATCATGCATCGCTTACATGTTCATAATTATCTTTCAAATTGTTAACCAATTTTAATTTATATGAAAAACTATTCTTGTTATATTCGAGGTATAAATAAGTTAATTACATGAAATTGGATAATAGTCGTATTTTCTAACTTCAACAATAATGACTGGTGTAGAGATAACAGATATACATCAATAGAAAATAGAAATTTAGAGATTAATAGATTTGATAATTTTCATAATTTGAATAGCTAACATTCTTAAGATACTCAGCTAATAATACAAACTATTTTTCGGTAGCCAAAATTAAAATAATAAAACTTACAACATTAGAAAGAAAGCGAAAAAATAATATTTTATATGTTTAGTAGCAAAATAATTAAATCTAAACGGAATTAAATATATACAAATTTACAAGGTTTTTCTAATTTCGTTTAGATTCATTATAATTTGATGATAAATTTTCTACAAATTTCATACCAAAAATTCCTTGGAAAAGATTCTATATATCCAATAAAAGTATAACACGAACGTACACTATGTAAATTGCACTTAACACTGTCAATAAGAATTATTTGAATATATCAGCTATTTCCATGATTAGAGCGAAACTGTCTGATTTATGAAAGTTAATCGCTTTATAATTCTTTAACTCTATATCTATTGGATATGTAGGAAAATGTATAATAAAACTATATAAACAATAAGATATTCTTTCATATTGATAACCACAAAAAATGTGAAAAAATGGTATTTAACTCAAATAAGGGAACTGCCAGTTGACCAATTATAACCAAAATCTAATCAGCTCTTCATATGGATGTAAAGAAGAGGAATATGAAATGTATATAATTTTTAAAAGTATAGTACCTATTAAAGTTATAGTCGAAGAAATTTTTGTCACACACACACATAATCGTAAAATTAGTACTTTAGGGACCCTAAAGCGTGCTTATTCATTAAAAACTCTCCACCTAATTTTTTGACCAAATAATAATAGTAATTTATTCTATCGACAAGTGTACATAACATATATGAAATAATAATAATAATAATAATAATAATAATAATAATAATAGAATACAAATTATTAATAGTTATTTATGTATTAAGAGCATAAGGAGGCTTTTCTGGCCTGCGGCGGGATTTTGAGCCCGAGGCGTAAGCCAATGGATAAAAACACGTCAAAGGCCATAAAAGCAAGTTACGCTCGTGGTACATACAGAACTTTATGCACGGAGGAAAATTTTCAAATTATGAGTGTTAAAAAAATTGTATCGAAAAGAATTTGTCCTCGTACATTCAGTATCTAGTGTTGCTATGAAAGCGGAGAACAACAGTTTATTGTTTGTTTATTAGTTATGTCATTTGAGTTTTATTTTGTGAATCTCCGTGCTTTCCACATAAATATCACAAAATTAATTTTCATTTTTCATTATGAATATAAAAAATTTCGATTCGTAATAAAAACTTTTCATGTTGCCTGTTTAAATTGTTTATATTGTAGGTTATAATTTGGTTATAATTTGGTTTGACGCCCGAGGGCTATAAAATGACGTTTATGTCAAAGAAATTCGTGTATAATTGTCAAATTATGATACGTCCGTGTATAAAAAGTATTTTTATTATTTTCTGACCTAATATTTTCGGAAAGTTTATTCAAAAGATTAGACCTTGCACTGAAATTCTATCTAAAGTTATATGTTTATTTTTTGTTATACAAAACATTTGTTTTTGGTTTAGTATTGCATGAATGCAAATATGAAATTTTTTGAAAATTACTTTTGTTGTTGAAAATAAATGTACAAATTTCAAAAATATATCGAGATATAACGGTTAAAACTTTAAATTGTGAAGACAATACCTTCCTTACCTAAAGGTGACGGAAGGCAAAAAATATTTAAATTAATTGTCATAGTGAAAAAATGCACGTCCAACAATTTATTTTCCATTTCACCTGTTACTTCTATCCATTCCAGTTATCTTATATCTACAACTTCTATCGTACATGATTGCATGTAATGTCTGATTTATTGTCTGATATGTGGCATTTAGATCTGTAGTTTCCCAGCCGAACCCAGAGTGCCAGTGAGTAGGCGGCTGAGCGGTTAAAGAGAAGAACACACTTCGAACATAATGTCATTTATAACACGGACATGGGAAAATGTTAATGCTTCAGTCTGATATCAACAGGTTATAAATTGTCTATAAAAGTGCAAGTTAAATCATTCGCCTGATAAATGATGATGACCTCTGTTCTTTTGGGAATTTAATTCTCGTGTCTTTGTGCCTGAGTGTCTGGTCGCGAATTTGAGAAACGGATGCGTATTATAGAACACTCTATATAACCGAATTATTTGAATATTGTGTTATATTCCTTTCTGTGATTTATACATTAACGATTTCAGAAAAACCGAAACCAAGCAATTTAATATGGTACAACAAAATAAAAAAATCTGTTGTGGTCAACACAAGACCTTACGTCAATTTGATGTATTTTGTACAAATCCCATACCAAAAGTTCATTGGAAAAGATTCTATATACCCAGTAAAATTATAATACGAACACACTATTTTCTGTAAATTCTATACCGAAAGCATTCCTGTCCAACGCATCTTCTTCATACAGTTCTTCCTGTCTCTCCTTCCATCTTCTCTGTGGTCATCCTCGTACTCTCCGCATTGAAAGTTCCAATTATGAGGCGAGGCTGCAACTGTATGTCACTTGCGAGGAACACTTATACCACTTTCTGATTCTATACTTTTCATCTTTAATATTGCACTTGACACTGACATTTGTCAATTAGAATTACTTGAATATATCAGCTGTTTCCATGATTTTGGCAAAACTGACTGATTTTTGAAAGTTAATCTCTTTATAATTCTATAACTCTATATCTGTTGAATATATATTTTTTTTTTTGAAGAAAAACTGTTAAGAACTTCAAATAAGAGAACATGTAAATCTAATTAGTTCTTCATATGGATGTAAAGAAGAGGAATACGAAAGAATCATAATTTTTAGAATTGTAGTATTGGAGTTATCGTTAGAGAAAAATTTGTGACACACGTAAACACACACACACACACACACACACACACACACACAAACACACATACACACGCGCACACACAGACATCATCGTAAAATTAGTAAAATCATATTCTAAGTACCCTAAACCGTACTTATTCATTAAAAACTTACCACTGAATTTTTGACCAAAGGCAATATCTAAATAAAATAAAAATAAATATATCATCACGGCATATTACCCATTTCTGGGTGTGCCAGTATCTACTACACATGTAGACATCGGTAATGATGACGATATATTTTAGCGTGTGGGCGCGTACCAGGCGTCACCTCACGGGCACTCATAGCTGGTGTGGAGAGTGCACCACAAGGTTCACTTTTGTGCCAGTTAAAATTGGAAATATTTGGCGTCTGTCGGGATGGAACCCAGTTCCCCCAGGTTCGCGACCAGACACTCAGGCACGTGGCCACGGGATACCATAAAATAGCTTCCTTATCTAAAGGTGACAGAAGGTAAAAAAAGAGATACTAGGCAATTTAATATGGTACATGAAAAAAAAAGAAAATTATAAGCATAATCAGTCATATTCTTATCTGCCTCAGCTAGCGATGTAATACTTTTAGGGACATACTAAATATGTTGTAAAAAAATATAACATTAATTTCATTCAGGCTTTGTGATCTGTGATAGAAAAACAAACATTGTTAACAATTCATGTCAGAGAATTTCTTCTGGACACGCCATAACACAATCTTATCTTTTGAATCAATTTAAGTAAGTGTTCCACTGTACATGCCATTAGCTTAGAGAACCTGTACGTTTATCATATGCTTCCTGTTATTAGATAGTTACCTAGTAGATTTCTATCATTCTTTTACAGTATAAGCTGATAGAGGAACAATAAAGTGTTATTAAAAGAAAACTTTTATCAAACTACAATCTAAAACTCCTACACTCAAAGAGATATATTTGGAGATAGTATAGCACTATGGTACATTGATTGCTTGTTGTACAATTTTTAATTGGAACAGTATTTCAATGTATAAAGAAAACTAAAATGCTTATTCACTGTATTTGTTGTAAAGGCCGGTGTTTCAATTAGGTCGTTCCTATTTGTATCTTTTTACCTTCCGTCACCTTTAGGTAAGGAAGGTATTGTCTTTAGTCAAAAAATTCGGTGGTGAGTTTTTAATGAATAAACACGTCTTACGAACCCTAGAATACGATTTTATTAGTTTTACAATGATGTCTGTGTGTGTGTGTGTGTGTGTGTGTGTGTGTGTGTGTGTGTGTGTGTGTGTGTGTGTATGTGTGTGTGTGGTGCGTGTGTGTGTGCAACAAAATTTTCTCCGACGATAACTACAATTCTAAATATTATAATTCTTTCGGATTCCCTTTCTTTACAATCATATGAAGAACTGATTAGATTTTGGTTGTAATTAGTCAACTGGAAGTTCCCTTATTTGAAGTTGTAAAAGAGGTGGAAGGACCAACCGGTGAATGGTTTAAAGGTGAAACAAAAGACATAAATAGTCCACGTTTATGCCTTTTGTTTTATCTTATTTGAAGTTTTTTACAGTTTTTCTTGAAAAAAACGCAGTTAAATAACATTTTTTGACATTTTATGAATATGAGAGAATATCTTATTGTCTATACGGTTTGATTATACTTTTTCCTTCATATTCAATAGATATAGAGTTAAAGCGATTAACTTCTATAAATCAGCCTGCTTTGCTATAATCATGGAAACAACTGATATATATATATATATATATATATATATACATATATATATATATATATATATATATATATATATATGTATGCAAATAATTCTAATTGACAGATGTCAGTGTCAAGTGCAATCTACATAGTGCATGTTCGTGTTACAATTTTAGTGAATATATAAAATATTTTTCAATGAATTTTCGGTATGGAATTTGTAGAAAACAGTATATGTTTGTGTTACAATTTTGCTGAATATATAGAATCTTTTCCAAGATACTTTTGGTTTGGGATTTTGTCAATATGGTGCCAAAATCCACAGTCGCTAAACCGTGCAAAATTTTGCCTACTGGCCTAATATCGGCAAAAATAAACTTATATCAATGGTTCTCAAAATATGGGACCTAACTTTTTACCTCTCGCTAAGAGAGGTATTGGATTCATGCTAAAATTCGCATATCCAGATTTTATTGAATAAGCACGTTTTAAGGTCCCTAGAATCCGATTATAACATTTTTAAAATGATGTTTGTGTGTGTGTGTGGATGTGTGTGTGTGTGTGTGGATGTGTGTATATGTGTCTGGATGTTGTAGTCACGATTCTTCAAAAACTATAAGACTTAAAAAATATTTAACTGCAGTTTCCTCAATCTGACATTCCTGGGAAGAGCTGAAAAGGTTTTGGTAACAATTGAACAACCGAAAGTAGTAGTTTCTTAGAAAAATTCATCTAAATATAATTTTTTGGGAATTTTTTTTTATTAAATATTGAAGAACATAAAATTCTCCATCTAATACATTTAAAAATTTTATTATATCTTGCATAGATTTAGAGATAAAGACACTATAATTTATAGAGTAAACTAATCGCAGAGGCCAAGGCACTAAGGAAACCAGTTGACAAATTCCAATGTTTGTAACATGACACATGTCATTGTCAAATATCAACAGTGTTAGTGACATTCTGATAGCTTTTTCTAGGAAGTATATTTAATCTTTCTTGTTGTATTATTAATTAAATAATTGAAATTATAGGTAAAATTGTGGTAAAATGCATATATCCATCAGAAATACCGCCAATCTGGTTAATAAAATGGAACAATCTCTGACATTTAGAAACTTCCTCATACAATGAAAAATATATATATAATTAGAATTATATGTGTGCAGAAGACATGTTAAATACAATAAAAAACAATATTTGGGTAAAGTTCTGTAATATTTTGTTATAAAACGACGGTTCGAAAGCGAAGTGCAGTACAATACTTATATAGCCTAATATGGAAATGGCGAGAGATCTTGTGCTGGCCACAACAGATTTTTTATTTTAAATAGAAACATATATTTTCAATTTGCTTACTCGCTATAGAAAATTTAATTCTAAATTCAGAGATATAATCGTTTCATATCATTATACAGGGTGTCCCATTTAAGGTACGAATGCATTGGTATCTCGAGAACCGTAAGAGCTACGAGGTTGGTTAAATTAGACAAAAGTTGCCCCATTAGGAGGCTATTTTAATGGTGTTTTGTTATTTGCGAAAAAATGCATAGGTCACTAGATATAGGTGAAAATGTAAATTTCGCGATTTTCTTTTTTTGCTTATAACTTTGTTATATGAAATAATACGAGATTCTGGTTTGCACTTTCTTAAGGCACTTTTGTATGGTGAATTTCCAGAAGTACTCAAATTTTTTTTATATCTAACCATTTACGAGTTACTGATAGCAACTTTAATTTTTCATATGGAGGTCATATTAAGCTATGGCATTTTTAAATAGAGATTTTTTTTAGCTTTACAATGATATAAAACAATAATAATTTATTTTTATAATTAACAGAAAAATTAACAAAAATTGTTATTTATACTAAAATTAAATGGAAAAAAGTAAATCGAAGGCTGCTATGGAAACAACAAACAACAAAAAAGTACAACAATTGAATTTCTGAATTTTACTTCACAATAGTAGATTATTACGAGTAATAAAAATGAATTTTTCTCTTTGGGAAAAATATGATATGTTGAGTTGTTACATTCGTTGTCAAAGTTCGTTTTTACTCGTAATAACCTACTATTGTCAAGTAAAATTCAATTGTTGCAATTTTTCGTTGTTCGTTGTTTCCATAGCAGTCTTCGATTTACTTTTTTCCATTTAATTTTAGTATAAATAACAATTTTTGTTAATTTTTCTGTTAATTATAAAAATAAATTATTATTGTTTTATATCATTGTAAAGCTAAAAAAAATCTCTATTTAAAAATGCCATAGCTTAATATGACCTCCATATGAAAAATTAAAGTTGCTATCAGTAACTCGTAAATGGTTAGATATAAATTTTTTTTGAGTACTTCTGCAAATTCACCATATAAAAGTGCCTTAAGAAAGTGCAAACCAGAATCTCGTATTATTTCATATAACAAAGTTATAATCAAAAAAAGAAAATCGCTAAATTTACATTTTCACCTATATCTAGTGACCTATGCATTTTTTCGCAAATAACAAAACACCATTAAAATATGGGGCAACTTTTGTCTAATTTAACCAACCTCGTAGCTCTTACGGTTCTCGAGATACCAATGCATTCGTACCTTAAATGGGACACCCTGTATAACGATTGTTTTGAGAAAAATGACAATTAAATTTATTTTTGCTGATATCACCTATTTTGTAATTGAAAATGGCACAATTTTATTCATTTAACCAAACTCTTAACTCTTTAAATAAAAGAGTTACATATAGTAAGTGACTTTATTGAAAGAGAAAAAATTTTAAAGAAATAAAAGTTCGAGCATTTGTTAACACTTAATCTGCGGCACAGTAGACAAATTTACAGAAATTGACGAAATGTTTGCAAAATATATGAATTGATGTAATAACAATAATTGCAGTTGATTTTGCGAATTAATGCAATGTTATGATGTAAAAGAAAGAGTAATTGACATTTAGTTAAAAAGTGATTGAGGTCAGTAGTTAGTTAAAGGATGTGATGATGTTACATATGACATTTCACATATCATTACGGATGTGATGCAAAATCTTTCAGAAAATAAATAACTACGTACAAGTATTTATAGTCGTGAATGTAACAATTATAAGGATATGTTATTATGCAGCATTAAATTTATCCAGAGCGCACTAATTTTGAGGGGCGCTCAATTTTATCATTCCATAAAAACAAAAAACTTTTATAGCCTTTCAAATTTTATGGTGCTATTCTGTAACGTTCTATAAACTCTATAGGCTCTATAAACAGCCGACGTTATACTATGTAAGAAAATAGCTATTCTGTAACTAGGTTACAGTACTATAAGGGCTATAGCCTTACATAAATTTCTATAAATCTTATAGCGTCAAAATCTTGACTGTAAAGTATTTATAGAGCATAGTGAAACGTCAAAAATATTTATATTAAAAAAAGTATTGTCAAATGTTACGAAATATTGAAATGGAAAATGAAAGAATTTGTCACTCCGAAAAACATAGTCAGTTTCCATTTCATTTAAAAAATGTCATACTGTTCTTCGCTTGTACTTGGAATCCTTTTTCGTTTCGTGTTAGATTTACATAAAAAAATTAATTAAAGCGATTTTAAAACATTTTCTATGACATAAAATTGAATCATTTTACGTAGCTATATTTGTCACAAAATATATTATATTAGAAAGGTCAAGACAAGGGGAGGAATCAACATTGGTATTCATAGCTTAATAGAATATTTAAAATAAGAATTAAATGATGTCTTAATAATTAATAATAAGTGGGGTCTCGTAGCGCCTGAGTGTCGGGTCGCGAATCTGGGGAACCGGGTTCGATCCCGACCGAAGCCAAAATTATATCGAATCTTAAACGACCGCACAGTACGAATATGTCATCATCATTACCGACACCTCCATATAAAGCAGCACCCCGTGATGGTATATTTATTTTATTTATTTATATCACAACAGCAACAAGAATTACAATTACAATAATCAAAATGTATATGACAATAAACATTAATTTAATAATATAATTAAATATATACTTACATATTATTAGAGTTATACATGATTCCTTAACGTCTTGTCAAAAATATGGTAATAGAATATTTGACAGTTTGACATGAATAACAACCAAAACAACTCTATATAGAGAGAGTTACAGAATAGGTAATTTTACTATTCTATAAGGTGTGATCTTATAATGTTCTGTAGCTTACAGAGCGTATAGAGTTACAGTGTTATAGAGCAAAGTTACAGAATAGCACCATTATTTAGTTTTTGGTTAAATTGACGTTAAAAAAAAAAGCCCTAGACCTCAGACTCAGTCTACTATTATGTTGATCTATTTGTCTACGATGAGAAGGCCATTGCCTCTTACTTGTTTACTTATAGATGATGTGTTATAAATGTGAAAAAGTGCGTATACAACATGATTAAAGTAGGCGTTGCTAAGTGAGTGGCAGCTGACTAGTTGACAGTCTAGTTTTTCTCCCTTACACGCGTGTAATCTGCTGGTAATTAGATTTTCACTTGGAGTGGTTAACATCAGATCAACTTCACGTACTTATATATGCTAACAAGGTACAGATTAAACAAAAATATATTAAAATTTATAAAATAATGATGCTTTTTACTGTACACTAATAAACAAATTCCTATTTCCAAATTAGGTATTCTGAGAATAGTTCGTTATTAACCATGTGTTAACATAACATTTATGTAGAGTTTCTCTCGAATTAATGATTCTATTTTATAGACTTCTATAAGCTCTGTAAGCACTGTAACTTTGTTAAATGTAAGACTGTAGTAAAAATGTTAATCTGTACATTCTTAAATTCGCTGTAGTTGCTACAGTACTGTAACAAATTATAAATAATATAAATAACATGGATAGTATACCCAAATCATTTAAGCAGCCAATGCACGTCATTGATAAAAATTGAATAAAAGTAACTAGATGTGTGACGTCATGTACTGGTACGTTTGCAGAGGTTTTAGAATCTTTATGAAAAGAGTTAGACAGATTGCAATCTTTATTATCGACATGGTCATGAACTGTCACATCTACAAAATTAATACTATATTTTCGTCACTGTCTATTTCTATTTAAATCATTTTATAATAGTAACCTTATTTATACTTATGTATGCCATATAAAGGCAATAAATAAAATTGAGACGAATTTCAAAGAAATATACCGAATTCTTCTGTTTGATTAGAAGTGCTATCTTTGGCAGATTCACAGATTTTGTGTTTTTAACGGTCACGTTGCGTTTAACATTACTTTATTATAAATAGGCCTTTACAACGCACAAAAATGTTTCAAACAAGATACAAATATTTTTCAAATAATAACTTTGACAGTATGAACATACAAATTATCAATGTTGCCAACTATAGCAACAATTAAACGAATAATATGACGTTGATATACATTATTTATATATTATTCATGTCATATACGATAAGAAATGAACTCTACTATTCATCTTAATAATAATTATAAAAGGCTATACACTTTTTGACGATTAAAAATGATTGAAATTTTATTTCATTTTTCACTATAAAGCCGGATTTATAGTTTACATAACATAACATAGCATAGCATAGCATAACATAGTGAAAATATAAAAACACATAAGTCCGTATGGCATTTTATAGTTTTATAACATAGCATAACATAACATAGCATAACATAAGAAATGACCATATTTTATTTCGTTATGTTATGTTATGGTGTTCGGGAATATTCGGATCAATTCGGCTCTATTGGAAGAGCAGCGAAATCTTGGAACGTTGGAGTGCTCGCAATTGCTTGTTGTTTACAAACAAATTGTGAGGTTAGTTTTTGTTTCTGTTGAGATATTTACGTTACATAAATAGTTAAATTATTGTGCAGAGTTAATAATAATAATGCACAAGATACTGTAACAGTTACTATCATAGCATTGTCATCAGCCATTTTTATCTAAACAAATCACTTTTTCGCGAAATGTTCTAAAATTTAACGTGTACAAAGAATGACAAAATGAAATGTTAAAACAGTAATGAATATAGTAATAATACTACATTATGAACATTTTTCAGAACAATTCTTCTTTTTCTCGTGCTATGTCTTATGCTTATGTTTCGTACTATAAAATCTAAAAAAAATCTTATGTTATGTTACGTTATGTTATGCTATGTTTTATTATGTTATGTAAACTATAAATCCGGCTTTAGTGATTTTAATGCATTAAGGTTTTTACACTAAGTGATGACGTGCATTGGCTGCTTGAATGATTTGGGTATAATTTATTATTGGAAGATCATGAAAGGTGATTTTAAGAAACTATTTTTCATATAATAACCTATACATACTTTATAGTTGTTATACGTAGAAATAATAATGGACCTTAAACGACCAATATAGTTACTCCTACCTTATTTTCTAGGAGCATTTGGAAATCATCCCTAGCATATGTAAGGCATTGATGTACAATCCTTGAACATAACATGAGTAGATTTCTTTGTACAACGAACCACGGCAAATCCACTAATTCTCGAGATACTTCTTCACCTTCACTTCCCACTACTATAATCTCCATTATTTTTTGCCTATTGCTTTCGATTCACTATAAAACACGGACATATAGAGGCACTATATTATTTCATTTAGCAGTTATTGTCACTTCACTAAATGTGTTCACTTCGCGAAGAATATACTATAGCTTTTTCATATAACTACAGAAGTATATTATGTGTATGAAATAAATACTTACTTTAATATTAACATTTATAAATTTTAAAAACACTCTACATTTTAAAAAGCTAATAAATTACTATAAAAACGCACATCATTCGACATTCATTCACACTAAAAGACATCACAAGTTCAACTAAAACTGTAAACAATAAACGAAATCTTATATTTACCTGTACCAGGTAGGTATATTTATATTGGGCTCAAACATGTTAGAAATAAAATTGTAAATATTAATATTAATTCCAGTGGAGTACGGGTGTATTTTTATAAGGGCTAATAATACTCGAGATTAAATGCAGTATGAAGTAGAGTAAATGCTGGAAAAAATGGAGTATATTAATAAAGATCAGAGCGTCTCTTTTTCTGTTGAAGAAATCTGTTGTAGCCAGTACTATACCTCCCGCCAGTACTTCTGATGCCACAACTGGCGAAAAAGTAAAATACACTTTTCTTGGGAAACTAAAGCGAGGGTTATTATTTTTTTTACCTCTTGCTAAGAAGGCTATTGGAATCATGCTAAAAATCGCATATCCAGATTGTAGTGGATAAGCACGTTTTAAGGTCCCTAGAATTCGATTGTAACATTTTTATGATGATGTCCGTATGTTCGTATGTCCGTATGTATGTGTGTGTGTGTGTGTGTGTGTGTGTGTGTGTGTGTGTGTGTGTGGATATGAAAGCGGAGAACAACAGTTTATTGTTTGTTTATTAGTTCTGTCATTTGAGTTTTATTTTGTGTATCTCCGTGCTTTCCATATAAATATCACAAAATTAATTTTCTTTTTTCATTAAAGAATATAAAAAATTTCGATTTGTAATAAAAACTTTTTATGTTGCGTGTTTAAATTGTTTATATTGTAGGTTATAATTTGGTTTTACGTTTCATTTTAGCCCGCCCGACAATAATAAGGCCCACAGGTTATAAAATGACGTTTATGTCAAAGAAATTAGTGTATAATTGTCAAATTATGATACGTCTGTGCATAAAAAATATTTAACTACAGTTTCCTCAATCTGACATTCCTGGGAAGAACTCACTAGATTTTGGTAGCAATTGGACAACCGGAAGTAATAATTTCTTTTAAAAAATCTGCTAAACATAATTTTTTGGAAATTTTTAATATTACAAATATTGAAGAACATAAAATTCTCCATCTAATAGATTTAGAAATACAGGCATTATAATATATAGAATAATTTAATGTTATACGTCGCAGAGGCTAAGGCACTAGTTGGCAAATTCAAATGTTTATAACATAGTAATGTTTATAATATAGTTTGTATATGACAGATGTCAGTGTCAAATATCTACAGTTTTAGTGACATTCTGAAAGCTCTTTCTGGGAAGTACCTACATTTAATCTTTCTTATTGTTTTATTAATTAAATATTTAAAATTGTAGGTAAAATGCATATATCCATTAGACACACCACCAATCTTGTTAATGAATTGGAAGAATCTTTGACATTTAGAACTTCCTCATACAAGGAAAAATAGATATATTTAGAATTGTATATGTGCAGAAGACATGTTAAATACAATAAAAAAAAACAATATTTGGGTGAAGTTCTGTAATTTTTTGTTATAAAAAGACGGTTCAATATCGAAGTGCAATACAATACTTATATAACATAAAATGGAAATGGCAAGAGGTATTGTGCTGGCCACATCAGATTTTTTTTTTAATTATTAGTTTACATACATACCTAGATATTTATTGATGTTGGAAACTATATAATGTTCCTTTCCATTCGTATAATATAATTATTGTTTTATTTACTATTACTATTTTCTTTCTAAAAAATTACCATAATTAATTTAAAATGATAGGTTTTTTGACAGTGACCATTTATCTGCCAACTCCTTATATCAACGTTTCAATAAAAATTCTTTCTATTGGATGGAAGAGGTCAAATTTTTGTCCTATACGTTATACTTTGAACGTGTTCTAATATATCCATATTTGTTCTCATTACAAGCCGACTACTAGCTTGCCAAGTTAGACGAATCAAATTATGAAGTTTTAATTAACCACATCTACCGGGCGTTAATATATGCGCGATATAGAGATAATATTACAAAGAATATAGATATACAGACACCTGATTTCTTATCTCTATCACAAGCCTTTACATTCGGCTCATTATAGATAAAGTAGAAATGGAAATTGATTGAGTATTGATGTTATTTTGAAGTCTAGAAATGAACATTCTATAGATAGGCATTCAGATACGCGTTTGTCTTGAAAGCAGCATTTAATCACCACAGAAATAAAAAGTATAAAATGGAATAGAAATTTCTCGTCGATGGCTATTTGTCTCAGTCTTATTATTCAATATTCAAATGCGTAGAGTGGTTCATTAATTTAAGAATTTCATAATAAAAATAAAGTCAGTTAGTTGTTACAAAATATGCATAATGCGGGAGTATCACTATGTGAAAATTAAATATTTTGATAATATGTACTAAAAATAGATCACATAAGCAGCCTTAAAGTAAATATAAAAGTCAAATTTTATTATCTATTAATAATTACGAGAGGTCTTTTGCTGGCCACAACGGATTATTAATTATAATAATATCTTGTAGCCAGCAAAAGACCTCTCTTCATTTCCATATTAGGCTATATTGCATTTAAAATTTCTGGTACACACAAAAATTCTAATTACGTCTATTATTAATATGTTTTTATATATTTTAATTCATTCTATAAATAAGTCCTACTCTTTTAAATGTTGGATCTTCTTCAAATTCATTGACGATATTGGCGGTATTTCTAATTATCTTTAAGTATCTTTAATTTTAAATATTTAATTAATAATAAAATAAGGTATATTAAATGTTCTTCAAATAAAAAGCTTTCAGTAATATATTTGGATTTTTGACACTGACATTTTTCTGTCAATTACAAACATTTTTATTTTTCAAACCATTCTAGGGTCATATAGGTATTTACTTCCTTTAGTTTATTCATATATTTTTTTTTATTTCGCATAAGTGATACTTTATAAAAAAAAACCTTTTATTTAGACACAATATTTCAAATTCGTTATAAACTATTTATCCACAACAGATTTTTATTAATATAAAATCTGATGTGGCCAGCACATTACCTTTCGTCAATTCGATGTATTTTGTACAAATTCCGTAACAAGAGTTCCTTGGAAAAGATTCTATATACATCCAGTAAAATTGTAACACAAACATAACTATTTTCTATAAATTCCATACCGAATATTCCTTAGCATAGATTTTGCATGGTTATAGCATAGCTGGCTGAATTATAAAAGTTAATCAAATGTTCTTTCATATTGACAATAATATAAAATGTTTAAAAATTATATTTAACTACGTTTTATAATAATTTTTTTTTAATTTCAAATACAACTTCCAGTTATTCAATTATAAGCAAAATCTAATCGGCTCTTCGTATGGATGTAAAGAAGAGATATGTGATATAATTATAATTTTTAGAATTGCAGTATTGGAGTTATCGTCAGAGATTTTTTTGTCACACACACACAGTCTCTCTCACACACAGTCACACACACGCACACACACATGATGTATATATATATATATATATATATATATATATATATATATATATATATATATATATATATATATATATATAGACATCATCATAAAATTAGTAAAATCGTTCTAGGAATACTTAACCGTGCTTACTCATTAAAAACTCCCTACCGACTTTTTTGACCAAAGTTAGTACCTTCCTTATCTAAAGGCAACTAAAGGTGACTAAAGGTAAAAACGAATCACATTTAAAGTAGAAACTATAAAGAATAATTCACTTATTTATAAATAAATACAAATAATAATTTATTTGTGTTTAATATGTATTCGTGTTTATTTTAAACGAAAACAATTAAGATAATGCTGACATTTAGTGTTGCATGTGTTTCGCTCTGTGAATTCATTATAAAAATGACGAAAGGTAATTTAACTTTATGTCTGTGTCATTATGTATATGTATGTATGTTTGTGTGCATGTGTATGTATTTAAGGCTTGTCCATCAACTCTCGGCTGTTAATGTATTCTCTTGTAGAGACAAAACGTTATTACCATATTTTGATAGAGCTGAATGTTTTATAAGCTTATCAGGATTCTTTGATTAAAATTAAACGGTAGGAATAGAGACGTCATGTTTGACAAGTGGAAAACAAACTAATTTTAATTATTAATATTAATTTATGTATGAAATGTGTTGTTACATTTACATGTGTTGCTAAAACTAATTTAAAATACATAGAAACTTGTACCTAATCATCTAAAACATATCAGAATGGGTAATAACATTTTTTAGTCATTTTTGATTATTTTGTCGCAGATATTGTATTCTTCTTCGTAATCATTTATAATTAGATATATGTACCTACACACCTATTTTTCACACTTAACCTTTACGTTATAGTTTGATGTTCTTATATTAGATATACGTATCGTATGTTTATCTCTGTCTTACTTATGGTTTCCTACATTCTGTCTTCGATACGTATATCTAATCTACGAACATCAAACTATGACGTAACGGTCAAGTGTGAAAAATCGGTGTGTACATATTGCTCCAACATAATTTTGATTTCTATAAATGTTTACAATTTAGGCATTTGTTTAATTTATTGAAGGACTTTCGTAGTATTTCCGTCAACTTGAATTTTTGTTGTCAAATGCGAATCTATTGGATAAAAAATTTAACCAGCCGTTAAAAATTAACGGTTGAGTTACAGAATAGGCTCCTAATTGTACCAAGTAAAATGTGGCTACCATGACCAATATTTAATTTTCAAATAACTTCTTAACTATCAGAAATTAAAAAAAATATTTAATGTAAAATTTTATTGTACTTTTATAGTATATTTACTGAAATGGACAAAATTTTGCTCGACCACTATCTTCAACAGTTTTTATTCAATTCTAATACAAAATTATCTTTCTTCGGAAACAGTTGAGATTACACTTTTTACCTCTCGCTAAGAAAGATATTGAATTCATGCTAAAAATCGCATATCCAGATTTTAGTGAATAAACATGTTTTAAGGTCCCTACCATCCGTTTTTAACATTATTACTATGATGTCTGTGTGTATATGTGCTTGTGGATGGGTGTGTATGTGTGTGTGTGTGTGTTTGGATGTTGAAAAGACGATTCCTCAAAAACTATAAGACTTAAGACCTGTTTAACTATGAATTCCTCAATCTGACATTAATAGGAAGAGATGAAAATGTTCTGATAATAACTGGTCAACTGCAGGTAGCAATTACTTTCAAAAATCTACTAAATATTTTTTTTGAAATTTGTTTTTATTACAAATATTAAAGAACATAAAATTTTCCATCTAACACACTTAAAAATTTTATTATATCTTCTGTAGATTTAGAGATAAAAGAAATATAATATATGTAATCATATGTTGCAATAATTCACACAGTCCAGACTACAGACTACACCAAGGAAACCAGTTATCATATTTAAATGTTTGTTAATTGACAGATAAATGCCAGTGTCAAAAATCAACAGTTTTACTGACAATACTGAAAGGTTTTTCTGGGAAGTACATTTAATACTTCTTATTAAATTACAAATAAAAATAAAATAAATATATCATCACGGCATATTACCCATTTCTGGGTGTGCCAGTATCTACAACACATGTAGACATCGGTAATGATGACGATATATTTTAGCGTGTGGGCGCTTACCAGGCGTCACCTCACGGGCACTCCTAGCTGGCGTGGAGAGTGCACCACAGGGGTCACTTTTGTGCCATTTAAAATTGGAAATATTGAAATATTTTTTATTGAATTATTAATTAATTATATATTTAAAATTGTAGATAGGTGTGTATGTGTATTAATAGTAATAGTACATATATTTTTAAAATGTACCGCCAATCCCGTCAAAGAATTGGAACTATCTTGAACATTTTAGAAGAGTAGGACAAGATTCCTTATAGAATGAAAGAATAGATATAATTAGAATTATTTAAATGTTAAATTCGATACTTATGTAGCAAAAAGGAAATGGCGAGAAGTATTGTGCTAGCCATAACAGATATTTTTACCTCTCGCTAAGAGAGGTATTGGAATCATACTAAAAATCACCTATCCAGATTTTAATGAATAAGAATCCGATTTTAACATTTTTACAATGATGTCTGTGTGTGTGTGTGTGTGTGTGGATGTGTGTATATGTGTATGTGTGTATGGCTGGATGTTGGACGGATGATTCCTCAAAAACTACAACACATAAGACCTGTTTAACTATGAATTCCTCAATCTGACATTCCTGGGAAGAAGACATTTTGCTAGCTTTTTCTGGTAAGTACATTTAATTTTTCTTATTGTTTTATTAATTAAATATTTGAAATTACAGGTAATATGCATATATCCATCAGAAATACCGCCAATCTGGTTAATGAATTGGAAGAATCTCTGACATTTAGAAACTTCCTCATACAATGAAAAATAGATATAATTAGAATTATATGTGTGCAGAAGACATGTTAAATACAATAAAAAACAATATTTGGGTAAAGTTCTGTAATTTTTTGTTATAAAACGACGGTTCGATAGCAAAGTGTAATACAATACTTATATAGCCTAATATGGAAATGGCGAGAGGTCTTGTGCTGGCCACAACAGATTTTTTTTCTTATTTTAGTCAGTACTATATGTCCTTAAGGTTTGTGCGGGAAATTGTGAAATATCTTGTATATTATATAAATAATAATTTGAATCGGAATAAATTATTTAAAAAATCTTTCAAAACCCATAACAATTATACTAGACGTCAAATTTATATACTGTTACCACTTCTATTGGTCATGCTGAAAATGCTAAGTTATGAAGAAGCGGCAACACCGCAGGGCAAGGAACAGGGTGAGGAGAAGGGACAAAATTGAGCATTAGTCCATATTTATTTGACGCCGAGTATAAAATAATACAATCTTTTACTTTAAGTTCTGTATATATTTTAATTTAAACCAACGTTTCAGCTGCATACATTGCTGCCTTCTTCATCAGGGAAAACAACATAAATGACATAAATAAATAGTTACTTGTTGCTATTGTGCTGTAACTATTTATTTATGACATTTATATTGTTTTCTCCTAAGAAGGCAGCAGCATATGCGGTCGAAACGTTGGTTTAAATTGAAATATGTATAGAACTTAAACCAAAAGGTTGTTTTATTCTAATTGAATATACGAATGAAATAGTTTTGTACGTACTAAAATATAATTTATTAAAATTCACTACATAAATAAATTTCCTAATATAATACAATAAATTAATTATTAATAGTGCCTTGGTACTAAGTGGTGTAGACCTTCTGCGATGATTCCGTTAACATGTCCAACGGCTGAATGCGACGTACCACCCACCAAAACCTTCAACAGCTCAGCAGCAATGTGAACAATTCCATGCCAGTAGTCTTTCTCATGGATCATTGAGAATCTGAGATGACCTAATCCTTCGATGAGCCAGCCAATGATGGCTTTCTTGAGCCAGAGAAGGACCTCAACTTTGGCACGGATGCACTTGGCGAACAGCTCGAAGATTCCTTCGGCGAGGACGGAGAACAGTTCCGAGTGGCCGGATTCTACGTGATGAACGGCATACGGTTGATGCAGGTGGTGGGACTCAACGCCAAATGATTGAGAATGGCCGTGGATGTAGGCAGATGAAATGCCGAACAGGCACACAGCCTAAACAACAAAAAACAGGCAAAATTTTAATATAAATATTATTGTAAATCTTAAGATCTTCATGATATAAAACAAATATACTGAAATATATCAGTATTTGTAACTTATGATTTATTTATAAAATGCACTTACCAAGAAGATAATAGTGATTTTACTCATTGTTGAAGTTGTTTGTTGTGCTAGTACTGTACTATTGAACACTGGAAGACACTATGATTATTTGGGCATTAAGCTAGGCTTTTATACTAATTTGTTAAGGGAAAGTGGCCTTAAGAATTCAAAAAGTCATTAAGAATAGAATGTAAAGGGTTATACTTGCAAAAATGTTACTTAACTCACATATTTATTATTTATTTTTGCAAAATTTGAATCAATAGTTATTAATTTTTCTTTATTTTCTTTTTACCTTCCGTCACCTTTAGGTAAGGAAGGTATTGTATTTGGTCAAAAAATTCGTTGGTGAGTTTTTAATGAATAAGCACTTTACGAATTTACTATTTTTAAGATAATGTCTGTATGTGTGTGTGTGTGTGTGTGTGTGTGTGTGTGTGTGTGTCCGTGTGTGACAAATTTTTCTCCGAAGATAACTCCAATACTACAATTCTAAAATTTATAATTCTTTCGAATTCCTCTTCTTTACATCCATATGAAGAGCTGATTAGATTTTGGTTGTAATTGATCCACCGGAAGTACCCTAATTTGAAGTTTTTAAAAGTTTTTTTAAAGAAACGTAGTTAAATATTATGTTTTGACATTTTATGTTATTATAAATATTAAAATAAATGCTACTCTATATGGTTCGATTATACATTTTTCTTCATTTTCAAAAGATATAGAGTTAAAGCATTATAAAAAAATTAACTTTCAAAAATCAGTTAACTGTGCTATTTATCATAGATATATGCAAAAAATTCTAATTGACAGATGTCAGTGTCAAGTGCAAAACCAAATGTGGAAAGTATAGGATCAGAAGGCCGGGAGTATGAGGAACGCAAAAGAGAAGACGGAAGGACTGTATCGCAGAAGACATGAGAGATCAAGAACTGTATGAAAAAGCTACGTTGGACACGAATTAGTGGAAGAGAAGAGTAAGAAACAGTGACTCCTAATAAAATTGGAGACGATAAATCCATATGAAGAACTGATTAGATTTTGGTTATAATTGGTCAACCAGGGGTTGTTTTATTTGAAGTATTTAACAGTTTTTCTTGAAAAAACGCAGTTAAATATCATTTTTCTAACTTTTTATGTTATTATAAAAAGGAAAGAATATCTTATTGTTTATATGGTTTGATTACAGTTTCCTTCATATTCAACAGATATAGAATTAAAAAATTATAAAGAGATTACCTTTCCAAAATTAGTCAGTTTTACTATAATCATGGAAACAGCTTATATATTCAAATATTCTAATTGGCAGATGTAAGTGTCAAGTGCAAGTTACATAGTATAAGTATATGTTCGTGTTACAATTTTACTGGATATATAGAATCTTTTCCAAGGAACTTTCGGTATGGGATTTGTAAAAAATAAAAGGTAATGTGCTGTGTGCTGGCCATATCAGATTTTTACCTCCCGCTACCCTAGGTAAAGAAGGTATAGGGATCGTGCTAAAAATTGCATATAGAGATTTTAGTGAATAAGTACGTTTTGATGTCCCCAGAATCCGATTTTAACATTTTTACAATGATGTCTGTGAGTATGTATGTGTGTGTGTGGATGTGTGGATCCTGTGGACACGATTACTCAAATACTATCAATCAGAAAATTTTGAAATTTTGTATACCCATTCTATACTAATGTGGGAAGAGTTGATTAGTTTTTAATGTATATCAGATAACCGGAAGTATCACTTATACAAGCTTTTACCAGTTTTTCTTGAAAAAATTGCATTGAATTTAATTTTTCAGCAATTTTTATTAATAAAAATGTAATAAAATGGTACAATATTCAATTCTACGATAATATAACTTTAAAAATCATCTGACCCATGCGTTAAACAAAAACATTATACATTAATAACAATTTTGACGTATTTAAACAAATGTCACTGTCACATTTACATTAATAATGAAACCGTGTTAAGAAGAATTTAGTAGAAATATATTTGATTTGTAAATATAAATCTGTCAGTATAAGTACGTGTTAACAAAATGTCAAATATTGGTTTACAACTACACATTTACGAAATGGATCATGTACAGCAAAGAATTTACACAGATTGCGTTTTTAGAGCACTTGGAAGTTGATGAGGATTTTTCGAGGATATCTTTTTCTTGGGTGAGGCACATTTTCAGCTCTCTGGGTATATTAATAAGCAAAATTGCCACATATGGGCAGTGGAAAATCTTCATGTGATTTATGATTTACCATTACATGTCCAAATGAGAGTGTTTTCGAAAATGATGAAGGTCGAACTGTTATAGTTGATGGTGAGCGCTATAGGCACATGATAATCGATTATTTTTGGCACGAAATTAATTTCGTATTACAGACTTCTATTTATTAAAACAAAAAATTAGATTTTGTTTAAAAACGATCAACCGGAACGGAAAAAGATAATTTACTTAAAGCTCATTACTCTTTTAAACATGGAATTTGCGGGAGGTCATGTGCTGGCCACATCAGATTTTTTCAATAGATATTTGTATTGTTCATTATATGTAATTGTTGCAATAAATTTACTAATAGGGCATATACCTAACCTTAAAATATATGTTATAAAGCGCAACGCTTCCTGTTGTATGATGCAAGTGAACTTGTAGATGTTATCTTGAGCAAGCAAGCATGTACCGCTGGCTAGCAAGCATCATTTGTTATTGATACATGACAGACGGCTTTCATTAGTATGCTAATCGAGTCGGCATTTCGACTGTAATTGTTTCACGTCTGCCTAAATAGCGCTAAATTACCCACGCAAACTTAATCAATTCCAAGTACAACTCATTTGCATAAATGTCATGTTGCCTCAGACAACTCATTACTTCCAATTTTAATTATATACCTACCTTCTACCTAGGTACTGCATGTCTTTACGACTTTTCTTTTTTTTTTAGTAATTACAGTGGTAATATGGTGCCATAATGGTATAATTTTTATCTATTTATAATTCAGTGAACTTGACAAATGTACTTTATTTCTGCCACTCCTATACTGCCAAATTCATAAAATCATAACCACAACCATCCATTTTATGAGCGCATATATGAATATAAATTTTTGCAAAATCTGTCGGCGTCTTTAATAAACTTTTTATTGCACTGCGTCTGTTTTATTAATAAAAAATAATGAATAAAAATCAAGTCTATGGTTAATGTATTAAGACGTTGAAATTTCAGTGACACAGTTCTGAGTTCTTCGATCTAAAGTACAGGGTGAAACAAATTCGAGTTCCTTATATGAAAAAATTTATTAAGAAACAAATGAAAACAATCAGCTACAAATCATCATTTGTTTATTTTGATTATATATCTACTAATTATATTCTAATCATTCTTTTTAGTCACTTATTTTCGGTTTAGTTAATTTATTTTTTATCGGCGTTATGGTTGGTTTTGATACGATTCCAAAAATGTGAAAAATATGCTCTCTAAAGTATATAAATTAGGAAAATGAGTAAAAATAATGAAAATAACATTAAAAATAAACAAATCATGTTCTGTAATTAATTTTATCATTTGTTTCTGAATAAATTAAATTTTTTCACCCCAAAAATTAATATTTCAAGTTTAATTCATGTTTAAAACAAAGGAATATAGACTTGTTACACATCGCTGAAAAGCTTAAAAAATAACTAAAAAGATGAGACTATTTTCAACATATGTTCCCATTTAAAAAATATTATCTTTGTAATAAATCTCGACAATTATTAAGTGTTGAAAAAATCTAATTACACCACGTTATTCTACGTAAAAAAAACTGTATAAAAATTATCTAAACATTTTTTCTTTATCTTTTATAATAAGCGAGATATGAGGTATTTTCAAAATAAGCGAAAAACAAATTTTACCCTGTAGCTCAAAAACAAAAGACAATCGAAAATTCCTGTGGTGCCTACTAAAGTTGTCTCAAAAAGTTAGCCCATAAAGACCTTCATCAATTTTGTGTAGGGTGCTTAATAAGAATTTTTTTCATATAAGGAACTCGAATTTGTTTCACCTGTACATATATTTTTTATAATCATTATAGTAATATGTCGATTCCTAACATTTTAGAGGTTGGGATATAAATACGCCATTCCTAATTATAATGACAATTTCATAAAATCTGTTGTGGCCAACACAAAACCTCTCGCGATTTCCATATTGGGCTATAGGTATAAGTACATATTGTATTTAACATTTCTTCTTAAAGTTTCCTTCTATTCTTCTAAATGTTCGAGATTCTTCAAATTCATTGACGAGATTAGCTGTATTCATGCCTATATGTAATATATGTATCTGTAACTTTAAATATTTAATTAATAATAAAATAAGAAATATTAAATGTACTTCCCAGAAAAAGTCTTCAGTAAAGTGTGTTGACACTAACATTTTTACGCCAATTACAAACATTTTAATTTTTCAACTGGTTTCCATGAAGTTATCTACGCTGTAATATTCATTACAACATATTATTTTATATATTTATATTTCTCTATCTCTAAATATATAGAAGATATAATAAAAATGTCCAATGAATCGAATAAAGAATTTTATATTCTGTAATATTTGTATCTTAGTTACAAGTTATTACATTTTAAAGATTAATGCCCGTATTCACCAACATCAAATAAATCTTCGAATAGCTTATTAATTGAATAAAAGTAAAATATAGCATCAAATTTTGACAGCTGGAATTTGAGTTATGGTATCGATGCGATATTTTTCTCTTATTCAATGAATAAGCTATTCGAAGATTTATTTGATGTTGGTGATTACGGGCATCAATGTTTCTACAAAAACGCTCTATAAAAATGTCCAATTAGTGTGATTGTTCGTCAGTGTTTTTTTTTTTTATTTATTTCTTAACATCTAGTAAATAATTTTCTAATATTTAAACATGATTCTGAGTTTGAAGGTTAATTTTGCCAACAGTTCTATATTTATACTATTATACTAACGGGACTGGCTGCATTTATTTATTTTTATAAAAGTACTGTTTTTTGTCTAAAATTAATATTTTCCGCCAATTCTATATATTTTCTACAAATTCCATACCGAAAGTTCCTTGGAAAAAATTGTATACATACAATAAAATTATAACTCGAAAATATACTATGTACGTAAATTGGACTTGACACTGACATCTGTCAATTAGAATTATTTTGACAGAGCAGCTCCATTATTATACCAAGGCTGGCTGATTTATGAAAAACTCTTTATAATTCTTTAACAATATTTATTGAATATGAAGGAAAATGTATAATCAAACCGCATAGACAATGAGATATTCTTCCATAATGATAATCACATAAAATGTCAAAAAATGATATTTAACTGTGTTTTTTCAAGAAAAAATGTTAAGAACTTCAAATAGGGGAATCAGCCCTTCATATAGATGTAAAGAAGAGGAATACGAAAAAAAATATAATTTTTAAAATTGTGGTATTGGAGTTATGGTCGGAGAAACTTTTGTCACACACCCATACATCATTTCATTGCAAAACTAGTAAAATCGTATTCTAAGGACACTAAAACATGCTCATTCATTAATAACCCACCATCGCATTCAGAAATGCACTCGATTTCGAGCTTTGGCCCAGCCCGGCCAGAAGCCCGCCTCGATATTTTTTATCGGGCCGAATCGGGCTAATCATTTTCAAAAATCGAGGCGAGTCGTACTTTTGATTTTGGCCCGGCCAGAAAATTGGAGCTTTTCGGCCCGAAAAATCTTCTAGTTCAATCAAATGCACAGTTTCCTTAATATTTTAATGAAAATGGATGAAGTTAAAAAGGATCAAAATGATTTAATAACATACATCACATATTAATAAATAAAAATGTATTATTTTACTTCAAAAATTCGAGGTTATTCATTAAAGCATAATAATTATTTTGTGATATTGTTATTATTACTATTGTTACTACTCGTATACTTAAATAAAAGTGATTTTTGTTCCTACTATAATGATTTCTTGTCCTATTTTTGAGCAGGAACGAAGTTATGAAAATTATATATTTTATATAAGATTTGTGAAAAAGTTATTTAAATTTTCGAACGGCTTTGGTAAACAAAGTGTTAAATACTCGTAGGTCTGTAATTTTTATAACAAACTTACACTAGAATGGTCTCTTTTTTAACTACTTAACTAATGTTGAAAGTTATAAGAATGTAGAGGTTTTTTATAAGTTTGACACGAAAAAAGTTAAACATTTCGCCTTAACATAATCAACATTAGGAATGCCGGATGCACCCAATTTCGAGCTTTGGCCCGGCCCGATTTCGAGTCAATTTTCGAGCCGGGCCAAACCTCCGGCCCGGCCCGAATGCATCTCTAATCGCATTTTTGACTAAATGCAATACCTTCCTTATCTAAAGATGACGGAAGATAAAAATTAACATTGTATTCCCATATAACAGATTTCAAATAGACATCCAATATACTAATGAAACAATTTGACCTTCATTAAAATCTACTTTATTAAAATTCACTACATAAATAAATTAGCTAATACAATATAATAAATTAGATAAATAAATAAATTAATAGTGTCCATGGCTTGGTATCAAGTGATGTAGAGCTTCTGAGAAGATTTCCTTAACATGTCCAAAGGCAGAATGCGACACTCCTCCCACCAAAACCTTCAACAGCTCAGCAACAATATGAACAATTCCATGCCAGTAATCTTTCTCATGGATCATTGAGAATCTAAGATGACCTAATCCTTCGATGAGCCAGCTAATGATGGCTTTCTTGAGCCAGAGAAGGACCTCAACTTTGACACGGATCAACTTGGCGAACAGCTCGAAGATGCCATCGGCGAGAACTGAGAAGATTTCGACGTGATCGATGGACTCAACGTGATGAGCAGACAGCGGATGGTGCTGATGGAGCAAATCGACGGAATGGCCGTGGCCGTGGATGTAAGCAGATGAACAGCCGAAAAGGCATAAAGCCTAAATAAGAAAAAAAAATAAATAAATTGATAAATCCTATTTTTTTAACACAAAACAGATATACAGAAGTATATCGGTGTAAACTAAAATTACAATTTTTAAAAATAATCAGCGAATTATTCAATCTTGGTAAATAATAGAAATTTACTAATAAATTTGAGATATTATTATTCTGTTAAATATTTGTTTAGCTAGAATAGCTATTTATGTACTAAGTTGCGAATTGATCGTGTTTTAGGCTCGCGACGTGAAATATGTACGCGCGAGAGTAAGCGAGTGGTACAACATGTCAAGTGCCTAAAACATACATTTCGCAATGTATTACATACCAGATTTTTTATAATAGCGTTTTAAAGCAGATCATTTATTCTCAAATATCAACATTTTGAATTTTTCAAAATTAAAAAGTTGGCAGACTTCAGTTTTATCTATTCGTTGCTAAATGAAATACTTTTACGCATTAAACTGTTACTAGTGCTTAAAAGTATTTCATTTAGCAACGAAAATGAAAATCAAAAAATTGTTGTTATAAAACGCTAGTATAAAAATATAATTTAAAGTTACGTTATATTGTGCAAATATCTTTCTTTAAATAGAAAATGAAAACTTCCTTCATTATTATTAGAAATAATATTATTTAAGTCGCGATAAACGAATTTAACAAATAGGCCAAATAATTTATAACATGAAATAGTTGTTTCACTTACCAAAAAGATAATGGTGATTTTGTTCATTATTGAAGTTGTCTGTTCTTCTAGTACTGTACTTATTGAGCAGTGGATAATACTATGATTATTTGGGCATTATGCTGGGCCTTTATACTAATTTGCTAAGGGAAAGTGTCCTTAAGAATCCAAAAAGTCATTAGAAATAGAAAGTAAAGGGTTATATTTGCAAAAGACGAATACGCAAAATTATTTTATTTTGCAAATATAATAAATGTATCAACAATATCAACATAGTTTATTACCCATTACAATCTGCTTCAATAAAACATTTCGGAAATGACGAAACATATACAGTGGTAGACAAAAGTATGGAAACTTTTAAATATTTCATTTTTTTAAATATGTTTATAGTTCTCACAAATTTGAATCGTATTTTCTAAAGTCAATATATCGAAGAATCTTTTGATATTGACTGTACGATTTAAGTGAAATAACATATACTCGTTTTTTTCGGTGGACAAAAGTATGGAAACTATTGAAAATATGATTTCAATTATCTTACTTTCAGTTGTATTTTGTCATTTATTTAGTAAGTTGATGTTAAGATGGGTAAAAATAAGCAAATGCAATACTGACCCTCTTGTTTTTCTTTGATAGTACAGATTTCTTAACGGTTATTTTACCTAGTAATCCTACATAGCCATCGTATCACAGTGCGATCACTCAAATCTATATAAAATTGTGCCCGATTTTTTGCAGAAAGTTCACTTGATGATAAAATAGGATCACTCACGAATAGACGACGAATGGTTTTTGTCAATCCTAGCACTAGTTTTCTTGGACCACCGACTTTTATATTAATTTTAACACTTCTATACTGCGATTTTTTTCAAAATCTTTGATATGCCACTTTTACTTATTTTTAAACAAAATTTAATATTGCGCTGTTTCACAGCATCTTTATGAAGCTGTACTACTCTTTCTCTTAAGTCGTCGGAAAAATATTTATTTTTACCCATGTTAACATCAACTTTCTAAATAAATGACAAAATACAACTGAAAGTAAGACAATTAAAATCATATTTTCAATAAGTTTCCATACTTTTGTCCACCGAAAAAACGAGTATATGTTATTTCACTTAAATCGTATAGTCAATATCAAAAGATTTCTTGTGAATATATTCTTCGATATATTGACTTTAGAAAATACGATTCAAATTTGCAAAAACTATAAACATATTTTAGAAAAACGAAATATTTAAAAGTTTCCATACTTTTGTCCGCGACTGTATATGTATTTATCTACTCTTATATCTGTGTCACAAATTTGAAATATATGTAATGAGTAAAAAATATAATGTGTATATATTTTGTACAAATCTCAAACCAAAATTTCCTTGGAAAAGATTCTATATATCCAGTAAAACTGTAACACGAACATATATTATTTTCTAATAATTCCATACCGAAAGTTCTTTGGAAAAGATTCCACACATCCAATATATTTATAACACGAACACACATTATGTAAATTACACTTGACCCTGACATCTATCAATTAAAATTATTTGAATATATCAGCTCTTTGCATGATTATAGCAAAGCTGGCTAATTTATGAAAGTAAATTTTTTTTTTGTAATAATTTAACTCTATATAACAAAAAGTTCAATCAACATAGGTCCGATCTTCAACTGTTTTCGAGAAAAAGATCATTTTGTATTAGAAGCAGTATGCCAGTAAATAGACTATAAAATACAATAAAATATAATATAAGACACTTTATACCTTCCGTCACATTTAGGTAAGGAAGGTATTGTCTTCTTAAAAAATTCGGTGGTGAGTTTCTAATAAATAAACACGTTTTAATATCTCTAGAATATGATTTTACTAGTTTCACGATGGTGTCTGTGTGTGTGTGTGTATGTGTGTGTGTATGTTGATGACAAAAATTTCTCCGGCTATAACACTAATACTACAATTCTAAAAATGATAATTCTTTCGTATTCATCTTCTTTACATCCTTATTAAGAGCTGATTATATTTTGGTTATAATTGATCAACCGTAAGTTCTCTTATTTGAAGTTCGTAACAAATGTACGTGTTATAATTTTATTGGATTTATAGAATCTTCTCCAAGGAACTTTCGGTATGGAATTTTTACAAAATTGTATTATGTTTATGTTACAATATTCCTGGATATATAGAATCTTGTCCAATGAACTTTTGGTATAGGATTTTTACAAAATTCATAAAATTGATGGAAGGTGATTTGCTGGCCACATATTTTATTTGTATGTACCCGTATTAGGTATTAAACATAAAATATGATTATTACAAAGCCTGATGATAGTACAAGATTAATAATTATATGTGTTTGTACAGAATGAAACCCCTGCATTCAAGATGCATTCGCACGCACCATCAAGGCAGTTGATTTTATCTCCGATTGTCAGAGTGAGATCTGCAAACACCGTGACTCGACACTTGGGATCCTATTTGCTTTAAGAAGCTTTCAGATTCCATTTGCATAAAACGTATTATCCTTTAATACCTGTTAACTGTCACATTAATGTACAACACTAACAAAGAAAAGCAAATACACTTCATTTTTTTCACTTTGACTTTTTACCTCTCACTAAGAAAGGTATTGTATTCTTCACTTAAGAATGTCGTTGCGCAGTAAAAAAGAATAAGATTCTTGACGAAATACGTAAATAAAGTAATCTCCTTTTGCTGTTTTGCTACACACATTATAGAATCTGTACATAAATGTACAGATTCTATGTTTTGCGTAGCAAAAAGAGACTACTTCGTTAGTCGTCAAAAATCATACATTTTTTACCGCGCAACGACAATCTTAAATAAAATAAATAAATAAAATATATCATCACGGCATATTACCCATTACTGGGTGTGCCAGTATCTACAACACATGTAGACATCGGTAATGATGATATATTTTACCGTGTGGGCACTTACCAGGCGTTACCTCACGGGCACTCATTGCTAGTGTGGAGAGCGCACCACAGGGGTCACTTTTGTGCCATTTAAAATTGGAAATATTTGGCGTCTGTCGGAATCGAACCCGGTTCCCCCAGGTTCGCGTCCAAACACTCAAGCACGCGGCCACGGACGACCTTCTTATGTGAAGAATACTATATTGTATTCATGGTAAAAATCGCATATCCAGATTTTAATGAATAAGCACGATTTAAGACCCCTACAATCCGATTTTTCTAGTTTTACGATGATGTTTGTGTATGTGTATGTGTGTGTATGTGTGTGTGTGGATGAGTGGACGTTGAATAAACAATTTCTCATATTCTATAAGACTTAAGACCTGTTTAACTACGGATTCCTCAATCTGATTAGGTTTTGATTTTTGGTAACAATTGGACAACCAAACAAATTCTCTATTCCATACATTTAAAAATTTTATTATATCTTCTATAGACTTGCAGCCCGATTCACAAAAAAAGTTTAAGCTAATCCACATTTTCGGATTAGTGAATTCTATTTTATTCCGGTATTGAAAATTTAATTTTTATGATATTATCAATAAAGGTAGATACTAAGAATAGATTAGACTGTATTTTAAGATAAAAAGTGTCAAAATTAGAGTAGAATTCGCTAATCCAAAAATGAACTTTTTTTTTCGCGATCGCACAGGAAATGATCTCTTTCTGATCACTATTTAGACCGGAAAGTCCTTCTTTGCTGAGCTAGCTCGGAAAGTTGTCTGTAAGGGATCGGAAAGTACTTTACCGATCCCGGGACCGGTAAAGCTAAATGCTTCTATGGAGATCAGTTATTTATTTATATCTTATTTACTCGCAGTAAATTAAGTAGTTAAAATAAAAGAAACTCGAATATTTATTGTTATTTCCGTCATTTCTTCAATTTCAAGTTCATGAAATATATAAAACAACATACGGAATTATGCCAAACGAAAGTAAAACATATGTAATTATGGTTAAGAATAATTATTTTGAAAATTTAATTTAAAAACTTTTAATCAATTGAATTACATACTGTGATAATTAAAATAGCTAACTTGCCGAAAATAAAATTTCAAAACTGATAATAAACATGTTAACATTTCGAGAAAATTACCCAAAAATGCATTTATCACGAAAATTTCACATTCCATTAAAATAAGATAATTGCGTAGTACGAAAATTACCCAAATTACTATTTGAATGCATTAGTCTATGTCTTGTGAAGTTTTAACTAATTTCCTGAATGTTTGTAATTAAAATACACCATGTAAATAAGTGGTAATATTCACAAAGTTAACATGTTAGTGATACCCAGATCCCAGATTTTTTATATACAGGGTGTAAATCGAACAGTGAGACATAGGCGTTTAACATGGGAATTCAGTTTTTCTTTCCGCAATCGTTACCTAATTATTTTATACAAAAATACTTCAAATAAAAGTTTTTAGTTTAGATGAAGCTTTATTAAAAATAGCAATTGCACTTGACACTGACCTCTGTCAATTACAATTTTTAGAATACATCAGCTTTTTCCATGATTATAGCAAAGCTGAGTAATTTATGAAAGTTAATCTTTTTTTTTAATTCTTTAACTCTATAATAAATAAATATAAATATATCATCACGGCATATTACCCATTTCTGAGTGTGCCACAATCTACTTTATCGCAGATATCGATAATGATGATGACAAATTTGTACCGTGCGGGCGCTTATCAGGCGTCACCGCACGGACATTCATTACTGGCGTGGAGAGTGCACCACAAGGGTCACTTTTGTGCCATTTAAAATTCGAAATATTTGGCGTCGGTCGGGATCGAACGCGGTTCCCCAGGTTCGCGACCAGACACACAGGCACGAGGCCACGGGACCCTATAACTCTATATGTATTGAATATGAAGGAAAATGTATAATCAAGTCGTATATAGACAGATATTCTTTCATATCGATAATCACATAAAATGTCAAAAAATTATACTTAACTGCGTTTTTTCAAGAAAAACTTTAAATAAGAGAACTTCCAGTTCACCAATTATAACCAAAATCTAATCACCTCTTCATATGAATGTAAAGAAGAGATACCTATACGAAAGAATCATAATTTTTAAAATTGTAGTATTGGAGTTATTTTCGGAGAAAAATTTGTCACACACCGACACACACACGGACATACACATACACACACGGACATACATACACACACATACACACATACAGACATCATCGTAAAATTAGTAAAATTGTATTCGAGGGACCCGAAAACGTGTTTATTTATTAAATCTCCCAACCGTATTTTTAACTATAGTCAATACCTTCTTTACCTAAAGATAACGGAAGGTAAAAAAACTCCGACATACCCTATGTTATAATCATTCATTCAACTATAACTGAATATTCTTATACAAATAGCTCTACATTTTTATGAAACACACAACCATTTCGTTGCAACTACAGCATCTTAGACATTTACCTCGAAGTGTAATTGCGTTAATGTCCTCAACAGTTATATTTCCAAGAACAATTATCCACAATTCATTTCCTTTAACGACTCCGAGAACGTAAATGTCATTAACTGCAAGTATTACAAGACTCAAGAGCAAATAAAACGATCATTGAGAATCAATTTCAAGAAGAAAAACTTTGCAGACAACGAAATGTTGCCTTACACTTATTAATAAAAAATCTATTGTGGCCAGCACAAGACCATCCGTTAATTTTATGTATTTTGTACAAATCCCATACTAAAAATTCCTTGGAAAAGATTATATATATCCAGTAAAATTATAAAACGAACATATGCTATTTTTTCACAAATTCTATACCGAAAGTTCATTGGAAAAGATTCTATAAATCCAATAACATTATGACACGAACAAATATTATGTAAATTGCACTAGACACTAACATCTGTCAATTACAATTATTTGAATATATCAGCTGTTTCCATGATTATAGAAAAGCTGACTAATTTATGAAAGTTAATCTCTTTATAATTCTTTAACTTTATAACTATTACACATGAATGAAAATGTATAATCAAACCATAAAGACAATAAGACATTCTTACATATTGATAATCTCATAAAATGTCAAAAAATTTATATAACTGCGTTTTTTCAAGAAAAACTGTTAAGAACTTCAAATAAGGGAAACTAGAATCTAATCAGATCTTAATATGGATATAAAGAAGAGGAATTCGAAGAATTTTAATTTTTTAGAATTGTCACATACACACACACACACACACACACACACACACACACACACACACACACACACACAGAGAGAGAGAGAGAGAGAGAGACGAACTAAACTAGTAAAATCTTAAACGTACTTATTCATTAAGACTCATCAGCAAAGTTTTTGATCAAAGACACTACCTTACTTAGGTAGGTACTTAAAGGAAACGGAAGGTAAAAAATGATTATGCAATTTTCCGTCGTACACATAATAAAAATAAAAACAAAACCTCCAGTTTGAAATTTTATTTAAGAAAATATTTTACAATATTTGGTAATGATATTTAAACTTAAATAAAGCTTTTTATTTCAATAAAACGATTCTTGTAATAATACACAATTCAATTTCCATTACATTGTATTTATTTTCTTTCTTCTTTGCGTTTATTTCCGCATACTCCACACTCCAGTGTTCTTATAACTGCATGGACCGCTCATTTAATCTCGGACCATGCCGTCAACTAGGCCTGATGCGTCGCCCTGCATTGACTAGGACGGCGAGGACGCATCTTCTCCCAGGATTCCCTTTCGCGCCAATGGAAAACCGTCCGCAAAACAAGCATTGGCAGAGAACTGGCCTAACCAATTGTTGACATTTATGAGGCTTTTTAGCAAAGATCCTCCGTACATCTAAGAAGGTTGAGATCCACTATCGTAGTCTGCGTTGAGGGTTATCGTCGTATTTGATATGTCCGTCCATTCATTGGTATACACTTGACAATTTCCAAAATTGCACGTAGAAAGTAGTTCTATTTTTGTGAGTCTACTTTGGAAAATGGGAATTCAGTACCTAGGACACAAATAAAAGGGTTAATATTTTAGATCTGCAAATATATCTTGAACTTTATTATCATATATTCACTATAAATAAAGAACCAACCTGTTAGAATATGGGATTCTTGCCTAACACTTTTCCAACCCACTGATACGTTGTGGGAATCGAAGAATTTTATTATTATAATCGGTGAATTTTCAACGGATAGCCACTTTTTAATTTTGATACATCTTCCAAATAGCACAGCTGGATTCTTGAATCCATTTATTCGTCGATACTTGAAAATTTTGATTTTAATCCAATCAGCCGAAGAATGAGTTTTTCAAAAACTTGAAACCATTTATTTCCTCTTCAAATTTCCAATGCCTTTGGATGATGAGAGTTATTTATTTCCTCTTCAAAATTCCAATGTCTTGGATGATGAGAGTTTATCGTAGAATCAGCTTGATCTCTGATTTTCGGTTTTATCGGCAGGTAGACTGCTACCAGTACTTGTTAATTTTGATTGGATTCCAGAAGGAAGGAAGACAGTGGTCTATACTCGTTCATCCAGAACGCCAGTGCTTGGAAAAGGATTCACAAAGAAATTTTGATAATGAACCCCAAAACAGATACTGACAATTTAGAGAGACGGGAAATTTATTTATCCATAATAATAATAATTATAATCCATGTTTAATTTTGAAAACTCGAAATATTTGTTGCCCGGATTTAATTCTTCATACTCCCTCCTAGAATAAAAAATAAATTTGATTAAATATTTGTCATGTGTGTAATAGTCAAATATTTTGATAATATTAAAACTTATTAAACTATGTAATAATATTGTCCTAATATAGAAAACTACAACATTATATGTTTGTATGTTTTTTGAAAATATGTTTGAAATGCGTTTCATTTTCGTAATTAGAGTGTATGATATTTAGTGTGTGTGCGTAACGTATGGAATGAAAAATATTGCAAACGTTACTAAGGTTCTTAAACAATACCACATATTTTTACAAAGTATGATTGTTGTTGCTAGGCATTTAATTCAGAATATGAAAATACCTTATTGTTAGGACTAATACCATAGTAACGTTTGTAATATTTTTCATTGCATACGTTACGCACACACACCAAATATCATACACTCTAATTACGAAAATGAAACGCATTTCAAACATATTTTCAAAAAAGATACAAACATATAATGTTGTAGTTTTCTATATTAGGACAATATTAGTACATAATTTAATAAGCTTTAATATTATCATGATATTTCACTATTACACACATGACATAAATATTTAATCAAATTTATTTTTTATTCTAGGAGGGAGTACGAGGACCTAAATCCGGGCAACAAATATTTCGAGTTTTCAAAATTGGACATGGATTATAATTATTATTATGGATAAATAAATTTCCCGTCTCTCTAAATTGTCAGTATTTGTTTTGGGGTTCATTATCAAAATTTCTTTGTGAATCCTTTTCCAAGCACTGGCGTTCTGGATGAACGAGTATAGACCACTGTCTTCCTTCCTTCTGGAATCCAATCAAAATTAACAAGTACTGGTAGCAGTCTACCTGCCGATAAAACCGAAAATCAGACAGCAAGCTGATTCTACGATAAACTCTTATCATCCAAGACATTGGAATTTTGAAGAGGAAATAAATAACTCTCATCATCCAAAGGCATTGGAAATTTGAAGAGGAAATAAATGGTTTCAAGTTTTTGAAAAACTCATTCTTCGGCTGATTGGATTAAAATCAAAATTTTCAAGTATCGACGAATAAATGGATTCAAGAATCCAGCTGTGCTATTTGGAAGATGTATCAAAATTAAAAAGTGGCTATCCGTTGAAAATTCACCGATTATAATAATAAAATTCTTCGATTCCCACAACGTATCAGTGGGTTGGAAAAGTGTTAGGCAAGAATCCCATATTCTAACAGGTTGGTTCTTTATTTATAGTGAATATATGATAATAAAGTTCAAGATATATTTGCAGATCTAAAATATTAACCCTTTTATTTGTGTCCTAGGTACTGAATTCCCATTTTCCAAAGTAGACTCACAAAAATAGAACTACTTTCTACGTGCAATTTTGGAAATTGTCAAGTGTATACCAATGAATGGACGGACATATCAAATACGACGATAACCCTCAACGCAGACTACGATAGTGGATCTCAACCTTCTTAGATGTACGGAGGATCTTTGCTAAAAAGCCTCATAAATGTCAACAATTGGTTAGGCCAGTTCTCTGCCAATGCTTGTTTTGCGGACGGTTTTCCATTGGCGCGAAAGGGAATCCTGGGAGAAGATGCGTCCTCTCCGTCCTAGTCAATGCAGGGCGACGCATCAGGCCTAGTTGACGGCATGGACCGAGATTAAATGAGCGGTCCATGCAGTTATGAGAACTCTGGAGTCTGAAGCATGCGGAAATAAACGCAAAGAAGAAAGAAAATGAATAAATGTAATGGAAAATGAATTGTGTATTATTTATAAAAATCTTTGTATTGAAATAAAAAGCATTATTCTTCTTACCAATTATTGTAACGTTTTCATGTATTTAATAAAATTTAATAATTATTTTTATATTTATTGGCTTTCATCTATTTTTAATTTTTCAATAATTATACATTTAATTACATTTTTTGTACATATTTTCTATAAATTTTACAACCTATGATGCTTCAAGCTACATCATGAAAACAAAATCAAATATTTCCAATTGATAGGTGTCAGTGTCAAGTACAATTATACTATAAATTCGTGATATATTATTACGGGAAATATAGAATCTTTTGCAAGAAACTTTCTGTACGGATTTTGTACAAAATATGAAGAACTGAGGAAAGGTAATAATGTGTTAGTCATAGTAGATTTTCTACATATTAAAAAATAAATATTTTAGGTTAAATTATGATTGAAAAAACTTTGTATAAACTAAAATATGATTTATTAAAATTCCCTATATAAATAAATTAGCTAATACAATACAGTAAATAAATTAATAGTATCCATGGCTTGGTATTAAGTGATGCAGACCTGAAATGATTTCCTTAAGATGTCCATCGGCTGCATGCAAATCACTGCCCACCAAAACCTTCAGCAAATAAAAGGAGGAATGAGGGCTTTTTTGAGCCAGAGGAAGACCTCAAGTTTGACCCGGATCCACTTGGCGAAAAGCTCGAAGATTCCTTCGGCGAAAAGCCTAAACAATGAAAAGAAAACAGTGAGAATTTTGGAATTAACCACTATTTAGAATATACTACCTTATACCAAATTACAAATTTTAAAAATTCATATTTCTCTTATTACGTAGATTTTTTGTCGCATTTGCGCTAAAATTCTCAGTTCGTCCTGTTCCTTACAGGATTTTTTTTAAATGGTATAGAACCGCATTCATCATTTTTTAAATTTCCTCTTAAACGGCGTATAAATATGCCAAGCTTGCACATTTGTTTGTTTTACGCACTTCTTACGCGTAGTGAAGTAGTTCCTTACTATACATGTTAAAAAAATAGTTTGTGGACATTTATTGTAATAAAACAATACATACAAGTGTTTTCCTCTGTTATATATTGTTGTCTGGTAAGAATAATTGTTTGTTCACTAAATGAATTGTTTTTACACCGACTCAGTAATCTGTACACGCGTCACGTCCATTTTATTGCAAGTGAAAAGTGGTTATGAGAGCACCTGTCAACGTATGGTAAACAGTGGTGAATTTGTTGTAGTGAATCTATTTGTTATTAAAGATAATATAACTATTATTATTGTAAGAGTATAATAGTTAGTTTAAAATAGTTTTGAAAGTATATTTCAATAAATTATTTGTGATATCGTGAGCTAAATATCTACATACAAGACTGTAAATCAAAACTGGTGTATACGAAGATAGTTGTGGGAAAAAAATTCAGGTAAATCATTAAACATAATTAAAATGTCAATAATTTTGTTGTATTTACTAACGGTATTATCTATTTTGACGAAAAGTGAACATCTTTTTAATATTCTAATGATGTATTCGTGAACAAACAAAACATAACCCTAATTTTTGCGATATATTTTTGGTCTTTAATGTTACAAAACTTTTCTTAAGAAAGTGATGTGTGTTTGAAATACTTTATGAAAAGTTTCCTTATATTATTTACGATATTTTGTGCTGATTTTTATCGCAGTAAATAAAAAGTGTTGCAATATATTTCCTCTTTGGAAAGATTAGTTTTATAATTATTGGACACAAAAAGAGTGTTAGAAATTAATGCATAGATATTATATGAAATGATAAACAAGTAAATAAGGTTATTATATTCAAAAATATGTGAAAATTTTTATGGTTTGGTAGAGTAAACAATTTGTAACTGAGAATATAATATGTTTTCTCGTTAATGCCAAAATAAATCGTGATGTTATCTTTATGAACTATTGTATGATGTACCGTGTAATATATTGACTTTTTTTTATTGTTTCAGAAATCAAGCTGTGACCTTTGCAGTCAGTGCCAGGATGGGTGACCCTCTTCCTAGGCCAACTATAGGCGTCCTGCGATTTTGCAGTGATTAAGAAAACGACAAATGTAAGTGCTTTATATTTTCTTAGCATGTTTAAAAATTCTTGCATCACAAATGAATATTTATTTACGAATAACAGAAATTTAAAATTTGTGTCAAATGATATGAACAAAACGGGATGCAAGAATATAAGCGATCTATTTTCTAGTATTTCAGTATTATGCCTCGGTATATCTGTTACCAAGCGTTATAGCACCAATGTTTATTGGGATATATTTCTCGTTTAATATCTACAATTCATACTCCAAAGTCGTGTACTGTTACATGAAGCACCCTGTATACAGAATTTTGAACAGAAAATAATATTTAAAATTACTTTAGAATATACTTTGAAGTTTAGTTGTCATTTACTTGGCTCAATTTTGTCGATAATAGAAAATGAAACGCCTTACAGAAATATGATAAATTTATTGTTATGTAATGCTGGTTATATAAATATATTGACTCAGCTTTCGCGTGGCCGAGTGCTTTTTATAATCCTTTGTGTATCTGACAAACCTAGTACATTAGGGGTTGATTTACAAGTGTCCTAGGGGACAGTCAAAATCGGCAAAACTTTAGGGATGTAAAAAAGTTACATAATCAATAAGTAAGTAACCAATTACTTTTTAATAATTTAATTATTTTAATAATTGTTGATTTGTATATTTGATAATTTAATTATATACTTATCTAATGCCTGACGATTACATAGATTAATTTTGCCAGTTAAATTACTCTAGTGCTAGTGTATAGACGTGTGTGTGGTGTGCTCGTGTACTGTGTCTTCGAGGACGACTTCCTGGTGCTTGGAGACGACTTTTGGTCACCTGCAGGACTTGAGGTTTACCTGATTTTTTTTTAACGGTAAGTTTATATTTTATTATTTTTGCACTACATTTGGAGACTAATCATCATTTATAACCATTATTGGGTGTATCAAACATAGATTATCATATTCACAAATCTTTACTACTATCATTAATTGAAATATTTATATTTTCCTCAAAACCCAAATACATTTTTCTCCAAAATCTTCAAAATTTTTGAAATTCCAAATTCAGTAAACTTAGATTCAACTCTCTGATTCCAAATTTTAAAACGGCAGGTCCATATCTCGTTTTGTTCTCGAGATATTTATATTTAAGACTTTACCCATTTCTGGGCAATAAGCCAAAAATGGGTGGAAAACGAGCCTGGCCATTCGATTCTATTGGTAAAATTACAGAAATATACAAATTTTTTGAACAGTGGATACAATTTCTAGAACTAAATAACTGAAAAAAGCCAAAATCTTTAAAAAATTGAGTTTTAGCAATTTTTGGCCATTTTCAGTTATATTGCACTAGAAGTTGTAGCCATTTTTCAAAATTATTGAAAATTTGGATATTTATGTAATTTTGCCCATAGATTTGAATGGCTAAGTTACCAGGTATGTATCTCTGCCCATTTTTAAGTTATTGCCCAAAAATTGAATTTTTGACGTCCATGATTGAACGTTATTATCTTAGGAACTAAAAGAGATATTAAATTACTGTTTAAAAATGTAGAATCAGCGCTTTGAAATGTATAAAACAGTAGATTTTTATAAGTTTTGAAAAAAATTCCCAAATGTGGTCGTTTATGAATTTTGGAAGGTATAATTTAAAAATAAATAAAAATGTAGATTTGTGGATATCAACAATTTATTTTATTTTAAAAATATATTCTGCCCTCTATCTTCAGTAATACAAATAAGCAAATTTTGATTAATTATTTAATTGTTACAGAACTCTAGGCTGAAGAAATAAGCTGTACGTATTGCAGAGAATCAGGATAAGCGGTAAAAGGACCAGGGCGAACTGCAGAAGGATCTGGACGCTTATTCTTTGTATTGATGTGCAGATGTAGTGCCGAAATTATGCTAGGACATGGAGAGGATTTCCTTGGAAAGACTACGCCTTGTCCATCCCTCAAAATAACCCCAATATGTATTTTTAACCCTTGCACCCTTAGCTATAAGATATATAAATAAATAAACAATATCTTCCCAAACATATAACATTTATTTCATTTCCATTACAATAAATATATTTATGATACAGCATATATGTTCATGTTTCATATTATAGCTATAATTATTGTACGTATTATGCATACATATATTACACCATTTAGAAAAAAGTTCGTATCCTTTTAAATTTAGGGAAAAAATATTGCTCCGTATTTCATAAAACAATTCATAGACTGCATTTCGATAAAAACATAAGACTGTTTATGATGGATTCAATACATTTTTTCATTAGTAACTTAAATTAACTAATTTAACAAAAAAAACTTCAAATCAAATATCAGCTGGTCCATTTTAAAGTTCCTAGTCCAACGTTCACGCTTGCGTTCAGGGTTGCCAACCTTTTAAATTCAATATCCTCAGAGTAAAGTAAATTTACCTTTTTTCCCCACAAAATTTGAAATTCCTTACAACTGTAAAATATATTAATAAAACTGTTTATTTTAACAATTATTTTATTTTTTCTTAATAAAAAAGTGATACATAAATATTACATTATGTTTTAACTTTGAATTTATAAGATAATTTCCCGTTATTAAATAAAACTAAGTTTTGGGCTTCCATTATCTTTTTTATTATTATCAGCTAAAAACAAATAATATCACAACGTTTCTGTAGCTAAGCTATTATTATAGTGAAAATGAATAGGCAGAAGACTTACGTCATAAGCCCGAAAAAAAAACCTTATAAAATGAAATATGACTTGTAGAAATTATTTATTTTTTAAATACAGACGACAAAAAATACTTGTATTAAAAAACGTATATATTAATGAAATTTACACATATTTCCAAGTCAGTCTCTATTCCTTTTGCGAAATATAAAATTATTTGAAATAATTGTATTTGATTTTTATACCATACATTGGCATGATATTGTTTACATTAAATTTTACATCGATCGAATATTGATCCTGTCACTATTTTGTCACTTGGTTGTCATGTTTCTCTGCGTTAAGTATTTGTGACTTGCGCTACAGTATTACTTGTTTGTTTTATAATTAATATACTAAAATACATCCATAATAATGCCTAAAGCTTTAACAAAACAATCTCAGTAGCTAATCATTCATGTCGTGAACTATTTCGAACGGGAATTGTCCAACGGTGTGCCATTAATTCCGCTGAAAATCGTATCAAAATTTAATGAAGTTATGTATTTTTAGAGAGCAATAGATATTCTGCAAATAAGCAAATCTTGACACGCAGATATGAAGGCCTGTTTCAGAATGACCGCTAGTAATCATGTTCATAACTTGCAAATGTCTCAAATTTTAATTCAAAGTTTTAAAATTTTCTAAGTTCACGTGGTTTCTTGTCACCAGGAGTGTGGACTTTACTTGCTTTAAATAAACCACATGAAATTTGGAATGAAAAATAGTGACATTTGACATCTATCTACATAATTACTAGCTGTCATTTTGTCACGGGTCCCATATTATCTGCTACAAAGTCACATGACTGCCCGCGCCTTATAAATTAGTATCTTATGTAAACATAGTAATACTATTAATATACATGACGTCATTACTTTAGTAATATAATTTGATGACGTAAGACAGATACTTAGCTACCGAAACGTTGTGATATTATTTATGTTTTTAGTTAATAATAATAAAAAGATAATGGAAGTCCAAAATTCAGTTTTATTCAATTACGTTATGTTCTGCAAAAAAAAGAACTTAATTTCAGTTTTGCAATTTTTACTTATTTTTCATATAAATATTCTATTTTTGAAAATTTTATTCTTAATCAAAATTTTTCCTCTTAAATTATTAAGATATTAATATTTTTCCCTTTCCCTCCTTTTTAAATTACAATTACAATTTTCCCAATGACGAGAAATTTTCCATGAGTTGGCAACACTGCACGCGAGTACGCGTCGTCCACTTAACAAAATGGCAGAAAAGAATGACAGTTGTTTCGTGTGATATTTGTTTCGTGTTTATTAGTGCATTTGTTTCTTATATTTACTTTGTGATGTGTTTTAAACAAATTCAAATGACAATGCAGCAGTAGAACTAAAGGTGCAGCTGATTTTTTCTAGGTAAATTGTTTATTTTTACTATAAAGTAGTGTTAGATTGTAATTGCGTCATGTTTGGTTCGTGCACCTAAAAATAATTAGTTGAACTTCTGTATCAAAGTATATCATATTCTAGAAGGGAAAACAATGTTCTAAAATTTGTTTTCTAAATATAAAACTTTAAATTCCAACATAAACCAACCTTTACATACAAATCATATATCAATACATGGGTAAAAAATGCATGCATTCTAAAACATGTGGGCATGTCTAAAATACAGCTGATTTTTCTTGATTGAATGGTTTTAAGCTTTATCGTTGTTTTAAAACTACGTTTTCTAGTTTGAAAACTGTATAAATAATGACGTAGCAGTCGAATTATCTTCATTTAATATGGAGTGTGTTATTTAAAAATCTGGCCTAGGCGTTTAACATGGGAAAACAGTTTTTCTTTTCGCAAAAGTCCCCAATTCATTTTAAACAAAAATCGAAGTATGTTTAAAGTGTTATGTAAAGTAACGTTTATCTATAGTGGCGTGCAAAAGTTTTGAACCAAACAGATTTTTAAACCATTATCATATATTGTAAAGGGGATACAACAATCAAACATTTGTATTAATAAACATATGCATTTGTACATAAAATATTTACCTATTATAAACCAGAAACTATGTAGGTAAAGAAAATAATGTAGTAACTAAATAATTAAAAAATTAAAATATTGCGCCAAAGATATACGTGTTTCAAAACAATCTTTGTTGATTTTGTTCTCCATATTTAATAGTTTATCATCATTCCTTTTGATACAATCACTGTAGAATACTGTCGAGACATTGATTTAATTAAATTTATAATGCTGTCTTGTGGTGTACATCTTGTCATTCATTTCCTAAATAGTTCCATAATTCAGGCTTTTTTTTCCAACGCGTATTTTTAACTTCTGGCATAAATGTTTTATTGGATTTAAATTCGAAGATTAGGGTGGTCAAACAAGAATTCGAACTTTTATTGGTCTAAAAATTATTTTACTACTTTAGATTTTAGTTTAATTATTTTATCTGTTCGCTTTGTTGGTTTACGGGGTTCTATTGTATCTTGGCTTTTCAGCTAATGATTTTGGCAATGTATATTTAGTGATAATTCCATTTGCTGTGCTTTTATTGATCATTAGGAAGTCTGCTATCTCTCGAGAAACCTCTCCTTGACGAGAAAGGTTTATTGTGGATTCTCGTACCTGAAAGTGGGTGTATTTCACCAATTTATTAGACAATAACAAGTTAATATTGAATTGTGTATTTTTTATTTGTAAGTATTTACATTATATTAGAGTTTGGATTACAGTAACCTATATAACTACATTTGCGTAATTTGGTGAAAAATATAACTTAATATTAGTGAATATGTAATAGTGAATATATATTAGTATTATATTATAATTGCTCTACTTTATTTCCTATTGATAGTTTTTTTTCTAAGACATAGTCACAATATAGCAGTTAATATATTCATATTAAACATATATTTGTGTTAAATTATTGATCTATTTTTAATTGTATCTCTGTATATAAATCTTTGCATAACTATTATTTATTTGAAAGTATTTACATAGGTATATTAAAGTAATCTATATCTCGATAAGTCTTAGAAAAAAAATGTTATACATTATACTCGCAAAAATCTGTAATATTATGTAACAACTTATACGATACAATTTAATAAATATTTGGCGATATATATTTCATTATTCATTTATAAGTCCTCATAGAATAATATAATATGTAACACAAATAAAATGTATTAAATAAATGACCAATAAAAACAGTAAAAAAGAATACAATTTCTCAATTCAAAAACCTATTTTCCTATCCTCAAAAATTGCATTCCAGCAACCAGAAATTCACCAAAATACGAACTAGATCATTAAAATGAGATCAACAGGATATGAACGATTTACGGCCTATAGATAAGCAACCAGCAAAAATCGATGCGAGAGAACCGCAAAGCGATCGCCGATCTGCAGCCTGCATGAATAATTTTAGCGCCTAAATTTCAACCTAGTGCACAGCAGATTACAAAAGCAAGTAGCCTACACGAAAAAATTCCTAGCCAGCAAAATCCGATCCGCGAGTTCCAGCAAGGCTTCTGGTCGACAAAATCGCAAAAATCGTGTAAAATCGACGTTTTAGAGCCGTAGCGGCCGAAAAGTAGCACTTTACTGCCGTTACGAGCATTTTTGAGCTCTCAGACGGATTTTCAGCCGATCGCAAGGCATTTACCCACGAAAATTCAGAAATCCATCGACCGAAATGCTGTTGCTAGGCTTCTGGCTGACAAAATTTAAAATATCGTGTAGATTCGGCGATGTACAGCGTGTAGCAAGACTACTAGTCACGAAAACGAGAATTTGTGAGCTCTCTGGCCGAACGGAATGTATTCCCCACAAAAATTCAAATTTCTGACAATACGGTAGGCCTGGTGATCGAATCATGAATCTCAGGTCTCCCACCACAGATTTCTAGCTATGTATAATACTGGCTGTCTGTTGAATTTACAGCCATTCGTGCAGCGTGAGCGTTGGCTTCCTACCGGTCACTCTTCGTCGTGAAATTACGTAATAACGTCTATATCAAGCTATATACAGGTTCCTAGAAATTTTTTGCTGGCTAGCCCCCAGGAACCAGCGGAGCGATCCGATCCTAGCTCCCAGCAACCCGCCTAGCACCCACGTGCTCGCCTTCGGCTCGTAGCCTAGGCGCGCTCGTGACTGGCTAGGGCGGGTTGCTGGTAGCTAGGATGGGATGCTCGGCTGGTTCCTGGTGGCTAGTAAGCGGGATTCGAACCTGGATCTTTAGGATGGGAGATTTTTGTTGGTCGTCGTTCTGGTTGTGGATCTATAGGCTGTGAACTGGTTTCTAGGCGGGATATGAACTTAGATGTTTGGATTGCAATTTTTGTTGGAAATAGGGTACTAGAATGAAATATTATATAGTATTATCGGTATTTATTGGTCATAAATATATTACATAATGGTCTACATAATGCATTGCTATATTTGGCAAATATATTGTTTTAATACAGAGATATATGCGAATGACAATTATATACATAAATAAATGTATCTTGATCTGTAACACTTTGAAAGATAATATTTGATATATAGGTTTGTTTTAATTATATATGAGAACATAATTATGATATAAATTCTTTATTATGATTCGTTGAAATATACAAGTAGGCTAACATACATTATTGACAACAATCGATCGATTAATTGTTGAAAGAACTTTTATAAGGATCAATTGTTTTAACAAATAGAAATAATAGAAGACATTAATTATGTATAAGATGATCATATATTTATAACAGAAAATCCTTACAAAGTTTTTCCCTAACAATTTTTTGGATATTGAAAATATAATCTAAGTTTAAAATAATATATTTTACAACTTCAAAATGAATGTCTCTCTTGCTATAAACTTTTGGGATTCAAATTCGAATTCGCACATAGCTAAGATATATTTAAAATATGTAAACTAATGTTTAAACAAAATGAAAAGAAAATTTTGATGGTTTTTTAAATTTAATTGTTGAATATGAAAATGAAGTTTAAAAAATTTTCAATCATGCAAACAGTAGATAAAATATATTTGAACTGAATTTGTTTTAAATTTATCAAACATGTAAATGTTGATACATTGATTAACTTTGTGGAATCGAAATTTGTGATCTATATAAATAGGAATAATGTACCAATTTATCAGTTTAATATCTTAATTAATGCATTTCGAAATTTAAAATGTAATGTTTTTATTTACGTCGAAAATCTTATTACGTCATTCTTACAGGAGAGACAATTATTTTGTGATAGTTTTAAATTAGAAGACTTGGTACATAGGTGATTTAAAAACAAAATGTTTATATCATCTTTTTCAACGGACACAGAAAAAGTGTGTGCGGAAAACGTCATTTTCCGCTCTAGATACACAAATAACAATTTTGTAATGTGCGAATATATTGTGAAGTGTCTTTTATATATAATAATACAAATTAGATTTTTTCTTAACTATGTTTTATTTAGAACAATCAGAGAGATTACAAGTGTGTACTCGTATGTATGTAGGGGATGCAAATGATGGTACAGAAAAATAGAGCTAAGTCCAAATTAGTTATATAGTTTCGAGATATTGAAATTTTATAGTTTTAAATATGTACTATTGATTCATATATTGTGCATAATAACTTCAAAATTAAATACTTCAAGAACTAAGAGTGATAGCGAATTATCCTAATCTTATTTGTATTTGTAGGATTATTTTCTATATGTAAACGTAATTTCAGCACTTTGGAATCGCTGAATCAGCAATGCTTGTTTCACAACAGGTACATCTATTGACAATAGCAATTTAAAAAAATGAGTATATGAAAAACTAAAAGAAAAAGCGACTTGCATTTTCAAAATTTAGTTGTAGAGGGTTATTTTGTATATTTATACAAAATTTAAAAAGTTTTAAATCTCAGAAAAAATTTTCAGTTATGTTTATTTCAAAATGAAAAACTAAAAGAAAAAGCGACTTGCATTTTCAAAATTTAGTTGTAGAGGGTTATTTTGTATATTTATACAAAATTTAAAAAGTTTTAAATCTCAGAAAAATTTTTCAGTTATGTTTATTTCAAAACGTGTTCATGTTTATTAAAAATAGCAACTTTGAAATTAACTATCACGAAAACTAAGAAAAATAGCGTCTCGTACTTTTTAAATTTGTATATAGAAAGTAATTTTTTATATGTATAATTTTAAAATGTTTCAATCACTGGAAAAGAAAATTGGTAATGCTTATTTTAAAACGTGTATATGTTTATTGAAAATAGTAACTTTAGAAATGAATTTCACGAAAATTATGAGATATAGCGACTTGTACTTTTCAAACTGATAAGAAATTTATTTACTATATGGTAAACTTAATTTTAGAATATATGAATCGCTGAAAAAGTTTTCAGTAATGCTAGTTTCAAGACGAGTACATCTCTATTGAAAATAGGTAGTTTAAAAATTAATATCTCGTAAACTAACAGAAATAGGCATTTGCACTTTTCAAATTTGTATGTAGGAAATTATTTTGAATATGTATAATTATTTTCCAAATGTATGAATCGTTAAAAAAAAAATCAATAATGTTTAGACTTAGCTCTTTTGTTTCTTGTACCCTTCAAATAATATGTATGCATGTAATATGTGTTTGTAATGTATGAGAACCTAACGTAATACGGTTTGAGATGTTGAAATATAATTATGAAAATGGGAATTGTATAATGACATGATTTTATTCCCTGTCATTTAAATATGCTTATATGTATGAGTTTTTCAACATTTGTTTATAAAGTTTTTATTAGTAGAGTAGATGATTTTTCACGTTAAATGGTTATATAACATAAGTACTGTATAGGTGTGAGGTGGTTTTATTTATTTATTTATTTACATAAATATAACTAGGGTGTACAAAATCCATGTTTGGGTTGTTTTGGGGTGCGATGCTCTGCAACAGGGTGACCATCTCCAATGCCGAAATCAGGATTCATGAACTGCAACTCTCTCGGGTACTTTTGCAGTATCGTCTCTTAAGTGCACAGCTTATCTTTCTGCAACAATAGAAAATATACTCGAAGCAACAAATATAAATTAGTGGTTAATGGTCATAGTAAATAATATGATTTTATTTGTAGATTGTTAAGAATTATTTCAAGTATATATAATTATTATTTAAAAAGATATATTAATGCCAAAGAAAGTGCGAGATATTCAATATTACAAAAGAATGAATAAATATTTCAATCTATCAATAATTATAGGTTTTAATGCATAATGTGTACGATATTAAAGTATTTTAATAATGAGGTATACCGTGAGTATTTTTTAACGTGAAACATTGGGTTTGTCATATCCATAGTTACGATTCGACTTTTGATTGACAGCAATGTATTTGCGTGTCCCACTTAAAATGAAACATAGGGAACGAATATGACAGATGTATTATAATTTAAATATTGTAAGAAATTTACCCAAGTCAGAAAACCACTCAAGAGCACTAAACATATTTAGGGCACAAGGTGCACACAATATTTTTTCTACAAATAAATTTAATTTTTAGAAAACAGGTATAATTATTTAAACAAAATTAACCTCTAATGACATCATGTCAATATGACAGATAACCGCTAAAAGTTACGTCTTGACATTTGATTGACAGCTATGTATTTACCTGTCTCATTTATAACATAGGGAATGAATTTGACAGAAGTATTATATTTAAGTATTGTCAGAAAATCACTCGGGAACAAGGTGCACACAATATTTTTTCTACAACTAAATTTAATTTAGAAAACAGGTAGAATTATTTAAACAAAACGTCCACTGACGTCTTGTCAAATGTCAAATTCGTTCCCTATGTTTCATTTTAAATGGGACGGGCAAATACATTGCTGTCAATCAAATGTCAAGTCGTAACCATGGATGACAAATCCAATGTTTCACGTTAAAAAATACTCACGGTATGTTACATAATTTCACCAATAAAAAAAGGACGTCACCATTTGTCGTATTATCGTATATATTCATAATTACGTATATATGGAACAAAATATATGTAGTAAAATATATAGGACATACAATGATATGATATATTAAATTATATATAAGATGAACACAATTCGTGGCAGATGTTTAACATTAGAAAACATTTTTTTTTCAAATATCTTTGCCGTAAAACTATATGGGGCTTTATATAGAGTATTTACAGAATAAAATGTTAGAAAATTGTATGTGGTAGAAATATTAAATAATTATCAATTAATGCAAACTATTTTCGATATAATATGAACAATTATTTAAATATAGTTTATATCTTGTATCTATACTAGAATCATCCCTCCAAATTAATGGCTAATATATCAAATAAAAAGAAACAACTACGAAGTATTATAGAAGCAAAAAAAAACTCACTTTGAATAAATAAAATCTATGGATATAACTCCAAGTCCTGCAGGTATCCTAACGTCCTCTCCAAGCACCAGGAAGTCGTCCTCGTGGTCACGATACACCAGCACACTACACACACGTCTTTACACTAGCACTGTAACAAACAAATTGAAAGTATTAATCCATGTAATAGTTAGGGTGTTAAATAATTTACCCCGTAGAAATACAAGTCAACAATTTAATAATAATGAGTCATTATAAATAATAATTGCTTTTTATGTATTATGTAATTTGGTTACGATGTTTTGAATTTTATGAATGTAGAAGTAGCGCGAAAAAAAATTGAGTACACAAAATACAAAATTACAATTTTTTTATTGTAACATTTAATTAAATATATGTGTTCTTTTCAGATGCAGCCCTGTGAAAAGCTGACATCCTGGTGTAGCAGACTTAGCAACTTGGAGTCCCGACATTTTAACCTGAAGAACTCAACAATGGTGAGTTACATTGTAGTAGATATTTCTTGTAATCTCGCCCATGGGGATTAGCTGTTAAATCTTCGTTTTTTCAAAAATCTAATTTTTTTATGTATCTAGATACTTTTTAATGCTCTGATTCCAAATTTTGAAACCGCAGGTCGATATCACGTTTCGTTCTCGAGATATTTAGATTTAAAATTTTGCTCAAAACTGCCCATTTTTGGGTAATAACCCAATGAATTTTGCGACAACACAATTCGATTCTACGGGCAAAATTACATAAGTACACCCATTTTCACCGCATACAATTTCTAAAGCAAAATAACTGAAAATAGCCAAAAATTGCAAAAATCTAAGATGTACCCTTACGATTTTTTCAGATTTTGGCCAATTTCAGGGGTTTTTAAGCTTTTATTCATAAAAAATGAACCGGTTGGATAAAAGTTATTTAAATTGCTATACTTATGTATTTTTGTCTGTAGAATCGAATGGTGATGTCAAATTCATATCTCGGTTAATACCCAAAAATGGGCAGTTTTGAGCAAAAAATTGGTAGAGATGTAAACTTGGTAGTAATTTTATTTTATTATAAAGACAATGTTACGTAAGTGTATGCATTTTTAGAGTATTTGAACAACTGTGTGAATTTTTAGAAATAAAAGTATTGAAATAAAAATGGATAAATGCTATAAAAAAGTTCCTTGGAAAAGATTCTATATACTTAATGATTAGAAGGATAATTTTCATTTATTTATTTACATAAATCTTATAAATAAATCTTGAGGGGCACTAATACATATTGGGGTGTCTTCAGTGTGATGCTCTGCAACAATATTATCATCTCCAACGCTGAAATTAGGATAGATATCTTTCTGCAACTCACTCACATCCTTCTACGGCTTGGCCAGGACTGTAATTCATATCTATTACATGTTTCTGTAACAATAAAATTATATTCGAAATAATATTTGGATTAGTGGTTACAGATAATATGGATGAACTTAGAACTGTTTCAATCGTTTGTAATTAGTAAAAATAAAATACCTAATATGAAAGTAAGTGTGAGAAATTTAATATTAAAAAGAATATTTAAATTTTTAGTTTTAAATATAAAATATTTGTAGTTCACTATATAGTACGTCCAATAATATATGATATGTATATATCAACAATTATAATTCAAATATCAAGTATATATACACCCGAAATAGTCCTTAGAAATAATGGCTGATGCATCCAATAATGGTTACTAAAATTAGTTTAAAAATAAAAAAAAACTTACTATGAATAAATTATTTCCAAGTCCAAGTCTTGAAGATGTCCAAAAGTCCTCTCCAAGCACTAGGAAGTTGTCTTCGAAGGCACAGTACACGAGCACACCACACATCTGTTCACTAGCACTGTAACAATGAAACTGACAAAATTGATCTAGGTAACAGTTAGGCATTAGATAATAAAAAAATAATAGTCAACAATCAAAATAATGAATAATTATAAATTATAGTTGATGTCTATATATTACATAATTTTGTAGTCGCTCGTAGATTTTTTTTAAGTTAGTATTTGTAAACAAGGTCTATGGATTACACGCGAAATATAATTTATGAACTTTAGGGTTGATAGAAAGGGTGCTATTCAATCCTGAAAAAAAGAGATAGCGACTTGCAGTTTTCAAATTTGAATTCAAGGAGTGTTTTTCTCTATGTACGCTACGTTTCAGATATTCGAATAACTGAAAAAAAAAATTCTGTCATGTGTGTTTCAAGATAGGAAAATGTCTTTTGTGTATACCATGATAAAAGTAAAATATTTAAAAAACTAAGTGAGATAGCTACTTGCAGTTTTCAAATTTGAATTCAGGGGATGTTTTTCTATATGTACGCTAAGTTTCAGGAATTCGAATTACTGAAAAAAAATCTGCTATGTTTGTTTCAAGATAGGAAAATGCCTTTTGTATATACCATGATAAAAGTACAATATTTAAAAAACTAAGTGAGATAGCTACTTGCAGTTTTCAAATTTGAATTCAGGGGATGTTTTTCTATATGTACGCTAAGTTTCAGGAATTCGAATTACTGAAAAAAAAATCTGCTATGTTTGTTTTAAGATAGGAAAATGCCTTTTGTGTATACCATGATAAAAGTAAAATATTTTAAAAACTAAGTGAGATAGCGACTTGCACTTTTCAAATTTGAATTCAGGGGATGTTTTTCTATATGTACGCTAAGTTTCAGGAATTCGAATTACTGAAAAAACAATCTGCTATGTTTGTTTCAAGATAGGAAAATGCCTTTTGTGTATACCATGATAAAAGTAAAATATTTTAAAAACTAAGTGAGATAGCGACTTGCACTTTTCAAATTTGAATTCAGGGGATGTTTTTCTATATATACGCTAAGTTTCAGGAATTCGAATTACTGAAAAAAAATCTGCTATGTTTGTTTCAAGATAGGAAAATGCCCTTTGTGTATACCATGATAATAGTAAAATATTTTAAAAACTAAGTGAGATAGCGACTTGCACTTTTCAAATTTGAATTCATGGGATGTTTTTCTATATGTACGCTAAGTTTCAGGAATTCGAATTACTGAAAAAAAAATCTGCTATGTTTGTTTCAAGATAGGAAAATGCCTTTTGTGTATACCACGATAAAAGTAAAATATTTTAAAAACTAAGTGAGATAGCGACTTGCACTTTTCAAATTTGAATTCAGGGGATGTTTTTCTATATATACGCTAAGTTTCAGGAATTCGAATTACTGAAAAAAATATTCTGTCATGTTTGATTCAAGATAGGAAAATGCCTTTTGTATATACCATGATAAAAGTAAAATATTGTAAAAACTAAGTGAGATAGCGACTTGCACTTTTCAAATTTGAATTCAGGGGGTGTTTTTCTATATGTACGCTAAGTTTCAGGAATTCGAATTACTGAGAAAAAAAATTCTGTCATGTTTGTTTCAAGATAGGAAAATGCCTTTTGTGTATACCATGATAAAAGTAAAATATTTTAAAAAATTAAGTGAGATAGCGACTTGCACTTTTCAAATTTTAATTCAGGGGATGTTTTTCTATATATACGCTAAGTTTCAGGAATTCGAATTACTGAAAAAAATATTCTGTCATGTTTGATTAAGATAGGAAAATGTCTTTTGTATATACCATGATAAAAGTAAAATATTTTAAAAACTAAGTGAGATAGCTACTTGCAGTTTTCTAATTTGAATTCAGGGGATGTTTTTCTATATGTACGCTAAGTTTCAGGAATTCGAATTACTGAAAAAAAAATCTGCTATGTTTGTTTCAAGATAGGAAAATGCCTTTTGTGTATACCATGATAAAAGTAAAATATTTTAAAAACTAAGTGAGATAGCGCCTTGCACTTTTCAAATTTGAATTCAGGGGATGTTTTTCTATATATACGCTAAGTTTCAGGAATTCGAATTACTGAAAAAAATATTCTGTCATGTTTGTTTCAAGATAGGAAAATGCCTTTTGTATATACCATGATAAAAGTAAAATATTTTAAAAACTAAGTGAGATAGCGACTTGCACTTTTCAAATTTGAATTCAGAGGGTGTTTTTCTATATGTACGCTAAGTTTCAGGAATTCGAATTACTGAGAAAAAAAATTCTGTCATGTTTGTTTCAAGATAGGAAAATGCCTTTTGTGTATACCATGATAAAAGTAAAATATTTTAAAAACTAAGTGAGATAGCTACTTGCAGTTTTCTAATTTGAATTCAGGGGATGTTTTTCTATATGTACGCTAAGTTTCAGGAATTCGAATTGCTGAAAAAAAAATCTGCTATGTTTGTTTCAAGATAGGAAAATGCCTTTTGTGTATACCATGATAAAAGTAAAATATTTTAAAAACTAAGTGAGATAGCGCCTTGCACTTTTCAAATTTGAATTCAGGGGATGTTTTTCTATATATACGCTAAGTTTCAGGAATTCGAATTACTGAAAAAAATATTCTGTCATGTTTGATTCAAGATAGGAAAATGCCTTTTGTATATACCATGATAAAAGTAAAATATTTTAAAAACTAAGTGAGATAGCGACTTGCACTTTTCAAATTTGAATTCAGGGGGTGTTTTTCTATATGTACGCTAAGTTTCAGGAATTCGAATTACTGAGAAAAAAAATTCTGTCATGTTTGTTTCAAGATAGGAAAATGCCTTTTGTGTATACCATGATAAAAGTAAAATATTTTAAAAACTAAGTGAGATAGCTACTTGCAGTTTTCTAATTTGAATTCAGGGGATGTTTTTCTATATGTACGCTAAGTTTCAGGAATTCGAATTGCTGAAAAAAAAATCTGCTATGTTTGTTTCAAGATAGGAAAATGCCTTTTGTGTATACATGATAAAAGTAAAATATTTTAAAAACTAAGTGAGATAGCGACTTGCACTTTTCAAATTTGAATTCAGAGGGTGTTTTTCTATATGTACGCTAAGTTTCAGGAATTCGAATTACAGAGAAAAAAATTCTGTCATGTTTGTTTCAAGATAGGAAAATGCCTTTTGTGTATACCATGATAAAAGTAAAATATTTTTAAAAACTAAGTGAGATAGCGACTTACACTTTTCAAATTTGAATTCAGAGGGTGTTTTTCTATATGTACGCTAAGTTTCAGGAATTCGAATTACTGAAAAAAAAATCTGCTATGTTTGTTTCAAGATAGGAAAATGCCTTTTGTGTATACCATGATAAAAGTAAAATATTTTAAAAACTAAGTGAGATAGCGACTTGCACTTTTCAAATTTGAATTCAGAGGGTGTTTTTCTGTATGTATTCAGGAATTCGAATTACTAAGAAGAAAAATTCTGTCATGTTTGTTTCAAGATAGGAAAATGTCTTTTGTGTATACCATGATAAAAGTAAAATAATTAAAAAACTAAGTGAGATAGCTACTTGCAGTTTTAAATTCGAATTCAAGGGATGTTTTTCTATATGTACGCTATGTTTCAGGAATTCGAATTACTGAAAAAAACATTCTGTCATGTTTGTTTCAAGATAGGAAAATGTCTTTTGTGTATACCATGATAAAAGTAAAATATTTTAAAAACTAAGTGAGATAGCGACTTGCACTTTTCAAATTTGAATACAGAGGGTGTTTTTCTATATGTACGCTAAGTTTCAGGAATTCGAATTACTGAGAAAAAAAATTCTGTCATGTTTGTTTCAAGATAGGAAAATGTCTTTTGTGTATACCATGATAAAAGTAAAATAATTAAAAAACTAAGTGAGATAGCTACTTGCAGTTTTAAATTCGAATTCAAGGGATGTTTTTCTATATGTACGCTAAGTTTCAGGAATTCGAATTACTGAAAAAAAAACATTCTGTCATGTTTGTTTCAAGATAGGAAAATGTCTTTTGTGTATACCATGATAAAAGTAAAATATTTTAAAAACTAAGTGAGATAGCTACTTGCAGTTTTCAAATTCGAATTCAAGGGATGTTTTTCTATATGTACGCTAAGTTTCAGGAATTCGAATTACTGAAAAAAACATTCTGTCATGTTTGTTTCAAGATAGGAAAATGTCTTTTGTGTATACCATGATAAAAGTAAAATATTTTAAAAACTAAGTGAGATAGCTACTTGCAGTTTTCAAATTCGAATTCAAGGGATGTTTTTCTATATGTACGCTAAGTTTCAGGAATTCGAATTACTGAAAAAAACATTCTGTCATGTTTGTTTCAAGATAGGAAAATGTCTTTTGTGTATACCATGATAAAAGTAAAATATTTTAAAAACTAAGTGAGATAGCGACTTGCACTTTTCAAATTTGAATTCAGGGGGTGTTTTTCGATATGTACACCAAGTTTCATGAATTCGAATAGGAAATTTTAACTTTAGGGCTCAAAATTTCTGAAACTAAGTAAGATAGGAACTTGTACGTTTCAATTTTGTTTTGAGCATTCATCTCTATATACATAAGTAAAGTTTTAAAATTGTTGAAATATTGACAAATACTTTTCTACAGGAAATTTCATCTTTAGATATTAATAGAGAAAAGCGGTATTAATAATACAGATAAATACAATTTGCAGATACAATAAATACGTTATTACATTTATAATTTTATTAATAAATCATTTATTTTTGCAGATGATCACGTTTTCGACGTTCCAGTGGTAAGAGACGCAGACATCGCGACTTGAAGAACCCGTTCGTGTGTCTACAGTATCCTGGGGCTTCTCTCAGCACCTGGTGGACATGATTTCGTTATTGGATCAGGAAACCATCTCCTGCGGTATCGTGAAGTCGTGAACCGGTTCGCCTGATCACCAGACTTCAAATTCTGTGAAATATAAATGTAAGTTAAACTATATATTCCACTAAACTTTGCCATGCGTTGTTATTTCACATTCTTATTTATTACTCCTACATGGTTAAAAATAGCAACTTGCACAATGAAAATTTGCAATCTACATAAAATTCTCTGTAAGATACGTCTGATTATAATTTTTAACTTGGATTGGTTTAGGAGTTACGGGGCGTTAAAATACATGTATTTTCGTCAAATTTTCCCTGTACACTTGTTTCATATTTTCATTTATCACTACTACAAGAATAAAGATAGTAAATAGGGAAATAAAAATTTATATTTTACATAAAATTCGTTATTGACAAACACATTTATTTTGTGTTCAACAACTTAGAAGAAATGTTCGTACTTACCTATGGTGAATTTTCATAATATATCATCCGCTGTTGTATTATCACTGTAATATATCATCATCGGCGATTTTCACAGATCAGAATACACTTTGTAGTAAATATTACGTAACACACACCTATTAGAATAACTTGTATAACACTTGGTATTAGTAAGACAATACACTACACTTTTACGGACAATTATACTTGTTTTAATAATAGTAAAGATGGTTTTTTTAAAATATACATCAACCGTATAGTAAACTAACTCACGACACGACAATAAAATTTTGACTAAGGATTAAATAATGAACACTAACGGGAGGACAGAGACTTATGCAACATTTTAAATAATATCGAAAATTATACTAAGCGGAAATACGTTGTATAAGTTAAAAATAAATTTTGAATATTTAGATTTTATTGTAAAAAATAATAATGTACATATGCACATTTAAATTTAGTGCACTATTAACTTATTAAATTTAGATTTCTTTTACAAAGATTAAACAAATTGAAAATTATTTAAAGATATTTAAATAATTTTAAGAAAGTTATAGGGTAAATCTAACTTTTTTAAAATATATCGCGAACTATAAGATGTAAATAGAGAACGATTGCAAACAAAATTTCAAAGTTTTTGGTTTGCTATGTACACTACACGATTATTCACAAGCACACGATGTTCACTTCACCAAAGACCGAAAGGAACTGAAGTCTTTATTCTAAAAACATAATATTAATATTATCACGTAATACCCCCACTCTAATTAGAGTGTTTATTTATTATATCTTTTGTACTTTGCCGCTCAAAATATACAATGTTTATGTTTGTTTACAGGTTTTGCGTAGGGCCTAGTACACCCAGCAATAGGATACGGTAACTACAACACTGGCTGATGATAATATATGATTTTTTATAAGAATAAATAAATAAAAGAGTACTTTTCTTACCTTTCCTATGTAATAACAAAAGGGACAGGGAAATATTCTAATATTTAAGGATTTTTCCGAATTTTTCTATGCTATCTTTTAGTATTAAGTTCTCTAGGTACTAAAATAACCATCCGATAGGAGTCCGCCCTTTTATAAAGGGCTTATTTGAGCCCTTAGGGAAAATTTGATCACGGATTTCATTTATGCAGGTCCAAGTAAGGTTAACAATACTTGTCCGGGTTTTCTAGCTCTTTTAGTTCAGGAATTAGCGCAGGCCCTTCGCCACAAACTTAAAGGCCAAATATATTGTAAACCAAATGGTTTTTATCAATTCTGTGCAAGCCAATGGAAAGCGCGGGTTCGAATCCCTCCGATTCGCTATTTTCCGACCCTTTAGCCCTATAAAATAACGAATTTAAGTGGTAGTCCCTTTAAAAAACTTTAAGGGCTCATATCTCGGAAACGGCTTGGTTTTCAGCGTTTTCCTTAAAACGCTGTTCCGTAGGGGAATTCGAATGAGTAATATAGGGTCAAATTACATCATACCAAAGTTTGAAGGGCGTAGGGCAAAATTTTTTTAATAAGGGTCTGAAAATTTTCGAACATTTTTTGATTTTTTTCTTGTTTTTACCAAAATTTTATTATTTATTTTTTAAGCACTATAAGCAATAAAATAACCATCCGTAGAACTCTCTCATTCCTGTTCCCCGAATACTATGGAAAATTTTCGACTCAAAATGCGACACTTTTTAATTAAGAAACGCTTCATATCTCCTAAACTACAAAAGGTTGAAGGGCCGTACAAGGTTTTTTAGACTAATTACGACCCGTAGAACACGAATCCTCACATTTAAAATATGAGAACTCTTTTCATTCCTGTTATCCTGATACCATCAAAAATTTTCGATTCAAAAACTGAGTAAATTCAGATCGTTGACCCCAAAAATTTGGTTAAGAAAAGTGTTGTAGCTCGTAAACTACAGAAGTTAGAAGGGCCGGACAGGGTTTTTTAGACTAATTACGACCCGTAGAACACGAATCCGTCGTCACATTTAAAATATGAGAACTCTTTTCATTCCTGTTATCCTGATACCATCAAAAATTTTCGATTCAAAAACTGAGTAAATTCAGATCGTTGACTCCAAAAATTTGGTTAAGAAAAGTGTTGTAGCTCGTAAACTACAGAAGTTAGAAGGGCCGGACAGGGTTTTTTAGACTAATTACGACCCGTAGAACACGAATCCGTCGTCACATTTAAAATATGAGAACTCTTTTCATTCCTGTTATCCTGATACCATCAAAAATTTTCGATTCAAAAACTGAGTAAATTCAGATCGTTGACTCCAAAAATTTGGTTAAGAAAAGTGTTGTAGCTCGTAAACTACAGAAGTTAGAAGGGCCGGACAGGGTTTTTTAGACTAATTACGACCCGTAGAACACGAATCCGTCGTCACATTTAAAATATGAGAACTCTTTTCATTCCTGTTATCCTGATACCATCAAAACTTTTCGATTCAAAAACTGAGTAAATTCAGATCGTTGACTCCAAAAATTTGGTTAAGAAAAGTGTTGTAGCTCGTAAACTACAGAAGTTAGAAGGGCCGGACAGGGTTTTTTAGACTAATTACGACCCGTAGAACACGAATCCGTCGTCACATTTAAAATATGAGAACTCTTTTCATTCCTGTTATCCTGATACCATCAAAAATTTTTGATTCAAAAACTGAGTAAATTCAGATCGTTGACCCCAAAAATTTGGTTAAGAAAAGTGTTGTAGCTCGTAAACTACAGAAGTTAGAAGGGCCGGGCAGGGTTTTTTAGACTAATTACGACCCGTAGAACACGAATCCGGTGTGACATTTAAAATATGAGAACTCTTTTCATTCCTGTTATCCTGATACCATCAAAAATTTTCGATTCAAAAACTGATTAAAATTGGGTTAAAAAAAAGTGTTATAGTTGCAAAACTATAAAAACTAGAAGGGCCTGACTAGTTCTTTTAGACTAATTACAATCCGTAGAACACGAATGAACATAAAAAAATTCCCTTGTCTTATTTCTCTTATAAATGTTACATAACTACATACTTCCCTGTCTCTTTGTTGTGGTACATCCCCCTGAAATAAATGACGGGTTGTTAAATAAAAATGTATTGGTTTAAGAAATATTTATTGTTTATTATGGTCATAGCTTAAATTGTATGTATTCTTATTTGTATTTTATAAACAAATATGCTTAGAGATGTTTAAATAATAGTCTGTATTAATTTTACTTGTATTTGTAATTCACATTGTTGTATTTCATGTAACTACCCTTAATGTACCTTGTAAATAAATAATATACTTACCCTTATCCTGAAAAATTAGAAATAGGGATGTTTAAATAATAGTTTGTATAAATTTTACTTGTATTTATTGTTTATTTGCACTTTACATTGTTGTATTTCATGTAACTACCCTTAACGTACTTTGTAAATAATTAATATACTTACCCTTGTCCTAAAAAAATAGAAATAGGAATGTTTAAACAATAGTTTGTATAAATTTTACTTGTATTTATTGTTTATTTGTACTTTACATTGTTGTATTTCACGTAACTACCCTCAACGTACTTTGTAAATAAATAATATACTTACCCTTGTCCTGAAAAATTAGAAATAGGAATGTTTAAATAATAGTTTGTATACATTTTACTTGTATTTATTGTTTATTTGTATTTTACATTGTTTTTCATGTAACTACCATTAATGTACAATATATTACACAATAAAATATAAATTAAGATATAATTTGTTTATTTTTTACCCCTTTACTACCCCTACTCGTATATGGTTCTTAATATGGCCGCTAGAGGGCAGCACCTATTAAAAATATGTTTGCGCCTAAAATATAGGCAACCAGAAATACTGCCCTACTTTATACGTACATACATTATTTTAGGGTTATACCTAATGGGAATTTAACACATTAATTATGGGACGTTTAAAAATTGGAGGAAAAGGCTCTAAAAAAGATGTATACCTATAGGGAATTTAACACATTAAATATGGGACGTTTACTATGGGAATATTAGTCTCAGAAAATAGGATGATACATGGATGTTTGCAATACGGAATGGAATCTCAAGATTGTGTGGAGTTTATTAAGTCTGAATAGATTCTTATCTACTACACAAGAGTCGTTGTGTCTTCTATAATAGTATTTAAATCCTATTTCTAATATATCTAAGTACTAAAGGCATCAAAAATTAGGTATGTACGTACGTATGTACACAAATGAAATTTTTTTGATTGATTTTATACTCAAAGTTGGAACGTTTGTGAATATGTGCTGCACCCTGGTGGCCGTTTTAAAAACTACATACGTGTGGGGACTTAGAAAATAAAAATCAATTTTTAAACAATAATATATTTGTATTATATCAAAATTACAAGACTTTTTCTTATAAAAATTAAAGTTTATTGCAATTACAAAAGACTGTTTAACATTATAATAAATTGTTATTAGATTTGTTGACAAATTTAGTAACAATTGTGAACAGAATTATAACACAAAAGAAACTTAAGACACTTGTGTTTGTAAATTCTGTTCATAATTATTTCTCACTAAGTTTGTGTAACAAATTTGGTGACAATCTTTTAACGTTGTTAAACAGGCTTTAGTTGTAAGTTAGAAATGTGTTTCAGAAAGTAAAACTATCATTATTCTGATTGTAAATATTATAAACTATTCTACATCTTTATTTTGTAATATAAGTTACTTTTATTACAAAATAAAAATGTAGAATAGTTCATAATATTTACAATCAAATTGTAATGACAGATATACGTTGTAAAACACATTTCTAATTTACAACTAAGGCCTGTTTGACAACGTTAAAAGATTGTCACCAAATTTGTTAAACAAACTTAGTGAGAAATAATTATGACCAGAATTTTCAAACACAAGTGTCTTTTAAGTTTCTTTTATGTTATAATTCTGTTCACAATTGTTACTAAATTTGTCAACAAATATAGTAACAATTTATAATAGTGTCAAACATGATTTAGTTATAAAACTAAAATGTTTGTTCCCAAATAAAATTATCATTATTATAGTTGTATTATTTGTTGTTAATTATTTTGTATCTTTATTCTGTGGACTGAATAAAGATGCAATAGAATTGAACACAAATAATATAACCATAATTTTATTTGGTAACAAACATTTCAGTTTTATAACTAATACGAAACTCTACATTTATATTATTTAAGTTTTAAAGTAAAATGATACTATATTACGTAGAGTTTCGTTTACAATAGTAATTTAACAAATGAAATCTTGGTGGTCCCTAAATAAGATTCCTTGTTCCCATTTTTAAAGGTACAAAGATTTCTTATTCAATTGAAGACCGTTTGACATTAAAATAAATTGTTATTAGATTTGTTGACAAATTTAGTAACAATTGTGAACAGAATTACAACACAAAAGAAACGTAGAAGATATTAGTGTTTGAAAATTCTGTTCAAAATTATTTCCCAACTAAGTTTGTTAACAAATTTGGTGACAATTTTTTAACGTTACCAAACAGGCTTTAATTGTAAAATTGAAATGTTTGTTACCAAGTAAAATTATCATTATTTTGGTTGCAGATATTATAAACTATTTTGAATCTTTATTTTGTAATAAAAGTAACTTCTATTACAAAATAAAGATACAAAATAATTGATATTTACAATCAAAATAATGATAATTTTGCTCGGTAACAAACATTTCAATTTTACAACTAAAGCCTGTTTGACACGTTAAAAAATTGTCACCAAATTTGTTAACAAGAAATAATTATGAACAAAATATTTAAACACTAATGCCTTTTACATTTCTTTTGTGTTATAATTCTGTTCACAATTGTTACTAAATTTGTCAACAAATCTAATAACAATTTATGACAGTGTCAAACCTGATTTAGTTATAAAACTAAAACGTTTGTCACCAAATAAAATTGTCATTATAGTTGTATTATTTGTTGTTAATTATTTTGTATCTTTATTCTGTGGACTGAATAAAGATGCAATAGAATTGAACACAAATAATATAACCATAATTTTATTTGGTAACAAACATTTCAGTTTTATGACTAATACGAAACTCTACATTTAAGTAAAATGATACTATATTGTAGAGTTTCGTTTACAATAGTAATTTAACAAATGAAATATTGGTGGTCCCTAAATAAGATTCCTTGTTCCCATTTTTAAAGGTACAAAGATTTCTTATTCAGTTGAAGACCGTTTCCGAAACTTCATATTAATATTATATATTTTGTTACCACCCAAACCTCCCACTTACCAAAATATATAATATTTATTAATACAAAGTTTCGTTTACAATACTTAAAATCTAACTATGCCCTGACCGCGTCTAAATACTTAATAATAATTACAATTTTTTACTAAAACTACCTACTTTACAACTAAAAGAACATGGGTATTAATTTAAAATAAACGCAATAAAAGTTTGTTTTATTGTACATACATTTTAAACAAATGAAGAAGCCATGGTCTGCGTCTCCAATCGGCACTGCAATCTTGAAGATAGTGGCGGTGGGGAGTTTTTTTTTAACTTTAAAACTATCTTAGAACTAAAAACGAAACCCTTTATTTAATAAATAGTATATATAAGGGAAACACCGCCCTTAAATGCCAAACCCACGTTCCCTTATATATACCATTTATTAAATACAGTTCCGTGTACAATAATACTTATAATCTAACTTAAATTATTGTAGTCCCCCCCCCCCCCCCCCAATTTAATTTGTGAAGTGCGCAAAAAACCCTATCTTACGTTAAAGATCTATTTCAAAGAAAAACAAATCTAAAAAAGCCTATCTTACGTTAATAACGATTTCAAAGAAAAGCATGTCTAAAAATGTCAAGTTACGTTAATTTTTCTCTCTCTCTCTCGAAAAGCAAAAACAACCCTTCCTACTTATATCTAAGCTATCTTATATCTACGCGAACTATCTTATATCTAGATTAAACTAAGCTAAAGGCGTGTGAGAGAGAAAGAGTACGAGCTAAGCAAATGGTGAGAACGCCGTGGCGTCGAACGCCGTTGTTGGTTCTCACGGAAGTTTACGAGGGGGTTAAGCCGACCCCACGCGATGCAAAGCATTTACGGCCTAATACTCGAACTAGGTAGAGAGCACGGCAGCAGTCACATGTAACTACCTAGGGTGCACGCCAACCTACCTAGCTACTCCCGGAGACATTCGCCCGCGCCTCTCGCGGATACCCTACACCGAACGCGGTTATTAACCCGTGTGCTCAACAAAGTTAATTCAAACAAAAACTTTACCTATTCGTTGCCATTATCATTAAATGATGATTACATTACGTTGCCTCCGGATGAGGAGAGCACATAAGGCCATAAGAAAGCTTTCTGTGTCAACTATGGATTAATGTCCCTAGAAACATTCACACAAGTGTGAAGCGATCCACCATAACAACAGGATTCACATGACGGTGCGTTGTACATATCAGTCCACTCAATTATGGCTATCGCGCACGAACCCTACCTACCCAGCCCCTCTGACCGTGTGAAGTTAATTGAATAAGGAACCCGAACACCCACATCAAAGTTTCGAATCTGTTACCTCCTTCCTGACTCACTCATCCATCCACCTGCAAGCATCCCCCGATACGTCCGTATTTTCTTTTCCCAAGCACTCTCCCTAACTACCGTCTGGGTAAGCCACGCGTACGGTTACCGCTGCAACCGTAGACGCACGATTTTAGGATGATCGCCACGGGATGCACTTCAAATTAATCAATTTATTATTTTTAATTTTTAAAGAAAACGCGTGTTTGCTCGACGGCGCGATGAGCCAAAGTTTAATTAAAACCTGAAAATACATTTCCAAGAACTTAAAACTATAGTATTCCTCACGTACGAATGGCATTGCACAAGTTCAATTCGTTTTATAATCTGTGCTGACATCTAATAAGAAACTATCTTTTCCTGCATCAAAAAACACACATGAATTGATAAATCAACACTAAACACAAAAATGTTAAAACACCCGTCAATGTTTACGAACTATGTTGACAGTTTCAAATTATTTCCTAAATGTTGCCTTATGAACAGGTTTTATAACCTGTGTGTCAAAAAAACTATTTCAATTAAGTGTCTTTAACAAGCCTACACTTTATTGCGCGCAATGCCATTCTTACGTAAATAATACTAAAACTTATAAAGCTACTACTTTTTAATCTTCTAGATGTCCGATTCCTGAAAAATAAATGCTAATCATTTGTTCCCAGATATTGATTTTATTGATAAATAGTCGATATTTCAATTTCAAATTGTTTTGATTTTATAAGAACATTTATGAAAGTTATATTTCGTTTACTACAGTACTCAAAACTGAATTTGAGTTCAAGATAATATTTAGACATATACCTTTAACTATAAGTTCTCATGGTTGAGTATGAGAACAAAATAATAATTATGTATAGTAATATTCCCTAGACTATAAGTTCTCATGGCCAAGTATGAGAACAAGATGATAATTAGGCATATAGTCATATTCCTTTGACTATAACGTCTCATGGTTGAATATTTTATAAACGTTGCAATTATGAGAAAAATAAAGTTTCCTACCAGGTTCATCCATCGATGGTCGCTTACGTCGAAGATTTGTCTGTTGCTCAGCTATCCTTACAAGATCCTTAAAGTTGCAAACTACAGCAGCTTTTGTAGTGTTAAAATCCAATGCTCGAAAGTTGTATCCAAATTTTCCAAGTTTCTTGACGCACCAGACCAACCAAAGGTCCACCTATTAAATATTAATTATTAGTTTGTGGTATTCTTGAAACCATTTAAAAAACTGTTGGAAAAAATTTCTTATGGCAAACGTGTGTTCATTACGGAAGACACTTGAGAAAAGTATCGCTTTTTACCTCTCGCTAAGAGAAATATTGGATTTATGCTAAAATGATGTGCATGTATGTGTGTGTGTGTCTGTGTGTGTGTGTGTCTGTGTGTATGTGTGTGTGTCTGTGTGTATGTGTGTGTGACTATGTGTGTCTGTGTGTATGTGTGTGTCTGTGTGTAGGTGTGTCTGTGTGTATGTATGTGTCTGTGTGTATGTGTGTGTCTGTGTATGTCTGTGTGTATGTGTGTTTCTGTGTGTCTGTTTGTGTCTGTGTGTATGTGTGTGTCTGTGTGTATGTGTGTGTCTGTGTGTATGTGTGTGTCTGTGTATGTCTGTGTGTATGTGTGTGTGTCTGTGTGTGTCTGTGTATGTCTGTGTGTATGTGTGTGTGTGTGTGTACTGTGTGTATGTGTGTGTCTGTATGTGCGTGTCTGTGTGTATGTGTGTGTCTGTATATGTCTGTGTGTGTATGTGTGTCTGTGTGTGTATGTGTGTGTCTGTGCGTATGTGTGTCTGTGTGTATTTGTGTGTATTTGTGTGTATTTGTGTGTGTGTGTGTGTGTGTGTGTCTGTGTGTGTCTGTCTGCCTGTGTGTCTGTGTGTCTGTGTGTATGTGTGCATGTGTGTCTGTGTGTCTGTGTGTCTGTGTGTATGTGTGCATGTGTGTCTGTGTGTATGTGTGTCTGTGTATGTGTGTATGTGTTTGTGTGTATATGTGTATACAGAATAATCTATTGCAATAAATCACACAGTCCAGACTACACTAGTTGTCAAATTCAATTGTTTGTAATTGACAGATAAATATCAGTGTCAAAAATGAACAGTTTTACTAACATTACTGAAAGCTTTTTCTGGGAAGTAAGTACATCTAATATTTCTTATTGAATTATTATCTAAATATTTAAAATCATAGGTAGGTATATATATTAATAGTAATAGTACTTATATCCTTAAGAAATAATGCCAATCCCATCAATGAATTGGAACCATCTTGAACATTGTAGAAGAGTAGGACAAGATTCCTTCAGAATGAAAGAATAAATATAATTAGAATTATTTGTGTGTACAAGAAATGTTAAATTCGATACTTATGTAACAAAATGAAAATTGCGAGAGGTATTGTGCTGGCTACAACATATTTTTTTTAATGAATCCACGTCTACAATGCGATATTTTATCAAATAGGTTTTAGATGGTTTCAAATATATTTCATATTTGCTTTAATTTGATATTTTCGAAAGCACATTCGATAAAAAATAGTGCAAAGACTAGTATGATTTTAATATATGAATGTTTATCTCAAGTAACGTTAAATAAACATTCATATATTAACATTAAAGTACCTAACTCTGTATGACTTATTCTGCAATATGTTTTATCAAGTGTACTTTTGAAATATCAAATTATTGGGTTCGGCCTCGTACTTTTCGTACATTGGCCGGAGCTATTAAAATATAAAATTAAAACAAATACATTTTTAACCCATTTAAATAAATCTATTCCATAATAACCGTTTATTTTGTATACAGGTTTAAACAACAATTTCTAGTAGATTTCGAATGATTTTGATGTAAAAATCTGTCTAGAAGTTTCATAATACGGCGAATAATTTACGGCAATTATTCTAACAAAAAACCTACAAAAATTGTAAAAAACTTCTACAAATTTCTTTCGACTAGTTTAAAATAGATTTTAAACTTGTAAAAACTGAATAATATGTGAAAAATATGGGCTTAATTCTTCCAGATTTGAACTCACCCATGTTTCTTTGACATATATACAGTTTTATTAATTCAAGTTGATTGGTTTAATTTTTTTTAACAAATTTGTATATTTTTGTTAATAACTCATAAGCCACTCAACAGTTGTAAATGAAACTTGGTATATACAGTATGTCCCATTTAGAGGTGCCACCATTGGGATCTCGAGAACTATAAGATATACGATGTCGGTTAAATGGAACTTTTTGTGCGCCTTTAAATTTAATACAAAATAAGGCAAAAATAATAATTTTGAAGGCAAAACAAATAATTATTTTTTTGAGACTAAAATAAGATATGGGTTCCATTTAAAAAAAATATAAGTTTGTGTTATATCTCGAAAATTTACGGATATAAAAATTTATTTTGTACGCCACTGGTTAGTTAATAAAAATATCTATCTTTTATATTTGAAACGTTTTTCTCAATTACTAATAGTTTAGAAGTTATTTACAAAAGAAAAAAATCAACAATAATCAGTTTTTCGTCATTATCTAGTGCCCTATGAGAATATTTGGAAAAACAAAAGCACATCTGAAATGGCCTCCTAAAGGCGCACAAAAAGTTCCATTTAACCGTCATCGTATCTCTTATAGTTCTCGAGATCCCAATGGTGGCACTTCTAAATGGGACACACTGTATATAGTGGTGGACAAAAGTATGGAAACTTTCAAATATAGAATACATTCACAAGAAATCTTTTGATATTGACTGTACGATTTAAGAGAAATAACATATACTCGTTTTTTCGGTGGACAAAAGTATGGAAACATTTTAAATATATGATTTTAATTGTCTTACTTTCAGTTGTATTTTGTCATTTATTTAGTAAGTTGATGTTAAGATGGCTAGAAATAAATATTTTTCCGACGACTTACGAGAAAGGGTAATACACCTTCATAAAGGTGGTGTGAAACAGTGCAATATTTAAAAAAAATAAAAAATCAGTAAAAGTGGCCTATCAAAGATTTTGAAAAAAAATCTCAGTATAGAAGTGTTAAAATTAATATAAAAGTCGGTGGTCCAAGAAAACTAGTGCTAGAATTAACAAAAACCATTCAGCGTCTATCCGTAAATGATCCTACTTTATCATCAAGTGAACGTTCTGCAAAAATTCGGGAACAATTTCATGTAGATTTAAGTGATCGCACTGTGATAAGATGGCTATGTGATGTAGGATTACTAGGAAAAATAGCCGTTTAGAAACCTGTACTATCAAAGAAAAACAGGAGGGTCAGAATTGCATTTGCTGAGGAACACTCATCGTGGACGAGTGAAAAATGTCAAACTGTCCTTTGGAGCGATGAAAGCAAGTTCAAGATGTCTAACATATTGACTCCCGTCGGAACCAAATATTTTGAACGCAGGCCGATATCTCGTTTTGTTCTCGAGATATTTAGATTTAAAGTTTTGCTCAAAACTGCCTATTTTTGGGTATTAACCCAAAAATGGGTCGAGATTTGAATTTGGCGACATCACCATTCGATTCTACCGAGAAAAATACATAAGTATAGCAATTTTCATAATTTTTGTACAACCGGTTCATTTTTTATGAATACAAACTTGAAAACCCTGAAAATGGCCAAAATCTGAACAAATCGTAAGGGGTACACCTTAGATTTTTGCGATTTTTTGCCATTTTCAGTTATTTTGATTTAGAGATTGTATGCGGTGTTCAAAAATTCTGAAAATTGGTGTACTTATGTAATTTTGCCCATAGAATCGAATGATGTCGCCAAATTCATATCTCGGCCCACTTTTGGGTTACTACCCAAAAATTGGCAGTTTTGAGCAAAACTTTGAATCTAAATATCTCGAGAACGAAAAGAGATATCGACCTGCGGTTTCAAAATCAGCGCATTGAGAAGTATCTAGATACATAAAAATTAGATATTTGAATTTTTTTAAGTTTTTGTCTAAATGTGGGCTATATTGTCTTTTGGGGCAATAATTCAAAAATGGGTAGAGATGTAAACTTGGTAGTAATATTTGATTGTAAAGAGAATGTTACGTAAGCGTACGCATTTTTAGAGTATTTATACAGGGTTAGTTAAAAGTATGGAGACAGACAAAATTATTTCCAATAAAGTTGTCGGTTACAATTTTATCATTAAAAACAAATTAATAACTAAGTAAATTACATCGCTCGAGTTTGTTTATCGCTTCGCTTTTGTCTATCTTAGATGTACCTACTATTCGTAAATACTTGAACCGGTGTTTTTCCTTGTAAAAATGTTATTAAAATAAATTGAAAAACAAAAAACAAACATACTGTCGTAGAGAAAAAAAAAACACTCTATCGAATGGTAGAGTAAAATTAATAGGTTCCCATTTAAAAAAATTACGCGGACAAGCGTAACTCAAAAACAATTGAAGAAAAATAAAATTCAAGTATTCTCAAATGTAGATCAAAATTTCTTAAAAAACTTTTGTATTGAACATAATTTCCTAAAATGAATATTAACGACAATAAATCGCCATCTCCATACTTTTAACTAACCTGTATATGAGATACATAATGCATATTCATGTGATAATTTTATTGGATTTATAGAATATTTTCCAACGAACTGTCTATGTAATTTGTAAAAAAATGTATTATGTTCGTGTTAGAATTTTACTGGATATATAGAATCTTTTTCAATGAACTTTTGGTATGGGATTTGTACAAAATACATCAAATTAACGGAAGGTCTTGTGCTGGCCACAACAGATTTTTTAGTTTTAAGTCTATATTAAAGTAGTAGAAAGAATTTTGTAGAAATTTGTGTAGATTTTCATAATTAGTCGAAAATGTTAACCGATCGAATTATTATGAGTTTGGGCTCGTAAATAGAAACAATTTAGAAAGTATTGAAAGTTTCACATTAACAAATATTTTACTGCATGATTTTTTGCAAAAGTGAACACTTTAGCAATTTAAATAACTATTAATATAGTTGAAACATTGTTTAAACTTACTGTTGATATTAATTCGCAACAATATAGAACACTAAATAAATTTATTTTAACGTATTTTATCTTTAACTGTGCACTAGTGGTAGATGAAAATATGATATTCCACGCACTAGAGAGATAGAACTGTTTCAGCTAATCATTCAACTTTAATAGTATTGGCTAGTAACTAGATTTGAACTAGTTAATTTTTATTCTACGATTCGACTCGTAGATTATAAAGTATTGTTGCATTAACAACAAATAAATATTAGCTGTTCCAACCAAATAAATAAATATATTTAATAATGACCACAGAAATATAAAATAAGAGATAAATATAAATATCCACTTACATTTGGTGATTTCTTACTCTCTGAGCCGCTAGGATTCTGTTCTTTGCTCTTTTAAATTTGTATCTCGACTTTGAATATCATTTAAAATGGTTTGGAACACTGCAGATTCGATGATTTCTACTGAAAAGAAAATAATTCATTGTAACATACAATAAAATTATCATTTCGAATGACAATATATTTGAGAAAGAATATTGATAAAAATAATTTATACATATAGTTTAAATATTGTTTAAACTTACTGGGTGAGATTCAGTGGGTTGTATTAGCGTGTTTTAAGCTAAAACAGTCCTTTGTCAAAAATATTTTGGCAACTTTGTAATACCTGTCAGAAAAAAGTGAGAGACCAAAGGATCAAATAAAGAAAAAAATATTATTAACAGAAGTAAGAAAAAAGGACAAATGTCAAAACTGATCAAAACGAAGGTTGAGATATTTTAAAATTCATTAACATTGAGGTATGAAATATTTGACACATAAAATTTGACATATTTCTAACCTAATTTTGCAATAATGAGTTTCCTTTTACACCTTCCATTTACAATAATACTTCTTCATTTGACTAAAGGATATCTGTATTACTTTTCCATGTGGTAAAATTTCTAAATCACAATTGAATCTCATTGATACATGTGGAAAATATTACAATGTTGACATATACCTAATACAAGATTTAATACAGACCTTAATACAACCCACTGAATTCCACCCACTATTATTATTAATTTGCAACAATATGAAACCCCAAATACATGTATTTTGAATGAATAAAATTACACTTACAAATCAAGTACATATTTTGTTCGTTTTAACCTTCAAACTTTGCACCAGGGCCGCGTCAAGCCTAAGGGGCGGCTAATTAACTGAATTTTTATAAATAAGTTATCAAAGATAGGTTAAACCGGCAAATTTTAAGGGGTAGTAAATTTCATTTAAATTAACTCATATAATAAACTACGGGCGGTAAATCATAAAAATGTCTTTGTACCTACTTTTATTTAGAAATGAGTAACCCTTTTTATTCGTAACAGCGCGACAATGGCTGGTAGCACAAGCCTTGCTCTAACTAAAACGCTGTTTTAAGAAATGTCAAAGTCAAATTTCAATGTTTAATTTCACCCTTATGTGCAAAGAACTTCCTGAATTTCTGTTGTCCGCTCCTTTAAAATTCTAGTTCAACTTTGGATATCATTTTAAATATCTGGATACAAGATTTACTTATTTCTGCTACCGTAATCGCTGCATACTCTGAAAAGAAAATAAATACGTTGTAGATAATACAGAATAAAAATATTATTCTGAATGATATTTATCTGCACGAGACAAAATAATAATAGATGGTTAGACACAGTGGCGGATCCAGCCAATTTTCTCAGGGGGGCATTAGGGATGTAAGAAAATAAAACCTAGAAATAATTTATTTTATATCTTTAATTTAATTCGAATATTTATATAAAATTAAACTATAATAAAGTTTTAAACAATTAAACAAAATTATATTCAGAATTTCACTTACTTTCACATAAAAAACTCATACTTATGATTTTATAGAAACGTAGATTAGTTTAAAATCACTGTTGATCCGAAGATGCTACTGTAATAGCGAAACTATAGTCATTCACAATAAAACAAAACCAAGTTGTTAAACTAAAAACCAAGTTATTCAATCCTTATCTAATTCAACCCTTTAAAATGAATACAAAATTTTACTATGTCAGAGCAGAAACAATATAAGAAATTATTACTAAATTGAAAGAAAACAAACACAAAAGAAAACGAAATTATTATTATATATATATATATATATATTTAAAACAAATTCTTAGGGGGGGGGGGGGGGCAATTGCCCCGTGCCCCACGCTGGATCCGCCACTGGTTAGACATGTTCGAACGAAGTAATTTTTACCAGATGTAAAAATAATAATACATTTTTACCTTTCGTTAAAAGAGGTATTGGGATTCATGCTAAAAATCGCATATCCAGATTTTACTGTACAAGCACGATTTAAGGTCCCTAGAATCCGATTATAACATTTTTACGATATGTGTGTGTGTGTCTGAGTGGATGTGTGTGTGTGGATGTGTGTGTGTGTGTGTGTGTGTGGATGTGTGTGTGTGTGTGTGTGGATGTGTGTGTGTGGATGTGTATGTGTGTGTGGATGTGTGTGTGTGGGTCTATCTAGTACTCAAGTTTTCGAGCAGTTTAGAAGATTTAAAGAAGGAAGAAAAGAGATCGGAGACGATTAGCGCCTCGGCCATGCATTGACATTGCTTTTTTTTCGAAATGCGAGTGATTGTTCACATGGATTGGATGCCTGAGGGTCATTTCGTTAACCAAGCATATTACAAGAAGGTTTTGATAACCCTTCATGCACGGGTGAGAAGAAAAATGGCTAAAATGTGATGGATTCTCCATGAAGACAACGCGCCGGAACAAAACGCCCTGTCCGGCAAGACATTTTTGACGAAATACAAAATCACCGTGTTGGTACATCAACCGTACTCACTTGATCTAGTGCCATGTGACTTGCTTTTATTCCCAAATTGTACTTCTGCGTTAAAAGGCACCAAATTCGGGGCCAAGATGTAGTTATAGAAAAGCGGCAGAGTTTATGAACAACCTAACAAAAAAGGCCTGCATGCATTGCTTCCAACAATGGAATATTCGCATCGGGCGGTTTAGGCTTCGGGGAGGAGAGCACATTGAAGATAACAATATTTGTTTTGTGTAATTTTATACATTGTCTATGTTCTAAAATCAATCTTGTTATTTAATTGCCACACCTCGTATTTCGACCTGGATTATATAATTTTACTACATACTTATTTGATTATTTGATATTATCTACACTAAAAATTATTAAACTTTTATATTTTCATGTTTCAAGTCTATATTTCTAATGATTATATAATCGGCAAACTACTAGAAAATACATAATTTATTTTACAATAAAATATTTTAAACGATTTAAACTTACCAAATGCATAGTTCACAACACAAAATTAATAATTACAAGCTTTTCTGTGTTTAAAAACATTTAATTTTAGCTAAAACTATTTTTATTTGTAAACTTGTACAATCGATACAGACTCAGACACTAACCATAAGTTATGTGTTATTTAACATTAAATTTCATACGTTCAAACTATTTTAACATCCGAAACACATATTTTATGGTTTAAAATTACTAATTATACACTTTTCCATTTTCAAAAACGTTTAAAACATTAAATTTTCATCTAAAACTTTCACACGCGTCATTGTCTTTGTCTACAGCCGGCCATTTTGTGTTTGTGTTCTCGTGTTAAACGCTGGAGGTCACATATAGTTGGAGCAACTTAAAAATGATTTTTGTGCCGTCACAATGTTAAATCTACATAAGATGTCATCGTCACATATATTTGACTGCACTATATATTGATAGTTCAAGCGTTTTAGCACGGATGGCGTTACTGGTATTGTAACAACTAAATTTTATTGAAATACGAATTATTCAAATTACCAATCAATTAAAAAGATATTAATTATTTCTGAAGTATTTAATGTGTTAATGTAACTTTTGATATTAGTCATAATCTAGTTAATAGAGATTTTTATGCACGGACGTATCATAATTTGACAATTATACACGAATTTCTTAATAAACGTCATTTTATAACCTACAATTTAAACAGGCAACATGAAAAGTTTTTATTACAAATCGAAATTTTTTATATTCTTTACTGAAAAACGAAAATTAATTTTGTGATATTTATGTGGAAAGCACGGAGATACACAAAATAAAACTCAAATGAAATAACTAATAAACAAACATTAAACTGTTGTTCTCCGCTTTCATAGCAACACTAGATACTGGATGTTCGAGGACAAATTCTTTTCGATACAATTTTCTAACGCTCATAATTTGAAAATTTTCGTCCGTGCATAAAGTTTTGTATGTACCACGGGCGTAACTTGCTTTTATGGCCTTTGACGTGTTTTTATCCCTCGGCTTACGCTTCGGGCTCAAAATCCCGCCGCAGACCATTTCGGAATGCATTATTTTCGTTATTTCTTCAATCTTCTTTAAGTTCAAGTAAATGAAAGATTTTTTTTTTTTGATACATTGAAAAAAATGTTTATGATAAATATTGTAGTAGATAGTTTAAGAATTTTATAAATGTTTTACTTTCGAAAATCAATAGAGTAGTTATCAAAAATCTTGTTTTGAAATTTTTGATCAATCGCCATTTTGTCATTTGAAAAAATAAAAAATAATTGTTAATGCCAAATGTTTTAGAGAGAGCCGAAAAGTAATTATGAAAAAAAAAAACTATTTCAATAGTCCTTAACATAAGAGAGTTATGACGATTTTTGGAAAGAAAAGAACTCCAATAATTACGAATAGGGGCACCAAACCAAAAATTGGAACTAAGAAAAGTTGTTTGTTTTAATAAGTTCTAACCATTTTCGAGTGTAACGACTTAGTATTAACACCCTGTATAATTATGAATAATAAGTCACAAAAATGAGCCTGTTTCACATTTTTCAAAAACTATTCTAAATGGAAGTCTATGCAATAATTTTCTTAGTAATAATTTTTATTTTAATAATTTCTTGTTATTTATGGAAATAATTAAATAAAAAGATTGGCGTCCTGAAAAACTACCCCCCACTCCTGTGACGTAGAAGTACATACATTTCCATCACCTACGTTCTACGTTTATTCATATTATTTATATAAATAAACGTAGGCTTATAGTTCGTCACATGTTAATAAAAAATCTTTTAATTTGACATTTGACGCTGACATTGCTCATTGTAAATGAATAATAATTACACTCAAAATAAGTCGGACAATTTACCGAAGGTTGATAGCTGGATGGTGGCTGAATTTATATCAGAGAACGATTGTTTTACTGCTACCGAAATAATGGGTGTCAAAGATTTGAGACAAAATAAAATATAAAAACTGAATTTACTATATAAATTGATAATATATTTTACTTCAAGGTTCTGGTCATGATTCTTACATTGAATCTGCTATAGGATATGTAGATCTATGTCGAGAAAAAATAACAATTTTTCTGACATTATCAGCTCTTCGACCTACTGCTTCTAGCAACAATTTTCTTTTCATCGCATCTTTTGACAAATTTATAAACTCGATAGTACGTTTGTTCCTAACTGTATTTTTGTAAGAAGGCACAATATAATATCGTAAATTACTCATTTTATTTTGAAGTTTGTATTACCTACATTTTATACAACTTGAACCAATCTAAAAAATTGACATTTGTTTGACAACTTTGACAATACACTTGTAAAATATCTAAAAATATCTAAAGGATATTTCGTGATATTTTCAAATTTGGGGCTCTTTAAAGATCAATATCTTTTAAAATTTAATACTTAGAAGTCATATAAAAATTCTTGCAACAGCCCTATTCCACCGCGAACTTTATTTATGGAAATTATGAATGAAAATTTTTATATTTTCTAATAATTTTTACATTAATATGTTTAGAATTAGTTTATATTTGATAATTAATAGGAAAAAATAACATTTATTTTTTTCGCAACTACCCTATTACATTATTATTATTACAAGCAGAAATGTCAAAAAATCAGAACCATATTAACCATTTTAAAATCATTTCAAATCCATGAAAACAAAAAAAAAAACACCAAAAAATGCATTCCTACCTTGTAGCGTCTTCTTGAACGTCCTATTTTGTATCACCATGTTTTAAATATTTCAGCAGCCCTCAAGATTTAATTTGGATCTTTCTTCAGCAGAAAGTTCTGCCAACATTTGATAGAAAATATGGTAGTTTTTTTGTCCCCAAATGGTCTAATAACGCGAGTTTGACCCAAGAAATAACAGTGGATTTTAGTGCAATATAACGCACTATCAGTCATTTGAAGGCGCTAAATTCTCCCTGAAAAGATGAAATAATAGCTACTATAAATTTAAAATATGAAGCATGCAAGTTTAAACAATAGTTTGTAGCAGTTTTCGAATTTTGATGTAAAAATTATTGATATAGCGATCTGTCTAGATGTTTTATAATACGACGAATAATTTACGGCCGTATTGTAATACGAATATTTGCATATTTTCGTTTGCAATTTTCCTAAATACAAGCCCAAACTCATAATAGTTCGGCCGATTTATATTTCCAACAAACAAGTTATAAATCCTACACAAATAGTGAGAAATTTCTACAAATTTCTTTTGACTAGTTTAAAATAGATTTCAAACTTACAAAAACTGAATGTTATTCAAGTATTCCGCTATTTTATATTAGGTTACATCGGCTTTATTAGTAATATCAGCTTTAAATCTATTAGGCATTATAGCCCTGCACATTTTCCTGTGAGTATTGTCCCATATGTCTTGCAAAGTAGGTTTTACTGTACGCACTTCATTTTTTCGAAGTTGTTTTTCATTATACCGAAAGTAAAGGGTCTCGGTAGAAGCTAAATCTGGACTAGAAGATGACCCTTAAAATATAGGTCGAACTGTAATCACCAGTTATTTGGTCCACAGTTTTAAGTCTATATTTAAAGTAGCCGAAAGAATTTTGTAAAAATGTCTAACCATTTGTGCAAATTTTATAATTTGTTGTAAATGTAAACCGGCCGAAATATTTTACAGCATGATTTTTGCCAAATATAAACTCATTATCAACGAAAATAACTATTGACATAGTTGAAATATTCTTTAAACTTACTATTATTAATAATTTGCATCAATATGAAACACCAAATACATGCTTATGGCTTATGGCCGGTTTTATAAAGAAATTTAATCTTCACTTAAAATTTACTTCTACAGTAAATTTAATGAAATGAAAAAATGCAACGCGTTTTTTTTTGACAGCAATAATTTAATTGTCATAAGAACAGAAGAACCGATTCGAATTTGTTCATTTCATTAAAATTACTTGACAACTAAATTTTAAGTGAAAATTAAATTTCTTTATAAAACTGGCCCTATATTAAATATTTAATGAAAGCTAGCCCTTAGGAAAAAATTACCGCATGATTTTTGCAAAAATAAACACATTATCAACATAAATAACTACTAATATAGTTGAAATATTGTTTAAACTTTGTGACTGGTAGTATTTACTCAAAATTTTAGTCATCTTAACTAATTACCATGGCTACCATTTAAAAATACATTGGTATGATTAAAAAACAACTGAATTTGTTATTTTAGTCATAATTAATCACCCCTAATTAAGAGTAAATACTACCAGTTACTATTATTAATTTGCAATATGAAACACCAATACATTATATTTTAACGAATTTATATTTTTAAGTGCACAAAATACGCTTTTTTGTAAACTAAACCACGCTAAACTCGAATGCATATAATTATGCAAACACCTCAAAACACATATAAAATCAAGTAAAATATAACACTTACGTAATTTTCTCGTACAAATATATCGACATCAGTAATAATTATTATCTCAAGCGTTGAACTAATACTTTATCTCACTTTTCTACATGATTTTTCATACGTTTCCCAAGTTTTAACGAAGAAAATAAACGTTTTACTACACTAAAATGCGAGCCGGTCTCATAGCCATTTTTGTTCGACATGTGCCATGAACTGTGTTGATATTTACGTAATTTTCTTGTACAAATAGATCGACGCCAATAACAATTATTCTCTCAACGGATGAATTAACACTTTATATCACTTTTCTACATAATTTTTCTTATGTATCTCGACATTTAACGAGGAAAATAAACGTTTATCACAGCAAAGTGCAAGACAGCGTCTCTTCGCCATTTTGTTCCAACATGTTCAGTTGTGAAATGAACTACTACGTGATTCAAGTTTCAATTTATTTGGAAATAAATTATACAAAATGTAATATTTATTATGGAAAAAATTAATATTTAATGATTTTAATATAAATTTTGAATTTATTTATGTATTTCAGGCGTGGAACTATATTATTATAATATGTACACGTTGCTCATATGGATTTTGAATTTAGAACTTTTTACAAACAATTTTTCTCATATCGTTGTTACTTCTTAAGTTCCACTATGAAAATTTTTCATATGTCGGGAAAGATTCTGACTATGTTTAAATAGTTTATTGCACACTTCAAACTTATAGTCTCTTGTTTCACTATGAATTTTCATGTGGCTATGTAACTACAAATTATACACTTTTCCATTTTTTAAAACGTTTAAAATATTCAATTTTCATCTAAAACTTTAACACGCGTCATTGTCTTTGTCTACAACCGGCCATTTTGTGTTCTCGTCTCGTGTTAAACGCTGGAGATCAGTTGGAGCAACTTAAAAATGATTTTTGTGACGTCACAATGTTAAATCTACATAAGATGTCATCGTCACATAAATTTGACTGCACTATATATTAATAGTTCAAGAGTTTTAGCACGGATGGCGATACTGATATTGTAACAACTAAATTTTTTGAATACGAATTATTCAAATTACCAATCAATTAAAAAAATATTAATTATTCTGAAGTATTTAATGTGTTAATGTAACTTTTGATATTAGTCATAATCTAGTTATTAGAGATTTTTATGCACGGACGTATCATAATTTGACAATTATACACGAACTTCTTTGACATAAACGTCATTTTATAGCCCGCGGGTCTCATTATAGCCCGCCTGGCTATAATGAAACGTCAAACCAAATTATAACCTACAATATAAACAATTTAAACAGGCAACATGAAAAGTTTTTATTACAAATCGAATTTTTTTATATTCTTTAATGAAAAATGAAAATTAATTTTGCGATATTTATATGGAAAGCACGGAGATACACAAAATAAAACTAAAATGACATAACTAATAAACAAACATTAAACTGTTGTTCTCCGCTTTCATAGCAACACTAGATACTGGATGTTCGAGGACAAATTCTTTTCGATACAATTTTCTAACTCATATAATTTGAAAATTTTCGTCCGTGCATAAAGTTTTGTATGTACCACGAGAGTAACTTGCTTTTATGGCCTTTGACGTATTTTTATTCCGCCGCAGGCCATAAAAGCCTCCTTACGCTCTTAATACATAAATAACTATTACCCTACAAAAATTATATTGTAAAATGACTAGTCGTTTTTTACCTTCCGTCACCTTTAGGTAAGGAAGGTATTGTCTTTGGTAAAAAAATTCGGTAGTGAGTTTTTAATGTATAAGCACGTTTCAGGGTCCCTACAATACGAATTTACTATTTTTAAGATGATGTCTGTATGTATGTGTGTGTGTGTGTGTGTGTCCGTGTGTGTGTGTGTGCGTGTGTGCGTGTGTGTGTATGTGTGTCCGTGTGTGACAATTTTTTCTCCGACGATAACTCCAATACTACAGTTCTAAAAATTATAATTCTTTCGTATTCCTCTTCTGTACATCCATATGAAGAGTTGATTAGATTTTGGTTATAATTGATCCACCGGAAGTACCCTTATTTGAAGTTTTTAACAGTTTTTCTTAAAAAAACGCAGTTAAATATTATTTTTTGACATTTTGTTATTATATTTATTAAAGAAAATACTCTTCTCTATATGGTTTGATTATTCATTTTCCTTCATATTCAATAGATGTAGAGTTAAAGCATTATAAAGAAATTAATTTTCAAAAATTAGTCAGCTTTGTTATTTATCATGGAAACAGCTGACATAATTATTCAAAAAAATTTAATTGACAGATGTCAGTTGCAAGTGCAAAACTAAATATGGAAAAAAAGTATATAGGATCTAAAATTGATATGTCATAGTATTGCTCGCAATTGACACGCAGAGAAAGGCCAAAGAGAAGATGGAAGGACATTACTTAGTGCAGTTTATGTTATAATTTTATTGGATTTATAGAACCTTTTTAAATGAACTTTTCGTATGGAATTTGTAAAAAATAGTATGTGTTTTAACATGATATTATATAGAATCTGTTCCAAGGACCTTTTGGTATGGGATTTGTACAAAATACATGGAATTGACGGAAGGTCTTGTGCTGGCCACAACAGATTTTTTTTTGATAGATTGAAAAATATGTTTATGACAAATATTGTAGTATATAGTTTAAGGATTTTATAAATGTTTTACTTTCGAAAATCGATGGAGTAGTTATCAAAAATCTTGTTTTGAAATATTTGATCGATCGCCATTTTGTCATTTGAAAAAATAAAAATAATTGTAAATGCTAAATATTTTATAAAGCCGAAAAGTAATTATGAAAAAAAAACTCTTTCAATAGTCCTTAAAATAAGAGAGTTATGACGATTTTTGGAAAGAAAAGAACTCCAATAATTACGAATAGGGGCACCAAATCAAAAATTGGAACTAAGGAAAGTTGTTTGTTTTAATGAGTTCTAACCATTTTCGGGTGAAACGACTTAGTATTAACACCCTGTATAATTATGAATAATACGTCACAAAAATTCCAGCGTGAACTTTATTTATGGAAATTATGAATGAAAAGTTTTATATTTTCTAATAATTTTTACATTAATATGTTTAGAATTAGTTTATATTTGATAATTAATAGAAAAAAATAACATTAATTTTTTTCGCAACTACCCTATTACATTATTATTATTATTACAAGCAGAAATGTCAAAAAATTAGAACCATATTAACGATTTTAAAATCATTTCAAATCCATGAAAACAGAAATAAAACACCAAAAAATATATTCCTACCTTGTAACGTCTTCTTGAACGTCCTATTTTGTATCACCATGTTTTAAATATTTTAGCAGCCCTCAAGATTTAATTTGGATATTTCTTCAGCCGAAAATCCTGCTAACATTTGATAGAAAATATGGTAGTTTTTTTTTAATAAGTTGAGTTTGATCCAAGAAATAACAGTGGATTTTAATGCGATATAACGCACCATCAGTCATTTGAATTTCAATAAATTGTCTCTAGAAAGATAAAAATAATACGTAATATAAATCTAAAATATGAAGAATGCAAATTTAAACAATAGTTTCCAGTAGATATCGAATGATTTTGATGTAAAAATTATTGACTTAGCGATCTGTATAGATGTTTTATAATACGCCGAATAATTTACGGCAGTATTGCAATAACGAATATTTGAACATTTTCGTCTGCAATTTTTTTAAATACTAGCCTAAACTCATAATATTTCGACCGGTTTATATTTACAACAAACAAGTTATAAATTCTACACAAATGGTGACAAATTTCTACAAATTTCTTTCGACTAGTTTAAAATAGATTTCAAACTTACAAAAACTGAATGTTATTCAAGTATTCCGCTATTTTATATTGGGTTACATCGTCTTTATTAGTAATACCAGCTTTAAATCTATTAGGCATTGTAGCCCTGCACATTTTCCTGTGAGTATTGTCCCATTTGTCTTGCAAAGTAGGTTTTACAGTACGTACTTGATTTTTACGAAGTTGTTTTTCATTATATCGAAAGTAAAGGGTCTCGGTAGAAGCTAAATCTGAACTAGAAGATGACCCTTAAAATATCGGTCGAACCGTAACCACCAGTTATTTGGCCCACAGTTTTAAGTCTATACTTAAAATAGCCGAAAGAATTTTGTAGAAATGTCTAACCAATTATGCAAATTTTATAATTTGTTGAAAATGTTAACCGGCCGAAATATTATGAGTTTGAGCTCGTAGATAAAAATCTCGATAAAAACAAATAATTTATAAAGTACTGAAATATAAACTTATAATCAACGAAAATAACTATTGACATAGTTGAAATATTCTTTAAACTTACTATTATTATTAATTTACATCAATATGAAACACCAAATATATGTATTCTAATTTATACACTTATTGAAAACTAGACCTTAGAAAAAAATTACCGTGATTTTTGCAAAAAATAAATACATTAGCAACATAAATAACTATTAATATAGTTGAAAAATTGTTTAAACTTACTATCGTTTTTAGATTTCCAACAATATGAAACACCAAATACATGCTTATGGCCGATTTTATAAAGAAATTTAATCTTCACTTAAAATTTACTTCCACAGTAAATTTAATGAAATGAAAAAATGCAACGCGTTTTTTTGACAGCAATAATTTAAATGTCAAAAGAAAATTTTAAGGAAGATTAAATTTCTTTATAAAAGCTAGCCCTTGGGAAAAAAATTACCGCATGATTTTTGCAGAAATAAACACATTATCAACATAAATAACTATTAATATAGTTGAAATATTGTTTAAATTTACTGGACTGAATTCAGCACTCTTCACTATTGTAGTGATCGTCTCTAGTAACCACGGAAATAGCTTGCATGTTTTTCTAATTAATGTATTATTATTACATAAGTCTCTCTTTATTTTGTTATTTTTAGAGTGCTGAATTCAGCCCACTATTATTAATTTGCAACAATATGAAACACCAAATATATTATATTTTTAAGTGCACAAAATACGCTTTTTTGTAAACCAAACCACGCTAAACTCGTATGCATATAATTATACAAACACCTCAAAACACAAATCAAGTAAAATATAAAGGAAAATAACACTTTGCAGCATATTTCCAATTTTTATACATAAATAAAATTCTACTCACGATTCCAACATTGTAGTTCGCCAGTAACATTTACGTAATTTTCTCGTACAAATATATCGACTTCAGCAACAATTATTATCTCAAACGTTTAACTACCACATTATCTCACTTTTCTACATAATTTTTCATACGTTTCCCAAGTTTTAACGAAGAAAATAAACGTTTTACTACACTAAAATGCGAGCCGGTCTCATAGCCATTTTTGTTCGACATGTGCCATGAACTGTGCTGATATTTACGTAATTTTCTTGTACAAATAGATCGACGCCAATAACAATTATTCTCTCAACGGATGAACTAACACTTTATATTACTTTTCTACATAATTTTTCTTATGTATCTCGACATTTAACGAGGAAAATAAACGTTTATCACAGCAAAGAGCAAGACGGCGTCTCTTCGCCATTTTGTTCCAACATGTAGTTGTTGTGAACTACTACGTGATTCAAGTTTCAAGTTTCAATTTATTTGGAAATAAAATATACAAAATGTAATATTTATTATAGAAAAATTTAATATTTAATGATTTTAATATCAATTTTGAATTTATTTATGTATTTCAGGCGTGGAACTATATTATTATAATATGTAAACGTTGCTCATATGGATTTTGAATTTAGAACTTTCTACAAACAATTTTTCTCATATCGTTGTTACTTCTTAGTTCCACTATGAAAATTTTTCGTATGTCGGGAAAGATTCTGACTATGTTTAAATAGTTTATTGCACATTTCACACTTATAGTCTCTTGTTTCACTATGAATTTTCATGTGGCTATGTAACTGAGCACTTTGTGTAAATGATTTATTACATGAAGGGCATTGATATGCTTTAATTCCAATGTGAATTTGGTTATGTTTGACTAGATTACTGCTAGATGCAAATTGTTTATTGCATTTTCCACACTTATAGTCTCTTATTCCGCTGTGAATTTTCATATGGTCGTTTAAATGAGCCTTGTGTTTAAATGATTTATTACATATAGTACAATGAAATTCTCTAATTCCTTTGTGTATCTTCATAATATGTACTGTCAACCTTGATTTCCACGTAAAACTTTTATTACATTCTGCACAACAAAAACGCTTTGAATTAGTATTTTCAGATTTCCGAATATCATTATTTATATTAATACTATTATCACATCCTTTATCAATCTGTTCATCATTATCACTTATACATTCTTCCTTCTTTACACTTTGCAAAACACTTTTATACAAATCACTGTCTACGGAAGTTTCTTCACACGGTTCTTCTTTAATATAAATTGCTTCTATATTTTGATCATTAGTTGTGGCTGTTGAACATTCTATGGTCTCTCTGTTGCTCTCCATTATTGCTTTTTGATCATTGTCTAAAAATAAATTCATAAATTAATCAAAAATCTTTCCGAATACATAATATTATAATAAAACAATCTTTACGTTAAAGTTCTTTATCATATAAACCAAAGATTTGGTAGTATATTTTTAAACCTACCAAATTTTAGACGAACTATTTGCTATTTTATTTTCAGGTTTTAATATGTTATGGAGGTTAGAATATATTTTGTATTAAAATTTGTAACATAGATGGCACTGTAGTATAAAGTTTGATTTACACAATTTTTACATTGTATAATTTAAAAACGTTCATTTTGTGTGAAATGCCTCTAGCAACTTTGGATTAATTTAAAGTACGTGCACGTCACAGACGTTCATGTGAAAATCAGCTAAGTGGAATGTTTCATGATCTCCCTGATTACTTCTTGATCAATATTGTCTAAAAACAAATTTCATAAATTAGTAAAAAATCTTTCAGAATATATAATGTTAAAATAAAACAACCTTTACGTTAAAGTTCTGTATTATATAAACCAAAGTTTTGATAGTATATTTTTATACCTACTAAATTTCACACGGACTATTTGCTATTTTATTTTTAGTTTTTAATATGATATGGAGGTTAGAATATATTGGTATTTAAGTTTGTAGCATAGATGGCACTGTACTATAAAGTTTGATTTACACAATTTTTACATTGTATAAATGGGAGAACGTTAAACTTTTGAATTATATAAACCAAAGTTTTGGCAGTATATTTTTAAACACACCAAATTTCACTTGAGCTATTTTGCTATTTTTTACCTCTCGCTAAGAGAGGTATTGGATTCATGCTAAAATTCACATATCCAGATTTTATTGAATAAGCACGATTTAAGGTCCCTAGAATCCGATTATATTTTTACGATGTCTGTATGTGTGTGTGTGCGTGTGGATGTTGGAATGATGATTCCTCAAAAATTATTCGGCTTAAGAGGCCTGCTTAACTATGAATTCCTCAATCTAACATTCCTGGGAAGAGCTGAAAATTTTAATAACAATTGGACAACCGGAAGTAGTAGTTTCTTAGAAATTTTTATTCCAAATATTGAAGAACATACAATTCTCCATCTAGTAGACTTAAAAAATTTATTATATCTTATATAGATTTACAGATAAAGACTATAATATATACATATAAAATAATCGGATGTAATACATCGCAGAGGCTAAGGCACTAAGGAAACCAGTTGACAAATTTAAATGTTTATAACATAGTTTGTAAATTACAGATGTCAGTGTCAAAAATCAACAGTTTTAGTGACATTCTGATAGCTTTTTCTGGGAAGAACATATAATCTTTCTTATTGTTTTATTAATTAAATATTTAAAATTGTAGGTAAAATGCATATATCCATCAGAAATACCGCCAATCTTGTTAATAAATTGGAAGAATATCTGATATTTAGGAACTTCCTCATACAATGGAAATTAGAATTGTATGTGTGCAGAAGACATGTTATATACAATAAAAACAATATTTAGGTAAAGTTCTGTAATTTTTTTGTTAAAAAACGACGGTTCGAAAGCGAAGTGCAATACAATACTTATATAAAATAAAATGGAAATGGCGAGAGGTATTGTGCTGGTAACAACAAATATATTTTTTTTTTTCATTAAAAACACAGTGGAACTATATTATTATATTATGTGAACGTTGATCATATGGTTTTTGAATTTAGAACTTTTTATAAACGACTTTTCTCGGGACGTTATTATTTCTTAGTTCCACTATGAATATTTTTCATATGTCGGGAAAGATTCTGTCTATGTTTAAATAGTTTATTGCACATTTCACACTTATAGTCCTTTGTTTCACTATGAATTTTCACGTGGCTATGTAACTGAGCACTTTGTGTAAATGATTTATTACATGTCGGGCATTGATATGCTCTAAATCCAATATGAATTTTGTTATGTTCCAATAGATAACTTCTACGTGTAAATTGTTTATTGCATTTTCCACACTTATAGTCTTTTATTCCACTGTGCATTTTCATATGGTCGTTTAAATGAGCCCTGTGTTTAAATGATTTATTACATATGGCACAATCATATTCTCTAATTCCTTTGTGTGTCGTCATAATATGTACTGTCAACCTGGATTTCCACGTAAAACTTTTATTACATAAAGCACAACAAAAACTCTTTGAACTAGTATTTTCATATTTCCGAATATCATTACTTATATTAATAGTATTGTCACATGCTTCGTCAATCTGTTCATCATTATCACTCATACATTCTTCCTTCTTTACACTTTGGAAAACATTTGTATAAAATTCACTGTCCACGGAAGTTTCTTCACGCGGTTCTTCTTTAATAAAAACTTCTTCAAAGTTTTGATAATTAGTTGTGGCTGTTGAATGTTCTATGGTCTCCTTGTTGCTCTCCATTATTGCTTCTTGTTCAATTACATATTGTCTAAAAATAAAATCCATAATTTAGTTAAAAATCTTTCAGAATATATATTAAAATAAAACAACCTGTATGTTAAAGTTCTGAAATACACAAACCAAAGTTTTGGTAGTATATTTTTAAACATACCAAATATCACACGACCTATTTGCCATTTTATTTTCAATTTTTTATGTTATGGAGGTTAGAATATATTGGTGTTAAAATTTGTAACACAGATGGCACTGTTGTAGTACAAAGATTGATTTACACGATGGGGTAATTTCATATTTTCTGATTTTTCTTGAAAAAATAGGTCAAATTAAATATGTAGGTGTATGATTTACATCTTACAAGTCTTTAGAATCAGAGGGATGATTTTTTAAAGTTGCTTTTAATTTCAAATATTTCAACGGCTATGACGATACGTCTTCACGGATACGACAGTTGAGCTCTACCGGTTTAATTTGGAACTATGATTGTTTGGTTTGGTATTTATTTAAATAAATGGTTTATTTACATACATATCTTATACTGCACTAGTACTTTTAAAGAAATAGAAAGTAATAATAATCTTCTCTCTTGTATATTTTGCTGTCAGCTTTCACAATTTTCATGTTGTAAAGCGTTGTTTACGTCGTAAGGCGGGAAACGCTGGATACCAAATATTTGCAATTTTTTATCTTCCATAAGAAGCCGAATTTAAAAAAATCTGTTGTGGCCAGCACAAGAGTTCTCGCCATTTCCATATTAGGCTATATAAGTATTGTATTGCACTTCGCTTTCGAACCGTCGTTTTATAACAAAATATTACAGATCTTTACTCAAATATGGTTTTTTATTGTATTTAAAATGTCTTCTGCACATATATAAGTCTAATTATATCTATTTTTCATTGCATGAGGAAGTTTCTAAATGTCAGAGATTCTTCCAATTCATTAACCAGATTGGCGGTATTTCTGATGTATATATACATTTTACCACAATTTTACCTATAATTTCAAATATTTAATTAATAAAACAATAAGAAAAGTTAAATATACTTCCCAGAAAAAGCTATCAGAATGTCACTAAAACTGTTGATATTTGACAATGACATGTGTCATGTTATAAACATTGGAATTTGTCAACTGGTTTCCTTAGTGCCTTGGCCTCTGCGATTAGTTTACTCTATAAATTATAGTGTCTTTATCTCTAAATCTATACAAGATATAATAAAACTTTTAAGTGTATTAGACGGAGAATTTTATGTTCTTCAATATTTAATAAAAAAAAAAACTCTAAAAAATTATATTTAGAAGAATTTTTTTAAAAAAACTACTACTTCAGGTTGTTCAATTGTTACCAAAATCTTTTCAGCTCTTCCCAGGAATGTCAGATTGAAGAAACTGCAGTTAAATATTTTTTAAGTCTTTTTAATTTCTATATATCACAATAAAAATTGTATATATCGAAATCGTAAAATATTATATATAGCGAAATTTTATATACATTACAGAAAAATTTATTTTGGCCCAAACAGCGCCTCATAGTATTGGGCTTCCAAATTATCAAGAGATGGCGCTGACGTCAAACGTCAAAATTCAAACGAATGGTACATTTTTCACTGGCTTCCATAAGAGTACAATTGGTGTGAGACCAATTTTCGTAGTTTTTAATTCAATTTGAGATGTAGTATAGTGTTTTTTTGTTAATTTCGGTAGAATTGAGTTTGATCTTTCTTGTAGTAACTTAGTGATAGTTTTAATATTTTAGTTAATAGGGTTAATTTTAATAAGTAGTTGTAGGTTAAGTTTATTTTAGTCATATTTTAACAGTAAATTGTTTTTTTTTAATAAAAAAATATTTGATTTCCTTTATTTAGATTATATTTCATTGCTGTAGTTGTACATATATTAATTTCTATCTACTTAGCCTTACTTTTATTTCATTGTTTTTGTTTACATGTACACTTCCCTCAGTTCAGAAATCTGCCACCAGTGGCACATTTTAATTTTGGAAGCCCAATAAAGATATGAACATTGAGCAAAGTTTTTTTTTTAAATTTAGAACTTTCCATAAACGATCTTTCTCGAGTCGTTGTTATTCCTTAGTTCCACTATGAATATTTTTCTTATGTGCGGTAAGATTTTGACTACGTTTAAATAGTTTATTGCATATTTCACACTGATAGTCTTTTGTTTCACTATGATTTTTCATGTGGTTACATAACTGAGCCTTTTGTGTAAATGATTTATTACATGTCGGGCATTGATATGCCTTAATTCCAGTGTGAATTTTCTTATGTTCGAATAGATAACTATTACGTGCAAACTTTTTATTGCATATTTCACACTTATAATTTTTTGTTTCATCATGAATTGCCATATGTTCTTTTAAAAACTTAGAATTTCCTGTTAATAATTTATTACATATCGGACACTTATATGTTGTTGTTCCATGGTGTTTGTGCATATGTCTGGAAAGATGACTACTTTGTATAAATTGTTTATTGCATTTTTCACACTTATAGTCTCTTATTCCACTGTGAATTTTCATATGGTCGTTTAAATGGGCCCTGTGTTTAAATGATTTGTTACATGTGGCACATTCAAATTCTCTAATTCCTTTGTGTGTCTTCAAAACATGTGTTGTCAAGTTTGATTTTTGCGTAAAATTCTTATTACATATTTCACAACAAAAACCTTTTGAATTAGTATTTTCAGATTTCCGAATATCATTATTTATAGTAATCGGGTTATCACATCCTTTGTCAATCTGTTCATCATTATCACTTATACATTCTTCCTTCTTTACACTTTGCAAAACATTTTCATTCAATGCACTATCCAAGGAAGGTTCTTCACGCGGTTCTTCTTTAATAAAAACTGCTTCAAAATTTTGATAATTAGTTGTGACTGTTGAATGTTCTATGATCTCCCTGTCATTTTCCATGATTGTCTAAAAATAAATTTCACAAATTAGTAAAAAATCTTTCAGAATACATAATATTAAAATAAAACAATCTTTACGTTAAAGTTCTGTATTATATAAACCAAAGTTTGATAGTATATTTTTAAACCTACTAAATTTCACACGAAATTTTACAAGAGCTGTTTTATTTTTAATGTTTTAATATTTAGTAAAGGTTAAAATATGTTGGTGTTTAAATTTGTATCATAGATGGCACTGTAGTATAAAGCATGATTTACACAATTTTTACGCACATTTTAAATGTCAGCCCGTTTCTACTATTTTTAAAAATTGTTGATAATTATTTGTGATCCTACCTGAAGTTTATACATATAGAAAAGGCCTTTACAATCAAGGAGAATTTCTTTCTTCGTATATTTAAAATTCTCCTAGATCGTAAAGGCCTTTTCTATATGGATAACTTCATCTAAACTGAAAGTGATATGTAATTTTAGAGTCTTTATTGTTATTCGTTAAGCCGTAATAATTTTTTTAATATTCTGTGACGTAGATATAAAGATGATTTTGTTCTCAAACAGTGGATTTCGCTAATATTTGAAGTCACATAAATTTATTTTTTCAGCACTTATAAAAATGTATAAATATGTTAAAATAACCCTTTTGGTAAATAATTGGAAATATGGGTGGATAATAAGTAATTTAATGTCATAATTAATAAAAATACTACGTATATATTATAGTCCAACATTTGATTACCACTGGTAGCCTATGTCATTCAACCTGTCTTTTACTTTCATACCAACGCTTGTAATCTGTCATGGCATCATAAATTTAAACTAGTATTATTTGGTTTATTTCTGTTGTTTTATTGTTGTTATTTTCTGCATTTATATACTTGCAAATGGATTCCGTATTTCAAAAAGGCGATAGCAGAAGGTTTGAAAGTAGTAAGAATTTGTAATAAAATAAATGTGTGACGTAGATATAGAGATGAGGAGATGGTAATGAAAACTCGATTATTTTAGAAACTAATAACAATGGGGTCATTTCACATTTTCTGATTAATTTTTTTCTTGCAAAAATAGGTCAAATTAAATATGTATGTGTATGGTTTACATCTTACAAGTCTTTAGAATCAGAGATATGATTTTTTAAAAGTTGCGTTTAATTTCAAATATTTCAACGGCTGACGACACATATTCACGGATACGACAGTCGAGCTCTACCGGTTTAATTTAGAACTATGATTATTTAGTTTGGTATTTATTTAAATAAATGGTTTATTTACATACCTTATACTGCACTAGTACTTTTAAAGAAATAGAGAGTAAAAATAATCTCTCTTGTATATTTTGCTGTCAGCTGTCACACATTTAGGTTAGGTTACTGTTTCATGTTGTGAAGCGTGTGTGTGTGAGAGAGAATTGTCTTTGTGTGAGTATGAATATGTGTCGTCACAAATTTAGTCCGTGTTTAAAAGCGCGAAAGTTTATTAGCAAATTTATGAATGAAAAGTCGCATATTTCAAATTATTTTCTATTAGTACATTTATTAAATGAGATGGATTTCATGATTTTATAAAAAAAATCGACAATTATTTTTTTTTAAATGACCCCATTTTTAAACTTTGATAGTCCTTAATATACAGTTTTAAGGTCTAGTTTTAATATAACTGACCCTTGTTCTAATTTGTTATTACGGTGGAGGACCCTATTGGATGATAGGTACAAAATAAATGTCTAGTTATTATTTTTTCTATCATTTATTTATCATTACAAACACATATACATACGTAAGGTTATGAACGCTGCTCATATGGTTTTTGAATTTAGAACTTTCTATAAACGATTTTTCACGGGACGTTTTTATTCCTTAGTTCCACCATGAACATTTTTTACATGTAGGAAAAGATTTTGCTTAAGACTAAATAGTTTATTGCATATTACACATTTAAAGTCTTTTATTCCACTATGAATTTTCATATGGATTTTTAAATTAGAATTTTGTATAAATGATTTATTGCATATTGAACACTTATATGCTCTAATACCAGTGTGAATTTTGTTATGTCGGAATAGATGACTACTTTGTGTAAATTCTTTATTACATATTTCACATTTATACTCTTTTATTTCGCTATGAATTTTCATATGGATTTTTAAATGATAATTTTGTGTAAATGATTTATCACATGTCGGACATTTATGTGCTCTTATTCCACTGTGAATTTTATTATGATTGTTTAGATCATTCTTAAAGGTAAATTCTTTATTACATATTTCACATTTATAGTCTTTTATTCCACTATGAATTTTCTCATGGACTCTTAAATAAGATTTAGTTGAAAATAATTTGTTACATGTAGCACATTCAAAATTCTTAATTCCTTTGTGTACCGTCATAATATGTACTGTCAAATATGATTTCCGCTTAAAACTCTTATTACATTCTTCACAATAAAAACCCTTTGAATTTGTATTTTTAGATTTCTGAATATCATTATTTATAGTAATCGGATTGTTACAATCTTTGTCAATCTGTTCATCATTATCACTTATACATTCTTCCTTCTTTACACTTTGCAAATCATTTTCATACAATTCACTGTCCATGGAAGTTTCTTCCAGCGGTTCTTCTTTAATAAAAACTTCTTCAAAATTTTTATAATTAATTGTGGCTGTTGAATGTTCCATGATCTCCCTGTTGCTCTCCATGATTGCTTCTTCATCAATTATTGTCTAAAAACAAATTTCATAAATTAGACAAAAATCTTTCAGAATACATAATATTAAAATAAAAAAACTTTTACGTTAAAGTTCTATATTATATAAACCAAAGTTTTGATAGTATATTTTTAAACTACCAAATTTCACAAGTGCTATTTGCTATTTTATTTTCTGGTTTTAATAAGTTATGGAGGTTAGAATATATTGGGATTAAAATTTGTAACATAGATGGCACTCGGCACTGTAGTAAAATAAAGTCACTAGATATATAAAGTACCGCAATTCATTGTACCAATGTGTCAGAGAGAGAAGAACGTTTTTTAGACACAATATGGCGGAATCAGGCCAATCAGGGTCTAGTTGTAGTTGGCTGTGCCTATAAAATTCACTATATCTGGGGACTTTAGCGTCAATGCTGTCATCATGTCAAACGACCCGAAGAAAATTAACCTTAATTGTATTTATTTTTTATTATTTTCTTTATAATTTTGATCAGTTATACTTTGTATTTATATGTATGCATATTATAAAAATTATGAACATAAAATCAACATTAATTAATTGATTCATAGATTTATTTCACTGCCGATTATTTTTCTTTGTAATAACGCACTCATTTCAAGATAATTCATTTTAAATTTGGCGCCGAACCTCGACACAATATGGCGGCCAATTGCGGTACTTTATATATCTAGTGACTTTATAGTAAAAAGCTTAATTTACACAATTTTTACATTGTATAATGGGGTAATTCCACCATAAGAAAAAAATCAATTTTACTTAAAGTTTGGCTCAATAAATAATAGTTAAAACAATGAAAACATTTTTTTAAATAATGACTTTACGAGATATTTCACATTTGCTAAAAGGGGAAATTGACGTCATACAATTTTTATCTTTCTCTCGTAGCGTACTCAGAGCAGTGTGTGTGAGAAAGACAAGTATAGGGGGAATGTGACGTTACACTGATTTCATGAAAATTAAATACTGTTAAACTAGGAACAATTAAGATATTTTAATACTATGAATTGCTTCAAAACTGAATGGAGTTTTATTTAAAATAATAAAAACATTTGAGTGAAATACCGCATTTAAAATTGTAAAATATGTGATTCGCCATTTTTTTTTTTTTTTTTTTTGATTAGTACAAATTTCAATCACTGAGATCAAACAACACGTTTATTTTTGTAGAAATACAAAATATTACAAAAACAATAAATAAACATGAACATATCTAAAAATTGTCAACTGTTAACATTACCAACTATCCTCAGATTTATGTTGGTATAAAATTTAAAAGAACTAGTAAAATTGCTGAAATATGTTTTCAAATGTAATACACAAGAAAATTGCGCAGCAAGAAGTGGTACAACTTCGTGTTACATAATTACTTGTGCAACAAGTTGCTGAAATGTAAAACGGAGTTAAATAAGAAAAAATATAAAAATAAAGAAAACAGAAAATAATTTTCAAAGTACATTAAAATTCCGCCAAAAATAAAGGCAGAAGGCCGTTTCGGCGCGTTACAAAAAAATAGTCTTGCTCTACTATCAAAATGGTTGAATAGGCAAGAATATTTGGAGTATTTGCGAATATCTAGGAAGATTATGGAGCAATTGAGTGATAGGTACACGAAATAAATATCGTTTTTACCTTCCGTAAAAGGAAGGTATTGTCTTTGGTCAAAAAATTCGTTGGTGAGTTTTTAATGAATAAGCACGTTTTAGGGTCCCTACAATACGAATATACCATTTTAAAGATGATGTCTGTATGTGTGTGTGTGTGTGTGTGTGTGTGTCCGTGTGTGTGTGTGTCCGTGTGTGTGTGTGTGTGTGTCCGTGTGTGACAAATTTTTCTCAGACGATAACTCCAATACTACAATTCTAAAAATTATAATTCTTTCGTATTCCTCTTCTGTACATCCATATGAAGAGTTGATTAGATTTTGGTTATGATCGATCCACCGGAAGTACCCTTATTTGAAGTTTTTAACAGTTTTTCTTAAAAAAACGCAGTTAAATATTATTTTTTGACATTTTGTTATTATATATATTAAAAAAAATACTCTTCTCTATACAGTTTGATTATACATTTGCCTTCATATTCAATAGATGTAGAGTTAAAGCATTATAAAGAAATTAATTTTCAAAAATTAGTCAGCTTTGTTATTTATCATGGAAACAGCTGACATAAATATTTTAATTGATAGATGTCAGTTGCAAGTGCAAAACCAAATATGGAAAAATGTATAGGATCTAAAATTGGTATGCCATAGTGTTGCTCGCCAGAGACACGCAGAGAAAGGCCAAAGAGAAGATGGAAGGACATTACTTAGTGTAGTTTATGTTATAATTTTATTGGATTTATAGAACCTTTTCAAATGAACTTTTGGTATGGAATTTGTAAAAAATAGTATGTGTTTCTATATGATATAATAATAATAATAATAATAATAATAAAAACTTTATTGACCAGAGTCAACGGCGGGGTTCAGCCAAAGGCTGATCTTCCACCCAACCAGTACATGTAAATTACAAAAAATAATAAAAAAAGTCAACATAAATACATAATATGAAAGTATATCACAATATGTCAAATAAGAAGATAAATTTACATAATAATTTAATATATAATATTATATAGAATCTGTTCCAAGGACCTTTTGGTATGGGATTTGTACAAAATATATCGAATTGACGGAAGGTCTTGTGCTGGCCACAACAGATTTTTTTTTTTCATTTTTGTCATTTATTTACCATTACAAATGCATATACGTAAGGGTATGAACGTTGCTCATATGCTTATTGAATATAGAACTTTTTCGGGTCGTTATTATTCCTTAGTTCCACTATGAATATTTTTCATATGTTGGGAAAGAGTCTTTCTATGTTTAAATAGTTTATTGCATATTGAACATTTCTTGTCTTTTATTTCACTATGAATTTTCATATGGGTTTTTAAACGATCATTTCGAATAAATGATTTATTGCATGTTGGACATTTATAGTCTTTTATTTCACTATGAATTTTCATATGGGTTTTTAAACGATCATTTCGAATAAATGATTTATTGCATGTTGGACATTTATAGTCTTTTATTTCACTATGAATTTTCATATGGGTTTTTAAACGATCATTTCGAATAAATGATTTATTGCATGTTGGACATTTATAGTCTTTTATTTCACTATGAATTTTCATATGGGTTTTTAAACGATCATTTCGAATAAATGATTTATTGCATGTTGGACATTTATAGTCTTTTATTTCACTGTGAATTTTCATATGGGTTTTTAAACAATGATTTCGAATAAATGATTTATTGCATGTTGGACATTTATAGTCTTTTATAGCACTGTGAATTTTCATATGGGTTTTTAAGTAAGAACTTTGATTAAATGACTTATTACATGTCGGACATTTATGTGCTCTTATTCCAGTGTGAGTTTTGTTATGTTTGTTTAGAGTTCTCTTATCTGTAAATTGTTTATTGCATATTTCACATTTATACACTTTTATTCCACTATGAATGTTCTCATGGACTCTTAAATAAGATTTAATTGAAAATAATTTGTTAAATGTAGCACATTCAATTTTTTTAATTCCTTTGTGTACCGTCATAATATGTACTGTCAAATCTGATTTCCGCGTAAAATTTTTATTACATTCTGCACAATGAAAACCCTTTAAATTAATATTTTTAGATTTCTGAATATCATTATTTATAGTAATTGCATTGTCATCTGCTTTGTCAATCTGTTCATCATCATCACTTATACATTCTTCCTTCTTTACACTTTGTAAAATATTTTCATACAATTCACTGTCCATGGAAGTTTCTTCCAGCGGTTCTTCTTTAACAAAAACTTCTTCAAAATTTTGATAATTAGTTGTGGCTGTTGAATGTTCCATGATCTTCGTGCTGCTATCTTCCATCATTGATTCTTGTTAAATTAACTAACGAGAGAAGATTCGTTTCATAAATAAAACATATGAACACGAGAACACTTTCTTCTTGATAAATATCTGTAACATAAATGTTCATAAATTAGTAAAAAAATCATTTCAAACTACATAATAATAATATAAAACAACCTTTAAATTAAAGTTCTGTATTATTTGTTTTTAAAACCTACCAAATTTCGCAAGAGCTATTTTATTTTTAACTTCTACGTTTTAATATGTAGTAAAGGTTAGAATAAGTTGGTATTTAAATTTGTGTCATAGATGGCACTGTAGTATAAAGCTTGATTTACACAATTTTTACGCATATTTTAATTATCAAGCCTTCTAGTATTTTAAAAATCACTAACCCAATTCATTAGATGGCGCTCACATTAGGAGTAATGTGTCATCTGATATTTTATTAAAATTTTAAGAAGATATCACAAACCAATGAAATAGCAAAATTTATATCCCATATAAACCAACGCCATTTTCTCTTGTGAAATGAAGTATACTATAGTATTCTCAACTGAAATAACCGATAGAGGCGCTGCAAGCATTTTCAATATGGCGGATGCATGACGGTAGGTGTACAATCTGTCACTGTCATATGATACAATTTATCTTGTGTTTCTTGAAAATGAAGCTAAATATTGTTCAGATATTTGACTTCTGATCATTCTAGGAATATTGTTGAAGGTATGATTGTATATAATGATCATTTACTACTGTATTTAAAATATTAATTTTGTAAACAGGCGAAGAAGTTCTGAATGCGAATCACATTATATTATGTGGAATTTTTTTTAATTTCTCCGTTGAGAAGGAATTTCTAAAAATTTAAATAATCATAAATATGTTTCAAATATAATTATTAATAATAATACCTGGAAGAATAAAGTCATTGGCTGGTAGCACAAGCCCTGTTTTAACTAAAACGCTGTTTTAAGAAATGTCAAATTTCATTATTTAATAATAAAAATAAATAATATCAAATTTATCAAAATATGATTTTTAAGCAGAACATAGTTTATATTCAAACAAATATTTTAAAAAAATCGTTCTATACGCATAAGGGTGAAATTAAATATTGAAATTTGAATTTGACAATTTTTAAAACAGCATTTTAGTTAGAACAAGGCTTGCGCTACCAGCCGCTGTCTTTAAAATGTCTTGAACATACTCTTATACACTTGGAAATTTGTTTTCCAGAACGTAAAACATACTTCCAAGCTTGAAATCTATCCAATGTTTGTTGAATGCCTGCATTTGTAGTAATAGTCGCTTTATTTTTACCTATTTTTGGAAAAATGTGGAAACTTAAATGAGTTTCCCTACTCATAAGCGAATGACACCCCTATACGCAACACATAATATTGCTTTTACCGCGTTTTGCAACATTCATTTTCGTATAAAAAAAATACTTTTAAAAAATGTATGCTAACATATGTTGCATTTGCTCGCACCTACCTTCATGCACTAGTTTAAAATAAAGTCACCAGATGTCATATCGATTCTCTACAGTTGTCAATATCATAGTCAGTAGGCAGAAAATATAAAGTATTATCTATTTGCTTTTCAAATACGGAAAAATATAAAACTAAATAAAATAGTAAATAATTTTTAAAGATTATTAAAATAGAGACGTAAGGCCATTTCGGCGCCCTACATTCAAAAAATAGCCTTGCGTATACTATAAAATGGTTCAATAGCCAAGAATATTGTTTGTAATATTTTCGAATATCTGGATGTGATAGAGCAATTGGGTGATAGGTATGAGATAAATATCTAGTTATTTTTTTACTTTTGTATCATTTATTTTTTCATTGCAACACATCAAGAACTTTCTATTAACAATTTTTTTCGGGTCGTTATTATTCCTTAGTTCCACTATGAATATTCTTTATATGTTGGGAAAGAGTCTTTCTATGTTTAAATAGTTTATTGCATATTGAACATTTCTTGTCTTTTATTTCACTATGAATTTTCATATGGGTTTTTAAACTATGATTTCGAATAAATGATTTATTGCATGTTGGACATTTATAGTCTTTTATAGCACTGTGAATTTTCATATGGGTTTTTAAGTAAGAACTTTGATTAAATGATTTATTACATGTGGGACATTTATATGCTCTAATTCCTTTGTGACTTATCATATGTCTTGATAAATTGCTTCTATGTGTAAATTGTTTATTGCATATTTCACATTTATACTCTTTTATTCCACCATGAATTTTCACATGGGCTTCTAAATGAGATTTATTTAAAAATAATTTGTTACATGTAGCACATTCAAAATTTTTAATTCCGTTGTGTATTTTTATATGCTTTACCAAGTATGATTTCCGCGTAAAACTCTTATGACATTCTGCACAACAAAAACCCTTTAAATTTGTATTTTTAGATTTCTGAATATCATTATTTATAGTAATCGGGTTGTTACATCCTTTGTCAATCTGTTCATCATCATCACTTATATATTCTTCCTTCTTTACACCTTGTAAAACATTTTCATACAATTCATTGTCTAGGGAAGTTTTTTCAAGCGGTTCTTCTTTAATAAAAATTTCTTCTTCCGTACTGCTCTTCATTATTGATTCTTGATTAATTAATTAATAAGTGAAGATTCGTTTCATAAATGAAACAGATGAACACAAGAACTCTTTCCAATTTGATAAATATCTGAAACATAAATTTCCATAAATTAGTAAAAAATGTTTCAGAATACGTAATGTTAAAATAAACAACCTTTTAGTTAAAGTTTTGTATTATATAAACAAATAACGTTTCGGTAATATACTTTTAAAATTTGCCAAATATCACACGAGCTGTTTAACTTTCATTTTAATGTTTAGAGGTTAGAATATATTGGCATTAAAATTTGTATCATTGATGGCTCTGTTATATAAAGCTTGATTTACACAATTTGTACAGATGATATAAACTATTTATAAGTGTGACATCTGGTTGCGAAAAATAATAGGGAAATCATTCAGTTGACAGCATGGTAAGTGCATTTCAAAGTTTTCAATTTGTTATATTCTAAAAATGACAAGCAAATTTAAAAGATATTGCTCTGTACTACAGTGCAATCATTATAAATGCAGTGACATGTCAATAAACTTCTTCCCAAATATATCAATAGAGTGTGTTCACATCAAAGCCAGTTTTAAATAGCAGAAATGAAAAATGGCGGTATTCAACTGTCATCTGACATTTTATTAAAATATTAAGAAGGTATCTTAATGCTATCGAAACAATATATTACAGTAAGTAGGCAAGAAATATAAAGTATTACCTACCTGCTTTCCAAATACGATAAAATATAAAAATAAATAAAATGTAAATAATTTTCAAAAATAAATTAAAATTCCACCGAAAATAGAGGCGGAAGGCCATTTTGGCGCGCTACATAAAAAAATAGCCTTGCTTCTACTATCAAAATGGTTGAAAGGCCAAGAATATTTGGTGTATTTTTGAATATCGAGAGAGGTGATGGAGCAATTGGGTGATAGGTACAAAATAAATATCTAGTCATTTTTTTTAAATTTCTATCATTTATTTATCATTACAAATACGTATACGTCAGGCTATGAATGTTGCTCATATGGTTTTTGAATTTACAATTTTCTCTAAACGATTTTTTTCAGGACGTTGTTATTCTTTAATTCCACTATGAATATTTTCCATATGCCGGGAAAGAGTCTTACTACGTATAAATAGTTTATTGCATATTTTACATTTACATTTTTTTATTTCACTGTGAATTACCATATGTTGTTTTAAATGATCATTTAATGTAAATGATTTACTACATGTCGGACACTTATATGCTCTAATTCCTTCGTGACTTGTCATATGTCTTTTTAAATGAGAATTTTGAATAAATGATTTATTACATGTTGGACATTTATATGCTCTAATTCCAGTGTGAATATTGTTATGTATGATTAGAGTACTCTTATGTGTAAATTGTTTATTGCATATTTCACATTTATAGTCTTTTATTCCACTATGAATTTTCTCATGGACTCTTAAATGATATTTAGTTGAAAATAATTTGTTACATGTAGCACATTCAAATTTTTTAATTCCTTTGTGTGTCCTCATAATATGTACTATCAAATCTGATTTCCGCGTAAAATTCTTATTACATTCTGCACAACAAAAACCCTTTAAATTACTATTTTTAGATTTCTGAATATCATTATTTATAGTAATCGGATTGTCACATGCTTTGTCAATCTGTGCATCATCATCACTTATACATTCTTCCTTCTTTACACTCTGTAAGACATTTTCATACAATTCATTGTCTAGGGAAGTTTTTTCAAGCGGTTCTTCTTTAATAAAAATTTCTTCTTCCGTACTGCTCTTCATTATTGATTCTTGATTAATTAATTAACAAGTGAAGATTCGTTTCATAAATGAAACAGATGAACACAAGAACTCTTTCCAATTTGATAAATATCTGAAACATAAATTTCCATAAATTAGTAAAAAATGTTTCAGAATACGTAATGTTAAAATAAACAACCTTTAAGTTAAAGTTTTGTATTATATAAACCAATATCGTTTTGGTAGTATACTTTTTAATTTTTCCAAATTTAACACTTCGTTAAAATATTTAGTAGAGGTTAGAATATATTGGTATTAAAATTTGTATCATAGATGGCACTGTAATATAAAGCTTCATTTTTACATTTAATTGTATATATTAAAAATGCAAAATTAAAATGTGATAGTACCAAATATCAAATTTTATAGCTATACTGTTTTCAGCACTTAAAATTGAGAAATAACCCAATATAAAAATTAACGAACAGTGCCTCTCCCAGTAAACTACCTGTCATGGCAACACTGACCAACAACTACAACTTCATACCGAAGCCAGAGTTTGAGTTGAACATATACCTACTAACTAATTTATTGCTAATGCTCGTATCTTTCTCATAAGAGTAGGTGAAGGAAACACTGTGAAATGGAAATATCATTTCTGCATAAGTCTATCTCTCACAAATACCCAACAGGCAATTATGCGCATGCTCGGAAATCTTGACTACTATTGGTTAACGCTGACAGCGTCGCTGGCTGGGCTGCGTTCCAAAATCCTACTCTTAAGAGTACGAAATTATTCAAAATCGTTTCAAAACTAATAACCTTACTCTCAGAGTTTACTCAATCTGTTCCAAAACAGCCAGAGTTTACTCCAAAGTGATGTTCTACTTACTTTACTAACGAGGAGAGTATAGAAATTACTCCACAATATTTTCAAACGTAATGCTCACGATTCTCAACATATGAAAGTAATTTGCCTTCTTGAGGAAGAAAACATGCTTTTGGTTGAAAATAAACATAAGTAAATACGTTGGCGTGTATTACGAGCATACTTTTATAATAAAAGCGCTTTTATGGAGCGTACTTTAACATTATATTGAGGAGAGTACTCCATAAAAGCGCTTTTATTACGGGCTTGACATTAATGTTGTAATTATAAGTAGTTTTGTTAGTTTTATAAAATTATTTTTAATTTAGCTTCAATTTTTTACTTCAACAAAACTCTCATTCGTTCCAAAACACAGCACATCATACTCTACGCCAAAACTCGGTATTCTTGGTTTTGGAACGGTGCCCTGGTGATGCAGCGAGCACATGGTTTGACTTTGACGTTTGATTTCATTTCTGTTTGTAGTTGCACTTCGAAAGCATTTGCTGTGTTTCATACAGTAATTTATTGTCACCTAAATAAATTAATCCTGACCAGATTGTATTCCTATTATTTTTATAGTACAACAAAGTAAAATATTTTATTAAAATTTAGCACTAGAATGTCAATGTTTTTTATTATTACTAATATTTTTATTCAAGAATTTACATATAAAATAAATAATAGGTACATTGTTTAATTTCTCAAATTTAAATTTAAAATTCCTCGCGCTAGTCGTTAATAAACAGAACTCTGTGATTCGCAAAAAGTGATCATAATTTCCTCGTTAGCCAATAGTAGTCGCGGTTTCCAAGCATGCGCATATTTCGCGGTTGGGTGTTTGTGTGAGATAGACCTATGCAGAAATGATATTTCCATTTCACAGTGTTTCCTTCAAGAAAAGCAAAGGATCCGCAATATATTAGTTAATAGGTATAGGAGTATATCATAGTCAGTAGGCAAAAAATATAAAGTATTATCTATCTGCTTTTCAAATACGAAAAAATTTAAAAATAAATAAAATAGCAAATATTTTTTAAAGATACATTAAAATAGAGGCGTAAGGCCATTTCGGCGCCCTACATTCAAAAAATAGCCTTGCGAATACTATAAAATTGTTCAATAGCCAAGAATATTGTTTGTAATATTTTCGAATATCTGGATGTGATGGAGCAATTGGGTGATAGGTAGGAGATAAATATCTATTTATTTTTTTACTTTTGTATCATTTATTTTTTCATTACAACACATCAAGAACTTTCTATCAACAATTTTTTTCGGGTCGTTATTATTCCTTAGTTCCACTATGAATATTTTTCATATGTCGGGAAAGAGTCAGACTATGTTTAAATAGTTTATTGCATATTGTACATTTCTTGTCTTTTATTTCACTATGAATTTTCATATGGGTTTTTAAACAATGATTTCGAATAAATGATTTATTGCATGTTGGACATTTATACTCTTTTATTCCACTATGAATGTTCTCATTGACTCTTAAATAAGATTTAATTGAAAATAATTTGTTAAATGTAGCACATTCAAATTTTTTAATTCCTTTGTGTACCGTCATAATATGTGCTGTCAAATCTGATTTCCGCGTAAAATTTTTATTACATTCTGCACAATGAAAACCCTTTAAATTAATATTTTTAGATTTCTGAATATCATTATTTATAGTAATCGGATTGTCACATGCTTTGTCAATCTGTGCATCATCATCACTTATACATTCTTCCTTCTTTACACTTTGTAATACATTTTCATACAATTCATTGTCTAGGGAAGTTTTTTCAAGCGGTTCTTCTTTAATAAAAATTTCTTCTTCCGTACTGTTCTCCATTATTGATTCTTGATTAATTAATTAACAAGTGAAGATTCGTTTCATAAATGAAACAGATGAACACAAGAATTCTTTCAAATTCGATAAATATCTGAAACATAAATTACCATAAATTAGTAAAAAATGTTTCAGAATACGTAATGTTAAAATAAACAACCTTCTAGTTAAAGTTTTGTATTATATAAACAAATAACGTTTCGGTAGTATACTTTTAAAATTTGCCAAATATCATATGAGCTGTTTAACTTTCATTTTAATGTTTAGAGGTTAGAATATATTGGCATTACAATTTGTATCATTGATGGCTCTGTTATATAAAGCACGATTTACACAAATTGTACAGATGATATAGAGTGAACTATTGATAGTTGCCAACAAAGTGGACATCTGGTGGCGAAAAATAATAGGGAAAACGGCGAAAACATTGAATTACCAGCCTGATAAGTGCATTTGTAAATTTTCAATTTGTTACATTCTAAAAATGACAACCAAATCTAAAAGATATTACTCTGTACCACAGTGCAATCATTATAAAAGCAGTGACGTATCAATAAACTTCTTCCCAAATATATCAATAGAGTGTATTCACATCAAAGCCAGTTTTAAATAGCAGAAATGAAAAATGGCGGTATTCAACTGTCATTTTATTAAAATATTAAGAAAGTATCTTAATGCCATCGAAACAATATATTACAGTAAGTAGGCAAAAAATATAAAGTATTACCTACCTGCTTTCCAAATACGATAAAATATAAAATGTAAATAATTTTCAAAATACATTAAAATTCCGCCGAAAATAGAGGCGGAAAGCCGTTTCGACACGCTACATTAAAAAAAATAGTCTTGCTTCTACTATCAAAATGGTTGAATGGCCAAGAATATTTGGTGTATTTTTGAATATCGAGACAGGTGATGGAGCAATTGGGTGATAGGTACAAAATAAATATCTAGTTAAATTTTTTTTAAATTTCTATCATTTATTTATTGAACATTTCTTGTCTTCTATTTCACTATGAATTTTCATATGTCTTTTTAAGTTAGAGTCTCGTGTAAATGGTTTATTACAAAACGGACACTTATATGCTCTAATTCCAGTGTGAATTTTGTTATGTCTGTTTAGATCATTCTTAAGTGTAAATAGTTTATCGCATATTTCACATTTATAGTCTTTTATTCCACTATGAATTTTCAAATGTGATTTTAAATTAGAATTATATGTAAATGATTTATTGCATATTGGACATTTATATGCTCTAATTCCTTCGTGCCTTTTCATATGGGTTTTTAAATTAGAATTTTGAATAAATGATTTATTACATGTCGGACACTTATATGCTTTTATTCCAGTGTGAATTTTGTTATGTCTGTGTAGATGACTTTTAATTGTAAATCGTTTATTGCATATTTCACATTTATACTCTTTTATTCCACTATGAATTTTCTCATGAATTCTTAAATAAGATTTAGTTGAAAATAATTTGTTACATGTAGCACATTTAAAATTTTTAATTCCTTTGTGTACCGTCATAATATGTACTGTCAACGTTGATTTCCGCTTAAAACTCTTATGACATTCTGCACAACAAAAACCCTTTAAATTTGTATTTTTAGATTTCTGAATATCATTATTTATGGTAATCGGATTATCACATGCTTTGTCAATCTGTTCATCATCATCACTTATACATTCTTCCTTCTTTACACTTTGCAAAATATTTTCATACAATTCACTGTCCATGGAAGTTTCTTCAAGCGGTTCTTTTTTAATACAAATTTCTTCTAAATTTTGATAATTAGTTGTGGCTGTTGCACGTTCTATGATCTCCGTGTTGCTCTCCATTATTGCGTATTAATTAAAGAGTGAAGATTCGTTCCACAAATGATACAGATGAACACGAGAATTATTTCTAATTGGATAATATCTGAAACATAAATTAGTAAAAAATCTTTCAAAATCCATAACAATATAAGACAACTTTTAAATTAAAGATCTATATTACATATTTTAAAACTTACCGATTTTCACAAGAGCTATTTTATTTTTAAGTAAATAGATATGTTGTTTTTGTTTTCAACGGTTTAATATTTAGTAAAGGTTAGAATTAGTTATTTAAATTTGTATCATAGATGGCACTTTAGTATAAAGCTTGATTTACACCATTTTTGCGCACACTTTTTAAGTCAGGCTTTTTCTAGTTTTTAAAAATGTTAATATACACTAAGTATTCCATGTAACCATTTCAGTAGATGGGTCTCACATTAGTGACAGTTTTAAATAGCCGAAATTAAAAATAGCGGTATTCAACTGTCATGTGACATTTTATTAAAATATTAAAAAGTTATCTTAATACCATCGAAACCTAGTATATTATAGTCAGTAAGTATAAAGTATTATCTACCTGCTTTTTAAAACAGAAAAAAATATAAAAATAAATAAAACTGTAAATAATTTTCAAAATACATTAAAATTCCACCGAAAATAAAAGCGAAAGGCCGTTTCGGCGCGCTACATTAAAAAAATAGTCTTGCTTCTACTATCAAAATGGTTGAATGGCCAAGAATATTTGGTGTATTTTTGAATATCGAGAGAGGTGATGGAGCAATTGGGTGATAGGTACAAAATAAATATCTAGTTATATTTTTTTTTTGTTATTGAACATTTCTTGTCTTTTTAAATTACAGTCTCGTGTAAATTGTTTATTACAAAACGGACTTATATGCTCTAATTCCAGTGTGAATTTTGTTATGTCTTTTTAGATCATTCTTAAGTGCAAATAGTTTATCGCATATTTCACATTTATAGTCTTTTATTCCACTATGAATTTTCAAATGTGTTTTTAAATTACAATTGTAGGTAAATGATTTATTGCATATTGGACATTTATATGCTCTAATTCCTTCGTGACTTTTCATATGGGTTTTTAAATTATAATTTCGAATAAATGATTTATTACATGTCGGACATTTATATGCTCTAATTCCTTTGTGACTTATCATATGTCTTGATAATTTGCTTCTATCTGTAAATTGTTTATTGCATATTTCACATTTATACTCTTTTATTTCACTATGAATTTTCACATGGGCTTTTAAATGAGATTTATTTAAAAATAATTTGTTACATGTAGCACATTCAAAATTTTTAATTCCTCTGTGTATTTTTATATGCCTTATCAAGTTTGATTTCCGCGTAAAACTCTTATGACATTCTGCACAACAAAAACCCTTTAAATTTGTATTTTTAGATTTCCGAATATCATTATTTATAGTAATCGGGTTGTCACATCCTTTGTCAATCTGTTCATCATCATCACTTATACATTCTTCCTTCTTTACATCTTGTAAAAGATTTTCATACAATTCATTGTCTAGGGAAGTTTTTTCAAGCGGTTCTTCTTTAATAAAAATTTCTTCTTCCGTACTGCTCTCCATTATTGATTCTTGATTAATTAATTAACAAGTGAAGATTCGTTTCATAAATGAAACAGATGAACACAAGAACTCTTTCCAATTTGATAAATATCTGAAACATAAATTTCCATAAATTAGTAAAAAATGTTTCAGAATACGTAATGTTAAAATAAACAACCTTTAAGTTGTTAAAGTTTTGTATTATATAAACAAATAACGTTTCGGTAGTATACTTTTAAAATTTGCCAAATATCACACGAGCTGTTTAACTTTCATTTTAATGTTTAGAGGTTAGAATATATTGGCATTAAAATTTGAATCATTGATGGCTCTGTTATATAAAGCATGATTTACACAAATTGTACAGATGATATAGAGTGAACTATTTATAAGTTGCCAACAAAGTGTAACATCTGGTGGCGAAAAATAATAGGGAAATCATTCAGTTGAAAGCATGGTAAGTGCATTTCAAAGTTTTCAATTTGTTATATTCTAAAAATGACAAGCAAATTTAAAAGATATTGCTCTGTACCACAGTGCAATCCTTATAAACGCAGTGACATATCAATAAACTTCTTCCCAAATATATCAATAGAGTGTGTTCACATCAAAGCCAGTTTTAAATAGCCGAAATGAAAAATGGCGGTATTCAACTGTCATCTGACATTTTATTAAAATATTAAGAAGGTATCTTAATGCCATCGAAACAATATATTACAGTAAGTAGGCAAGAAATATAAAGTATTACCTACCTGCTTTCCAAATACGATAAAATATAAAAATAAATAAAATGTAAATAATTTTCAAAATACATTAAAATTCCGCCGAAAATAGAGGCGGAAAGCCGTTTCGGCACGCTACATTAAAAAAAATAGTCTTGCTTCTACTATCAAAATGGTTGAATGGCCAAGAATATTTGGTGTATTTTTGAATATCGAGAGAGGTGATGGAGCAATTGGGTGATAGGTACAAAATAAATATCTAGTTAAAATTTTTTTAAATTTCTATCATATATTTATTGAACATTTCTTGTCTTCTATTTCACTATGAATTTTCATATGTCTTTTTAAATTAAAGTCTCGTGTAAATAGTTTATTACAAAACGGACACTTATATGCTCTAATTCCAGTGTGAATTTTGTTATGTCTGTTTAGATTATTCTTAAGTGCAAAAAGTTTATCGCATATTTCACATTTATAGTCTTTTATTCCAATATGAATTTTCAAATGTGTTTTTAAATTACAATTGTAGGTAAATGATTTATTACATATTAGACATTTATATGCTCTAATTCCTTCGTGACTTTTCATATGGGTTTTTAAATTATAATTTCGAATAAATGATTTATTACATGTCGGACACTTATATGCTTTAATTCCTTTGTGACTTATCATATGTCTTGATAAATTGCTTCTATCTGTAAATTGTTTATTGCATATTTCACATTTATACTCTTTTATTCCACTATGCATTTTCACATGGGCTTTTAAATAAGATTTATTTAAAAATAATTTGTTACATGTAGCACATTCAAAATTTTTAATTCCTCTGTGTATTTGTATATGCCTTATCAAGTTTGATTTCCGCGTAAAACTCTCATGACATTCTGCACAACAAAAACCCTTTAAATTTGTATTTTTAGATTTCCGAATATCATTATTTATAGTAATCGGGTTGTCACATCCTTTGTCAATCTGTTCATCATCATCACTTATACATTCTTCCTTCTTTACACCTTGCAAAATATTTTCATACAATTCATTGTCTAGGGAAGTTTTTTCAAGCGGTTCTTCTTTAATAAAAATTTCTTCTTCCGTACTGCTCTCCATTATTGATTCTTGATTAATTAATTAACAAGTGAAGATTCGTTTCATAACTGAAACAGATGAACACCAGAACTCTTATCAATTTGATAAATATCTGAAATATAAATTTCCATAAATTACTAAAAAATGTTTCAGAATACGTAATGTTAAAATAAACAACCTTTAAGTTAAAGTTTTGTATTATATAAACCAATAACGTTTCGGTAGTATACTTTTAAAATTTGCCAAGTATCACAAGAGCTGTTTAACTTTCATTTTAATGTTTAGAGGTTAGAATGTATTTGCATTAAAATTTGTATCATAGATGGCACTCTAATATAAAGCTTCATTTATATTTGTATATATTAAAAATGCAAAATTGAAACGTAAGAATACCAAATATCAAATTGTATAATTACTGTATTCCAGCACATAATATTCCAATTTGAAAATTATCCAACCAAAATTTAGTCCGGAATAAAAATGGGATTAACTAACTCCGAATTTAATCCTTTTGATGAATCTGCCTGTTGGTGAATAAATATATTATTATTATTTAGATTTCTTAGCTCGACTCTAGATATCATTTTAAGTTGTCTGGACACTGTATAATAAATAAACTTTATTTTTACAAAATATAATACACAATTAATTATACATGGATAAATATAATTATCAAATACATAAAACAGTTTAAAAATTAAATATTTCAACTAACAACAATACAATAGATAAAATCTTAATAAATAAATAAATATAATTGTATAAAAGTATTCAAAAATAGTATCTGATATAATGTATAATGATGTAGGGTGAGAATGTATCAGTTTAAAAAATATTAAAAATAAAAGATGTGTACAAAACAAAGTATGTGCAAGAAGTCAAGTCATTCGAATACCATACCGTCCACTTTTGCCTTGAAGATACGAAAGAGTTCGTATTTTGTTTCGGGTTTGTTTCTTCAGACTTTCAAAAACACGTTTAGTCGACCCAGTAATACTGAAATAATACTCACACATTTTTCAAGACGTTAACAATATTATATATACAGTGTGTTCAAAAAAACTAACTCGGAGTAGGCTATAAATAAAGAAACGTATGTCTTAATAATTATTCAATAACGTTTTTGTCAAATTTACTGTGAGATATTATTTTTTTTTTTACCACACTGTAGTACGATAAATCAAGCCTTAGACTAGTTTATGACGAATTTAATTTATGAATTTACAATTTATAATAGGGTCCTATACCATTCATTATATTCTTTTTCTGTAAGAACAAGATGAAATAAGAATTTTAGTGCAAACGTGACTTAAAAATTTTATGTAATAAGCGAGATATGAACTTTTAAAATTTAAGAATTTGGTGCGTGACGTAGCAGGTACTGACCAGTGATCGACAAACTGTTCGTTATAGAGGGGGCAAATTTTTTCATGTTTGCATAGCTGAAATATTTTTATATAAAAACTTATACGTTATATCCACGAAGAAATTATTATTAAGCATGAATAACATAAATAATAAGCATTTTTTTTCCTAATAAATTATAGAACATTGAAACAGTTTGACATTATGACACAAAGTACGACGGCAGATGGCGCTAGTATTTATTTGTGTTGAAGTTTCATGTTTCAAATTTCTGACATTATTATTAATTTAATTAATATTACAAATTGATTTAATTATAAATACATTATTAATGTTAATATTACCAGATATAATTAAACGAATTCATCAAACACAATTGTTAATTTTTTTAGGTTATAAATCAACGTGACATTTCATATTTTTTTAAAGGTGACCGCAGCAGACGCGCGAATCTCCTTTTCAAAATCAGGCGACCAATCAAATTCTTAGTACGTAACGCGTCATACCCAATTAGTAATCAACTTCAATCGCTTGTAGTTTGCGACCTAATCAATATTTAAACAAAATATTTTCACTAATACTCATTAATTTATACATATTTTCGTCTTTTTATTTAAGATAGTTAAAATTTGACTATGATATAGTAACCCTATTTCAAAATCGAACATAAACCAGAGAGAAAATTGTAAATTAAATTCATCATAAATTAGTCCTTAAGGTTCTCTATAAAAACTTGTTCCTACGCACCAATTTTTCACACTTGACCGTTACGTCATAGTTTGATGTTCGTATATTAGATATACGTATCGAAGACAGAATGTAGGAAACCATAAGTCCGTTTTACATTATACTATTTTCGTCTATTTTCATACTATATTTTTAGACAGATTTTTGATCGAGTTCTATTCGATTTCCATGTTATCAAGTCGTGTACAATCGATAATATTCGGAATATATCGTATTTTAAATCAAAACAAATTTGTACAGTTAACTTTGTTTTTAAAATGGATAAAATATAAAAATAAGGAGTTACAAAAATTTATTTTAAATGTGTCTGTGTCATATAAGAATATTTTATATTAATGTTATTGAATTTTTATTTATAACCTCACACTTTGCAAAATAAATGACATATAACAAAAGTTGGCAACTGTTAATATCACGACTTCGCGCCTGCGCATTAACGATCCAGTACGAATCTCGTATAGAAATATTCGCGAGTGAAGAAGAGGAGGAGCTTAGCGCGTGACGTAACACTATGTTCGGTTTAAGGTAGATGCTTCGTTTCCCGCAACTGTATTCTTTTACATTGCGGCGTTTGAAATACAAAGTAATATTAATATTATAGTTAATATTAAATAAAAATAATGTTTCTAGTATGAATAACATTTTGAATTTTGCGAACTAGTCCGTTTCATATAAAAATTATGTTCAGCATTCTCTCGAATTTTGAATTTACATGATTCGAGTGTTTGTTTTCTTGAATCTACATAGTACTGCATTATTACAGTCTTTGGTAGATTAATGGAGAGATAAGTATTATTATTTTATTGTCATCCTTGTGCAGGCAGGTCTACAAGTTTAGATTTCATTACGAAGTATTTTAATAAAGACACTAAGTAATTATTATCTTGTAGTTATACCCGGCAAAATATAATCTTGCTTTACAAAATGCAAGGAGCAAGCATTATTTTTACTCGGTTCCTTTCCCATTTTTAAAAGATGAATGCATAACTTTCGTCTACCAACTATTTCAAATTGGCAAATTTCTCTAATAAATTTTTCTATAGAATTTAGGTTCTTGTTTTCGGGAAATTATGGAAATTAATTATTTCTACGTGCTAACGACGTACATAGATTAAACGCAACTAAAACGTGTTGAAGTTTTAGATTTTGTTATTATACTTTATTTCACGTAAGAATAGCGTTGGTTTAGTTAGGGATATATAAATTCTACCCTTTGATTGGTCAGAATATAAACCTATTTCACAGAAACGAAACAAATATCGTCTGTCAGTTGTCAAATAAAATCTACAGAATTAAGTGATGTTTAACCATATTTTGTTGCAATTTTAGATTTTGATGTTTTTACAGATAAATATATTTATTATTGACAAAGCTTGGTTTCACAAATTTAAATTATTTATTTAATGCATGTAAAAACGGTCGGCTCTTAAGAGTAATCTACTATTTTCTTACGTAAAATAAAGTATAGCCTACAAATTTCAAACCACTCGTGATTTATTTGTTAAATAAGTGAGAGAAACGATGCGTTCGCCGCTACCTCGGCTAGGACTTACTACCATGTACTAGTTCATATTTTCGCCGCTAGACGTCATATTGCTCTATTTCACTAGCGAATACGGCCGGGCGTATATTTCTATACTAGAATCTCGGATGAAAGCCGGATGAAAATTTCTGATTTACATTATTCTAGATTTGTCTATAAATTTCTCGGATGGATCTCGTACTAGAATCTATACAAAAAAAGTATAATGTAAAACAGGCTTAAGACAGGGATAAACATATGATACGTATATCTAATATACGAACATCAAACTATGACGTAACGGTCAAGTGTAAAAAATCTGTGTGTACTTGTTATTTTGCTGTTCAGCAATTAATGACCCAACGGTCAAGTATGAAAAATCGGTGTATAGAAAGTATTTTGCCAAAAACTAAAAATACACCAACCTATGCTGCCTTTCTCTGAGCCTCTCTGTAGCTTCTCTCTGTATTCGCTGTCCGATCTCAGAGTCAGGCTTGATAACACGGTTAAAGTCGTCTTTGTCGAGGCGGTACAATTGACAGTATTCAATGCAAACAACGTCAGCCACTCGTTTTGGCGACTCTGCGACCAACAGTCCGATTTCTCCGAAGTATGCTCCGTCCCCTAGATGGCAGATCTCTCGGTCGTTGTTGCCATAAACGGCAACAGTGCCAGATGCAATGAAGAACATGCAAGTTGCTAGCTCGCCTGTTCTGATTATCGTCACGCCTATAAAATTGTTATTGATGGTTTAGGAGTAAGGTAGGAATTTTGAAGGATCGAAATGGGTACAGGTGCAACAAATTCGAGTTCCTTATATGAAAAATGTTCTTATTATGCACGCAACAGAAAATTGATGTAGGTCTTTATGCGCCAACATGTTGAGATAACTTTTATAGACAGAATTTTCGATCATCTTTTGTGTTTAAGTCACAGACTAAAACTTGTTTTTCGCTTATTTTGAAAATACCTCATAACTCGTTTATTATAAAAGTTAAAAAAATAAAGAAACAATGTTTAGATAATTTTTGTACTGTTTTTTACCTCCCGCTGCCCTTGGTAAGGGAGGTATAGGGATCGTGCTAAAAATCACTTATCGAGATTTTAGTAAATGGCCACGTTTTAAGGTCCCTAGAATCCAATTTTAACATTTTCACGATGATGTCTGTATGTGTGTGTGTATGTATGTATGTATGTATGTATGTGTGTGTGTATGTGTATGGATTTTGTCTCTAACTCAAATACTATCATTCAGAAAATTCTGAAACCTTGTATTTATACTCTATTCTAATATGAAAAGAAGCCATTAGATTTTGGTGTAAATGGGATAACCGGAAATGGCACTTTACCTGAAGCTCATAATGGTTTTTCTTCAAAAAATACCATTAAATGCCATTTTTTCGCATTTTATGTCTTATGAAAATTAAAGATTATTGAATTTTTTTTATTAGTCGCGAAGCCTAAGATAAACACAATAATTCTTTGTTACACAGTTCATATTTCAAATGAATGTAACTGACAGTAAATGTCACTGTCAAAAAACTAATCACTTCAAATTAATAATAGTGACATTTAAAAAAAAAATAGTAAATAAAGCAATAGTTGTATGCAATGGAACAGTTTGCAGCGTTAGTAAATACGTAAAATATGTATTTAAATTAATAAAAATTCAATAGCGGGAGGTTTTGTGTTGGCCACATCAGATTTTTTAAGGTAGATAACGTGACGTAATTAGATTTTTTTTTAAACTTAGTAATTTTTGAGATATAACACAAATATATTTTTTAAATGGGAATATATAGCCTCATCTTTATCCTTATAATATGCTTTTCAACGATGTGTAACATGTCTACATTTTTTTGTTTTAAACATAAATTATTAATTTTTTGGGGTGAAATTTATTAAGAAACATTTTTTTTTTAATACACTGTATGTACAGGTTGTAAATCGAAAAACGAGACATAGGGCGTTTAACATGGGAATTCAGTTTTTCTTTGGGCAAACGTTACCTAATTATTTTATGCAAAAATGCTTCAAGTAAAAGTTATAGAGATTTTAATTCTGCAACTAAATCATGTCAAACGATTATTCTAGCTCTTCAAATAAACGTAAAAATTAATTACAAAGTTACAGTTTTTGAGTTTTTAGTTCAGGCAGCCATGAATTTATGACAAAAAATAAACAAATGCATTGTTTTTAACTGTCATTTAAAACTAAATATGGATTACCCCCGGTTTTATAAAGGGCAGAATAAATTTACTTCCATAGTAAATTTATTCAAACTAACAAATTCGAATCATTTTTATTCATTTTATGACATTTATAACATTACTGTCAAAAATTCGACTGTCATTTGAAAGAATAAATTTTATTTACTTTGGAAGTAAATTTATCTGCCATTTATAAAACCGGGCATTAGAGTAGTAAATTAACACAAGAAACGAAAAGGTAAAATGTTTTAGTTTTAATTGACACTTAAAAACAATGCATTTGTTTATTTTTTGTTATAAATCCATGGCTGCCTAGACTAAAAACTCATAAAAACTGTAACTTTATAGTTGATTTTTACGTTTATTTGTAGAACTAGAATAAATGTTTCACATGATTTAGATGCAGAATATAAATCTTTTGTTTTACTCATGAATAAAAGATAATTTATTAATTTTTGGGGTGAAACAATTGAAAATTATTAAGAAACAAATGAAAAAATTATAATAGTTCATCATTTGTTCGGGTGCCATTTAAAAAATCATAAGTTTGTGTCATATCTCGAGAATTATGAAATTTTCAAAAAATCTAATTACGCCTTTTTATTTTACGTGAAAAACGGTACAAAATTTGTTAAAACAATTTTTTTCTAACTACCATAATAAATAAGTCATGAGATATTTTCGAAATGAGCGAAAAACAAGTTTTTGCCTGTAGCTCAAAAATAAAAGAAGATCGCAAATTCCTGTGGTGACTATTAAACATTTCTCAAAAACATTGACCCTGGAATGTGCAAACGATTTTACTCTATCATTAATATTTCTCGAGATACATTAAAAAAACATTGAAAATAACTATTAGCATTTATAAAAAAAATGCGTCAATAATACAGTTATATGGGAATAAATAATTATGTAAATAATTTATATAAAAATTCGATACGATTGGAATCCCTATTTTTTATCCATTATATAAATTTATATTTTATTTTTTTTATCAATAATAATTGACATACCGGGAGTTTATTTTATCAGTAAACATAGGGTATATCATTGCCATAGTTATGGTATGAATGTTTGACAGCAATGTATTGAAGCGTTTATTTTATGAGTAAACATAGGCGTTTCACATGGGAAGCAGTTTTTGGTAAATACAAAGGTTTGGCAATAAATCAAGTCATGCTATTGAACATGATAATAGTACATTACATCTTGTACATTATTTAATATTAATTACTTTAATAATATTGCAATAAATTACAAAAATTGTCAAATAAATAATTGTTTCAGTTTTTTATTATGCAATATGAAATGATTTCCAAATGTCTCCGTGGCGCAGTGGTCATAACACTAGCGTCTAAAATTTTTGGTTGGGGTTCGATTCCCAATTGGGGTAATTATTTTATTTTTGTGCATAAAAATTGTTGAACTTTTAAATATCAGTTTATATTTCCATATTACAATAATTTGAAAATAATAATAATAAGATTGTAATAAATAAAGAGAAAATGATTGAGAATAATTGATTACAATAATCAAAATATTGATATAACAACAATGCATTGTATTTTACTTGATAAATACAGTAAAGACTTAATATTTGCACAAATTTATTATATATCAGTTATTTTTATTAATATCAATGCATTGTTATTGCATCCATATTTTGATTATTGTAATCAATTATTTTCTCTTTATTTATTACAATGATATTATTATTTTCAAATGATTGTAATATGGAAATATAAACTGATTTTTAAAAGTTCAACAATTTTTATGTAAAAAAAATAAAATAATTACCCCAATGGGGAATCGAACTCCAACCAAAAATTTCAACCGCTAGTGCTATGACCACTGCGCCACGGAGACATTTGGAAATCATTTCATATTGCATAATAAAAAACTGAAACAATTATTTATTTGACAATTTTTGTAATTTATTGCAATTTTTGCAATATTACTAAAGTAATTAATATTAAATAATGTACAAGATGTAATGTACTATTATCATGTTCAATAGCATGGCTTGATTTATTGCCAGACCTTTGTATTTACCAAAAACTGCTTCCCATGTTAAACGCCTATGTTTTCTCATAAAATAAATGCTTCAATACATTGCTGTCAAACATCATACCGTAACTATGGCAATCATATACCCTATGTTTACTGATAAAATAAACTCCCGGTATAACTTACCTGGCATATGCGTCTCATACTTCAACATCACAGTAAGCGTGGCCATTATCTCATCCGGCATATCATAAAACAGCTCACAATTCCTCACCAAATCCATACTAGTCTCCAAAAAAATCTCATACCTCAACTGTGCCGTCACTGTCGACAATATAATACTCTCATCAAAAAACTCCTCTCTGAATGTATTCTGCAGGAACATAATTATCTGTTTCCTCGTCAAGTCATCCAACTGATTCCCGCAGTAAAAATTCACCACTTCTTCTTCAAATCTTTTATATTTGAGAGTGGACATTTGTCTGCACATCATAATGCGGAGAATGGTAAGAAATACGTAGATGATCATCGCCATGCCGCAAAAGATATTCATTATGTAGATGAAAATTGCTTCAATTGATGCTTCGAATGGATTGAATGGAACAGAGGCGAAAAATGTCATGAAGCTTTCGTACATAGCGTGCATGAAGATTTTCTTGTCAGATATGGGCTGGTCTCAAAAATAAATAATCTACTTAGTAATTATACATAAAAGAAAGTTGGATATTTCTTGTAAAGTGCGTACACTTTAATTTCAAGACAGCTGCGTGATTAATGGGCTACTTGCGTAACTTTTTTTTTATTTAGGTAATATTTTTGAAGAGAAAGCAAAAACTTACTATGGTAGAAATGAAATAGCAGAAGACTTACGTCATCAAAAAATATCCATAAAGTAATGACGTCATATACTACTATAGTCTACCTATTTGAGAATGACTGGCAGTAATAAATCATTCTGTCAAAGACATTCCAGTGGCGCGCCAATAATTGTTTGCACAGGGATAGTCGAAATGACTAAATTCGGTAGAGAACTATAGTTTTAGGTCTAAGTTGTTTTTCAGGGTCAGGTAAAGTCATTTAAATAATTAAGATGAAACTACCTGAATCTTATGTAAAATATGGAAGAATATTTTGAACAGATGCTGGATTTGATACCTCAGGGTTCGGTCATAGTTATGGACAACGCCAGTTATCATTCCCGAGTAAGTGAAAAACTTCCAACAAGTGCGTGGAGAAAATATGACATAGAACAGTGGCTATCGTCAAAAAATATTGATTTTGAGATGGGAATTGTCAAAACTGAGCTTTTGGCTATAGCTAAATTACATAGACATAAATTTATTCATCATGTTATTGATGATATGGCAGCGAATCGCGGTATTACTGTCCTTCGTTTACCGCCCTATCACTGCGAGCTCAATCCAATTGAATTAGTTTGGGCTCAAGTTAAAGGTGAAGTAGCGCGAAACAACACCACTTTTAAATTGGACAATGTGAAAAAACTTTTTATGGATGGATTAAAACATGTGACTGCCGATAATTGGAAAAACTGTATTCAACATGTCATAAAGGAAGAAGACCAAATGTGCAAACTTGACCATCTGATAGACGAAACGATCGAGCCATTTATAATTTCAGTAGGACAAGATTCAGAATCAGATTCTGATTTTTAATAATTTATGTATAAATATATAAGTATATGTAATGTAATATGTATATTTAATAGAAATATGACAGGTACCAATATCTTGACAACACACATGAAATAAGTATAAATTTTAGTATGTAACAAATAAAAATGTAAATATTGAATGTATGTATGTAAATATTAAATGTATGCAATATAATAATAATGACTGAGAAAGTTAAATTTAAATATTAAAAACTTTTATTTTTAGTAAATGTATAAACAGATCACTCAACAAATCCTATCTACGTCTATGACACAGTCCGACGGGGATTATCGGACGGCATTTCTATTGTTCGACAAGTAAGTTTCGTTCCAGGTACAAAGCGTGCGGCTTATTTTGACCATCCTAGTGTAGTTACAACTGATTTTTCTGGTAGTTTTATTTGCCGCATTGCTGGCAAAAATCCAATACTACTCTTGCAAATAATGATTTATTACTGCCAGTCATTCTCAAATAGACTATAAGTTTACATAGGATACTAATTTATAAGGCGCAAGCAGTCATGTTACTTTGTTGGTCTTTCTTGACAAGTTTAGGTTAGTGTTCTGTGTTGACAAGCAGATATGGGGACTTGTGACACAATGACAGCTAGTAATATAAATGACAAATGTCATCATTTTTCATTCCAAATTTCATGATATTTTCCAATTTCAGGTGGTTTATCTTCTTACTAATGATTCGAGTTTGCGCAGTTATACGATTTTGGTCAGCTGTTTTGTTAAAGATTAACCTTGTAATTTGGCGTTATTTTCTGTTATATATATGATTGACGAATTTTCATCCGAAGAGTCGTATGAATCGGGGGAATTTTCTTCTAGTGATGAAGACAATCTGGAAATGTTTGGCGAAAATCCGAGGTCAAAGAATGAAAATTATTTAGAACAGTAACAGTAATCATGTACATACATAGATGTCAAATGTCAATATTTTTCATTCCAAATTTCATGTGATTTATGTAACTCGCCAAGTAAAGTCCACGCACCTGGTGACAAAGAAACCACGTGAACTTGATATTTTGAATTAAAATATATGACATTTGTAAGTTATGTACATGATTACTAGCTGTCATTCTGAAACGGGTGCCCATATCTGCTTGTCAAGATTTGCTTATTTGTAGGGCATTTGCTCCTCTCTAAAAATACATAGTTTAAACATTGATAACAAGAGAAATATTTGAAAAAAAAAATACTTTTGAACGGCTTTCAACGGAATTAATGACCCACAATTCCCATTCGAAATAGTTCATGACAAGGTTAGTTTCTGAAATTGCTTTTTTAAGCTTTATGTAAATGCAAACTGACAACCAAGTGACAATAGTGACAGGACAGATATTCGATCGATATAAAAGATTGTCATGCCAACGTACCGGTATAAAAATGAACTACAATTATTTCAAATAATTTCAAATTGCGTAAAAGAAAAAGAGATTAACTTAAAAATATTTGTAAATTTCATTAATATACCCAGAGTTTTTTTCATCAGTGAACATGGGCGTATGTCATTACCATAGTTACATTTAAAATGATTGACAGCAATGTATTATCGCGTTTTTTTTTTAAAACTGGACATAGGACGTGACATTTAGTATATCTGTCAATGTCATCAAATTGTCATATTTCAAAATGTATACAGTTGAAGAAAAAGTTCAAATTGTATGGTATAATTCTATACTCTGACAAGCCTAAGACAAGAAATAATTCATATAAATTATATTTTAGCCCTATTTTTTAATTGATCAATATTTATTTTGTCACCATTGTAAATACATTTTTTTAAATGGCCCCAAAGAAAAAAAAATCGTTTGGTGCAAGATCTGGTGGCATTGTAGGCCACTCCACTTCTCCACCACGTCCTATCCAGCGTTGGGGGAATACCGGGTGCAGATATAAGTGAAAATTTTGACGACTCCAATACCTGCAATTTTGTGAATTTACTTCCCGATTAATATAAAATGTCGCTTCATCCGTAAATACAATTCGATCCAGTAATATTTCCCCACTATTAATTTTGTTCATCATATCTTCGCAAAAGATATTTCTTCGTTCTATATCGTTGTGTAATAACTCTTGGTGATTTTGATATTTAAAACTCTTAAAATGTTCTTGTCTTATAACCTTGTATACCAGTATTCTTAATTTCAGAAAAAAAATTGTTGCCAGGGTGTTGTCACTTTCAATTAATTGCATAATTTCTTGTTTCTTTCTATTAACTATAGTACTTGGTCTGATTTTCTTCTTGTGCTGTTTATTGACGCAGCCTTTAGTTCTGTAGTCATTGGAAATTTTTCTTATAGTTATTGGACTGGGTCGCTTATTAAAAGTTAATGCACATAAGTCAGAAACTTGTTGTAGACTCGTTATAATTACTCCAATTTACAATTTGAACTTTTCTTTAACTGTATACATTTTGAAATATGACAATTTGATGACATTGACAGATATACTAAATGTCACGTCCTATGTCCAGTTTTAAAAAAAACGCGATAATGCATTGCTGTCAATCATTTTAAATGTAACTATGGTAATGACAAACGGCCATATTCACTGATAAAAAAACTCTCGGTATACGTTTCTTAATACTAGTATTTTTCTTTCAAAATTATTGGAATTCGTCATTCCTAAAATAAACTCTCGGTATTAATAAAGGAAAACGTACAAAATAGTGTATGCACTTTACTACGCAATATCACAACAAGGGGAAGTCAAAAATAAAGAAACATTTTTGTTTTTCCCAAAGCGGTCATGTATGATTTCTTTTCTTTATTTTAATCGAAAGAAAAAATGGTTAATGAGAGTTATTTAGTATTAACAATTTCTTAATCGAAAAAAAGAAATGATCCTTTACTTTTTGTTTTTGCGTCTTTGTATATTTTACTTATTAAAAAAAAAAAAACTTACTAAGTCCTACATAAATTTTCATGATTTTCTGTGCAAGATGGTCTGGTCTTGGCTTTCCTCCAAAGAATCTAATCATTCTCGGTATAAGAATATGCATGCACGCGCAGAAATATATCAGGAACATATACAAGAACGCACACCAAAAAACGCTGTATACCTCGTCATGAGTTATCTTCTTCATTGTGGTGAAGACGGTATAGAAGCGGGCGTACCGTAGCAGTCTTATGGGTAGTAAATAGTACATAAGTCGCTTGTCAAAGAACCCTTCTTGAAAGAATTGTTCCACGAAAGTCAAAAGGAACACGATGTCCACGAAGAAAAAAGTTTTCAGGTAGTGTTTCGCGATATTTGCTATAATTTAATACAAATTAATATGTGGGATTCCATGAGAAATAAATCTGATGCCACCAGCACTATACCTCCCGCCTACCGCCATTTAACTTTTATTAAATAAAAGCGTACCCGGGTGCGTATAGTGTCCGGTTGCCAATCTAGTGACCCGGGTTCGATCCCGGCCAGGGCACAAAAGTGATCCCTGTGGTGCACTCTCCACACCAGGTATGAGTGTCCGTGAGGTGACGCCTGGTAAGCGCCCATACGGTAAAATATATCGTCATCATTACCGATGTCTACATGTGTTGTAGATACTGGCACACCCAGAGATGGGTAATGTGCCGTGATGATATATTTATTTATTTTTTAAATAAATACGTAAGTACAAGGTGGAACAAATTCAAGTTCCTTATACGAAAAACTTTCTTATTAAGCGAGTTACAGAAAATTGATAGATATATATATATATATATATAGGTCTTTGTGGGTCAACTTTTTGAGACAACTTTTATAGGCACCACAGGAATTATCGATCGTCTTTTGTTTTTGAGTTGCAGGTTAAAACTATGTAGATTTTATTTATGGGGTCCCGTGGCCGCGTGCCTAAGTGTCTGGTCGCGAACCTGGAGAACCGGGTTCGATCCCGGCAGACGCCAAATATTTCTAATTTTAAATGGCACAAAGTGACCCTGTGGTGCACTCTCCACGCCAGCAATGAGTGCCCGTGAGGTGACGCCTGGTAAGCGCCCATACGGTAAAATACATATATCGTCATCATTACCGATGTCTACATGTGGTGTTGATACTGGCACACCCAGAAATGGGTAATATGCCGTGATGTATTTATTTTATTTATATTTAGATTTTCGCTAATTTTCAAAATACCTCATAACTCGTTTATTATAAAAATAAAGAAAAACGTTTAGATAATTTTTATACAGGGTGTCTCAGGACGAGCTTACGCTATCTATATTTTAAATACTATTTAATATAATTTAACGAAATTTGGTATCTAAGGGTTATCCAACATGCCCGTTTTAATTAAAATATTTTCAAAGCAGTAGCACTTCCGGTTTGACCAGAAATTGACCTCAACTTTCTTATTTTAAATGGAATACGGTACATTTTATTTTACCATTAAATGCAGCGGAAAATTTTACATATGAAGCAATAAAAACATTTTACTCATGATCAACTACTTCCGGCGTTATTCAACTTTTTTTATTTTTTGTCTGAAATCCGGCACATTTTCAAAACTCTGTATATCGGGAACGAGATCGAATTTTTATAATCTGAAAAAAGCCTTTTATAAAGGTGACTTTAAGCTACATTATCCAGAGAAGAATCCTCGATTATTTATAAAAATGTGACGAGTACGTTACACCAAAATTACAGTTGACAAACTTCAAAAAAGACAATTTTTTTAAATGGAACCCCCCCTTTTTTATTACATAAATGTGTACTACGACAAAAAATAAGGGTACTTTATGTAACATGTCCTATGCTGAAAGTTGATAGAATTTCAGTAAATTAGAAAAACATGTAATCTGGGTATAATTATTTTATTAATACGGATAAGTAAAAAAATTGTCTCTCTGAATTTCAAAAAAATATACCAAATTCTTCTGATTGATTAGAAATGCTATCTTTAGTAGATTCACAGATTTTGTGTTTGCGTTAACGGTCACGTTGTGTCGTTGCATTGCGTTTAGCATTACTTTATTATAAATAGACCTTTACAACGCACAAAAATGTTTCAAACACGATACAAATATTTTTCAAATAATAACTTTGACAGTATGAACATACAAATTATCAATGTTGCCAACTATAGCAACAATTAAACGAATAATATGACGTTGATGTACATTATTTATATATTATTCATGTCATATACGATAAGCAATGAACTCTACTATTCATCTTAATAATAATTATTATATAAGGCTATACACTTTTTGACGGTTAAAAATGATTGAAATTTTATTTCATTTTTCACTATTAGTGATTTTAATGCATTAAGGTTTTTACACTAAGTGATGACGTGCATTGGCTGCTTGAATGATTTGGGTATAAAATGGAAATGGCGAGAGATATTGTGCTGGCCACAACAGATTTTTATTAAATAAATATATACGTAGAGAAATAAATTCTTACTTTTTTTAAGTTCCACATTATACATCGTCTCTTCTGCATACACCCGCTTCTCATTTTGAAACTTATACTTCTCGATATAACCTATAAAAAAATTCACAACCATATCCACTCCACACATATCATTACACGCAGCGAGGATATATATCGGAATCTTATAATTATCTCTATCCAACCAAATTGTTGTCATCGTCAAATCTCCTACGATAACTATCACATACATCACTGACATAAACACTCTCCACCACAGAGCAAACTTGCTATACGGGTGTATCGACATCCATAGGTTAGAACGGATATGGCGTTGGCGTTCTTCGTAGATTTGGTGCGAACCACGGAAGAGGAAGTTCGTGTCTGGATGATTTGGATGGATGGTGGTCCAACATCGAATCTTTCTTCGCAAACATGAGCGTAAAGTTAGGTTAGGTGCGTACTTGGGTAATAATAATGGTGATGCTTGTAGCGTGCAGTAGTGGTTCTTATGAGGGAATTGGAAATTAATATCGTGCATTCTATACACATCAAAAGTGACAAGTGTTTGTCAACTGTTTGTTGACTTTATAGTTGCTATGGAAGTTTCATTTAATGGGAATAAGGAAGTATAGTTTGGTTCACGAAAGATGACTATTCAAGGTCATTTATAAGCAGTCTGATACAGTGTGTTCACGAAAAAATCTAATTCGGAGTAAGCTTTGAACACTAAAAGTATCCGACCTTCCTTCATACCTTCGCGCCTGACAATTTTAGCGCCCTCTGCCGGGTACGAGTGTCAACTGTAAAGCTTCACGAATTCCCTAGATGCTGCAGTTTTAGTCGGGTCGCCCATATACCTATTAACTAATATATTGCGGATCCTATGCTTTTCTTGAAGGAAACACTGTGAAATGGAAATATCATTTCTGCATAAGTCTATCTCACACAAACACCCAACCGCGAATTATGCGCATGCTTGGAAACCTTGACTACTATTGGCTAACGAGGAATCATGATCACTTTTTGCGAATCACAGAGTTATGTTTATTAACGACTAGCGCGAGGAATTTTAAATTTAAATTTGAGAAATTGAACAATGTACCTACTATTTATTTTGTATGTAAATTCTTGAATATAAATATTAGTAATAATAAAAAACATTGACATATTCTAGTGCTAAATTTGAATTAAATAATTTACTTTGTTGTACTGTAAAAATAATAGGAATACAATCTGGTCAGGATTAATTTATTTAGGTGACAATAAATTACTGTATGAAACACAAAGCAAATGCTTTCGAAGTGCAACTACAAACAGAAATGAAATTAAACGTCAAAGTCAAACCATGTGCTCGCTGCATCACCAGGGCAGCGTTCCAAAACCAAGAATACCGAGTTTTGGCGTAAAGTATGATGTGTTGTGTTTTGGAACGAATGAGAGTTTTGTTGAAGTAAAAAATTAAAACTAAATTAAAAATAATTTTAAAAAAGTAACAAAACTACTTGTAATTACAACATTAATGTCAAGCCCGTAATAAAAGCGCTTTTATGGAGCACTCTCCTCAATATAATGTGAAAGTACGCCCTATAAAAGCGCTTTTATTATAAAAGCATGTTCGTAATACACGCCAACGTATTTACTTATGTTTATTTTCAACCAAAAGCATGTTTTCTTCCTCAAGAAGGCAAATTACTTTCATATGTTGAGAATCGTGAGCAACTACATTTGAAAATATTGTGGATTTTGGAACGCAGCCCAGCCAGCGACGCTGTCAGCGTTAGCCAATAGTAGTCAAGATTTCCGAGCATGCGCATAATTGCCTGTTGGGTGTTTGTGAGAGATAGACTTATGCAGAAATGATATTTCCATTTCACAGTGTTTCCTTCACCTACTCTTATGGGAAAGATACGAGCATTAGCAATATATTAGTTAATACGTATATGGCGAGCACACGTATTCTTGACAATAAAAGTATGATTTTGACAAGAATGACGCCTGCGTGATCATACGATGCTTTAAACATAAGTTATTTTTGGTTGCTGCATGCTGCATCTGTGATCTAGCGCATGCGCTCAAACGAGTTGCTCCTAGAAAGTTGTCGTTATCGAAAAAGTTTAGCTGCATACATCTAAACTAATTGCAGTTAAAAAGTTGCCTAGCACACAGCGTTTTGTCACACATACGAGCAACTGTTGCAGTTAACTGCAATAAATTGCCGATACGTTGTATCGTGGGATACAGGCTTCAAATGTTTCAAACAAGTGGGTGGCTTTGTCAGAAAATAGTTATTTATGCAACAAGTGTGAAAAGTATAGTCTTATTTCACGAATAAGAAAGTTTGACCGAACGAGCCGCAGGCGAGTTCGTCAAATCCTATGAGTCATGTTAGATGTCAATAAGAATTGGGTACAGTGCTACGTATTCTGTTTTGTGTTTTAAATTATTTATTTACACATTTATTTTCAATATCCAATAGCAAATATTTATATGTATACAAATAAGAAATAAATAAATAGGAATGGAATTAAGATGCTAATCTCTTTTTAAGTAGAAGCGCATCTCTAGCCATCGTGTGAATTGCTGTATGCAGCTTATCTGAAACAATTCAACACAATACTGTTTTCACATTTTTATTGTTTTAAAAACAAGTTTTAAAATATCTGTTATAAGATGCCCTTAAACTATTTACCAAGTCTTCTTTATGAATTTGCTTCAGTGTTAATTGTGACAAGAAATAGAAATAAAAAACTAATAACTTTATTATCAACTTCTAAATTATTATCAATTTTCCCATAACTGTCTGTTTAGTCTGGATGTCAGCCGCTTAGACATTTAGTGTGTTGACAATTTAGTATGTAAGTTATTGCAAGCCGATGTATAGGGTTGATATTTGGCTATAAATTCCGTATGATAACCTTTAACCCTGCACCCCTCAGACTTACTCTACTGAAGATGATAGCCGTTTGTTTTTAGTTAGTCTAGTTTAAAGATTCATACTGGAAAGACATAAAGTCTGTATTTGTCTCTCATGTTCAAACGACATGTACAGTTTTAATTTTGGCTCGCATTTTGCGTAACGCGAGTATTTTGGCCTAGGGATGCATCGGCATCTTTAGTATTTAGCTATGTTTAATGTAGTATAAAAATATTAAGTGTGTCCTTCTCCATAAAAGTGTTCATCAATCATCCGTTCAAGTGTTAATGTTTGTATGTTTTTTTTAGTTATCGCTTGAATATTGATAAAAAAAGATAAAAATAATAGTAGGCACTTACATATTTTGTGTTCCCCTTTAATGGGTATAGGCACCATAAGCTTTTGTGGATCAGTGCAAACGAAAACATAAGGGCTTTCGCTTTCCCCATTAGGGAACTGCTCGCGATATTCGTCTTGCATCAAACAGTCGTCCAAAAGAACTCGTCCTAACAGGCATCCCACGGGATACTGATCAGGGAACACCAATTCAGGATCTGTACATAAGAAATTCAGTTAAAAATTATAATCGACGTATTTAAAGTGAAAAGAATATATGGAAGTGAAATTTACCTCCGTAGTAATTGCGGTAGAATTCTTCCATATGGTGAATCTCGTCCGTTTCAGGTTGTTTGTTGGTAGATGCTATCCATAAGGTACCCCGGTGGGGAGTGTACCAAGTACGGCCTTCATGTCTGTACCATAAATTAAACAGGATTGTTTACAAATAATATGAAAATTTCAAAAACATAAAAAGAAGGCTAGACTCTAGAATAACCACCCACTTAGTCACACGAAAAAGTCTCCGTACGACAATAATTTCAACAGATTTTAAGAAAAATAGCTGTTTAAAACTCAAAATAAGTAGGTGTTAATGGGGGGTTCTGGCTCAGATAACGATCTAAGATTAACGTCAGAGATAAGAGATTTTAAAGATAATAGCCGAGACAGACGACAAAAATTAATGATCATTAAGGGTTAGATATAATAAGTGCACCTGAAGTTGAGACTGATGACAGATGTCAAAATTGCATCTATTAACAAACCAAAAAATATTGAATGAAGTAAGCACGTTACACTTATTGTATTGTACTTGTGCAGTTCAAAACAATAAGTATCACGTGCTTACCACAGTCAATATTTTCTGGTTTATTAATAGACGCAATTTTGACACCTGTCAAAAGTATCACCTTAAGGTACACATACTATAACTAACCGTTAATGATCATTAATTTTTGTCGTCTGTCTCAGCTATAAGGATTGATGACGTCACAGATAAGAGATGACGTCACAGATAAGAGTGATGACGTCACAGATAAGGATGGCGTTACAAACCTTGAGATTTTAAGAACATCTTGAAGATGGTTCTCAAGAGTTTTTAAGATTTCTTCAAAATGTTCTTATCAGTTTGTAAGATTTTTCCAAGACGTTGTTATCAGTTCTTAAGATTTCTTCAAAACGTTGTTATCAGTGACTGCGTGTCTGGTCGCGAACCTGGGGGAACCGGGTTCGACCCAACAGACGCCAAATATTTCCAATTTTAAATGGCATAAAAGCGACCCCTGTGGGGCACTCTCCACACCAGCTGTGAGTGAGTGCCCGTAAGGTGACGCCTGGTAAGCGCCCACACGGTTAAATATATCGTCATTATTACCGATGTCTACATGTGTTGTAGATAATGGCACACCCAGAAATGGGTAATATGCCGTGATGATATATTTATTTATTTTTATTTAAGATTTCTTTAAGATGTTCTTATCAGTTTGTAAGATTTTTCCAAGACCTTGTTATCATTTCTTAAGATTTCTTCAATCCTTATCTGTGACGTCATCTCTTATCTGTGACGTCATCAATCCTTATCTTTAAAATCTCTTATCTCTGACGCAGTGGCGTGCAGTCCATATGTGCAAGGTGTGCACTGCACACCATGCGAATAATTTCAAAATTTATTGCATTAAAATGTGAATTATTTAATTGATTTGATCTTAATATATGATATACAAAATATTAATACAATTATGAGACAATAACGAACAGGAGCGTGTTTGGTTGCCTATCAGCGAATTTGTAAATTGCCGGGCAAGTGCAGGTCTCTACACTGCACTCGGTGCGCAAGTTTTACACAGGGAGAGTATAGGAATAGTGTATTTGCGCAGACAAGGATAAAATATTAGAAATACGTATCGCCCCATCGCACTCTCCAGCGTGCAGCATATTTTGTGCACGTATCGCCCTAAAATTACTTTTGGTAGTATTCACAAGCATAAACAAGTTCAGGGAAACAATTAATTATTAATTTTAGGTATTTGGTATATAATTTATATATTATTTATTTAACTTATATTTGTATTTATGAAAATTTATAGAATGGAAATTGCAAGTGAATTACTAATTGCGGATTTACTGAAGAAACCATTTTCTAGAAGGGACATAGTATAAAAAATAAGATAATTCTGAATTGTTAACCTAAGATTCTACTAACGCAATACTTTTTTTTAAAAAAATCTGCACACCCAACACAGAAACGCACCGCACGCCACTGCTCTGACGTCAATTTTAGATCGTTATGTGAGCCAGAACCCCCCAATAACACCTACTAATATATTTAATATTAAATAAAATATTATATTTAATAAAATATTAAGAAATATAAGATTTCAGCGTCTGGATCAACCTTTCGGCCATCATCAGACAACGGCCATGCTCAGCTAGTAACCATAGACGCGTTTCGCTCTTGTTAGAGCTCATCAGTATGGGAATTGTCTCTGCAAAGAGACGGCAGTTATACCATATATAGGTTATGTATTATTTTATTTTTTACTGCGAGTATTTTTCATTAATACTCATCCATACTAATATAATAAATGCGAAAGTAACTCTGTCTGTCTGTCTGTCTGTTACGTTTTCACGCCTGAACCGTTGAACAAATTTTGATGAATTTTGGTATAGAGATAGATTGGACCTAGGAGAAGGACATAGGCTACCTTTTGTCGCGAAAATAAAACTTAAAGGGGTGAAATAGGGGACGAAAGTTTGTATGGAGAACCCATCATTTCTCAAGTTAGGGATATAAAAATTCTTATTTATGCTTTTGGTAAGAAATAAAGTGTTTTAGCGTTTTTAAAAAATCATCCATCAAGGCGGTACGATAGAGGATGATTTCAATTATTTTTTTTTATCTATAGTAAAGTTAACCGTTAGCAGATTTTCGATATTAGTCGGAGAGATAGCTTGCATCATATGTACATAAGTAAAAGTACCCGAGACATGTTTAGAAAAGGCGCTTTTAGGTGCGGCGCGGGGATCTAGCGGAGCCTGTTGCATGTACGATGCGAGGCAGGTTGCCGGCTCCCTACGCAGCGCATATCTCCGAAGTAAATGTGAAAAATTACTGGTACACGTGTAGCTAATCGTTATTTTAGCTTTACCCGTGCGAAGCCGGGGCGGGTCAGCTAGTTATTTATATTTTCAGTTTCTTACCTAAGATAATTAAATTTTATCTACAGTATGATAGTCTTATTGACAAAAATATTTGAAAATAAAAAAAAAATGATAATTATGTTGATGACTTACTGTTTGATGCCATGAACGAGAAGTGAAGCCCAAGGCTGATGCATGCTGAGACAAACTCCACGATCACGCATCCCAATATAGCCAGCGTCTTGAATCACATAGTCATCCACTTTCTGCTTATTTTTACCCTGTTCATCTCTTGTTAAACCTAGATTCGCACCCTTGCCCTTGAAGTTCACTTTGTCTATTTTCAACTAAAATACATCACATTATAATAGCTCTTGGTGCAAAAGAAAAAATGTGCTATTTTATTACCATTTGAAATAAGTGAAAAAATATTACATTAAAAAATGATAATTCTACTTTTTCATACTGAATGTGTATTGTATAAAAATGAGTATTTTGTCGTTCTCTTACATTCTTTGTCGTTAGAATATTTCCTAGAGTGCAATTACCACTCTTCACGACAGCAATGAGTGCCCGTGAGATGACGCCTGGTAAACGCCCGCACGGTACAAATATATCATCATTACCGATAGAGCAGATTGTGGCACACTCAGAAATGGGTAATATGCCGTGATGATATATTTCTTTATTCATATTGCATAATAAAAAAGTAAAACAATTATTTATTTGGCAATTTTTGTACTTTATTGCAATTTTATTAAAGTAATTAATATTAAATAATGTACAAGATGTAATGTAATATTATCATGTTCAATAGCATGGCTTGATTTTTTGCCTGACACTTTGTATTTACAAAAAACTGCTTCCCATGTTAAACGCCTATGTTTACTCATAAAATAAACGCTTCAATACATTGCTGTCAAACATTCATACCGTAACTATGGCAATGATATACCCATATACCTATTAACTAATATATTGCGGATCCTTTGCTTTTCTTGAAGGAAACACTGTGAAATGGAAATATCATTTCTGCATAAGTCTATCTCACACAAACACCCAACCGCGAATTATGCGCATGCTTAAAAACCTTGACTACTATTGGCTAACGAGGAAATCATGATCACTTTTTGCGAATCACAGAGTTCTGTTTATTAACGACTAGCGCGAGAAAAGTTAAATTTAAATTTGAGAAATTAAACAATGTACCTACTATTTATTTTGTACGTAAATTCTTGAATATAAATATTAGTAATAATAAAAAACATTGACATATTCTAGTGCTAAATTTGAATTAAATAATTTACTTTGTTGTACTGTAAAAATAATAGGAATACAATCTGGTCAGGATTAATTTATTTAGGTGACAATAAATTACTGTATGAAACACAAAGCAGATGCTTTCGAAGTGCAAATACAAACAGAAATGAAATCAAACGTCAAAGTCAAACCACGTGCTCGTTGCATTACCAGGGCAGCGTTCCAAAACCAAGAATACCGAGTATTGGCGTAGAGTATGATGTGTTTTGTTTTGGAACGAATGAGAGTTTTGTTGAAGTAAAAAATTGAAACTAAATTAAAAATAATTTTATAAAACTAACATAACTACTTATAATTACAACATTAATGTCAAGCCCGTAATAAAAACGCTTTTATGGAGCACTCTCCTCAATATAATGTCAAAGTACGCTCCATAAAAGCGCTTTTATTATAAAAGTATTCTCGTAATACACGCCAACGTATTTACTTATGTTTATTTTCAACCAAAAGCATGTTTTCTACCTCAAGAAGGCAAATTACTTTCATATGTTGAGAATCGTGAGCATCTATGTTTGAAAATATTGTGGAGTAATTTCTATATCCTCCTTGTTAGTAGAGTAGTAGAGAATATCACTTTGGAGTAAACTCTGGCAGTTTTGGAACAGGTTGAGTAAACTCTGAGAGTAGGATTTTGGAACGCAGCCCAGCCAGAGACGCTGTCAGCGTTAGCCAATAGTAGTCAAGATTTCCGAGCATGCGCATAATTCGCGGTTGGGTGTTTATGTGAGATAAGACATGCAGAAGTGATATTTCCATTTCACAGTGTTTCCTTCACCTACTCTTATGGGAAAGATACGAGTATTAGCAATATATTAGTTAATAGGTATATGGATATACCCTATGTTTACTGATAAAATAAACTCTTAGCCGCGCAACATTGTCAAATGGTTTAGAACCTCTGGTAACAGCAGCCAAGACAGCACTAGGTTCGCTTACGTCGTAAGGCAAGAAACGCTGCATATTTGCCATTTTTTTTTCTTCCATAAGAAGCCGAATGTAAAAAAATAAAAAAATTAGGGAAGTTCTGAATTTAAAAATACTATTAACATATAAAAAATTCGCGGAATTCCCCATTGAAGAAATAAAATATAACTATTAGTATTTCACTTACCGATTCAAGTAGCGATGTAATATCCGGTACATTAGAATTATAATCCCCTTGTTGATTCTGTCCTTCATCTTCTGAATCACTCTCCGGTGCAGTGGATGGTGCCTGTTCTCTTACTTCCTTGCTGACCAAGTCCAGCATTATGTTCCTAGCTCCTAAGCGAGATCCATGTCTTTGCTCTTGGTCTTTCTCTAATCGTTTGACTGCCTTCTCTCGCTCTTTGGCAGAACTCCATCGATTATTGATGGAATAGTAATCGTGTTCATCGTCTATTATTTTTGTCTGTTGCGTGCTAATTAGAATATTAAAATAATTAAGAAATAGCTAAATATGGGTTGGTGGTATTTCAAGCCCAAACTCATAATAGTTCAGCCGATGTACAGAGTGGTACAAATTCGAGTTCCTTATATGAAAAACTTTGTTATTAAGCACGCTACAGAAAATTGATGTATGTCTTTATGGGCCAATTTTTTAAGACAACTTCAATAGGCACCACAGGAATTTTTGATCGTCTTTTGTTTTTGAGCTACAGGCTAAAACTTGATTTTCACTTATTTTGAAAATATCTCATATCTCGCTTATTATAAAAAATGAAGAAAAAATGTTTAGATAAGTTTTATATTGTTTTTTATGTAGAGTAACGTGATGTAATTACATTCTTTAAAAACTTAATAATTCTCAAGATATAACACAAACATAATGAGAACTTATGTTGAAAATAGTTTCATCTTTTTACTTTTTTTATAATCTTTTCAACGACATATAATAAGTCTACAATTCTTTTGGTTGGTTTGAAAAACATGAAATTTATTTAGAAACAACTGAAAAAAATCAATTACAAAATATTTATTTTTTAGAAAAATGAGATGTACAGGGTATTTCATTTTCGACGTTTTTTTTTTTTTTTAGGGTATCTCGGGAAATATTACTGATAGAGCAAAATCGTTTGCACATTCCAGGGTCAACTTTTTGAGAAAAGTTTAATAGTCACCACAGGAATTTTCGCTCTTCTTTTGTTTCTGAGCTACAGGCAAAAACTTGTTTTTCGCTCATTTCGAAAATATCTCATAACTTATTTATTATAGTAGTTAGAGAAAAATTGTTTTAACAAATTTTGTACCGTTTTTTAGATCAAATAAAATTGTGTAATTAGATTTTTTGAAAACTTCATAATTCTCGAGATATAACACAAACTTATGATTTTTTAGGGTGAAAAAATTAAAAATTATTAAGAAACAAATGAAATAAACTATTATAGTTCGTCATTTGTATAAAATTTATAATTTGTTGAAAATGTAAACCGGCCGAATTATTATGAGTAAACTTTTACAAATTTATAACTTACGAAGTTTTGTCGAAATGCAGAAGTTTGTTACGATTATCAATGGCTTTCTTCCAAGTTTCTGATGTTTTTCTGTCAGTCAGAGTACGATACAAAGCATCCGCTTCTAAAGAATCTGAATTTATAATCTCTTGCTCTTCTTTTGTACATACCTAACAATTTAAAATAAAAAATTTGATTATATCAAAACGAAATCATTGGCATTCAATAAATGATTTCCAGAAAATTAATCGGGGCAAATTAAATACAACAAAAATGTGTCGTCGGTAAATTGATTACAAAGAAAATTAATTGATTTAAGTTCTACTACATTTGAAACTTTTTTACCTAAAATAATTTGGGAAGTAGGATATTACGAAAGTGTGATTTTATTGTTATATACAGTGTGTCCCATTTAGAGGTGCCACCATTGGGATCTCGAGAACTATAAGAGATACGATGTCGGTTAAATGGAACTTTTTGTGCGCCTTTGGGAGGCCATCCCAGATGTGCTTTTGTTTTTCCAAAAATTCTCATAGGGCACTAAATAATGACGAAAAACTGATTATTGTTGATTTTTTCTTTTTCAAATAACTTCTAAACTATTACTAATTAAGAAAAACGTTTCAAATATAAAAGATAGATATTTTTATTAGCTAACCAGTGGCGTACGAAATAAATTTTTATATCCGTTAATTTTCGAGATATAACACAAACTTATATTTTTTTAAATGGAACCCATATCTTATTTTAGTCTCAAAAAAATAATTATTTTTATTCTAGGCTCATAATTACAAATTACACTATAATGTGCCAAGAGCGACCTGATACAAAATATTATAAAAATTAATTTCATACGAGTTTTGAGCAAATTTTTCTAACGAAATAAATTATTTAAATACAAAAAGTATTTCTAAATAGAAATCTACCAATATTTTAAAAATAATTGTAAATTTAATACAAAATAAGGCAAAACAAATATAAAACATAATAACACTTACAACATTGAAAAAAAATAGTTATTTTTTTTTAAACTAAAATCATATATGGGTTCCATTTAATAAATATAAGTTTGTGTTATATCTCGAAAATTTACGGATATAAAAATTTATTTCGTACGCCACTGGTTAGTTAATAAAAATATCTATCTTTTATATTTGAAACGTTTTTCTCAATTACTAATAGTTTAGAAGTTATTTGAAAAAGAAAAAATTAACAATAATCAGTTTTTTGTCATTATCTAGTGCCCTATGAGAATTTTTGTAAAAACAAAAGCACATCTAGGATGACATGTCAAAGGCGCACAAACAGTTCCATTTAACCGACATCGTATCTCTTATAGTTCTCGAATTCCCAATGGTGGCACCTCTAAATGGGACACACTGTACACTTAAATACATAAATGAAGTTACCATGCTGTCGCAGAAGAAACAAGGCCCACTACCTTCCTGTTCACAAACAATCCTTCCGCACTCGATGCAATTGTTAATTAATTTATGTTTAGTAGCTTGACATTCACATGGAAATCTTCCTTGCTTCAAATAGCCTTTGTGTAGCTCACTTAGTTGGAATTTACGGAACTTTTTCGTCTTCTACAACACACAAATACATTGTTACTACAAGGGCCGTCTTGAGATATTTAATAATAAATAAATTAATGTACCTAGTTCAATATTTTTGTATTGTTTAAAATGTTATGTAAGACAGAAGTTAAATCTTATAGCGAAAAAAAAAATAAACTACAAAAAATATACAGGATAAAGTAAAATTTAACCATGTACTCGTACATTTTACAGATAAAAATATTTTTATTATTGATGTTAGGTTTACGAATTTAAATTATTTATTTAATGCATGTAAAACCGGTCGGCTCTCAAGTGCCATCTACTACTTTCTTACATAAAATGAAGTATAATATTAACATTTTAAAAGCTTGGGGAGAGTACTATGATATAACAATATTGTTTTGAACTTACCTTTTTTGCGGAATCCGGCGTTGTTTGTTGTTGATTCAATTGTTGTTCTTGACTTTGATTACCATTCGATTGTTTAGAAGACGAAGACGTGTCATTTATATTTATTTTCGATTTTCCTTTCTTGCCAAATTTAGCATTCTTTATTTTGTCATATGATTCTTTCTGCTCTTTAATTGATAAATCAAAAAGAGTTCGCATGTAATCTTCGAAATCATTTTCATTATCCACTGATAAAATATATCTACGAAAGTGAGGTTATAACAATATAAAACTTTGTAAACAACTTAATATACATACTGGGCTAAATCATCGCAGAGATCTTCGTCTACAATTTTTGAAAGTGATTCACGTATTAATTGTTCCATTTTAACTATATTTTTTTTTGGGAAAAACAGCAAAAAGTGACAGATCACACTTTACTTGCTGTCAATTTATTGATCAGTGTTGCCAGCTGTAAATGCGTAATGTAATCCCAATCCACAAATGTCATACCAAATTTAACTTATGAATTTTTAATTTCAAAAATATTGTAATAAAAAATACACATAATGGAGAATCATTTTTAAAATGTCGTTATTTTTTGGTAAAATTGTCGCTAAATAATCTAAATTCAACTATTGACAACAATGTTGTACATTTTATAGTTTGTAACATAGATGGCACTGTAACATAAAGCTTGATTTACATCTTACGATTGTAACACGAAAAGCAGAACCATAGGCACTTAATCTAAGGAAAAATTTTCCTTATGAAAAAAAAAACTATTAATTTGAGACATTAATGCTTCAAATAAATGTTGTAAAGAATTAAATTCTGCATCCATTTTATTAAGTGTAACAAATTATTGGGGCATATAGTACTGACCAAAATGAATAAAAAAAGGTTATTTAACATGGATTCAATCTTCAACAGTTTCTGAGATATAAGGCTGTGAAAAATGAGTTTTTTCGGGTTTTTCTGCTATCTCGAAAACTGTAAGAGTTACAACTTTGATTAAATGAGACTTTTTGTTTACCTTTCAAAGGTCATCTTAGCTGTGCTTGTTTTTCAAAAAAAATCGAATAATTTTACTAAGATAAATGTTGTGGCGTCCTTGGCCAATATTTAATTTTTAAATAACTTCGTAACTATTACAAAGTGAAAAAAATGTTTCATATAAAATTTTATCGTTTTCTTATGGTCTATTTACTGACATATATAAAATTTTGTTCAATTACTATCTTTGTCAATTTTTTGACTATTCTAATTCAAAAATGGCCTATTTCTCAGAAACAAAATACATAGAATTGACGGTAGGTAATGTGATGGCCATATCAGATTCTTATTTATTACTAAATAATGAATTTGTTTCAAAGGGTTTTTCTTTAAATACGATTATTGTTATTAAATATTTATTAAATGTTAAATATACTTTAATACATCTGTTATATGTGATATACAGAGCGAACAAAAAGAAATGATATAGTTGGCAATATAATTCTGGGGATCTTTTTATTCCACAGTTTACACAATATTAAGTAAAAATGAAAATACTCTTTGACGTCATTTTGACAATAAATACAAATAGGTTACGTCAGAGGTGGGGCCTGACAGACAATATGATTTTGAGTGAATGAAATGCTTCAGATTGTTGTTTTTGGATAATGTAAGAAATAAAATTGCGTAGTTAATAAAAAATTGTACATACACACAAATTTAAATTTTCAAATGTCACTGTCACCAACAGGAAATATTTTTTACCTCCCGCTACCCTTGGTAAGGGAGGTATAGGGATTATGCTAAAAATCACATATCGAGATTTTAGTAAATGACCACGTTTTAAAGTCCCTAGAATCCAATTTTAACATTTTCACGATGATGTCTGTATGTATGTGTATATATATATATATATATATATATATATATATGTGTGTGTGTGTGTGTGTGTGTGTGTGTGTGTGTGTGTGTGTCGGTATGTGTATGGATTTTGTTAACGCTGTAACTCAAATACTATCATTCAGAAAATTCTGAAACCTTGTATTTCTAACCCTATTCTAATATGGAAAGACACCATTAGATTTTGGTGTAAATCGGATAACCGGAAATGGCACTTTACCTGAAGCTCATAACGGCTTTTATTCAAAAAATACCATTAAACACCATTTTTTGTCAGTATGAAAATTAAAGATTATTGAATTTTCTACAGGAATACAATAATACTTTTCCCGAAGCCTACGATAAACAATGAGGTCATTTAACATTTTCTGATTTATTTTTTTCTTGAAAAAATAGGTCAAATTAAACATGTAGGTGTATGTTTTACATCTTACAAGTCTTTAGAATCAGAGATATGATTTTTTTAAAGTTGCGTTTAATTTCAAATATTTCAACGGCATATTCACGGAAGCGACAGTCGAGCTCTACCGGTTTAATTTAGAACTCTATGATTATTTGGTTTCGTATTTATTTAAATAAATGGTTTATTTACATACCTTATACTGCACTAGTACTTTTAAAGAAATAGAAAGTAATAATAATCTTCTCTCTTGTATATTTTGCTGTCAGCTGTCACACTTTTAGGTTAGGTTACTGTTTCATGTTGTGAAGCGTGTGTGTGTGTGAGAGAGAATTGTCTTTGTGTGAGTATGAATTTGTGTCGTCACAAATTTAGTCCGTGTTTAAAAGCGCGAAAGTTTATTAGCAAATTTATGAATGAAAAGTCGCATATTTCAAATTATTTTCTATTCCTATATTTATTAAATGAGATGGATTTCATGATTTTATAAAAAAAATCGACAATTTTTTTTTTTTTTAAATGACCCCATTGGAAGAATCTCGAACATTTAGTAGAGTAGGAGGAAAATTGTTCGTAGAATGAATTGAAAAATAAGAATAAATGTAATAAGAATTTTTTGTGTGTACCAGACATGTTAAATACAAAACTTATATAGCCTAATATGAAAATGGCGAGAGGTATTGTGCTGGCCACAACAGTTTTTTTTTTTCTGTATCAGTGTTGCCAATTTCAAGTATTTTTTTTGTTATTGCCAACTGAATTAGTTCTTTTTGATCATCTGTAGTATATCATTATTTACTTATGCACAGAAATACTAACTAAAATTACATCTTAAAAATAAAAAAGTTCCTACAGTTTTGTCCGCCATAAGGTGCGTTCGGTAAATGAGTTCTGTTCACTCCTTTCACTCTGTACACTCCTAGCACCGTTTGGTAATTACATGGAGTGATAAGCGTCTTAAAATGGAGCGTTCGGCAAATGCAGAATGGAGTCAAGTGGAGTGAAAATTGTTAACTCCATAAGCCCAACCTCGATATGCAAGCATACATGGAGTTTTTTTTTTTGTTTTATTTGACATCTGTCAGATCATTTTGTATTTTTATGTTGCAATATTTTATTATACACAATGGGGGATTACACCATTTTTTTTTTTATAATTTCATCTGAAAATATTAGGAAAACTAAGACTATTGATGAAAATCCGGTGAAAAAATTCCTATTAATAAGCAAGTTATAGTCTCCCGAATTTTGAAAAGATTGACGTGACGTCACATTTATGTGTTTTTATATCAAACTGTTTTCATCATGAACCTAAATGTTCTTGAAATATATGCTATTTTAAGTTATATTTACATAAAAATAAATGAATATTATAACACTGTATAAGTCTACATACTTTATAATTACAGGTGTATTTAAATTATTAAATTTAATGCAAGAAATTTATGTTAAAATAAAAACTGTTTGGAAACTGTAGTACAGGAATGTTAGCCCCTCCTTTCGAATTTGAATTTCTTAACTTTCATTGGTAGTAATCCCCACCTCCTAACACGTTATTTGTAATGCTTGTATAGGCGGTTTCTCGGCCGCCAATCAAAATATTTTCATATTAGCGTCGAAGCGCTATAACAAAAAACCCTTTATTTCCGAAATATATCAATTATACCATTTCATTTTTTTTATTAATATTCGTTATTCAGCATATACATTCGTATTTTTTTACTATTTTCCTTTAATTTGATTGAGCCGTAATCCCCCATTATTTTATATTTATAAGATTGTTCTGTAATATGACAAGGTACAGTATGTCGGAATGGTAAGAATTCTGTACCATATCTAATATATACTTTCTTCAGAATCATTAAAGAATAATGCCAAACTGAATAACTTCTGTATAGTTTCATTATTTATTTTTTTTAGCAGTGCAGTATATCAGATTGTCAAAAAAGGAGATTATTATATTCGTGCACCAAAATTTTAACTCTACTCGTTCGGTTAATCACAAATAAAGGAGTGTACCTTGTTCCCTCGATCTACTCCAACTCCAGCTCTACTCCCACTCCACTCCAACACCGCTCTGTAAATACTCCAACTCCGTATGATTTACCGAACGCACCTATTGTATATTTTATATTTTCACAAATGTCCACGTCACATTTTTCAATATTCAATTTGCAATAATCGGCAATTCTTTCGCGTTTTTCCTTATTCGACCATGATTATGAACTGTGCTCATATGTCTTGTAAGATGAGAATTTTGTGCAAACGGCCTTTCACAAACAGAACACGAATACACTTTCGGCCCTGTGTGGACTTTCATATGCTTCTTAAAATCGGAAGTCCGAATAAATGATTTTTTACAAAATGAACATTGGTATAGATCACATCCACTATGAATTTTTTTCATATGTTGGTATAAATTGCTACTTTGCGTAAATAATCTTTCGCAAATTGTACATTTGTGGTCTTTAACGCCACTGTGGATTTTTAAATGGCCTTTATAGTGATCGCTTCGCGTGAAGTATTTTTGGCAAATTGGACATTGAAATTCTCTTGTTTCTGCGTGCACTTTCAAGTGTCGCTGCAATGCTGAATTTCTGACGAATAATTTGTTGCATTTAAAACATTTAAATCCAGTACTCCTGGAATGCCATTTCAAATGAAATTGTAAAGTGTCTTTTCGACTAAATATCTCTTTACAAATTTCACACTGATATTCTTTTTTTTCAACGTGTACGTTCTTGTTTGCAATATGGCGTCGCAGGTCTGTCTTGCGCGTGAAACTTCTGTTGCAATCTGCGCAATAAAATTTTTCTTCTTCTTCTCTAGGATTTGAGTTATCAGATTCTTTGTCCTTCTGTTTATCATTTTCTGTTAAGCAATCTTCTTTATTTATATTTTGAAATTCATTTTTATTCAAGTCGTTGTCTTCTTGGGAATCTTCTTCTTCTTCCAGCGGTTCTTCTTTAATGTATATTTCTTCAAACTTTTGTTGATTTATTTCAGATTCTGTATTTGACATGGTGTCAATAATGCTGTTTATTAATATTAATTTACGATTAACGAATAAAGAATCGGTTCAATATTTTTTTCTGAATTTGGGAATAATCTAGAACACAAATTTTCTTTATTAAGAGATATTTATTTGTTATTTTGTTTCGAATGATGAAACTTTTACCTATTACAGTGTTTCATACACCAAAATATGAATGTAAAAAAAATGATGAATATCTGAAAAAAACATTTTACCTTAAATGTACAAAATTACACGTTTACTTTTTTTTTACTTTTCACTAAGAGAGGTATTGGATTCATATTAAAAACCGCACATCCAGATTTTAGTGAATAAGCACGTTTTAAGGTCACCAAAATCCGATTATAACATTTTTACAATGATTTCTGTATGTGTGGATGTTGGAAGGACAGTTTTTCAAATTCTAAGACTAAAGACCAATGGGCTACTTGCGTGGTACTGAAAATCCGATTTCTGTCACTATATACGTAATGTTATATTGAAAACATATATAAAAATATAAATTTTAGTTTAAAAATAATTATTTGTTTTTCACTAAATTAAGAAAGAAATTTTTTTGTGACGTCTTTATATTGAACTAGGGGAGGGGAAGCATGTTTAAGAATGTTATCAATAGATGGCATGGCGTGCGAGAAAGTTTTAATTTGAATTTGACATTAGTTCATTTTTCTCTCTCTCTCTCTGGTCTCTCAAATACATTAATTACTTAATAAATAAACACATAGGTAGTTACTTGTAATTTAAATATCGATACCAAAAAGATAAACTAAAATACTAACCTCCAAACTATTGTTGAAAAGTCAAACAGGTGATCTACATTATCCGCACAAACATACCATTACCATTTAATAAGTAATATTATTATTAAATGCCATTACTATGGGACGGCACCACGCTGTGACTTTACGACTATTCATTGGTGCGGCGTAATTCTACGTCATACATGGCGGGAATTCAAATAATCAAATTTCATTATTTTATTTCTGGCGAATTAATAAAAATTTTGTCAAAAGAAAAAATATGGGTAGCAAGATTTTACCTTCTCTTCAAAAATATTAAATAAAAAAAGGTACGCAAGTAGCCCATTGCTTCCTGACAGTGACATTTGCTTAAATATGTCAAAATTGTTATTGAAGTATCACGTTTTTATATGACGCATAGGCAAGATGATGTATAAAAATAAATTAATTTATAAATTTATATTTAAATTTTAAGTTATTTACTAAATGCTATTATGATAGAATTGAAGATTGGACCATTATATTTAATTTTTATTAGTAAAAGTTGCTGAAAAATTATATTCAATGTATATTCTTCCAGAAAATAGTTAAAGCTTGTATAAGTGATACTTCCGGTTATCCGATATACACTAAAACCTAATGAGCTCTTCCCACATTAGTATAGAATGGGTATACAAAATTACAAAATTTTCTAATTGATAGTATTTGAGTAATCGTGTCCACAGGATCCACACACACTCACACACATACATACATACGAACAGACATCATTGTAAAACTGTTGAAATCGGATTTTAGGGACATCAAAACGTACTTATTCACTAAAATCTCTACATGCGATTTTTAGCACGATCACTATACTTCCCTTACCAAGGGTAGCGGGAGGTAAATAGCATTTGTTGGAAAAACTAATTCAAGGAAAACAATTGCGCGAATAACATTGTTTGTTTGTTTAGAACAAATGAAAACTGTGATATTGAATATAAATTTCTTGATTTTCAAATCATAAAATATTTTTTACTCAAAATTTGATATTGTATTAGCAGTTTATTGCAACGCCTATAGCAAATCTTGAATATAATTTCAATACTTTAATATATTTTTTAAACAAATATACTTACATACAGCAAAGATTATTTCTTTCGTAAAAATGTCTTCTGTACTAATTTTATTTCTGTAAGAGTTGAAGTCCTACATCAAATGGCCTGTGGCCTAAATAAACATCCTAATATGTCTTCTGAAAGATAAATTAAATAAACTAGTTCATGACGACCGTGCGATGAAAGAAATGTTTGGAAATATAAAATCAGCGAAAACTATAAGAATAATGGAGATTTTAGATACATTGAAGCACTTTTAGAAATATAAAACACAATATTAACAAGACATTTGTAACATATATTCGAGACCTACTTAATTTTACACGTAAACTGTCATTGCTCAAAATTTTTGTATAGGTTAGAATTTATAAACATGTTTGTATTACAATTTGAGTCATAGATGGCACTGTACTCTGTAGTATAAAGCTGAATTTACACTATATTTACCTTCCGTCACCTTTAAGTAAGGTATTGTCTGGTTAAAAAATTCGTTGGTGTTTTTCATGAATAGGCACGTTTGATCCCTAGAATACGAATTTACTAATTTTAAGATGATGTCTGTATGTATGTGTGTGTGTGTGTGTCCATTGGATTATAGAATCTTTTCCAAAGAACTTTGTTATAGCATTTCTCATTTTTATTTCAATACTTTCTAAAAATTCACACAGTTGTCCAAATACTCTAAAAATGCGTACACTTACGTAACATCCTCTTTACAATCAAATAATATCACTACCAAGTTTATATCTCTACCCATTTTTGAATTATTGCCCCAAAAGTCAATATACCCCACATTTAGATAAAAACTTCAAAATTTTCAAAAATCTAATTTTTATGTATCTAGATACTTCTCAATGCGCTGATTCCAAATTTTGAAACCGCAGGTCGATATCTCGTTTCGTTCTCGAGATATTTAGATTTAAAGTTTTGCCTAAAACTGCCCATTTTTGGGTATTAACCCAAAAATGGGTCGAGATATGAATTTGTCGACATCACCATTCGATTCTACGGGCAAAAATACATAAGTATAGCAATTTTCATAATTTTTGTCCAACCGGTTCATTTTTTATAAATAAAAACTTGAAAACCCCTGAAAATGTCCAAAATCTAAAAAAATCGTAAGGGGTACCCCTTAAGATTTTTGCGATTTTTGGCCATTTTCAGTTATTTTGCTTTAGAAATTGTATGCGGTGTTCAAAAATTCTGAAAATTGGTGTACTTATGTAATTTTGCCCGTAGAATCGAATGGTGTTGTCGCCAAATTCATATCTCGACCCATTTTTGGGTTAATACCCAAAAATGGGCTGTTTTGAGCAAAACTTTGAATCGAAATATCTCGAGAACGAAAAGATATATCGACTTGCGGTTTCAAAATCTGGAATCAGCGCATTAAGAAGTATCTAGATACATAAAAATTAGATTTTTGAAAATTTTGAAGTTTTTATCTAAATGTGGGGTATATTGACTTTTGGGGCAATAATTCAAAAATGGGTAGAGATATAAACTTGGTAGTAATATTATTTGATTGTAAAGAGGATGTTACGTAAGTGTACGCATTTTTAGAGTATTTATATATGAGTATACATAATGTATATGCATGTGATAATTTTATTGGATTTTTTCCAAGGAACTTTCTGTATGGAATTTGTAAAAAATTGTATTATGTTGGTGTTACAATTTTACTGGATATATATAGAATATTTTCCAATGAACTTTTGGTATGGGATTTGTACAAAATACATAAAATTAACGGAAGGTCTTGTGCTGGCCACAACAGATTTATATATGACTTCCGTAGTATAGAATTAAAAAATCCTTCCGAGATAACATGGTGAGATGGCAACATTGGTTTTTATATGAAAAAAGGTTTATTTTTTACGATTTTGTACCACCGTTTTTTTTTCACTGTGCATAGTTGCACCGAAAACATTATTTTTACTGTAATATTAGCCAAAATTATTTCATTTATTTTTTTGGAAATATTTTGGTTATATGTGCAATATTACTATTTATTTTTTACGCAACCGCAAACCGTATTTTTACCGTAATATTGGGTAGTTAACTATGGATATCTTATAGAGGCCGACACATACATATAAATAAATAAATAAAACAGTAACACCTGAAATCCTCAAAAGATTATTTATAATTTCTTATAAATTATAGATATCTATCTTGAGAGGCCAACATATAAATAAAACAATAACACCTGAAATCCTCTAAAGGTAGTCTGTTATCTATAATTACAAATTTGTGTAATATTTTGAAAAAGTCACTTGATTTGAAACAGGATGTAACGTCAAATTTCATACAGCTATACATGTGACAAACTATCGCAATTATTTACGAAATTAATAACAAATTATTATTTTTACCTTCCGTCACCTTTAGGTAAGGAAGGTATTGTCTTTGGTCAAAAAATTCGGTGGTGAGTTTTTAATGAATAAGTACGTTTTAGGGTCCCTACAATACGAATTTACTATTTTTAAGATGATGTCTGTATGTATGTATGTATGTATGTATGTATGTGTGTGTGTGTGTGTGTGTGTGTGTGTGTGTGTGTGTGTGTGTGTGTGTGTGTGTGTGTGTGTGTGTGTGTGTGTGTGTGTGTGACAAATTTTTCTTCTGTACATCCATATGAAGAGTTGATTAGATTTTGGTTATAATTGATCCACCGGAAGTACCCTTATTTGAAGTTTTTAACAGTTTTTCTTAAAAAAACGGAGTTAAATATTATTTTTTGACATTTTGTTATTATATTTATTAAAGAAAATACTCTTCTCTATATGGTTTGATTATTCATTTTCCTTCATATTCAATAGATGTAGAGTTAAAGCATTATAAAGAAATTAATTTTCAAAAATTAGTCAGCTTTGCTATTTATCATGGAAACAGCTGATACATTCAAAATTCTAATTGTGTTGCAAGTGCAAAACCAAATATGGAAAGTATGGGATGAAAAATTAGTATTTCATAGTGGTCCTCTCAAGTGAAATGCAGTGAAAGGCTAAAAAGAAGATGGAAGGACTGTATCGCAGAAGACTTGAGAAAGGAAGGACTGTGTGAAGAAAATGCGTTGGACAGGAATGAGTGGAAGAGAAGAGGAAACAGCGACCCCTAATAAAATAGGGGAAAGCTGGAGCAGAAATTAAAATGTGTCAAGTGTATGTTTATGTCATAATTTTATTGGATTTATAGAACCTTTTCAAATGAACTTTTGGTATGATATTTGTAAAAAATAGTATGTGTTCGTGTTCGATTTTACATGATATTATATAGAAACTGTTCCACGGTCCTTTTGGTATGGGATTTGTGTAAAATATATGGAAGGTCTTGTGCTGGCCACAACAGATTTTTTTATTACTATGAAAAATATGGTACAAATTTTCATTTAAAATACTCTGTGGAAAGTGTGAATTATAGACACCTTATAAGGCCAACATATAAATAATACAATAACACCTGAAATCCTCCTAAGGTGATCTGTTCTCTATAATATCTAATTATAGAATTATAGACACCTTAAGAGGCCGACATATCTAAACAACACCTGAAATCCTCTAAAGATATCTACATTTTTTCATGGATCCTTCATTATTGTTTTATTATACTTAATCTAAATGAGAGCGATCTATAGCTCTAAAAAGTCTTATGCCCAGTTGCACCACTAACATTAAAAATTTAAACTTGGTTTTATACAGTCAGTCAATTCAATATTACACTGTAAAAATATTCAACAAGAATTAACATCAATTTATTTGGCTAACTGAATTAAACGAAGTTTAACTTTTAACTGTCGGTGGTGCAACTGGACATTAATTGTTATACATTAAGCCGTATTAATTTAATTTGTTTGATGTAAATGTTAAGCTCATTTTCCCTACGTTTGATTGCCACTGGCAGCCTATCTCATTCAACATTTCTTTCACTTTTATACAAACGCACGTGGTTTTTATCTGGCGTAGCACCATAGATTGAAACATGTATTTAATTAGCTTGTAATGTTTAATAACTACTAACTTTTTTAAAGATTAATAGTTCCTATTATACAGTCCCTACCCCTACATACATTCTCAGAACGTTTTAAGGCCTATTTCTAATATAAATGACCCATGTTATAATTGTTTGTTACTATGGTGGAAGACCCCATTTTTCATACTGTATAATTATTAAATCAAATGAAAAACTAATATGATAAGCAATAAATACTATTATGAGTTCATAAATTGTTAACTACCCAATATTATATTACGTAATCGCGAACCGATTTTTCTTGTATTTTGGGCGCAAAGACTTCGAAAACCTTGCCATTATTTTAATCTACTATTTTGTGATTGTGTTGTGTATTTCTTTTATATGTAGTGCAATTACATCGAAATATGACAATTAATACACAATTATAAATAAAATAAGAGCTGAAATAAATAAATAATTAAAGAAATAAATGGTAGACTCATTTCATATGTTATTTGTTTGTATATAATGTAACATTTCATTTGGGGGAGGGGGGATTCTTCAAAATAGGGGGGGGGGGGTTCTTCAAAACAGGGGGGATTCTTCAAAATAGAGGGTTCTTCAAAATAGAGGGGATTCTTCGAAATAGGTGGATCGGTGGATGTTTCCTGTAAAAAAATAAAATTATTGTATTATATTATTCTGGGGGAGAAATATATTAATTTAATACCTTTGTTTGGGGACGCAGATATTTTCTTCATATATTTGCAGTACATGAGTGGTTCTTCCATTTTCTATCTATAAATAAATATTTATTTTAATATTTTATTATATTTTTTGTATTTAAATTTGACATACTTTTCCATTCATTCATAAGGGATGTTTTTTCAATATCCTAGTGGTTTGGGGTGGTTTTGAAATGGTCTTCGGTCCATCTTGAATTCATACTGAAAAATACCATTTGTGTGTGTGTGTACGTGTATGTGTGCGTGTGTTTATTTCTGTTTCTATATCAAATATTAATTTTTCATATTTTTTTTTTCAATAATATGGCATAATTTAATAAATACCATTTGTGTATATATATGTATGTGTATGTGTATGAGTGTGTATGTATGTATGTGTGTGTTAACTTATTTTTCAATATTAAATATTAATTTTTTATATATTTTTGCAATATAATGGCATAATTTTCAAAGTCTATTCATAAATTTGCCTCACGTTAGGAGGACTTAAGTTTGCGTGACGTTAGCACGACTTCTAGACAAGAACTTTTGATGAGCTGAAACTTTATAATGGGCCACCCCGTAGAAACTAGCGTCTAGGGGTGGCAAGGTGCAAGAAATATACATAAATATAAATATAGTGCCGGTCCCGTACCCGTAAAGGCGCAACTTAAAACTAAATAAATTAATTGTCAGACGCAGTTGTCTTGTTCAATGTTAACCATCTATGTCATGAATTATCATGGACACCTTAAATATAGGGTGTGTCATGTAAGTAACAGTAAAAGGCTTCGGAGTATGAAAGCCTTGTACTGTTACATGAAACACCCTGTATACATCTAATGTACACAGATTGTAAAATCAGTGTTTTTATAATACGTCCAGGCTTTTTCAAAATGACTAGGCGAATTGTGACATGAATTTTTGGACATTTAACTTGTAATTTATCTAAACAAACCTTAACAATGCAACCCTTAACCTAGGATTATGTTAATTCGATCAATCATTTTCAAAGAGCCTATAACTCATTATATTTGTCCCCAATTATAAACTACCTAATACTTCTGTTTGAAAATTAAACCCTATAAATAGTAGACCTAACCTAACCTAATATTTGTATTGTCATATTTACCCCTTCGGGAATCGAACCCAATAAGAGCAAATTTGTTTATCCTGATTTCCTGAAAATCGCGAGAACGAAAAGCAAAATTCCGATTCATTGGATATTACCACCGACGTAAAGTCGTACCCTAGTGCCAGCATAAATTAATATTCTGGCTCTAGGGCGGTAATACAAGAGCCCGCAAAAGCCTCGCGGGGCCATTTAATGCCTGCCGACGACCGATCGTAAAACGCGGAATCGAAAAACTAACTTAAAACTAAGGCGCAACTAATTTGCAGGGCTTTGTCCCTAAACACTTATTCTAAGGTACGGGCACGGGTGCACTTCAAAGACAACAATATAAAAGAAATGGGTGCCCCTTGTTTTACTCTGGATAATTTTAGGGGCGCATCTGGTTTTTGAGCCGTTAATTAGCCATAATGATTAACTTTACAGTTGCTGAAATTAATAAAATATAAACTATTAAATTATTTATTGTTCAATGTCCAATATTAAATATATTATACCTTTACACAACAATAAAATGAAATGTCAAAGTGACAGCTGTCAAATATACTATCAAAACTAATATTTTCTAAATTAAAATTGATTTTAATGTTATTAAAACAGTTATCTTTATTTATTTACTTATTAATATATCGTGAAAAATGTCTAATAGTGAAATAGTTCAACTAAAAATTGATAAATTATTAAAACGTTTATTGTTTGACGCAAACAGTTGTTATTAGTAATTTTAATCATTGTTAATCGCTTTAGCCTCTTAACGGCTCTTTCACGGAGGGTAAATATGGGTAATTATCCAAAATATAACAAGGTTTTGCCTTCCAGCGGGTGTGAAATATATACCATAAATATTAAACTAACACAAAAATATCAATTGTTGATTTATTTAGTAACAAAGCACCGAATTAATTGTTGTAAAACTACAAATATACTACACAAGAATATTGATTAAATATTTCAATTGTTTAAAATGATTAAGTATTTAAACAAAATAAAGAATATTTATTAAAAATATAACGGTACTTTGCTATTTATTTAAGACATCCAATTATTAAAATAATAACAATTATTTAATAGAACAAATAGGTATATATATTCACCGTAAAAATTCCAAACATCGTACGATTTTTGTCCAAAACATTCAAAAGACTTTAAAACTTACTTGTATTTGTACGATAGGAAATTTTTACAAGCATTCAAAATTCCTTAACCTAATTATATCTAGCTTAACTGAAATTAAGAAAGAAAAATTATTAATCCCGATGTTCTTTGGTAGCAGAGGGGCGCCTTCAGCTTCAGGACTTCAGGCTCTGCGCGGCAGGCTAATCTAAAGTTCCCTACCTCTGAAAGACTACGAAAATAACTTAATACTAGCTGAAAGAGAGCTGAAAGAAAAGGTTAGCTGTGAAATAAATTTAATTAGGCTGTAAAACATGGGTTAATAAATTTCTAAAACTAGTAGCTAACCATTGGGAGAGAAAAATTACATTTTAGTAAATGTACTGGAAGGCAAAATGGCTAACAAAATATATCCTACCTTTTTTATGATGTAAACCTTTGGAAAAGCCAGGAATACTGCTCCAACTACTGTGGGAAATTGCATACTAGGGATGAAATCCGCACCTGATGTTTCGGACGCGGCACATGGCACATTGTTGCACATATGTCACTTATTGAACACTAATATTTTATAATTGTTCACTAACTGTCCACAAAACACTTTAATTATTAATATCAAAACACTTTTTGTTCACATTAGCGATAAAAACTTTAATTTGCATACCCAAATATATAAATTCCAATCAATATTTGTTAATTACTCACTATAACAATTGTTTTATTTAATATTTTATTGTAATTAATTAATAAAATAATTATTTTTGAGGAGCCATCCAACATACGTCCAAACTGTAAAACTACTGACTAACAACTGATTTTGAACCGATACTGACTGGTTTTACAAGTAATAAGATCTCGGATCAGACATACGTCGTTGACTGCATACACGCAACGAAAAGAGAAGTAACTGGAGGACGCATGTCGCAGCGCACCAGACGAATATAAACAATTGAAAATCGGAAAATAAAGCCAAAATTAATTTTATTCTAAAAATCAATTAATATGCTAAAAAGATGTGCTATTTTTTACTGATTCTAATGATATATTTACTTTTGCGATTATATTTTTTTTATAGAAGAAAATAGCCTCCAAACTTTCGAGGCTAGAATTTGACATTTCTACTTTTGAATAATGATTCTGAACTAATTAAAGCTCTATACACATGTTTTACACCCTAAAACGATGATAAATAATAATAAAAATATATTATGATAAGTTTTCAACCCCTAATTATTGATTTAATACCCTAAATCAACGAATTTCCATCTTCCAATGCTATTCAGGTTAGGAAATATTTCGTTGATTATTCATTTCGTGCACAATCTACGGCCCTTTTGGCATAAGAAATCTAAAATGCAGTCCAAATGAATAAACAAGCCGCAGCCACAAACCCTAAAAACATATTTTAGGGTACGAAATTAAGACATAAATATTCTCGGTGTAAGACCGATTATTAACAATTTCACTACTTTTTCCTCAATCTAAAGCCCTTTTGGCATACGAAACTTAAAATAGACATCATTCCAAACAATCCACCCAAGTGGCAGCCCATAAAACCCAGTTTTGGGTGCATGAGATAGATGAACCTTAAACTACCGGATGAAACCACAACACAACAGACAGACTCTCAAACTGGTTATTTATGTAACTAAACCATGTTTTTTGGTGTGAAAATCAAAATAGGCATCATTTCGAACATCTATACCCATTTTTAGGGTAATTGATGCATTTATAAGAGAATGGGAATCAAGTGAGTTTGAAGTGTTTTGGATCAAAAACACCTTCTACAACTTCTGCTATATTTAGGTTAATTTTTGGCAGATTTACATTTTCAAACCGAGATTTCTGGTATAAAAATCAAAATATCTATCGTTCTGAACGTGTATACCCATTTTTAGGGTAATCTGTTCACGTATAAGAGATTTGGGAATAGAAATAGTTGGCTATGTTATAGGTATCTGCAACAACCATCAACAAATCTTGAGACTTAGATAGATTTACGTAATCGAACCAGGTTTTCTCACATAAAAATCAAAGTCTATATTATTTTAAACCCCTATACCCATTTTTGGGGCAAACGATTAAAATATAAAGGAATGACGAGGATAAATATCTGAAATCCAATTCAAAACTGCTGCTCCAGTTCCAATAAATATACAAACTGTGGAGTGGTTTTATGTATTGTAAACAACTCTACTGTTATTAATACACATTATTTTGACGGTATAGTAAACCCCAGAAAGAATAAACATAGTTAAAATATCATAAAACTCCGTATAAGTTCGTCAGATAAAAACATCAATATTTCCAATTTTTTCTATTAATACCACTCACGGTGAATATATGAAAGTACTATGTTTAGATTCCGCATATATTTGTCGTGGTGTGTACCAAATTTTGTTCAATTCTGTACATAAATACAAATTTTATTGACCAAAATATGAAAATTTATCCATACACTTTTATAATAGGTAGGTACCTATAATAATTCCAATAAAATTTAATTTTATGTAAATAGAAAAATACAGTAATATGTAACTTTCAATTCCGAGTAAATATCTTCAAATAAACTTTTTTCAAAAATGAGAAATAAAGCCGTTATTTAATAATTTATAAATCAATAATTCCAATGAAATATTGGTATAGCCACCTATTGACAAGAATTATAAACACTCGTTGGACTTTTTATCTTATTTATTTTCAGCAATTATTATCTCAAAACTGGGGCATTAAATAGAAAATAGTTTCAAATAAAATTTACTCAAAATATTCTATTTTAATTATTTATATAACAATCTTAATTATATAGTTTGTATTTTTAGAGATATAAATATTTAAATAAATAGAACATTTTCTCAAGAACTATACGTAAATAAAATAAATTATAAGTTAAAATATATTTAGAATTAAATAATAAATAGAGTTTGTTACAAAAATTATTTTGTAAAAAATTTTGTTTGCGAGAAACAAATAGATTTTTATTTTATTTATTATCTCTGAAATTAAAACGAATATAAAAAAAAGTTTCAACAAGACTACCTTTTATTTTTAATTCCAAATATTTTTTCTTATGACAACCTTAGTCGAAATGTTATTAGTTTAGCCAATAAATGGATTTTCTCAAAATTATTAATACCAAAACAATACTGCTGCTGTACTCTATGATAAAACTTATGAACTATATTTGTTATGTTGTGTTGTAAGAAAGTACGTTGATGTATCGTGTAAATGGGAGGAAATCAATAGTATCGATCAATCAATTGACCAATCAGATTCGAGAAAATGTGTATAGGATTTGAAGGCTGTTTCCATTCCATACCTGTCGATACAATTACTTTGCAGTGGGAATATTGTTTATATGAGTATTTAAATGCATATTAAATTAAAAGTCCCTTAAAGAAAACGCCTGCACTGGAAAAAGTTAAACAATTTGAAGTGCTGCTATCTGTCTTAAAAAATTCAAATTTGAGGATAGGTGTTGTACATGCATTTAAATTTCTATTATTGTTTTTATATTTAAATAATATTGTTTTACTAATTTATTTATAGCTATTAGACTAATAAAGTAAATATTTTGAAAATTGGGATATTTATATAGGAAAGTACGTAGAATCCAATGGCTCTATCGACAAATTTGTATCTCAACCCATTTTTGGGTAGAGAAAATCTACCCATTAATTGGCGGGAGGTACGGTTTTAGTTTTATAGAAAACGATTCCAAGGGTCAAAATATATATGTGTACCAAATAATAAAAACATTTTCTCAAGGACTATACGTAAATAAAATAAATTATAAGTTAAAATATATTTGGATATAAATAATAAATAGTGTTTGTTACAAAAATTTATTTTGTGATATTGTGCCCCTGACCTCGACGCGGAAGGCACGCGCTGACGTAAATATTCAACCAATAACATTTGAGAATTTTGCCGCGAACGCGTAAGTACATACAGAATAAAAGTAGAAATGTATATAATAAACGACATTTAAAGAAATATTTATGTATTTCATTTGTGTTCTAAATAAATCCATTTTATACAGAACCGCTAAAATTTGTATAGAAAACTTCTGTCTCCGAATGTACTCTTAATGATAGACCACACCTCCCTAGTCGAAAACAGGGGCACATATTGCTTGTTTGGACAATAGGTATATAATTTTTTTTATTTTCTATCATTTATTTTTTCATTACAAACACATCAAGTGGAATTGTATGCAAGGCTATAAACGTTGCTCATTTGGTTTCTATAAAATTCCCTAGTTCCGCCATGAATAGTTCTCTTATGTCGGGAAAGAGACTGAGTATATTTAAATAGCTTATTGCATTTTTCACATTTATAGTTTTTTATTATTTTTATTTCACTATGAATTTTCATATGGTTTTTTAAATAAGACTTAAGAGTAAATGATTTATTACATGTCGGACATTTATATGATCTAATTCCAGCGTGAATTTTGTTATGTCTGTTTAGATCACTCTTAAGTGTAAATTGTTTATTGCATATTTCACATTTATAGTCTTTTATTCCATTATGAATTTTCATATGTTGAGAAAGATACTGCCTATAACTAAATAGTTTATTGCATATTTCACATTTATTGTCTTTTATTCCACTATGAACATTATTCATATGTCTTTTTAAAGCAGAATTTTGTGTAAATAATTTGTTACATGTCGGACACTTATATGATCCAATTCCAGTGTGCATATTCTTATGTATCTTTAGACTACACTTAAATGTAAATCGTTTATTGCATATTTCACACTTATACTCTTTTATTCTACTATGAATTTTCACATGACTTCTTAAAAGAACTTTAGTTAAAAATAATTTGTTACATGTAGCACATTGAAATTTTCTAATTCCTTTGTGTATTTCAATATGCCTTCTCAAGCATGATTTCCGCGTAAAACTCTTATGACATTCTGTACAACAAAAACCCTTTGAATTAGTATTTTTAGAATTTCGAATAACATTATTTATAGTAATCGGGTTGTCACATGTTGTGTCAATCTGTTCATCATCACTTATACATTCTTCCTTCTTTACACTTTGCAAAACATTTGTATATAATTCACTGTCCACGGATGTTTCTTCCAGCGGTTCTTCTTTAATAAAAATTTCTTCAAAATTTTGATAATTAGATATAGCTGTTAAATGTTCCATGATGTCCCTGTTGCTCTCCATGACTGCTTCAATCAATTAATTAATTAATTAACGAGTGAAGATTCGTTTCACAAATGAACACTAGAATTCTTTCCAACCTGGTAACTTTCTGAAACATAAATTTTCATAAATTAATAGAAATCTTTCAAAACACATAGGGCCGGTTATTCAATCTCTGGTTAAGATTTTAACTTCAATAATAGTTATATAAACAATATAGCATCGTTTTGTTAACACCAATGATAAATCTGTCATTTGAGGGTTCATTTCGTTTCAATTATGCTTATTTAACTCTTAGTTAAAATTTTAAGCAAACAACCGGCCCATAATTTTAAAATAAACAACCTTGAAGTTTTGTATTATATAAACCAATAACGTTTCGGTAGATTATATTTTTAAAATATGCTAAATATTACGCGTGCTGTTTTACTTTCGTTTTAATATTTAGTAGAGGTTAGCATATGTTGGTATTAAGATTTGTATCATAGATGGCACTGTAATATAAAGCTTCATTTACACAATTTTTACATTTGTATAAATTAAAAAAATAAAATTAAAACGAAAGTTTATTAATACATTTTTGAAACTGTTTTTGTTTGTATTATATACATTTTTCAAACGTTTGAAGTTTTATTATTATTTCACATATGTAAAAATATAAATCATCCCGTCATCCCTTAAAAAAATTCGAAAATTGGCTACGTAATGCTACTAGCCATAAAAATAGCAACTTAAAAAATAATAATAATTACTAATTGGAAAAATACTACCTTTTTTATAGTTTAAGTTCTGTAATTTATTATTTTAACCCAACGTTTCGGCACCATAAACTGGTGCCTTTTTCAGGGGATACAATGACATATTTTTTGAAATAACAAAAACAACAAGTAACCAAGGTAACAAGAAATGTTCATAAATGTTACCTTTTTTTATGTATACAATTTTCTAGACAATATATACATGTCCGGCAAAAAATACGGACGGCGAACATGCAACTTCTCAAGAAAAAATCTCCTTCTGCCAGAGGAAAAACCGTCCCAAAAACTGTCAGAGAAGTGATCTGTATAACTCAGAGACGCTTTATCGGTAGCGAAAAACCGCAGCCGTACTCTTTATTAACAGATGTTAGAAAAAGTTACTACTTTTTACTATTAATATTTCCAAATAGTTTTAAATTTATTTTCATAAGAAATATAATTATCAGTCAATCCCTTTTTTTTTTAAAAAAATCTGTTGTGGCCAGCACAAAACCTTCCGTCAATTCAATGTATTTGTACAAATCAGATACCAAAAGTTCCTTGGAAAAGATTTTATATATCCTGTAAAATTGTAACACGAACACACTATTTTTTACAAATTCCATATTGCAAGTTTCTTTGAAAAGATTCTATAAATCCAATATAATTAGAACACAAATGTACATTCTGTAAATTGTACTTCACACTTCCTCATTCCTATACAACGAATCTTTTTAACACAGTTCTTCCTCTCTCAAATATTCTGCTACACAGTCCTTCCATTTTCTCTTTGGCCTTCCTCGTACTCCCGGCATTGTAACTGCAAGTCACTTGCGAAGGACACTCTGCCACTTATGTTACTTTCTGATCCAATACTTTCCACTTTGATTTTGCACTTGACACTGACATCTGTCAATTAGAATTTTTTGAATATACATATCTGTTGTTTCCATAATTTTTTCAAAGCAGACTGATTTTTGAAAGTTAACCTCTCTTAATCTCTCTATAACTCTATATTTATTGAATATGAAGGAAAATGTATAATCAAATCTTACAGAGAATAAAATTTTCTTTCATATTAATGACCATAAAATGTCGAAAAATGATATTTAACTGGGTTTTTTCCAGAAAAACTGTTATGATCTTCAAATAAGGGTACTTCCGGTTGACCAATTATAACCAAAATCTAATCAGCTCTTCATATGGTTGTAAAGAAGAGGAATATGAAAGAATCATAATTTTTAGAATTGTAGTTTTGGAGTTATCGTCGGAGAAAAATTTGTCACACACACACACACACAGACACACGGACACACACAGACACACACACAGACACACACACGGACACACATACAGACATCATCTTAAAAATAGTACATTCGTATTGTAGGGACCCTAAAACGTGCTTATACATTAAAAACTCACCACCGAATTTTTTGACCAAAAACAATACCTTCCTTTTGACGGAAGGTAAAAGTAATATTGTTGGAGTTACACGTTTTTCGCATTTCGTACTTCAAAAATACCGCGAGATCCCCACTCTAGCTCGGGACCAACGAGCTATAAGTAAATATAGAGTGGCGCATCGCATGCTGAACGCGTACTTTACCCGTACACAGTTGAATGCTTAGGTCGGCGGCCATTACTATAACTGAGCGCTCAGCTCAGACGCTATACGTTGTTTTTCTCAGCGCTTATTGCACTATTTATTAAAAATGCCCGCAAAGTGTGTTGTTCCTCAGTGTGGAAACAGACAAATTAGAAATAGTTGCAAGTCGTTTCACAGGTAAATTTTATATTCAAAAATTTTAACTCAAAGTTTTAATTAGCGACGGATTTACGATTTTACCGCCTGTAGTCTGATAATAGTTTGTCGCCTAAATCCAACAACGAATATAATCAATTTATTTTTATGTAATTACTGATATTTATTATTACAATCAAATTTTCTTTATTGAAACAAAAATTTCTGTTGTATTAAAATAAATACAAGAACAATTATTATAGGTAATCAATTTTTTGTGTAAATAGTAGGACTATTTCTATAGATATTCAAGGAACTAACATTCGACAATTTTTGACCAAAACAATCATATTTAAAGGTCAATAAAAACATTATTTTCTATTTCATATATGTAGTGATTATTTTCACAATTTTGTTTATTTTATTTAAAGAATATGTTTTTGTTATTGTATTTTATATGTTATATTTTTTATATACGTTATTATTGTCATAATAAAATACATAATTTAATTTTCACTATTTTCGTTTTTATGTATCTATCTACCTACCTTGCTACTTTTTCAATATATTGTATTAATGCAGTTACATTTTTCATATTAATTGTTATTTATTATCGTAAAATATTATAACAAAATAAGGATTCACAGTAAAAATTCTTAAATTATATTAATTTATCAATAGTTTCAAATCATCCATATTATATATCTGTGAAACTAAATATGTATTAATTTATTTATTTATTTCGAAATATGATATGTCAGAATAAAACTTTTCGCCACAAATTGCATTATTTATATTTATAATTCTAACATAAAAGGTAAATTATTTCGTTAAAAATAATTCAGAAATATTACTGGTAGGCTGCAACCTGCCTGGCAGGTTATAGTAGACATTTGTTTTTTTCTCAGGACGTTTTTATTGCGTAGTTCCACTATGAATATTTTTCATATGTCGAAAAAGACTCATGCCCGGTTTTTCAGTAACGGCTTAAACCAGAAATTTGGTTCAAGGTCAGGTTCAGGGTTTAAAGTGTTTTTCAGTCTGACTTAAACCTTGAACTCAGCTCAAATTTGACATGAACTTGAACCGCCAACGTTTCTAGCTTAAGTATCGAATTTTTGGTTCAGTGGAATATTTTGACAGTAATTTTGTAATTATATTATTTATTTTGATATATTTTGTTGACATATTAATATATTGCTGTTACATAAGGTATAAATAGAATCATAGTATGATGAAGATATTATTAATTTTATTGAATATCTGGACCGAGACAGGATACCAAAAATGATAGACCTACAATAATTCAGTTTGTTTAATGAGATTTTGATTATTTTATTAAAATATCGTTTGAAGAAATGAAATTATGTGAATACCACAAGAAATTGTACCAAATACGTTCTCGTACTAACTGGCCGTTAAAAATATACAAAATACATTAATATATTAATGAATATTCAGGAATTCAGTGGGGACATCTGGACAAATGTTACTTTAAACATTCGGTTTTTTGCTACAATTCTTGTATTTTATTATCAATTACAATAGTAGGTAAAACTTGAATAAGAAATCTGTCACTAGTAGATAAAAAAAACACTTTTCGTTTATAAATTTTTATTTTGAGCCTTTTAATTTTCATACTTTTAAATAATACAGAATTTCGACACCCATGTTAATTAATTTAATTAATAATTTCTTCTCAACACTTATTTTCTTTATCTTTATAAAATATACATTCTTTAATAGTTTTTTTTTACTATATCCATCAACATATCTATTTCTTCAGGGTAAAAATTTGTTGATTTTTTATTATTTCCATCATAATTTTCCATTTTTACTTCAAGAATAATACTTAAATATCTTTCTTATATATCAGCGTGGAATGAGAGAGTGTCAAAATGACATATTAATGATCCAAAAATTGAATAAAAGCGCAAATTACACACCACATCTTCAATATTATGACATTTGGTTCATTAGTTCAAATATACACATTATAAAAAATCTGTTGTGGCCAGCACAAGACCTTCCGTCAATTCGATGTATTTTGTACAAAACCCATACCAAAAGGTCCTTGGAACAGATTCTATATAATATCATGTAAAATCGAACACGAACACATACTGTTTTTTACAAATTCCATACTAAAAGTTCATTTGAAAAGGTTCTTTAAATTCAATAAAATTATAACATAAACTACACTAAGTAATGTCCTTCCATCTTCTCTTTGGCCTTTCTCTGCATGTCACTTGCGAGTAACAATATGACATACCAATTTTAGATCCTATACTTTTCATATTTGGTTTTGCACTTGCAACTGACATCTGTCAAATTATTTTTTTTTGAATAATTATCTCAGCTGTTTCCATAATAAATTGCAAAGCAGACTAATTTTTGAAAATTAATTTCTTTATAATGCTTTAAATTTACATCTATTTAATATGAAGGAAAATGTATAATTAAACCGTATAGAGAAGAGTATTTTCTTTAATATACATAATAACAAAATGTCAAAAAGTAATATTTAACTGCGTTTTTTTAAGAAAAACTGTTAAAAACTTCAAAAAAGGGTACTTCCGGTGGATCGATTATAACCAAAATCTAATCAACTCTTGATATGGATGTACAGAAGAGGAATACGAAAGAATTATAATTTTTAGAATTGTAGTATTGGAGTTATCGTCGGAGAAAAATTTGTCACACACGGACACACATACACACACACACACACGGACACACGCACACACGCACACACACACATACATACAGACATCATCTTAAAAATAGTAAATTTGTATTGTAGGGACCCTAAAACGTGCTTAGTCATTAAAAACTCACCACCGAATTTTTTGACCAAAGACAATACCTTCCTTACCTAAAGGTGACGGAAGGTAACAAAAAAAAGTTCAGGTTCAAGTTCAAGATTCATCTGTTCATCTATTGCATTTTTACCTTCCGTCAAAAGGAAGGTATTGTTTTTGGTCAAAAAATTCGGTGGTGAGTTTTTAATTTATAAGCACGTTTTAGGGTCCTTACAATACGAATGTACTATTTTTAAGATGATGTCTGTATGTGTGTCTGTGTGTGACAAAATTTTCTCCGACGATAACTCCAAAACTACAATTCTAAAAATTATGATTCTTTCATATTCCTCTTCTTTACAACCATATGAAGAGCTGATTAGATTTTGGTTATAATTGGTCAACCGGAAGTACCCTTATTTGAAGTTCTTAACAGTTTTTCTTGAAAAATCGCAGTTAAATATCATTTTCGACATTTTATGTGATTATCAATAGAAAGAATATCTTATTCTCTATACGGTTCGATTATACATTTTCCTTCATATTCAATAGATATAGAGTTATAGAGAGATTAACTTTCGAAAATCAGTCAGCTTTGAAAAATTATGAAAACAAATATATTCAAAAAAATCTAGTTGACAGATGTCAGTGGCAAGTGCAGAACCAAAGTGGAAAGTATATAAAGTGATATAAGTGACAGAGTGTCCCTCGCCAGTGACTTGCATTTGCGGCCTCGCCTCAAGATAGGAACTTATAATGCCAGAAGTACGAGAAAGGCAAAAGAGATGATGGAAGGACTGTATAGCAGAAGATTTGAGAGAGGAAGAAGTGTGTCACGAAGGTGCTTTGGACAGGAATGAGTAGAAGAGAAGAGTAAGAAACAGTGACTTCTAATAAAATAGGGCAAAGATGAAGCAGGAGGAAGTGTTAAGTGCAATACATAATGTACGTTCGTATTCGTATTAAAATTTTATTAGCTTTTAGAATCTTTTCAAAGGAACTTTCAGCATGGATATGTAAAAATAGTGTGTTCTTGTTACAATTATACAGGATATATAGAATATTTTTCAAGGAACTTTTGGTATAGGATATGCACAAAATACATCGAGGTTTTGTGCTGGCCACAACAGATTTTTCACATTTATAGTCTTTTATTTTTTTATTTCACTATGAATTTTCATATGTGTTTTTAAATAAGAATTAACGGTAAATGATTTATTACATGTCGGACATTTATATGATCTAATTCCAGTGTGAATTTTATTATGTCTGTTTAGATCATGCTTAAGTGTAAATTGTTTATTGCATATTTCACATTTATGCTCTTTTATTCCACTATGAATTTTCAAATGTTGAGAAAGATTCTGTCTACAGTTAAATAGTTTATTGCATATTTCACATTTATGCTCTTTTATTCCACTATGAATTTTCATATGTTGCGAAAGACTCTGCCTATTACTAAATAGTTTATTGCATATTTCACATTTATCCTCTTTTATTCCACTATGAATTTTCATATGTGTTTTTAAATAAGAATTAACGGTAAATGATTTATTACATGTCGGACATTTATATGATCTAATTCCAGTGTGAATTTTATTATGTCTGTTTAGATCATGCTTAAGTGTAAATTGTTTATTGCATATTTCACATTTATGCTCTTTTATTCCACTATGAATTTTCAAATGTTGAGAAAGATTCTGTCTACAGTTAAATAGTTTATTGCATATTTCACATTTATGCTCTTTTATTCCACTATGAATTTTCATATGTTGAGAAAGACTCTGCCTATTACTAAATAGTTTATTGCATATTTCACATTTATCCACTTTTATTCCACTATGAATTTTCATATGTTTTTTTAAATAAGAATTAAGAGTAAATGATTTATTACATGTCGGACATTTATATGATCTAATTCCAGTGTGAATTTTATTATGATTGTTTAGATCTTTCTTAAATGTAAATTGTTGACTGCATATTTCACATTTATGCTTTTTTATTCCACTATGAATTTTCATATGTTGAGAAAGACTCTGCCTATGACTAAATAGTTTATTGCATATTTCACATTTATCCTCTTTTATTGTACTATGAATTTTCATATGTGTTTTTAAAGTAGAATTATCATTAAATGATTTATTACATGTCGAACACTTATATGATCTAATTCCAGTGTGAATATTCTCATGTCTGATTAGACTACACTTAAATGTAAATCGTTTATTGCATATTTCACACTTGTACTCATTTATTCCACTATGAATTTTCATATGTATTTTTAAAGCAGAATTATGTGTATATAATTTATTACATGTCGGACACTTATATGATCCAATTCCATTGTGCATATTCTTATGTATCTTTAGACTAGACTTAAATGTAAATAGTTTATTGCATATTTCACACTTATACTCTTTTATTCTACTATGAATTTTCATATGACTTCTTAAAAGTAATTTAGTTAAAAATAATTTGTTACATGTAGCACATTGAAATTGTTTAATTCCTTTGTGTATTTCAATATGCCTTCTCAAGCATGAATTCCGCGTAAAACACTTATTACATTCTGCACAACAAAAACCCTTTGAATTAGTATTTTTAGAATTTCGAATAACATTATTTATAGTAATCGGGTTGTCACATCTAGTGTCAATCTGTTCATCATCACTTATACATTCTTCCTTTTTTACACTTTGCAAAACATTTGCATATAATTCACTGTCCACGGATGTTTCTTCCAGCGGTTCTTCTTTAATAAAAATTTCTTCAAAATTTTGATAATTAGATATAGCTGTTAAATGTTCCACGATGTCCCTGTTGCTGTCCATGACTGCTTCATTCAATTAATTAATTAATTAACGAGTGAAGATTCGTTTCACAAATGAACACTAGAATTCTTTCCAACCTGGTAACTTTCTGAAACATAAATGTTCATAAATTAGTAGAAATCATTCAAAACACATAAGGCCAGTTTTTCAATCTCTGATTAAAATTTTAACTTCTAGTTAAGTAAACAATATTGCATCATTTTGTTGACAGCAATGATAAATCTGTCATTTGACAGTTCATTTTGTTTCAATTTTGCTTATTTAACTCTTAGTTAAAATTTTAATCAAACAACCGGCCATAATGTTAAAATAAACAACCTTAAAATTTATTATTATATTTTTACAATATGCTAAACTTCACGTGTTCTGTTTCTTTCGTTTTAATAACTAGTAAAAGTTAAAATGATAGTATTAAAACTTGTATCATAGATGGCACTGTAATATAAAGCTTCATTTACACAATTTTTACATTTAATTGAATAAATTAATGAAAATTAAAACAAAAAATTATTAATAAATTTTTGAGAAACTGTTTTTGTTTGTATTATTTGAAAAATACATTTTTCAAAGGTTTGAAATTTTATTATTACACACATGTAAAAATCATCCCCTCATCCCTAAAAAAATTTCGGAAAATGGCGCCGGTCTAGTAATGTTTCCGGTAAATTTTAAAGCTCCCACCCACCCCCGCATAGGGTCTTAATTAAGTTGATACTACGTAATGGTCCTAGACTTAAAAAAATTAATAGGCTATTAAACGATATTTTTTTAAATTTTTTTCTTGGAGTACATAAAATATAAGACTACATGTGAAAGTCCGAGTTACAATCACGCTTATGCTATTATTAAGTAAAATGTATATAAAAACACATTAATATCATATTTAAATAAATAATATATGTACAACACATTTCTTTGAGTATTTAAAGTTTTATAAAATTTTACTTGAACAAATAAAGCAATTTTGTTTAAAAATTGCTGCACTTATGCTCTGACGGTCCAACAGCTGTGTTCGTCCGTCCCCACTAGGCTTCATTCCCCTGGCCCCAATATAACCTCATGCTCTCTCCTTTTATTTCTAACTCCATGCGGGAACTCTACCAGCCATAGTGGCCAAAAGCCGCCATATTTTTCCGATGATGGCGCGCGAAATTTGAATTCTATGTGAAAACTAAACAAAATTCGATAAACAATAAATGAAAGAGCATATAAATTGCAAATGCAATATTATTTATTTCGAAATACATCACTGATTTACAAATAAATGTATTATATAATATTCTTTGTATAATTCATCTTTAATTATACAAATATTTACATACAAATAATAAATGTGTACATACGCCCTTCCCTCTCTAAGTTTTAATTTGCAAATTAACACACGCTTTAAAGTTTAAACTATACTTTTTATTCTTCAAAAAATGCTAGTTTTAAAATATTGATGAAATTTCTTTTGTTAGATTTATTCTTGTAATCAATATTATTAGGTTATAATCAAAATCCTTTGTTGTAAATACCTGTTATTCTACAAATAAACATTTTGTAATAAATTTTGTTTTGCAGATAGGATTGAACAAAGTGGAACAGAGACACGCGCACGCCGAAGGAGTCTAGAAATAAAATAAAATTTAGGGTGCTCCACACAATGTACGGAAGGCGTATTTTGACGAATTTGAATGCTTGGAAACATGCAGAGGATTCAGAATGAAAAAATAGATTTGATTGTTACAAATAAAAAACTTTAAAACAATATTTTTTATAGTTTTATTTTTGTTTATCTCAGACACAATTAAAAATATTTTTGTTACATGATAATGGATCAAAATTGTTGTTAAATTTTTGTTTCAAAGTGAAGAAATCCGGGTTCAAATATTTTATATTTATTTTGCACGTTTTGTAAGCTGTAAAATCGAATATGAAATTTTATAAATCTTGCTCATTGACACTAAATTACAAACAAATGCATAATATTTGAACTGTTAGAAAAATTTGTTCATTAGATTTGTTCGTTCTATCTTGAATGGTTGAATGGCCAACAATATTTGGAAAACTTTCCAATATCTGGTGAAGTGATGATGGAGCAATTGGATGACAGGTTTGAGATAATTATTTTTTTTTAAATTTTCTATAATTTATTTTTTCATTACAAACACATCAAGTGGAATTATATGCAAGGCTATAAACGTTGCTCATATGGTTTCTATAAATATTTTTTCTCAGGACGTTTTTATTTCTTAGTTCCACTATGAATATTTTTCATATGTCGGGAAAGATTCTGACTACGTTTAAATAGTTTATTGCATTTTTCACATTTATAGTCTTTTATTTCACTATGAATTTTCATATGGCTTTTTAAAGTAGAAATATCAGTAAATGATTTATTACATGTCGAACACTTATATGATCTAATTCCAGTGTGAATATTCTTATGTCTGTTTAGAATACACTTATTTGTAAATAGTTTATTGCATATTTCACATTTGTGCTCTTTAATTCCACTATGAATTATCATATGGTTTTTTAAATGAGAATTAAGAATAAATGATTTATTACATGTCGAACACTTATATGCTCTAATTCCAGAGTGAATTTTGTTATGTCTGTTTAGAGCACCCTTAATTATAAATAGTTTATTGCATATTTCACATTTATCCTCTTTTATTCCACTATGAAGTTTCATATGGTTTTTTAAAGAAAAATTGTGAATAAATGATTTATTACATGTCGAACACTTATATGATCTAATTCCAGTGTGAATTTTGTTATGTCTGGTTAGATCACCCTTAAGTGTAAATTGTTTATTGCATATTTCACACTTATACTCTTTTATTCCACTATGAATTTTCTCATGTTCTCTTAAATGAAATTTAGTTAAAAATAATTTGTTACATGTAGCACATTGAAATTGTTTAATTCCTTTATGTATTTCAATATGCCTGCTCAAGCTTGATTTCCACCTAAAACTCTTATTACATTCTGCACAACAAAAACTCTCTGAATTAGTATTTTTAGATTTACGAATATCATTATTTATAGTAATCGGGTTGTCACATCTTTTGTCAATCTGTTCATCATCACTTATATAGTCTTCTTTCTTTACACTTTGCAAAATATTTTCGTATAATTCACTGTCCTGGGAAGTTTCTTCCAGTGGTTCATCTTTAATAGATATTTCTTTCAAGTTTTGATAATGAATTGTGGATGTTGAATGTTCCATGATGTCCTTGTTGCTCTTCATGATTGCTTCAATAAATTAATTAATTAACGAGTGAAGATTCAATTCACAAATGAAAGAGATGAACACAAGAATTCTTTCCAACCTGATAACTTTCTGAAATATAAATTTTCATAAATTAGTAAAAATCTTACAGAATTCATAATGTTAAAATAAACAACCTTTAGGTTAAAGTTCCGTATTATATAAACCAATAATGTTTTGGTTGTATATTTTTAAAATACGCCAAATTTCACGCGAACTGTTTTACTTTCATTGTTCTAATATTTAGTAAAGGTTATGTTATGTTGGTATTAAAATTTGTATCTTAGATGGCATTGTAATATAAAGCTTCATTTACACAATTTTATCTTTAATTGTATAAACTAAAAATACAAAATTAAAACATGACTATTAAATTTACAGCTAGGGTCTCAACACACGAAAACTTTTACATAGCCTTCTTCAAATCACGACTCATACATTTCTCGACTCCGCAAATCTAGTACATGAACTTGGCGCGTATGGAAATGCAAATCTTGCCTTGCACACCGTTAGACAAGATGGCTGACATGTACACTCCAGAGTACAATTTTTTTAAAAATATACTACCAATAACATAACCTAATCCTAAATCATGCCCGTGCATCACGTGATCAAATGCAGGCAACCCGCCAGCCTGGTGGACCAACAAACAGTTTCATTGCCTTTGATATCATCGTGCGAAATGGACGTTTTTTGATTTTTGTGCTTATTTTGTGATTTTTCAATCTAAAATTTGTGATAGTTGAAGTTGTATTATGGCTCAGTTAAGTGAACACTATTATTCTCTGTCAGAGAATGTGAAAGTGAAATATTTGGAGAAAATATCGCTTATTGACAGTCAAGATCCATACTGTCACGACATGGATACATTGTCGTCCTCAGAACATTTTCCAAGAACATGTATCCTGATATAATGGAGTATTTTGTATATAAAAAAGTTATTATACATCGTCTGAATTTAAAGCGTACAAAAGTTTGGAAGCATACAATATGTTCAGATGCGGTTGGATTCGATCAATCCAGTGCAAGAAAATTAAAGATTACATCGTTATTAGAGGCAAGGTACGGTACTATAAAATTTATTTTACTTAAAATATAGTGATTAGAACATAACTATACAAAGATATTGGCAAGTTTAATAGTAACTTAATTCTCAATGTCGGTCTGTTAGAACGTAAGCTCATTATTTTTTGGAATTTTGCGTAATTATCTTGTATGTATTGTACATTCATAGTTCTATATATTATCTGGTGTTGTCAATTCCATTTGTATGGGCAATCGCCCGAAACAAATTAATTGAATAAATAAAAAATAAAATATGAAATATAACTATACAAATTTATAAATGTTTTCAGGTACTACATTCCCAAAGAGTGACAAGTAAACCAGTTACGGCTTGGATGATTTGTAAAAAAATGGAAAAATTATAAGTGCACATTGTGATTGTGTTGCTGGGCTGGCAGAAACATGCTCACATGTAGCTGCAATAGCATTTAGTATTGACGATGCTGTTCGTAATATTGAAAAAGTCTCTGTGACAGGTTCGAAAGCATACTGGGCTGCACCTTCTACTAGTGCTGGAGTAATGTGAAAAACAAAAAATATAAAATTTGATTCAAAAAGCGAGCTCGAAAGCGAACTCAGAATATTTTTTTGCAGCTATGTGTTCTACTGTCAATAAAATGTATTTATTGTATTGTTAGTAAGTGTTAGTTACAACATAATTATATTAGTTATTAACATATTGAATGTTAGTAAAATGTATTTGAATTCGTTAATAAATATGTTAGTTACAACATACAATAATTATTACAACCATCAAACCATAGTGTGTCGACCTGTTAACCGTTTATAGCGGTCTAAACCGGTATCTTTATGTTGTATTCCCTTTGTATATCCCATGTTTAAAGACGGAATCCAATCAGGATTGTCTTTGTCTTCCAAAGCAGCTGGTTTTCCTTTAATTTAGCAATAATTTTATTATTTCTTTATTATCTACGTTATTTAACTATCGCGGACTCTAAATGAATAATTTCTGATTAAATATATCTTTTACTTAGTTTAAATAACCCACTTTTATCCCATAATAACCTAATTTTTGATCTTACTGTTTACATCTGGCAAAATTCATTTAGTTTAAGCAGATATCAATTTCAATTTACCATAATATTTAATGCTAGGCTCGTATAGAAAAAATACCTGTAATAAAGTGCCTAGAACATATTCGGCCGTATTTAATTTTGCTATCTGTCATATCAGCTCTCTTAAGCGCTGTTATCCACTTTTTTCGTCGTTCTAGAGCTACAGGAATTATTCTACCTCTACAATCTTTCTCAGATGGGAACCTATAAAAAGGTAACCCATCACCCGTACCACTTTTTTTCGCACAGCCAACTACAACAGCACAAAATTGAGGCATTTTTGTTGAGATTTGTCACGATTCTTGTGTCAAGTATGGTTTGTTGGTCCACCAGGCTGCCATTTTTAAATCCATGTGACGTCACATGCACGCGCCCTATACTCTACAGTGTATTAGTCAGCCATCTTATTGAATGGGGCATATGTCGTGATTTGCGCACTTCGGTACGCGCCAACTTCATGGATTAGATTTGCGGAGTCGAGAAAGGTATGTCATGATTTGAAGAAGGCTATGTTAAAATTTTTGTGTGTTTCATGCAATCCCTTGACAACTGACACCAAGCACCATGACATCTGGCGGCATAGATTGTAACTGTTTGGTTTAGTACCCTTAAGCCTATGGCACACTTATCGATGAGCATCAGAGAGCATCGATGAGCTCATTGATGAAACAACAGAACGAAATAATTATATAGTTCGACCAAGTCTATATGACTCATATAAGCTTGTAATACCACGGCAAAGCGAACAAGTTGAATTATGTTTTAATTGTATCATACAAATATTTACAGTATAATTCTAAAAGTAAAATAACAGATACAAAAGTATTATTTAACAGTACGTTTATTTTATAATTATTTACTTGAATACCAGATATTTTCAAGATGTTTAATTCTTATATAGATAAACTTCATAATTTTACCAGAAGGTGGCCACACACTCAGGGAATGTACATGTCATTTTTAATGACTTTTAACCTGTTTTACGTGTTGGACGACTGATTCGTGTTAAAATCATTTTATTTTTCTTTTCTGTATCAGCAAATTTAAGACAAGGTAATAACACTAATGAATTTGTGTGACAATATAAATCTTTTTAGATAAAAAATAGTAGTATTGCGTGCAGGGCAAGAAAGACTGTGATTGGTATTAAAATCACGTCACACACGGAAAATTTGAAATAAGAATCTTTTTTAAAAAAATTATATTTTGAAAAATATACAGTTGCCAGACGTAAAACATGTATTAAAGTGAATAACTTGAACAATTCTTTCAGAAAATAAATAAATTAAAAATGCGCAACTACCCTATTGGATGACAGGTTTGAGATAATTATTTTTTTTTTATTTTCTATCATTTATTTTTTCATTACAAACACATCAAGTGGAATTATATACAAGGCTATAAACGTTGCTCATATGGTTTCTATAAATATTTTTTCTCAGGACGTTTTTATTCCTTAGTTCCACTATGAATAGTTTTCATATGTCGGGAAAGAGCCTGACTATGTTTAAATTGTTTATTGCATATTTCACATTTATAGTCTTTTATTTCACTATGACTTTTCATATGGCTTTTTAAAGTAGAAATATCAGTAAATGATTTATTACATGTCGAACACTTATATGATCTAATTCCAGTGTGAATATTCTTATGTCTGTTTAGAATACTCTTCTTTGTAAATTGTTTATTGCAAATTTCACATTTGTGCTCTTTAATTCCACTGTGAATTTTCATATGTTGAGAAAGATTATATCTATGACTAAATAGTTTATTGCATATTTCACATTTATGCTTTTTTATTCCACTATGAATATTTTTCTTATGTCGGGAAAGAGTCAGACTATGTTTAAATAGTTTATTGCATATTTCACATTTATAGTCTTTTATTTCACTATGTGATTTCATATGGTTTTTTAAATAAGAATTATGAGTAAATGATTTATTACATGTCGAACATTTATATGATCTAATTCCAGTGTGAATTTTGTTATGTCTGTTTAGATCATGCTTAAGTGTAAATTGTTTTTTGCATATTTCACATTTATATTCTTTTATTCCACTATGAATTTTCAAATGTTGAGAAAGATTCTGTCTACAGTTAAATAGTTTATTGCATATTTTACATTTATGCTCTTTTATTCCACTATGAATTTTCATATGTTCAGAAAGTTGCTGCCTACGACTAAATCGTTTATTGCATATTTCACACTTATACTCTTTTATTCCACTATGAATTTCCTCATGCTCTCTTAAATTAAATTTAGTTACAAATGCTTTGTTACATGTAGCACATTGAAATTGTTTAATTTCTTTGTGTATTTCAATATGCCTTCTCAAGCTTGATTTCCACCTAAAACTCTTATTACATTCTGCACAACAAAAACTCTTTGAATTAGTATTTTTAGATTTACGAATATCATTATTTATAGTAATCGGATTGTCACATCCTTTGTCAATCTGTTCATCATCATCACTTATACATTCTTCCTTCTTTACACTTTGCAACATATTTTCGTATAATTCACTGTCCTGGGAAGTTTCTTCCAGTGGTTCATCTTTAATAAATATTTCTTCAAAATTTTGATAATTAGTTATGGAAGTTGAATGTTCCCTGTTGCTCTCCATGATTGCTTCAATCAGTCAACTAATTAATTAGCAAGTGAAGATTCAATTCACAAATGAAACAGATAAACACAAGATTTTTTTCTAATCTGATAACTATCTGAAACATAAATTATGAAAATCTCTCCGAACTCATATTGTTAAAATTAACAACCTTTAAGTTAAAGTTCTGTATTATATAAACCAATAACGTTCCGGTAGTATATTTATTCTTAAAATGTCAAATTTCACGCGAGTTTTACTATCATTGATCTATTAGTAAAGGTTATGTTGATATTAAAATTTGTATCATAGAGGGCATTGTAATATAAAGCTTCATTTACACAGGTTACCTTTAATAGGGCTGTTGCAAGAATTTTTATATGATTTCTAAGTATTAAATTTTAAAAGATATTGTTCTTTAAAGAGCCTCAAATTTAAAAATATCACGAAATATCCTTTAGATATTTTACAATTAATTTTTGAAATTTGGATAAAATTTTGAATGTCACGTGATCTGAAACAGAATGTGACGTCAGAACACATACATCTTCAGAGGTTCTAATTGGTCCGTTTATAATGTAAAAAAATTTGTGTTTGGTGTCAAGTGTATTGTCAAAGTTGTCAAACAAATGTCAAATTTTTAAGATTGGTTCAAGTTGTATAATATGTAGGTAGTAAAAAGTTCAAAATAAAATGAGTAATTTACGATATTGTATTGTGCCTTCTTACAAAAATACTGTTAGGAACAAACCTACTATAGAGTTTATAAATTTGTCAAAAGATGCGATGGAAAGAAAATTATGGCTAGAAGCAATAGGTTGAAGAGCTGATAATGTCAGAAAAATCGTGTTTTGATGTTTGTGAAGATCATTTCAATTTTCATCCACCTTCAAGATAACAGTATATTTTTGTTGCTTCACTTTATGTTCAGGGCAAACTTTACATCTACTATACAGATATTATTTCTCAACATAGATCTGCATATCCTATAGCAGATTCAATGTAAGAATCATAACCAGAACCTTAAAGTAAAATTATTATTAATTTATATAGTAAATTCAGTTCTTATATTTTATTTTATCTCAGATCTTTAACACCCCTTATTTCGGTAGCAATAAAACAAACATTCTCTGATATAAATTCAGCCACCATCCAGCTACTGACCTTCGGTGAATTGTCCGACTTAGCTTGAGCGTAATTATTATTCATTTACAATGAGCAATGTCAGCGTCAAATGTCAAATTAAAAGATTTTTTTATTAACATGTGACAAACTTTAGCCTACGTTAACCTTTATAAATAATATGAATAAACGTAGGTGATGGAAAAACTATTTTCCTATTGGCTATTAATGATGTAATGTATGTGCTTCTACGTCACAGGAGTGGGGGGTAGTTTTTCAGGACGCCAATCTTTTTATTTAATTATTTCCACAAATAACAACAAATTATTAAAATAAAAATTATTACTAAGAAAATCATTGCATAAACTTTCATTTAAAATAGTTTTTGAAAAATGTGAAACAGGCTCATTGGTGTGAGACTAATTTTCGTAGTTATTAATTTAATTTGAGATGTAGTAGAGTGTTTTTTTGTTAATTTCGGTAGAATTGAGTTTGATCTTTCTTGTAGTAACAATTTAGTGATAGTTTTAATAATATTTTAGTTAATAGGGTTAATTTTAATAAGTAGTTGTAGGTTAAGTTTATTTTAGTCATATTTTAACAGTAAATTGTTTTTTTTTAATAAAAAAATATTTGATTTCCTTTATTTAGATTATATTTCATTGCTGTAGTTGTACATATATTAATTTCTATCTACATAGCGTTACTTTTATTTAATTGTTTTTGTTTACATGTACACTTCACTCAGTTCAGAAATCTGCCACCAGTGGCGCATTTTAATTTTCGAAGCCCAATAGAGATTGACTTAGAAATACTTGTAAATTTCATTAATATATACTTTTCTTAATACTAGTATTTTTCTTTTTTCTGTATTTAAAAATAAATAATTTGTACAAGTTATATTTCGTTTTATAAAGTTTTTTTCAGGTCTATGACGCAAGTCTTCTGGCATTTCATTTTCACTATAGCTGGGCATTGTTTTGTTTGGTGAAATCAAAAATGGATAAGAATCAGTTTAGGCGGTTCTTAAGTTTAGGAAATTCCTAGCTGGGCAACGGTTTAGGAATCGGTGGTGAAATTGGCCGTTATAGTCTTTTGTGAATTTTCATATGTCTTGTTAAATGACCACTTTGTTTAAATTGTTTATTGCATATTTCACACTTATACTCTTTTATTCCACTGTGAATTTTCATGTGAGTTTTTAAATAACTATTAAATGTAAATGCTTTATTGCATGTTGGACATTTATAGTCTTTTTTTTCTCTATGACTTTTCATATGTTTTTTTAAAATATAATTATATATAAATGATTTATTACATTTCGAACATTTATATGCTCTAATTTCAGTGTGACTTTTCTTGTGTCTGTTTAGATTACTCTTGTCTGTAAATCGTTTATTGCATATTTCACACTTTTTTTCTTTTATTCCACTATGAATTCTCACATGTCTTGCTAGATAAAATTTATTTAAAAACAATTTGTTGCATGTAGTACAATGAAATTGCTTAATTCCTTTGTGTATTTCCATATGCCTTAACAAGCAATCTTTCCGAGAAAAACTCTTATTACACTCTGCACAATACAAACTCTTTGAATTAGTATTTCTAGATTTGTGAATATCATTATTTATAATAATCGGGTTGTCACATCCTTCATCAATCTTTTCATCATTATTACTTGTACATTCTTCCTTCTTTACACTTTGTAAAACATTTTCATACAATTCACTATCCAGGGAAGTTTCTTCCAACGGTTCTTCTTTAATAAAAATTTCTTCAAAATGTTTATAATTAATTATGGATGTTAAGTGTTCCATGATTGCTTCAATTAATTAATTAATTAACGAGTGAAGATTCATTTCTTAAATGAACACAAGAATTCTTTCTTAACCTGATAACTATAAATAAATAAATATAAATAAATATATCATCACGGCATATTACCCATTTCTGGGTGTGCCAATCTGCTTTATCGCAGATATCGGTAATGATGATGACATATTTGTACCGTGCGGGCGCTTACCAGGCGTCACCTCACGGGCACTCACTATCTGAAACGTAAATGTTCATAAATTAGTAGAAATCTTGCAAAACACATAGGGCCAATTTTTTAATCTCTTGGTAAAATTTCAATTTCTAGTTAGTAAACAATATTGCATCGTTTTGTTGACAGCAATGATAAACTGTCATTTGACAGTTCCTTCGTTTCAATTTTTGTTTAGTTACAATTTTAATCAGACATTGAAAAATCAGCCCATAATGTTAAAATAAACAACCTTTAAGTTAAAGTTCTGTGTTATATAAACCAATAACGTTTTGGTGGTATATTTATTTTTAAAATATGTCAAATATCACACGAGCTTTTTACTTTCATCGTTTTAATATTTGATAAAGGTTAGAATATATTGATATTGAAATTTGTATCATAGATGGCACTGTAATATAAAGCATTATTTACACAATATTTACAGTTAGGCAAAATAAACGTTATTTAAAATAATATTGATTATTGAACTCAGTATACTAGAGGCATATTTCTTCTGACTGTAATTCGTGATAAATTTGAACAAAGTGAACATGATCAAAAATAAAATTGTTTCTTCGTTCGTTATCCCCACTCTTTCATTTTGTGAACACAACACGCCATTCCCCTTTCCCTTCTGAATCAGTCTTTTCGCATGATCACTGTGATTGAAATAGTATAGTAGTATCTCTCTTTTCTATGGATTGAAATAACAAAAAAATTGAAAATGGCGGAAAAAGCAAGCAATGAAATATTGGAATCTGCAAATTTATGTCCACTTCAGAATTATCCGAATTACTAGAACTTGAGTCAGTAGATTTATTATTGGTTTCGATTTTTCTAATATTAGATCCTGCAGGTACATTTTACTTCACGCTTAACCTAATTTTGATGACAAAATCAGTACAAAATTATAATTTTTAAAATAAGGCTTTTAATACATTATCTTCGTTGACAATCTCAATTTCATCAGAAGCAGATTTTAGTGCACCAGTTTATAAACTGCGCAAATACAGTATGTCCCATTTAGAAGTGCCACCATTGAGATCTCGAGAACTATAAGAGATACGATGTCGGTTAAATGGAACTTTTTGTGCGCCTTTGGGAGGCCATCTCAGATGTGCTTTTATTTTTCCAAAAATTCTCATAGGGCACTTGATAATGACGAAAAACTGAATATTGTTGATTTTTTCTTTTTCAAATAACTTCTAAACTATTAATAATTGAGAAAAAAGTTTCAAATATAAAAGATAGATATTTTTATTAACTAACCAGTGACGTACGAAATAAATTTTTATATACGTAAATTTTTGAGATTTAAAAAAATATAAGTTTGAGTTATATCTCGAAAATTTACGGATATAAAAATTTATTTCGTACGCCACTGATTAGCTAATAAAAATATCTATCTTTTATATTTGAAAAGTTTTTCTCAATTACTAATAGTTTAGAAGTTATTTGAAATAGAAAAAATGAACAATATTCAGTTTTTCGTCATTATCTAGTGCCCTATGAGAATTTTTGTAAAAACAAAAGCACATCTGAGATGGCCTCTCAAAGGCGCACAAAAAGTTCCATTTAACCGACATCGTATCTCTTATAGTTCTCGAGATCCCAATGGTGGCACTTCTAAATGGGACACACTGTATATAAAAGAAAAGGTCTTGCTTCTCCTACAAATCACGCAGTTATATATTGTGCGTTTATTTTGTTCTCGCCTAATTAAAAAATATACATAGCCACATATTTAGTAATGTTAAATTTAATAACGTACCTTCTACAGAACATCTTGAGGTTGGATTTGTATAGAACTCTCAACTCAGTTAGTTATCCTCATTTTCGCTTAAATAAAACCCTTTATTTTTTGTCAATGCTGAATTTATTAAAATATCTTCCATGAAAGATTAACCCGTTCGTTTTTTATATAATAGTTTTACACAAGTGTGTTAAATTTGCAAAATTTCACAACATGCATGCAGAAGTAATACCAATGACAGTTAAGAGAGTAGTAAATTAAACGTGGCGACAGTGCTGCTACCAAGGTCGTGTCTGTTCAATACAACGACACTATAATGAATGGATACTTTTATGAGGATAAAATTTACAACACGAGATAGCAAGGGTTGTAATCACGATTTAAAATATACTGGTTATTCCACTTGATGGTATTGAATTATACTTTCAAAAAAAATTAAGTACCTATATAAATTTACAATTATAAATATTGTAGTAGATTTCCTTGCTCGTATGTCAAATTTTTTATCAAAATCTTCGCTGTGAATTTCAGAATGCGTTTTGAATTTCTAAAATGGTCTATTAACGGGAAAAATTGTGTAAATGAAGCTTTAAAATATGACACTGCCATCTATGATACGAATTTTAATACCAATATATTCTAACCTCTATTTAAGACAATGAAAGTATACTTCCCACCCCAAACGTTATTGATTCATATAATAAAGAACTTTAACTTAAAGGTTGTTTATTTTAACATTATGAATTCTGAAAGATTTTTACTATTTTATGAAAATGTTTCAGATATTGGAAAGAATTCTTTTGTTCATCTGTTTCAAGTGAAACGAATATTCACTCATTAATCAAGAAGCAATAATGGAGAGCAGCACGAAGAACATGGAACATTCTGCAGTCACAACTAATTATCAAAAATTTGAAGAAGTTTTTATTAAAGAAGAACCACTGGAAGAAACATCCGTGGACAGTGAATTATATACAAATGTTTTGCAAAGTGTAAAGAAGGAAGAATGTATAAGTGATAATGATGAACGTGACAACCCGATTACTATAAATGATGCTATTCGGAACTCTAAAAATACTAATTCAAGGTGTTTTTGTTGTACAGAATGTAATAAGAGTTTTGGGTTGAAATCAAACTTGACAAAACATATAGAAATACACAAAGGAATTAAAAAATTTAAATGTGGTACATGTAACAAATTGTTTTTAAAGAAATCTTATTTAAGAGATCACGAGAAAATTCATAGTGGAATAAAAGACTATAAGTGTGAAATATGCAATAAACAATTTACACAAAGAGGTCATCTATACAATCATAACAAAATTCACACTGGAATTAGAGCATATAAATGTTCGACATGTAATGAATCATTTGCTCATAATGCTACGTTAAAAGAGCATTTGAAAAGTCATAACAAAATAAAAGAGTATAAATGTGAAATATGCTATAAACTATTTAAATATAGGGCTGCTCTATACCAACATGCGAAACTTCACACTGGAATTAGAGCATATAAGTGTTCGAAATGTAATAAATCATTTACACAAAATTCCCAGTTATATAGCCACATGAAAATTCATAGTGAAACAAGAGACTATAAGTGTGAAATATGCAATAAACTATTTAAACATAGACAGAATCTTTCTTCACATATGAAAACTATTCATAGTGGAACTAAGAAATAACAACGTTCTGAAAAACATCGTTCATAGGAAGTTCTAAAGTCAAAAAACGTGAGCAACGTTCATAGCCTTACAAATAATTCCACTTGATGTGTTTGTAATGAAAAAATAAATGATTGAAAATTAAATAGATCTTGATTTCGTACCTATCAACCAATTGCTCCATTACCTCTCTAGATATTCGAAAATATTTCAAACTATTTTGATGGTAAATAACAATCACCTGTATATACTTCATTTCACGTAAAAAAATAGTGACGGGAAGATAGGTGCAGTTTTTTTATTGGATAATACTCAGATATCCAATCAAACTGCACCTATCTTCCCGTCACTATTTTTTTTTTTTTGCGTGAAATGAAGTATACAGGTGTTTCAAAACATGTGTCGGAAAATAAAGGGTGGGATTGGTTGGCTAATTATAAGAAAAAAAGTTCCTGTTAACATGGCTCCGCAAACGCACCGTTTCGAGATACAGGGTGTAAAAAAAATTATTATTGACTCCTTTTGAAAAAAGGTTATTTAACAACTAAACGACAATTGTCAATAATTTTAATGTCAAAACAAATGCATGAACGCAGACGACTAGATCAAAAACAAATGTTTTTATCAACAACAAAACTTGTTGCTATTTTTTTTCATGTTTTCCATCATAAAATGCCGTATTTCTCTAAAACGGTTTACGTTAGAGCTTTTGACTAGGAGTACCTTTTTTGTGTAGAAAATATTGGTGGTTCACAATGTACTTTCAGAATGCCAATTTCCCAAGTGTCAGAAATTAGGGCCATAAAAACCTCACGCAACCCTAAAATCTCCGTCAATGGCACATGAAAAAAATTGAATAAGCGCTTAAAAAGTAACTAATATTAATGTGTACAAAAGCTGAGTTTTGTATCTCAAACGGTTCCTGAGATATCGTCAAAAAATAAAAAATAAATTATTATTTTACACCCTGTATCTCGAAAACGGTGCGTTTGCGGAACCATGTTAATGGGAACTTTTTTTCTTATAATTAGCCAACCAATCCCACCATTTATTTTCCGACACATGTTTTGAAACACACTGTATATACAAAATGAATTATGTAAGGCAGGAAGACAAATAAGAAATCACTATGTTAATGAAAACTTTAATGCATAAATTATAACTACAAACTAAAATGTTATGTCAAAAAAATGTACCATCTCGTTTGTAATATTAGGCATTTACAAAAATTCTACCGGTATATATCGGTAAACAGCTGTTCATCAGGTTACAGCTACCGGGATAGATACTTTAAGAACGCAAGTGATAAACAGGGTAGATTTATAAACTACGAAAAGCAGGAGTAGAAAGATGAAACAGATATGAAATTTGACGTAGTTAAACGTTATCTCGTCTCGTCTTTTATATTTATATAATTAACTTCGCTTGGCATCTCTACCTTTTTTTGATGTTAGATTCTTCATTTACCGGCTGAATTACTCGATCCACAATTCATTGATCCGGTAGATGGATCTGGTAGATATGGTACAATTTTCGAACTCGGTAACTATTAACAGTGTTGTATAAAATACTTGAAAAAACGTATTTCAAATAGAAAACACAAAATACTAAATAAAAGTATTTCATATGTTTGGTAAAATACAATTATTTTTTTTAATATTTCAAATATACCAATATTTCAAATACTTTCAAGTATTTCAAATATTTTTACTTTTAATTATTTGAAAATAAATAAAATATGTTAGGGTATTGTAATTTTTTTTTTTTCGTATTCAACTTATTCACATATTTACATTAATATTAAAAAGAAACTCCTACATTAACATAAACTAGTATTTATTTAAGAAAAAAATTAGAGAATTATTGGATGTTATATTACTATACTTGCCGTCAAATAAATACGGACTGGAGATTTCTACACTGTTGCCAATTCCATTGGTGATGTTGAAAGTGCTAACTTATGAAGAAGCGGCAACACCGCACGGCAAGGGACAGGGTGGGGAGAAGGGAAAAAATGGAGCATCAGTCTATACTTATTTGACGGTGAGTATAACAGATGACACACGACGTAGGGCTTCTATTTCAAATACATAAATCAATTTCAAATACTTATGTATTTATATACAAAAAAAGTATTTCAATTAAAAAATGCATTTCAAATATTGGAAAATAGTATTTCATACAAATAATAGTATTTTAATGTATTAAAATATAAAATGCTTGTAAAAAGTATTTGATCTAAAAATACAAAATACTGTTATTTTTAAGTATTTCAAATAATGCCTTAAAATACTTTATCTAATTCAAATACTTATTTCAAATACTATACAACACTGACTATTAACCATTTGTGTTTTCGAAGGCAGTCGATAGGTGCGGTATCTACCGGTAGAATTTTCGTAAATACCTAATATGAAACTATTAATAAGATATTTTTTTTATATTATAAAACTAAAAATCAAATTGAAAAGAAGGATTTTCAAATTTATATTTTTTAATCGTAAACTCTAGTTTCTTTCTTTCTAATTCTAGTTTATTATTCTCCGTTTCTTGGTAAACCTGAACAAGATTTTTTAATTCCTCCACCACGTCTTTCGTAATATTACTTTTATTACATGATTCTAATAAATTTGTAGCAACCGGTTCGCATTTATTTTTTACACTTGTTTTTAGTTTTCTTATAACTTTTTCGTTTTCTGAATTATTATCATTTTGTTCAACTGGCGTTGGAAGTATTGTTGATAATATTTCCGTTCCTTGTGTGTTACAACTGGTCCCCCAAAGAGACAGTCCGTGTTCTTCTAGTCGTGACATTTTGATGTGTTCTCCATCGCCGCCATCTTGTTTGGAACGATGCCTTGTTAATTTTCTGTACTTTGCTCGGGTTGTATTTTTCCAGTCTTTAAATCTCTGCCAAAAATAATACAATCAGTGCGTAAAAATAAAATGACGTGTAAATAAAAGTTTTAAGAAAAATTGTACGTTCAAAATTTTATTATTAAATACGGTCTAAACCTAGTTGTCATTAGACATAATAAAAATATAATAATTGCTTTATATATATATGGAATAGAAGAAAATCATTCAAATGAAAAGGGGACATTCACTTATTGAAGAAAAAAAAATTAAACCAGTGGTTCTCAAGTTACAAACCAAAGTTATATATTTTTAAATGGGATATTATACATTTTTTAGGCTCATTCGACAGAGTATTTTTTTCTGAATTCAACCATATAAATATTTTATGTTCTTGCATAACAAAAATATCGAGGAAAATTGTTTTGAAAATTAAATAAATTCTATTTAACACAAAACAGTAGGCCATGATCAATAACAAAACAATTAACTTGTATTTAACTTCACAAATAATTTTCAAAATTGTTTTTGCCCTCCTGAAGTGTAATGGGAACTTTACAATTGTATACACAGCAAGTGTAACCTACATTTTACGCTTACTGTGTTGTAACTTGTCTAACTATGCAATAAAATAATCAAAATACACTGGACGTTTATGGACAATTAGAAAAGAAATCATCTTTACTATAATACAGTTCATGTAAAAAAGTACTACCTACTTAAGTTATTTTTTACTTTAACATTTCCTATATTTAAAATTAATTTATATAAACCAAAATCACGGCAGCGACATCTGTCATTATTGTAAAAATCCGCCGTTACCGACATAGTCACCGATCGATATACCTGTCAAATACGCGAGGCGAACATTGCTGAAATGTCAAATATCGACACCTACCTATTATTTATTACAATGAAAACATGAGCAAATAAATATATTATCAGTCATAAACAACGTCTATTATTACAGATAAATTTTCGCTAGAAGAAGTACTCTAATGAAAGTAAGTAAAATCAAATTTGGAAAATGACAACCCCAATATTTTAAACTAACCCTTTTCAGAAGTACAACTTATCTCATTAAAAAAAGTGATTTTTATTATCGTCGGCCAAAAAATTTGATACAATTCTCGTGCGTGAAGTATTTTACAGCGCTCCAGCTAATAAGGCACTCGCCTTAAGGGCTCGTGCCTTAAACAAAGCTGTCGCGCTGTAAAATACAACTTACACGCACTCGAATGTAAATAACTATTCCATTATAAATTATTATAAATAATGATATTATGACATAACAATAGCAGTTTAGTATAAGTAATTTAAATACGTACTCGTTTCCATTCTTCACAAGAAAGTTGTGGTCCTCTACCAACAGAATTCAATTCTTCTGTCAAAAGTTCCCATTTATTCTTCATATAATCATCTTCGACTAGTGTTGGGTTGAGAATACCATTTCGAAATATATAGTCACATTCCATTTCACATAAATATATTTCATATTGTTCTTCATTGGTATTAATTTTTCTTTTTTTAACCTTACTACAAAAGACATGAAATAAATATATTATCACGGCATATTATCTATTGGTGGGTGTGCTGATCTGGTTTATCACAAATATCGGTAATGATGATGATGATAAGAGAGTGTACTATCAGGAATTGAACCCTAGTCACCAGATTCGCGACCAGACACTCAGACACACGGCCAAGAAACCCCATACTTTATGTTTCATAATCATATTTGTGTATAAACTATATAAACTTACATTTCTTTATTTTTGTTTTCTGATGTTTTACCCATTTTATAGTTGTAGTAACGAAAATAATATCAATTTTTATTACTTTCACTATGTCAAACTCAATAATTTATATTGTAATCACAAAACACCACATGAATTAGGTTAATAATATAATGTAACTATGGTCATATGTTATTTTGAGATGTCTACCACAAAGGGCAAATATCTTTTTATTGTTTGTAATTTGTACCATAGATGACACTGTAGCATAAAGCTTGATTTACAGGTGTGTATGTGTGTTGTGTTCGTGTTGTAATTTTTTGGATATAAAAGCTGCATTCTTTTTACCAATATCTCACCTCACTTGTTCTCAAAATGAGATGAGATAGAAGTGAGGTGAGCTGAGATAGTTGCTTAGCAAATAGAACGTAATTTAGAGAACGAACAGAATACGTATTATCTTTCTCTGTTTATCATATGTTTTATTTATCAGTATGTTGACATTTTCATTTTGTTTTCGAATTTATTTTAAATATCTGACAAGGTGGACCCGCTAAGACAATGAAATGTCAAAGAATAAATCTACATCGTACGAATTTTCATTGCAAATAACATTATAAAACAATTCAATTTATTTATTAAATTTAGAATTAAAGAAATACAATTTCACTTATCAATATTAAATCATCAACATTAACACTTTCTTAAATATTCATTTTTAAATAAAAAATAACACTGAAAAAAGACCCCCACTCCTGAACTGAGGTGGGACAAATAGAACTGTCAAAATTACTGAGACAACTGAGATGAGCTGAGAAGAACTAAAATTGTGTAAAAAGAATGCACCTATAGAATCTTTTCCAAGGAATTTTTTTATAGCATTTATCCATTTTTATTTCAATACTTTTATTTCTAAAAATTCACACAGTTGTTCAAATACTCTAAAAATGCGTAAACTTACATAACATTCTCTTTACAATCGAATAATATTACTACCAAGTGTATATCTCTACCCATTTTTGAATTATTGCCCCAAAAGTCAATATACCCCATATTTAGATAAAATCTTCAAAATTTTCAAAAATTTAATTTTTATGTATCTAGATACTTCTCAATGCGCTCATTCCAAATTTTGAAACCGCAGGTTGATATCTCGTTTCGTTCTCGAGATATTTACATTTAAAGTTTTATTCAAAACTGCCCATTTTTTGGTATTAACCCAAAGTTGGGTCGAGATATGAATTTGGCGACATCACCATTCGATTCTACGGACAAAATTACGTAAGTGTAGCAATTTTCATAATTTTTGTCCATCCGGTTAATTTTTTATGAATAAAAGCTTGAAAACCCCTGAATGTAGCCAAAATCTGAAAAAATCGTAAGGGGTACCTCTTACGATTTTTGCGATTTTTGGCCATTTTCAGTTATTTTGCTTTAGAGATTGTATGCGGTGTTTAAAAATTCTGAAAATTGATGTACTTATGTAATTTTGCCCGTAGAATCGAATGGTGTTGTCGCCAAATTCATATCTCGACCCATTTTTAGGTTAATACCCAAAAATGGGTAGTTTTCAACAAATCTTTAAATTTCAATATCTCGAGAACGAAACGAGATATCGACGGTTTCAAAATTTGGAATCAGCGCATTGAGAAGTATCTCGATACATAAAAATTAGATTTTTGAAAATTTTGAAGTTTTTATCTAAATGTGGGGTATATTGACTTTTGAGGAAATAATTCAAAAATGGGTAGAGATATAAACTTAGTAGTAATATGATTTGATTGTAAAGAGAATGTTACGTAAGTGTACGCATTTTTAGAGTATTTATATATGAGTATATATAATGTATATTCATGGGTTAATTTTATTGGATTTATAGAATATTTTCCAAGGAACTTTCTGTATGGAATTTATAAAAAATTGTATTATGTTCGTGTTACAATTTTACTGGATATATGGAGTCTTTTCCAATGAATTTTTGGTGTGGGATTACTTGCATATGTTGAGAATCGTGAGCATCCATGTTTGAAAATATTGTGCAGTAATTTCTGTACCCTCCTTGATAGTAGGGTTAGTAATCACTTTGGAGTAGCTATGGTTGTTTCGGAACAGATTAAGAGTAAATTCTGAGAGTTAGGTTATTTGTTTTGGTACGACTTTGAGTAGCAACTTCGTACTCTAGAGTAGGGTTTTCGAACGCAAGACCGCACGAATGAATTAATACAAATGTATCGTTCTTTGAGACTTTAGTATTACAAATGATAAAGACGAGCAGAAGAGGCACGATAGCTTAACAAAGCCGATGTAGTGGGGACGCACCTTTAGCTACATGACGTCACTGTCTACCTATCATCTGGTAATCTGGTGTTTTACTCTTTTACTGTTTGCTGCAAGTTTTACATTTGTTTCAAGAGTTCTCAAGGGTGATAAGAAGAAAATAATAAACGAATTGACAACAAACAAGTGTTTTGATGTTTTGAATCTCATCTGTTAGCTGCATTTATTTAACAGTGAAACAACCTACCTGAATATGTGTTCTACAATTGATGTTTGTTTTATGTGCATAAATAATAAAAATTGTACAGATGTACACAACAATGTTTTGACATTAGTGGAATATATTCTACCTGAAATTGTAAGTAAATTAGATTTTATTTTCAGTTTTATAGGTTATATTTTGTATATTAACAAGTTATAATATGCTAGTACCTTGTGTCTCTCTTTTGGTGTGACAATATGAAATTTGTAGCCACTTTAAAGGTAATTATAAAGCAAGTAAACAAATATTAGTTTATCTGAAACAAAAACAAACAATAAGATGTGCAATTGTCATAACAAAGCAGTGGCTCACAATCTTTTTTTGACGACGTACTGCTTTTATAGAACTACCCTATTATTACAATAAAAATGTATGTTTTAGGCAATCGTTAAATTGGACATAAATTTACGGATCTGTTCAGTTTGTGAAGAGACAGTCTACTTGTTTAGCAAATTTAAAGGATCTTGTGTGGAGAACACTTTGCTTTTAGAAACGACCATCAAAGAGGCGCAATCCTACAAGGAGAGGGGGGAGAACAACCTGAATACAATTGATGTTTGTTTTATGTGCACAAATGATAAAAATTGTACAGATGTAAACAAGGATGTTCGGACCCTATTGGAATATATTCTATCTGAAATTGTAAGTAAATTCGATTATCTTTTAAATTTTATAGGTTATATTTTGTATATTAAAAGTGCTCGCATGGTGTCATTTGACACTAAATCGGAAGATAGGTGTTTTTTGGTTCATTTTTGGCAGATTTTTTTTTTTAATTAAATTAATGTTAAGCACTTTATTATCAATTGCACATAATGGGGTCCTATACCATTTTTCTTTTATTTTATTTTTCTGTAAGAACAGGATAAAATAAGAATTTTAGTGCAAACGCGACTTAAAAATTTTACGTAATAAGCGAGATATGAATTTTTAAAGTTTAAGAATTTGTGCGTGACGTAGCAAGTGATCGACAAACAATGGGACAAACTGTTAGTTATAGAGGGAACAATTTTTTTCATATTTGCATAGCTGAAATGTTTGTATATAAAAACTTATACGTTATATTCATGAAGAAATTATTATTAAGTATAAATAACGTAAATAATAAGCATTTTTTTTCCTAATAAATTATAGAACATTGAAACAGTTTGACAATATTATTACACAAAGTATGACGACGGATGGCGCTAATGTTTGCCTGTTTTGAAGTTTCAATATTAATTTAATTAATATTATTATTAATTTAATTAATATAACAAATTGATTTAATTATAAATATATTATTATTGTTAATATTACTAGATGTTATAATTAAACAAATTCATCAAGCACAAAATTGTTAAATGTTTTGTTAGGTTATAGAACAACATGACATTTCATATTCTTTCAAAGGTGACCGCTGCAGACGCGTGAATCTCCTTTTTAAAATCAGGATCAAATTCTTAGTACCTAACGCGTCATACCCAATTAGTAATCAGCTTCAATCGCTTATAGTTTGTGACCTAGTCAATATTTAAAGAAAATTTTTTCACTAATACTCATTAATTTATGTATATTTTCGTTTTCTTATTTAAGATAGTTAAAATATGACTATGGTATAGGACCCCATTACATTTTCAATATTTTAAAAATTTAACAAAAAAATATAATTTACATTTGAGCACATGGTTTACAATGGGTTCTTTGATGTTCCTGGCAGACATGTTTTTGGCATGTTATGCAAGTTGTTTTTTTGATCTGACTAAAATGATATAGCTTCAAACTTTTTCATAGAAAAATAATACAGCATAAAACAAATATGTCAATTTGAGATGTGCAATGAGGTCATGCAAAAAAAATAATTGTACCTTTTTTCTGTTTAAATCGAAAAAGGGTAGTCTAATTCATCGATCAGTATGATTAAATTATTTTTTATTTATATTTTTTGTTGTATAAAATCGTTTTAAATTATATTTTTAAAAAGTTGCAAAAACCAGCCATGTTTTGTCGTCACAACGTTACGAACCAAGTTCAGACTCATTTCAAACAGACATTTTATATGGACACATAATTACTAAAAGAAAAATATATATAAACTATAAATTGAGGATTACATATCTGAATATGCTATAATATATTAATGTAATATCGTTCTATTTATTTTTATAAATATAATTTTCATTTGGCGTGAAATTATCTACGTTACATCAGATGTTTATTTCACTTTTAAATCTTTGAATTAAACGGTATAAGGTTATAAACGAATGTGAAACATTGAATATATTGCAGAATATTATTTTATTTTTTATTTTGGCACGAAACAACGTTCCATCGACATGTTTATTTTCATAAATTTGAGGTTATCTTTAAATGTCACTTTGACGTTTAATGTGACAAGGGACGAAGCGGGGGTCTAGCAGCCTCATTTTAAAGAATGTCATTTTCAATTACAATTTTTCATGATTAAAGATCGATTTGAGGAAAAATAAAAAATACGGGTCTATTATTTTTCACTACTCTATCGATTAAAATTATAAAAAAGTCGTGCATGACCTCATTGTTCATAACAAAGCAGTGACCCTCAATCTTTTTTGATTATTACAATAAGAATATATGTTTCAGACAATCGTTAAATTGGACGTTAATCTACGAATCTGCTCTGTTTGTGAAGAGACCGTCTTCTTGTTTAGCAAATTTAAAGGGCTTTGTGTTGAGAACAGCTTGCTTCTAGAAACGACAATCAAAGAGGCGCGATCTTTCAAGGAGAGAGGGGAGAACAGTGCTACGTCATCAACAAATCGTCAGACTGTTGAAAAAACTAATTTAAATCCAGAAACATTGCCTGACGAAAAGGATTTAGAGAATGACGACGATAATGATGACCAAAATTCAGAAGGAATTTCTAGCACAGAAGAATTGAAGGGCGAAAAGAGTGAAACTTTTTCAAAAGAGGATTACCCTTACGCTTGTCAAAATTGCGATAACGTTTTTAATAACAAGTATATTGCATGGCGTCATATGAGATCGTATATAATTTATAGTAGTGATATCGAAATTTACCCGTGCCGATTTTGCGACAAAGTTTTTAAATTCAAGGCAAACCTGACACGTCATTTGATGAATATACATGCAAATATAAAAAAATATAAGTGCCCCATATGCGACGCAAATTTTCCCCATAAATATGTATTAAAAGATCATATTTTGAAGCAACACAGCAGTTCAGAGTTAGCAGTACGTTCGACTTTAAAACAATATATAAAAACTATTAAAATGAACATTGTGAAAAAGGAAATTAATTTGGTACCAAAAAAATTGCCTGACGATAAAGACGAAAATAACCAAAGTAGTGAAAAGGGTCACCCTTACTCTTGCCAAATTTGCGGTAGTGCTTTTAAAAAAAGGCATAATGCATGGTATCATATGACGTCACATTTAATTTGTCGTACAAAAGAAACTTACACATGCCAACATTGCGAGAAGGTTTTTAAAGAAAAGAGAGGCTTACGATCTCATATGCGTACACATCAAACAATAAAAGATTATAAATGCCACTCATGCAATGCATCATTTTACTTTAGATCAAGATTAAGGGATCATATTTTGAGTAAACATAACAATATAAAAATATTCCACTGCACTAAATGTAGAGAAAAGTATAAAACAAATGCGGCTTTGACACAACATATACGGAGAGCTCATAGAGGTGAAATAGGGCAAAAGGAAAAACTAATCATAGAGGACAAAATAAAAACGATCATTAATTCGAATCTAGAAACGTTGCCTGTCGAAAATAATTTGAAGAATGACGACAATGATGAAAGTGAAACTATTTCAGAAGAGGATTACCCCTACTCCTGCCATCTTTGCAATACTGTTTTTAAACACAGGAGCAGCCTATCACATCATATGAACCATCATTCGAATACAAATAAATTTCAGTGTTCCAAATGCGACAGCGTTTTTAAATACAAGGTTAGCTTAGTGAGTCATATGCAAAAACATGCAGAAAAAAAAATATATAAGTGCTATATATGCAATGCAGAGTTTATTCAAAATTATATACTAAGAGATCATATTTTAAAAACACATACTAATTCAAGAAAATTCCACTGCACTGAATGTACTAAAAAGTTTCCAGTAAGTTCGGCACTGACACAACATTTAAGAAGAACTCATAAAATTGTGATAGAGAAAAAACCAATTGGAAAAAGCAAAGTGGATAAAAATGAAAGAAAATATAAATGTGATAAATGTATGAGAACATTCTCGCAAAAAGGTTATTTAGTGCAACATCTTGCAACGCACGAAAACCCTAAATAAACTGCCCCAAATGTAACATGTCCTTCATGCAAACATACTATTTAGAACGACATCTTAAGAGACACGAAAATCATTAATAAGAGTGTAATATCTGTAATAAATTATTCACACAAAGGCGTTAAACATTAGCGCACCTACACCACATTGATTTCTGAACCGCAATATAATATATATATAAGTAGTAGTATATTTATCTCTGTCTTATTTATAGTTTCCTGTATTCTATCTTCGATAAGTATGTCTAATAGCTTTGGATGGAATTCAGTGGGTTGTATTAAGGTCTGTATTAAATCTTGTATTAAGTATATGGCAACATTGTAATATTTTCCACATGTATCAATGAGATTCAATTGTGATTTAGAAATTTTACCATAGGGAAAAGTAATACAGATATCCTTTAGTCAAATGAGGAAGTATTATTGTAAATGGAAGGTGTAAAAGGAGACTCATTATTGCAAAATTAGGTTAGAAATATGTCAAATTTTATGTGTCAAATATTTCATACCTGAATGTTAATGAATTTTAAAATATCTCAACCCCCGTTTTGATCAGTTTTGATATTTGTCCTTTTTTTCTTACTTCTGTTAATAATATTTTTTTCTTTATTTGATCCTTTGGTCTCTCACTTTTTTTTGACAGGTGTTACAAAGTTGCCAAAATATTTTTGACAAAGGACTGTTTTAGCTTAAAACACGCTAATACAACCCACTGAATCTCACCCAATGGCTGGTAGTGCGAGCTCGGTTTTAACTAAAACACTGTTTTAAGAAATGTTAAATTTCATTATTTAATAACAAAAATAAATAATATCAAATTTATCAAAATATGATTTCTATGCAGAACATAATTTGTATTCAAACAAATATTTTTTAAAAAATCATTCTTTAAAAATAAGGATGAAATTAAATATTGTAATTTGGATTTGACATTTCTTAAAACAGCGTTTTAGTTAAAACCGAGCTCGCACTACCAGCCATATGTTTAAATAAAGATGGTCATATAAAATTTTAATATGATATTTGGAAGCAGTGGTACTTCATATTTTTACAGACTCGTTCACAACCCAAATTCAATCAAAAATAGAGAAGGTGTACCTAAATCATTCAAGAAGCCAATGCACATTATCATTTAATGTAAAAACCTTAATGCATTGAAATTACTAATAGTGAAAAATGAAATAATCATTTTTAACCATCAAAAAGTGCATGGCCTTATATAATTATTATTAAGATAAATATTAGAGTTTATCACGTATTGTATATAAATAAATATATCATCACGGCATATTACCCATTTCTGAGTGTGCCAGTCTGTCTTCACAGATATCGGTAATGATAATGACATATTTGTACCGTGCGGGCGCTTACCAGGCGTCACCTCACGGGCACTCATTGCTAGTGTGGAGAGTGCACCACAGGGGTCACTTTTGTGCCATTTAAAATTCGAAATATTTGGCGTCGGTCGGGATCGAACCCGGTTCCCCAGGTTCGCGGCCAGGCACGCGACCACGGGACCCCAAACACAAAATCTGTGATTTATAATAATCGCCAAAGATAGCACTTCTAATCAATCAAGAATTCGGTATATTTCTTTGAAATTCGGTTCACTTTTATTTATTGTCTTTATATGACATACATAAATATAAATAAGGTTAGTATTATAAAATAATTTAAATAGAAATGGAAAGTGACGAAAATATAGTATTTATTTTGTAGATGTGACCGTTAATGAACATGTCGATAATATAGATTTTTATAGTATAAATCAATATAACGAATACCATACGCTCATGTTTTGCGTTAGCTTCATTATAAATAGGCCTTAAGTTATTGTAGTTCCATAATAGTTTGAAATAAGATTGTATGTAATCTGTATAACTTTTTTCATAAAGATTCTAAAATCTATGTAAACGTACTAGTACATGACGTCACACATCTAGTTACTTTTATTCAATTTTTATTGACATGCATCGGCTGCTTGACCGATTTGGAAATTGTACAAAATACATACCTTTAACTGGAGGTAATGTGCTGGCCACATCAGATTTATTTTACATAACCTCAATGGATTGTATCACGATCACGGTTTTAACTAAAACACTGTTTTAAGAAATGTCAAATTTCAAAATGTAATTTCACCTTTATGTTAGAAGATCGATTTATTTAAAAATATTTTTTTGAATACAAACTATGTTCTGCTTTAAAATCATATTTTGATAAATTTGCTAGTATTTATTATTATCATTAAATAATGAAATTTGACATTTCTTAAAACAGTGTTTTAGTTAAAACCGTGATCGGGGTACGAGCCATTGAGGTTAAATTCAAACGAAACAAATATTTGTATATGTGGGCATATAAAATAATTACATTAATATATACATTTCCTAATACTAATATTTTTTATTCTTTATTTAAAAATAAATATTTTCTACAAGTTATATTTCGTTTTATATGGTTTTCTTCAGGTTGATGATGCAAATCTTCTGCTTTTTCATTTTATCTTTATTTGTTTCATCGGGCATCATGAAAAAATAACGAGTTTTAATGTTTTGAGTAGTGGGGACGCACCTTTAGCTTTAGCGAGTTTTTAGGTTTCATCGGGGTGACAGCATAAAAAAATAATCGAATTACGCAGTAGTGGGGACGTACCTTTAGCTACATGACGTCACTGTCATCTGGTGGTTTTCGTTTTACTCTTTTACTGTTTGCTGCTAATTTTACAAGAGTTTCATGACTTCACAGAGGTGATAACATAGAAGAAAGACGAATCAACAACAAGTGTTTTGAATTGATGTTTTGAGTTTCATCAGTTAGCCGCAAGTTATCATTCATTTATTTAACAGTGAAACAACCTGAAAATGTGTTCTACAATTGATGTTTGTTTTATGTGCATAAATGATAAAAGTTGCACAGATGTACACAACAATGTTTTGACACTAGTGGAACATATTCTACCTGAAATTGTAAGTAAATTATATTATATTTTCAGTTTTATAGGTTATATTTTGCATATTAAAATGTTACAATATTCTGATACGTTGAGTCTTTCTTTTGGTCTGACAATATAAAATTTGTAGCTATTTTAAAGGTAATTATAAAGCAAATAAACAATATAAGTTAATTTGAAACAAATTAATTTGAGATGTGCAACTGTCATAACAAAGCAATGGATCACAATCTTTTTTGAGCCCTATTATTACAATAAAAATGTATGTTTCAGACAATCGTTAAGTTGGACGTAAATTTACGGATCTGTTCAGTTTGTGAAGAGACAGTCTACTTGTTTAGCAAATTTAAAGGGTCTTGTGTGGAGAAAAGTTTGCTTCTAGAATCGATTATCAATGAAGCCCGAACCTGCAAGGAGAAAGGGGAGAACAACCTCAATATGTGTTCTACAATTGATGTTTGCTTTATGTGCACAAATGATAAAAATTGTACAGATGTAAACAAGGATGTTTTGACACTAGTGGAATATATTCTACCTGAAATTGTAAGTAAATTTGATTTTCTTTAAAATTTTGTATATTAAAGTGATATATGCTACAAAGCTGTAACAATATATACAAAATTTGTAATCACTTTAAAGGTGATTATAAAAAAAAAACAAATATTGGCAGCTGACATCAAGCGCCATGGCATCTGGCGGCATAATTTGTAACTGTTTTGGTTTAAAACTATTCGCGGTACAAGAGCAAGTTTAGACGTCAGCGCCGCTAGTGAACTTTGTAATATTATTCTTATATTTGTGTTATTATACAAATTTAAGTGTTTTGCGATAAGAATATACAATATTTTTGTATATAAGCATCGTTTTCATCTATCTAGTATTGATATTGAAACTTTTATGGTAGGTAAAGGTTATGTAATAATTTCATTGTGATATTTTTTTATGATTTCAGTTTCATTTAATTTTCAATAACATCGTAGTTGTTATTATATTATTATTATTATAAACCTATGTTTATATAAAAATTAAAAAATAAAGCGAAATTACACAAAAATATAACGAAGTAAACACGAGATTGACAGATCTCAATACCCACCAAAGAAGTTCACTATTTAGTCGCTAGCGGCGCTGACGTCTAAAGTTGCATCACAAATAGTAAAAATGAATGTAAATAAAAGTTTGTTGTACGGTCGTACGTCATGTAGAGGACTATCGGCTTTCATAATGGGGTATTCCGACATTTTTTAAAAATATTTTTTTACATTATCACAGACCAGTAGCAATTCAAATTTTCTTATCATGGCGCGCTTATGACGTCAACTTGATGGTGACATATGAAACGAACTTCAGCGCCTAAATCCACATGTTCATGACAGCCATTTGCTTATTTACATATGATTTTAGTAGCAGCGTGTATTTCGGTGTTTGTCCTGTGTTTGTTTATGGTAAAAATAGGAGTAATAATTATAAAGTGGACGAAATGTCAAACAAGAAATATACCCGTGCGTGTTAACTACTGGCACCATCTGTGTTTTAAACGAAAATATTTACTTTGAAATGAGCAACAGATTATCAACTTGACGTTACAAATTTCAAGGACGTTTCTAGAGCTGTAAAAATTCCAATTTTGTAACATTAAATTATGAATTAAAACTTTTTATTAAACATGTTTTATTATATTTATCTACTATATGAAGATGGAAACTATAAAAAAAAAGTTATTATTTTGCATTAATTCCATATCACCTGAATACCCCATTATCTTAACTTTGGTGACGACAATATTGTAGTTATCACTAGTAAAATCAGTACAAAAGAAAACCTTGACGGGCGCAATAACGGGCTTGTATTTAAAATATCAATAAAATAAATAAAGTTTTTATTGTGTTATCTTCGTGGATGACAATCTCAATTTCATCAGAATCCGATTTTAGTGCACCAGTTTGTAAACATTACTCAGAATACTAAACCAGACAGTTACAAACTATGTCGCCAGATGTCACTGCGCTTGGTGTCATTTGTCAATATAGCATAAAACAAATATGTCAATTTGAAACATTAATTTGAGATGTGCAACTGTTCATAACAAAGCAGTGGCTCTCAATCTTTTTTGATGTGGTACTGTTTTTGTAGAACTCCCCTTTTATTACAATAAAAATATGTTTTAGACAATCGTTAAATTGGACGTTAATCTACGAATCTGCTCTGTTTGTGAAGAGACCGTCTGCTTGTTTAGCAAATTTAAAGGGCTTTGTGTTGAGAACAGCTTGCTTCTAGAAACGACTATCAAAGAGGCGCGATCTTACAAGGAGAGGGGGGAGAAAAGTGCTACGTCATCAACAAATCATCATCCTGTTGAAAAAACTAATTTAAATCCAGAAACGTTGCCTGACGAAAAGGATTTAGAGAATGACGACGATAATGATGACCAAAATTCAGAAGGAATTTCTAGCACACAAGAATTGAACGGCGTAAACTGCACGCAAGATAGTGAAACTATTTCAGAAAAGGATTATCCTTACGCTTGTCAAGGTTGCGATGGCGTTTTTAAAAACAAACGTACTGCAACGCGTCATATGAGATCGTATATAATTTGTACCGATGAAGATAGCGAAAGTTATCCTTGCCGATTTTGCGACAAGGTTTGTAAATTCAAAGAAAGCCTAAAACATCATTTGAATAAAATACATTCAAATATAAAAAAATATAACTGCTATATATGCAATGCAAAATATGCCCGTAAATATCTATTAAGAAATCATATTTTGAAGCAACACAGCACTTCAAAATTAGCAGTAAGTACAACTTTGGAACAATATTTAAAAAATGTTAAAGTAAAAGTGAAAAAGAAAAAACTATTGCCAACTACTGAACTGCAAACAACCGATGAAGATAAAACAGAAACTACCATTAATTTGGACCCAAAAATATTGCTTGATGAAGATTTAGAAGATGACGATGATGACCAAAGTTCAGAAGAAGAAACAGGGGAAACCTGCAGCCAAAATGGCGAAACTATTTCAAAAAATGTTTACCCCTACTCTTGCCAACTCTGCGACAATGTTTTTAAAACCAGGGTTCATATATTGCATCATATGTCAACACATATAATTCGTCGTGCCGCATTGAATGAAACTTTTCCTTGCGAACATTGTGGAAAAGTTTTAAAACACAAAGATAGCCTTCGACGTCATATGTTTATACATACAAATAAAAAAGATTTTAAATGCCATTTATGCAATGCAGAATTTTACCGCAGACCCAGACTAAGAGATCATATTTTGAGTATGCATAACAATACAAAAAAATTCCACTGCACTAAATGTGATAGAAAGTGTAAAACAAATGCGGCTTTGAAACAACATATGAGGAAAGTTCATAAAGTGAAGTGCGGGAGAAAGGAAAAACTAATCACAGAGGGGAAAAAGGAAAAACTAATCATAGAGGGGAAAAAGGAAAAACAAATCATAGAGGGGAAAAAGGAAAAACAAATCATAGAGGAGAAAAAGGAAAAACTAATCATAGAGGGAAAAACAGAAACGGCCGTTAATTTTGAACCAGAAACGGTGCCTGTCAAAAAAGATTTAAACAATGATAAGAAAGAATTAAGGGGCGAAATATTTATGTGTTCTAAATGTGACAGCGTTTTTAAATACGAGGTTAGCTTAGAGCGTCATATGAAAGAACATATAAAAATAAAAAATTATAAGTGCTATATATGCAATTTCGAGTTTTTTCATAATTATAAATTAAAGCAGCATATTTTGAGGAGACATACTAATTCAAGAAAATTCCACTGCACTAAATGTCCTAAAAAGTTTGCACTAAATTTTTGCTTGAATGTACATTTAAAAAGATTTCATAAAGTGCAAATAGTCAAAAAGAAAAAACAATCAACTACTAAAAAGGATAAAAAAGAAACTAAAAAAGAGGATAAACAAGAAAAAAAATTTAAATGTGATAAATGCCCCAAAACATTCACGCAAAAATGTTCCTTAGAGCAACATCTTCCCGCACACGAAACCCCTGAAATAAACTGCCCCAAATGTACCAGATCCTTCAGGCAAAAATCCCAATTAAACCAACATCTTAAGATCCACGAAGAACTTCCCAGAACGAAAAAGAAAAAATGTGCAAAATGCGACAGATCAATTTCCCTGAAGCTGCACGTTAAAGGCCACCCAAAATTCAAACATGAACCCAAAATCAGAACTCCATTCGATATAGTCGAATGCCCGGAATGTGAGCGGCCGTATCGACGAGATTATTTGAAAAAACACATGAAAATACATAACGGAGAGAAAAATTATGAATGCAGTATCTGTAATAAATTATTCTCGCAGAAGCGGCAAGTGGCAAAGCACATGGGGACGTATCATGCAGAGAATTTTCAATGTCCAACATGTAATAAATTTTTTAAAACTGAAGGTTTGTTAAAATATCATACCGAAAATGAACATATTGTATATACCGATTTTTCGCATTTACCTACATTGATTTCTGAACCGCAAAATAACAAGTAATTGTATATTTATTTCTGTCTTACTCATGGTTTCTTACATTCTGTCTTCGATACGTATATCTAATAGCTTCAACTTTGTCTTAATAATATATTTAAAGTTAGTTATACGAAATTTTAATGACATTTAAATATTGAATGTATATATGGTCATGCCAACGTATGGTATGAAAATCAACTACATTTATTTTAAATAATTATAATTCCATAAACGGAATAGGGATTTATTTAGAAGTAACTGTAAATTTGATTAATATATACTATTTTATAATACTAGTATTTCTTCTTATTATTTACATTCCGTCACATTTAGGTAAGGTAGGTATTGTCTTTGGTCAAAAAATTCGGTTGTGAGTTTTCAATGAATAAGCACGTTTTAAGATCCTTAGAATACGATTTTACTAATTTTACATTGATGTATGTATGTGTGTGTCCGTGTGTGTGTCTGTGTGTGTGTGACAAAGTGTAAGTTTTTAATGAATAAACACGTTTTAGGATCCCTAGAATACGATTTTACTAGTTATATGATGTGTGTGTGTGTGCCAAAATTTCTCTGACGATAACCCCAATACTACAATTTGAAAAATCTGTTGTGGCCAGCACAATACCTCTCGCCATTTTCATATTAGGCTATATAAGTATTGTATTTAACATTTCTGGTAAACACTAAAAATTCTAATTACATCTATTCTTTATTTTTCAATTCATTCTATGAACTCTTAAAATAATTATTACTTATTATAAATAATGATATTTTGACATAACAATAGCAGTTTAGTATAAGTTGTTTTGTTATTGATCATGGCCTACTGTTTTTTTTATGTTAAATAAAATTTATTTCATTTTCAAATGAATTTTTCTCAATATTTTTGTTATGTAAGCACATAAAATATTTATATGGTTGAATTCAGAAAAAATACATAAATTTGGTTTATTTTTTTTTTTCTTCAATAAGTGAATGTCCCCCTTGATCTACTGCAACCTTTATTTGAATGATTTTCTTCTATTCCTAATAATAAAGAAAATAATCGGGGTGTCCCGTATCCGTGAAACACCCTATATATATATATATATATATATATATATATATGGGTGTCTCAGGACGAGCTTACGCTATCTATATTTTAAATACTATTTAATATAATTTAACGAAATTTGGTATCTAGGGGTTATCCAACATGCCCATTTTAACTAAAATATTTTCAAAGCAGTAGCACTTCCGGTTTAACCGGAAATTGGCCTCAACTTTCTTATTTTAAATGGAATACGCTATATTTTATTTTACCATTGAATGCAGCGGAAAATTTTACATATGAATCAATAAAAACATTTTACTCATGATCAACTACTTCCGGCGTTATTCAACTTTTTTTGATTTTTTGTCTGAAATCCGACACATTTTCAAAACTCTGTATATCGGGAACGAGATCGAATTTTTATAATCTGAAAAAAGCCTTTTATAAAGGAGACTTTAAGCTACATTATCCATAGAAGAATCCTCGATTATTTATAAAAATGTGACGGGTACGTTACACCAAAATTACAGTTGACAAACTTCAAAAAAGACAATTTTTTTAAATGGAACCCCCACTTTTTTATTACATAAATGTGTTCTACGGCAAAAAATAAGGGTACTTTATGTAACATGTCTTATGTTGAAAGTTGATAGAATTTCAGTAAATTAGAAAAACATGTAATCTGGGTATAATTATTTTATATTTATAATAACGTAATATACTGCTTTTCATTTTGGATTAAAAGGAAATTAAATATATTGGGTTTTAGACTGCTATTTTTCCTAAAATACAACTACTGTCGTACGGAGACTTTTTTGAATGACTGTGTGTTGCCTATGCACTGTTTGAAGACCACTGATTAGATACACGAAGCATGCACTGTTTTGTTGTTTAGTTTTTCAGTACAAATTTCTTGGTTTTATAGGGATAGTAATCAGAAAAAAATAATTTAATCAACAACAACAAGTTTTAATGTTTTGAGTTTCATCTCTTAACCTGCAACTTTTCATTCATTTATTTAACAGTGAAACAACCTAAACATGTGTTCTACAATTGATGTTTGTTTTATGTGCATTAATGATAAAAATTGTACAGATGTAAACAAGAATGTTTTGACACTAGTGGAATATATTCTACCTGAAATAGTAAGTAAATTAGATTTTATTTTCAGTTTTATAGGTTATATTTTGTATATTAACAAGTTATAATATGCTGGTACCTTGTGTCTCTTTTGGTGTGACAATATGAAATTTGTAGCCACTTTAAAGATGTAAACAAATATAAGTTTATCTGAAACAAATTAATTTGAGTTGTGCATCATAACAAAGCAGTGGCTCTCAATCTTTTTAATGTACTGTTTTTGTAGGAATTATTGCAATAAAAATGTATGTTTCAGACAATCGTTAAGTTGGACGTGAATCTACGAATCTGCTCTGTTTGTGAAGAGACCGTCTGCTTGTTTAGCAAATTTAAAGGTCTTTGTGTTAAGAACAGCTTGCTTCTAGAAACGACTATCAAAGAGGCGCGAACCTACAAGAAGACGGGGGAAAACAGTGCTGCAACAACAACAAATCGTCAACCTGTTGATGAAATTAATTTAAAACCAGAAGGGTTACCTGACGGAAAGGATTTAGAGAAAAATTCAGAAGAATTAACGGGCGAAAACTGCAAGCAAGATGGTGAAACTATTTCAACAGAAGTTTACCCTTATTCTTGTGAAATTTGCGATAGAGGTTTTAAATACAAGAGTTTCCTATCGCGTCATATGCTATTCCATTCAAATAAAAAAAAGTTTAAGTGTTCTAAATGCGACAGCGTTTTTAAATACAAGAATGGCTTAATGCAACATTTGAAAAAACATACAGAAAAAAAATATAAGTGCTCTATTTGTAGTGCAGAGTTTTTTTTTAATTCTAGGTTAAGAGATCATATTTTGAGTAAACATATCAGTACAAAAAAATTCCATTGCATTAAATGTGATAGAAAGTGTACAACATATGAATCTTTGAAACAACATATAAGGAGAGCTCATACAGGTGAAAACTGCATGCAAGATAGTGAAACAAAAGAAGTCTACCCTTATTCTTGCCAAAATTGCGGAAGTAGTTTTAAATATAAGAGTAACCTAGTGCGTCATGTGCAATTACATGCAAATACAAAAAAATTTAAGTGTTCTAAATGCGATGCAATGTTCCATCGACAATATGTATTAAGAAATCATTATTTGAAAATACATAAAATAGGTACAAAGGGAAGAAAACACAACTGCACTAAATGTGATAAAAAGTGTACTACAAGTGCGGCTTTAGCACAACATTTTAAAATTCATACTCAAACACAAAATGACCAAAAGGATAAAATAAAAGGAAATTTTAAATGTGGGAAATGTGTCAGAACATTCGCAAAACTCAAGCATTTAAGGATACATCTTACGGCACACGAAAAGCAAGAGAAATTAAAAAAGATTTATTGCGACTACGAATGAAGACTCTGCTACAAGGAGGTAGCTTCAAAAATCGATGTTTGAAAAAAAATATTCCGATATTTGTTACCTTAATGAAAGTATACAGGGTGATAATTAAAAAGCGGGCCACAGGCGTTTTTTTTTTTTATTAATGATTTAGACCTTTGTTTTTTTTAACAATGGACCATTTTCATTGAAATTGAGACATCTATTAATATTTTTGTGAACTAAAAATTATATTCCTAAGATATGAAATTCTAGGTTACAATGAGACCTCTATCAACATTTTTGTGAACTAAAAGTTATATTCCTGATATAAAATTCAAGGTTACAACGGTTATAACTGTCAACTGTTGGGGGGACCTATTATTTTATATGCTTATTCTTAGCCTTACACAAATTAATATTAATCAGGATAATAACAACTGCTGGACAACATTTTTACTAGGTTTTCTGGCAACTGTCACAAACTATACTCGCCGTCAAATGATTATGGACTGATGTTCAACTTTTATCCCTTTCCGCACCCTGTCCCTTGCCCAGCGGTGTTGCCGCTTGTAACTTGACATGACTAGGAATGAACGCAAATGTCATATAATACATTTAAAACTAATTCAAATTTTAAATACATCGTAAATGAAAAAAATATTATAACAAATAAGTAAGGTAAGACAGTAGTAATATGTAATATAAAATATAAAAATTGTCTGTGTGGAAAATTTATATTTATATTTTGACCAAAGTTTCCACACATCAAGATAAGGTCGCGTTTGATTTAAAATACGATAACCGGTGAAATCTAAATAAAAGGTAAGAATAATTGATTATTAGGTGAACAACAACACAACATGCTTCTGCAGTCAAATCCAAAGTTTTCTTGTTATTTAATAAATTATAAATTTATTCAGGATGTAACGCCAATTTTTTGAAAAAAGTTATGTACATTGGCAATAATTGTTTTTGCCTGCCAATTTAAATCTTGTTTTCCTAATCGTTTTTTATAAGAACCAGGACTATTTAATTCATGAGTTTCACTCATTTTCTTTTCAAAAGTCTAAATATAATGCAATTTATAGGATTGGGAATAAAAAGCGCACGCAAGTACTAACGAAAATGTCAGAATATAAAATGACATTGACATATTACAAATATTTGTACAGGTAGACATTTAAAAAAAATTTGGCATCAGTGTAGAAATCTCCAGTCCATAATCATTTGACGGCAAGTATAGCATACCTCGCACTTCACAAGGAACATCGGATCTCTCACTCTAACTACGCAAGAATGTGCACATCAACAATGAAAATGGTCCATTGGTCAGGAGCAATGTGTTTTTAGGTTTTTAAATTTCTAAAGGCCGGTTGCACCATTGTTACTTTAATATTAAACTTGCCTTAAATTGACAATATTGCGTGGAAATGAAATGTCAAATGAATTACAATATATTGCTGTCAAAATTGCATTTTTTTGTTTAAGCTTGGCTTAAAATTTAAGTTTTGTTGGTGCAAATAGGCATAAGTTAATTGCCTGAATAAATGTTACAATTAATTTTGTTATTTTATTATTTCCCTCTGATAGGCTCAGGCGTTTAACATGGGAAATAAGATTTTCCTTGCGCAAAACTTCCCATTTAATTTTAGAGAAAATTCAAATAAATATTACAGAGAAATAAATTCTACACGTAAATCAATAATCAGATTTTATTTTACATGTTTAGTAACCCATAAAATCCAATTTGAAATTTTATAAATATTACAGGTAATTATATTTTACACCTAAGTCCCTAAAAAGAATTTTGTTTTCATAATCTACATCTAAATCACTGCACAAATTATATTTGTTTTTATTTTGTAACCAAAATAGAAATTCTGACAACATTTTATTACTATATATTTATTAGTGACAAAATTTTGATTGTAACATTACAAAATAATCCTATCAAACTTAAAATATATTATTTATAATTTTGTATGTTTCTATAAAGTTTAACACATATTTTCTACTCCTATCTATATCAGTAAATTACCTTTTACACACTATCTCTCAAACAAGTAAATGCATTCTTACCTTACGCAGTGTTACGTAATGAAAGTCACTATTGTTACGTAATATATATTACGTAACAGTTATAGAGGAATTTCCGTTTATCCCTAGAATCATGTTGGCAACATTACCTACAAAACAATAGGGTCCTCGACTATATTTTTTTACAAAACTTCATCTAAACTGAAAGTGATACGTAATTTTAGAAAGTCTTTATTGTTATTCGTTAAGCCGTAATAATTTTTTCAATATTCTGCGACGTATATATATAGAGATGATTTTGTTCTCAAACAGTGGATTTCGTTAATAATTGAAATCACAAATTTATTTTTTCAGCACTTATAAAATGTATAAATATGTTAAATAACCCTTGTCCCTTGTAGTCAATAATTGGAAATATGGGTGGATAATAAGTAATTTAATGTCATAATTAATAAAAATACTACGTATATATTATAGTCCAACATTTGATTACCACTGGTAGCCTATGTCATTCAACATATCTTTTACTTTCATACCAACGCTTGTAATCTGTCATGGTATCATAAATTTAAACTAGTATTATTTGGTTTATTTCTGTTGTTATTTTCTGCATTTATATACTTGCAAATGGATTCCGTATTTCAAAAAGGCGATAGCAGAAGGTTTGAAAGTAGTAAGAATTTGGAATAGAATAAATGTGTGACGTAGATATAGAGATGAGGAAATAGTAATAAAACTCGATTATTTTAGAAACTAATAACTATTTTTAAACTTTGATAGTCCTTAATATACAGTTTTAAGGTCTAGTTTTAATATAACTGACCCTTGTTCTAATTTGTTACTACGGTGGAGGAGGAGGACCCTATTATAAGAATTAACGAAAGGTATTGTGCTGGCCACATTAAATTTTGATTTATGTTATCAAAAATACAAATTACCTAATTTTTATTTTCTTAAAATAAATATTAACTGAGTTTACTAGACATTTTATAGAAAGACGAATTTTCCAATCTGCCTTCTATATACATATTATTTAATTAATTTCTCGACACTCTCGAAGTGCTTGAGGAACACTGGTTGAAAACCACTGCATCAGATACGCGACGCTACTGTCAAATCTCTTTGCGGTTGCGGTTAGTTTTTTACTAGTTTCATAAGTTCGCCGGTTGATAAAAAGAAAAGAATAATTAAGTAAACAACAACAAGGGTTTTGACATTTTGAGTCTTACCTGTTAGCTGTCTTCTGGAAGTTATTGATTTATTTAACAGTGAAACAAACTAAATATGTGTTCTACAATTGATGTTTGTTTTATGTGCATTAATGATAAAAATTGCACAGATGTAAACAAGGATGTTTTGTCACTAGTGGAATATATTCTACCAGAAATAGTAAGTAAATTACATTTTATTTTCAATTTTATAGGTTATATTTTGTATATTATACTGTTATGTTGGTATGTTCCACTTTAAAATTCATTTGAGATGTGAAAATGTCATAACGAAGCAGTGGCTCTCAATCTTTTTTGATGAAGTCAGCTAAGAAAAAGCCATTTTATTCTTTGCCAAATACTGAAAGCGCATTTCAGTTGTTATTTTTTCTATTTATTTTAGTTGATTATCACAAATTATTGATAAATGACATGTAAATTTGCTAAAGAGACATTTTTAAATACCTATTCACTGCGTCTGCTTTGATTTTCATTTAGGAAGTGCATTAGGCCCAAAGACTACCAATCTACTAACGTAGATTAGGCCATCACACGACGGAATTTTATATTATTTTAGTGCGAGTCGATATTTCGGTCTCTCAACTAAGTTGATAATTAAAAACTTAATTACCCCTATTCTGTAAGAAAGTTGCTAAATCTTAGCAACATTGCTATTGGCTATTTGCTACAGCAGTGGTGCTTAGAGTTAGCAACTATGTTACAGAATTAGGGTGATTGTAAGAAATAAAAAGTATAGCATTGAAAATTGCAGTTTAAAAAATTATTTCAACCCCTTTTTTTCGTTTATTTCAGGGAACTTAATAAGCAACTTTTGTTCAAAGATTGAAATATCTGCCCCACTGTACTAACAATACCAGTAATGAAATTGATTCAACTGTAGAATTGTCATGTACAAAAAAAAAAATTCATAAACACTCGATAAGGCAGAAGTAAATTGAAATATAACTAAATTAACAAATTGTTGTACTATTTATACCGAATACTTATCCCTTCTCTACTCAAATCTTTAATTTTTCTGTTTGAAAACTTATGGAAAATCATTGCGCAGTACACAACTACAGACGACAATTAGATTCAGTTAATCTTTTGTACCTAATGGATAAGACTGTAATAACATAAGTAATCCTAAGTCGATGTAATAATTTCAGTTGAATTACATCTTTGACCTCTTCTGATATTAACTTTAAACTTTTTCGGGTACAACATCTGCGTAAATTGTTTGTTAGAAATTAATCTGCAAAGCCTAGTACAGTTTCTACATTTGTTCTTAATACATTGTTGATTAATCATATGATACTTCAAATGATACATTTTCATTAGAACTAAACGTCAGAACATAACACGAACGACACTGGGGTATCCATGAACAAGCTAAGCCGTTGCTATGACAACCAATGACAAAAATTCATTTCTGCGCTGATGTCGTAAATGGCTTTTTATTAGCTGACGGGAACTCTACTGTTTTTGTAAAACTCCCCTATTGTTACAATAAGAATGTATGTTTCAGACAATCGTTAAATTGGACGTTAATCTACGAATTTGCTCAGTTTGTGAAGAGACCGTCTGCTTATTTAGCAAATTTAAAGGGCTTTGTGTTGAGAACAGCTTGCTTCTAGAAACGACTATCAAAGAGGCGCGAACCTACAAGGAGAGGGGGGAAAACAGTGCTGCAACAACAACAAATCGTCAGACTGTTGATGAAATTAATTTAAAACCAGAAACGTTGCCTGACGAAAAGGATTCAGAGAATGACGACGATGATGAGGATGACAAAAATTCAGAAGGAATTTCTAGTACAGAAGAATTGAAGGACGAAAACTGCATAGAAAATAGTGAAAAGGATTTTCCTTACTCGTGTCGGATTTGTAGTCGTGTTTTTAAGTACAAGGGTAGTTTAACTCGTCACATGGTATTACATAAAAAATATAAGTGCTATATATGCAAGAAAATGTTTGCAGACAAATATAGGTTAAGAAATCATATTTTGGATATACATACTGCGGAAAACAAAAGAGAATTCCAATGCGATAAATGTGATAAAAAGTGTGCTACAGGTATGGCTTTGGTACAACATTTGAGAACTCATACAGAAAAAAACAATATATCAATAAGAGAAGGAAAATATAAATGTGGTAAATGCATCAAAACATTTTTACGAGAATGGAACTTATTGAAACATCTCAAGGCACATGAAAATGAAGATAAAGTAAAAAAGATTTGCTACAAATGTAATGAATCTTATTTGCATAATAACCACATAAGAGGACATCCGGATTATAAACACAAACCCCGTGTTAAAAAATGGGTGCGAAATAGATCAAGAGTGGACTGCCCCGAATGTAAAAGATCAATTCGACGATATGATTTGAAAGACCACATGGAAAGCCATAAAGGAGAGAATTATAAGTGCAACGTCTGTCATAAAATTTTCGCACAAAAGAAAATATTCAAAACACATATGATGAGGAATCATTCAGGGAGGAAATTTCAATGTGTCAGATGCAATCAAGAGTTTCCAACAAGCTCCACATTAAGATATCATATGCAAACTAAGTGCTTAAAAATAACTGATTCAGTTGGCAATACTGATACATAAATTTATTTCCTGTTGATATTTGAAAATTTAAATTTGGGTATATTTACAATTATTTTTATTAAAGCATTTCATTCTTCAAAATCCTATTAGCTTTCAGGGCACTGCTCTGACGTAACCTATTTGTATTTATTGTTAAAGTAACATGTCAAAAAGTATTGCCGCCTTGACCTGGTGTGTAAGCTGAGGAATAAAAAGATTCCCAGAATTCAACTGAAACAATTGTTATACAGTAGTGTATGGAACGCCGTTTAAATATTTATTCTATATTTAAAGATATGTTAAATTATATAAAGACGTCATTAAATGAAATAAAAATTCATTTTTAGATGTTCTTATAATATTTTTTGATATCCAAAATTGTTTTACAGACGTCTTAAATTCAAATATTTATAGATATCAAAAATTCTTTTTTTGATATCAAGAATTGAATTAAGGATATCAAGAATTAAATTAAGGATATCAAAAATTGAATTAAAGATATCAAAAATTCAATTCTGGATATAACATCTCCATAAATAACATGTCCAAAATTCGTATTTTTGATATCAATAATTCAATTTTTGATATCAAGAATTGAATTATGGATATCACATCTCCGTAAATAACATGTCCAGAATTCGAATTTTTGATATCAAGAATTCGGTGCGCCATCTAGTTTAAAGTGACTGAATTACATTGTGTCAGTGAATCAGATTTCCTCAACGAAATCATGATAGCGTTGGTTTAGATTCTGCCTTAGGATTGGTCAGAATGCAAACCTATTTCACAAAAACGAAAAGAATCACCAGTTTGTTGGCCTTTATCAAATAAAATCTACAGAATTAATGATGTATACATTTAGTCATGATTTCGCTAAGGATATCTGACTTACCGACACAAAGTAATTTAGTCACTTGAAACTAGATGGCGCACCGAATTCTTGATATCAAAAATTCGAATTCTGGACATGTTATTTACGGAGATCTGATATCCATAATTCAATTCTTGATATCAAAAATTGAATTATTGATATCAAAAATTCAATTCTTGATATAAAAAATTCAATTCTTGATATCGAAAATTGAATTCTTGATATCAAAAATTGAATTCTTGATATCAAAAATTGAATTCTTGATATCAAAAATTGAATTCTTGATATCAAAAATTAAATTCTTGATATCAAAAATTGAATTCTTGATATCAAAAATTGAATTCTTGATATCCGAAATTAATTTAAGACATCAAAAATTCGAATTCTGGACATGTTATTTATGGAGATGTGATATCCATAATTCAATTATTGATATCCAAAATTAATTTAAGATGTCAAAAATTCAAATTCTTGACATCTAGAATTCATTTCAGGATATCAAGATTTGAATTAGGGATATCAAAAATGGAATTAAAGATATCAAAAATTCAAATACAGATATCCAAAATTGAATTCTGGACATGTTAAATGTACTTTTTGATGTCGAAAATTCAGTACCGCTTTAAGATGTCTAAAATTTAATTTTTGATATCTATAAATGTATTTTTGATATCCTTTATGCAATTGTGGATATCCAATATTCAATTTTTGACATTCTAAATTATGTAAGGATGTCTGAAATGAATTTTAGACGTCTTTAATTATTTAAAGATGTCCATAATTCAATTTTTGATGTCTTTTAATAATTAAGGATATCTGAAATTAAATTTTTGACGTCTTTAAATGTAGAATAAATAGTAAAACGGCGTTCCATAGTAGTGCCAGTTGCCACTGAACACAATAACTGGTAGGTTTTCAGGAAAAAATGAAATATAGAATAATTAAATATAACAAAGTATTTTTTTTATATAATAACTTTATTTATACATATATTTATAAAATAGTTTTATGGAAATAGTTTGGGCAAGAACCCCCCAGCAAAAAAAAATGGTTCATATAAAAGTTTTATTATTTTAAATATACTATTTAATGGCATATATAGATTTTTTTTATAAAGCCAGGTTTACAAGATACGTCCATCAATTTTTATTTTTTAAATAGTAACCTACAATTATTCTTTCAAAAATATAAACCACCACTTTTTTTTTCAACAATATAAAAGTTTGTATATTAAATATTTAAATAAATTCGAGAAAAAAAGATAATTGAATACTATTAGAAATTATGTTTATTCAAAATTTATAGGTGTATAATGTAACAATGAAAAACAAGGAAATAAAATAGGAATTTAATTGTTACTTGTTTAACATGTTTTTTTAACTTAATAATTAATTAACTTTTAAATGTAATATTTGAATAAAAATAATATTTATTATTGTTCAGTTATCTTATTTTTCTCGATTTTTTTCATATATTTGATATACAAACTTTTACATCGTTGAAAAGTGAAAAAATGGCGGTTTATATATCATACTTCATTTCACCAAGAAAATAGCAGATGGCGCTTGAGGACCGACCGTTTTTAAATAAATCATTTAAATTCATGAAAACAAACTTTGTCAGATACAGGTATATTTTTATCTGTAATATTTTTTTCTCTTTTGTGTACTGGGTTTGCATTCTGACCAACAAGATTTATATCCCTGTTTAAACCAATGCTATTTTCTTAAGAGAAATGAAGTATAGTGAAATAATTATAGGTTACTTTTTAAAAAAATAAAAGTTGCTAGTCGTATCTTGTAAACCTGCTTTATAAAAAATATCTACATCTGCCATCAAATTGCATATTTAAAATAATAAAACTTTTACATGAGTCTATAATAAAAAAGATGAAGGAGAGGGGTCTTCTACACTCATCCTGTTTACAGGGTGTTCATTTTTAAATGAGCCACCATTGCTATCTCGAGAACTTTAAGAACTACAAAGACGGTTATATGGGCAAACAATTTATATTTCACAAGACACATTTAAATAAAAGAAAAGAATTTTTCGACCAGTGGTTCTCAAAATATGGGATTCAACATTTTTATTTTATATGAGAACATTTTTTATTTCCTCATTCGTTAGGGAATTTAATTCTGAATTCAGTGATATAAACTGTGTTAAAAAAAAAATCTAATTCGGAGTAGGCTATGAACATAGAAACGTATATCTGATCATTATCCAATTCAAAAGCCAAGTTGTCAAAATTGATCGTAAAATGTAATTTTAAGGAGAAAAGATAAAAAAAAGGACACAGAATTCACCGTTTTCTAATTTATTTCTATTTCGCAAGCAAGGATACAAGAAGAAAAGCTTTGATTTCATCAAAAAACATTTTTGATAATATCTTGTGTCAAATTGACATTTAATTAAATAATTTCAAATTGTCATACGTTTTTTGTTCATAGCCTACTCCGAATTAGGATTTTTTTTGAACATACTGTAATACTTTTATGCCCTTCCATAAAGAATTTTTTGAGAAAAATGCATGAAAAGTTTTATAGTACTTTGATTAAAATGTGGCTATAATAAGAGTGCCATGAATGGAAAAAATGAATATGTGATAATTTTGTTACATAGAATTAGTGTCAACGCATACAAAACATTCACGTAATTCTTTCATGGCATTCTAATTTTATGTAAAAAAAATAACACATTCTTTTTTCCATTCATGGCACTCTTATTATAGCCATATTTTAATCAAATTAATATAAAATTTTTCATGCATTTTCTCAAAAAAATCGTTATGGAAAGGTATAATAGTATATTATACGCCAAGGATGAAAAGATAATCATTATTGACCCAGCGCATATTGTAACCCGAGGGCGAAGCCCGAGGGATATAAGGCGCCTGGTCAATAATGATCTTCTCAACCGTGGTTTATATACTATTTTTTTCACTACTAGCACATAAATTCTCTGAATTTTTTATTTTATTGATAACAATAATTTTGACATGAATAATAACATTACTTATTTGTTAATATTCACAAAAACAAAGTAGGCTGCATTTGTTTTTATCTGACGTTTTGCTCATTTCGCTGGTTTGATAACCTCACTTATGGGCCTTGATTTGTATTTGATTTAATTATTTAATAAAAACACTATGTTGTTACAGTCAGCAGCCTTATTAGTTTATTATTATTTTTAATAAATCTACTGAAATGCATTTACCTATAAATACAAAAAAATAGTGATTTGTTCAATCCTACATCTACTCATGTTTCACATTTTCACCAAAACAGCACAGCGGCCAGGTGAGGCGAGGCGGCAGCGTAGGTCAATTTAAAATTATAGTGGCAAATTTAAATTATATACTTAACACCTTTCTTGAGTTTAATGAGTTAAATAACATTTGGATTTGGAGGCTTGAGTTTGATTGAAAAGTGACAGTTTGCATTATAGACCAAGGTTAATAATAAATTATTATTAACCTAGGTTACCATGGTTACAAGCAAGCGGTAGTAAAAAACAATTTCTCATGTCAAATAAAGGTAAATAATAGTGGGTTCCTAGGCTAATAGTGAAAAATAGTATTTTCACTTTTCTTTAAATTTGTTTTGTGAAATAGAAATTATTTGCCGATTTAACCGTTTTTATAGTTCTCGAAATAGCAATGGTGGCCCATTAAAAATGAACAATATTTAATAGTAAATAGTCAATTGTTATAAAAAAATAACAATGCTTATAGTTTTATCACAAAATATAATAAGACTTCACCAATCACCATTGTTATATATGAAAATGTCTAATTGACTTATTGTGTAATATGCGTATAAAAATATAAAAAAATATTCAAATTTCTCATTTGTACTTATAATTTATAAAAGCTGTAAACTTAACAGGCCTATTCGCGCCGCATACTTCACATAGTGGTCAAAATAATGAATCATCATCACAAAACGATAAAATATCATCAGAACCGTCCTCTCTTGGTATTCTTTGAATATCAACAAAAACTATGAAATCCATATCTGTATGCCATCTTTTAAATATCGCCTTTTCGACATTCAGTCTCCAGTCGTCGTATTCATTTTTATGCGGATGCAAACGAAATTCTTCTATTTGACCAAAAAAGGAGAGAGTGATGGAACAGGTGTATTTGTCCAATTTGGAAGTGATCCAAGGCGACCGAATCGCCAGGAAGAGTTCATCGTCGTTGAAATGATATCGCATTAGTAAGAAAGTGTCGGTGGACCATTGTAACAGGCAATAACTACAAAATAATGATCAACAATACAGGGTGTCTCAGGACGAGCTTACGCTATCTATATTTTAAATACTATTTAATATAATTTAACGAAATTTGGTATCTAGGGGTTATCCAACATGCTTGTTTCAACTAAAATATTTTCAAAGCAGTAGCACTTCCGGTTTGACCGGAAATTGACCTCAACTTTCTTATTTTAAATGGAATATGCTATTTTTTATTTTACCATTGAATGCAGCGGAAAATTTTACATATGAAGCAATAAAAACATTTTACTCATGATCAACTACTTCTGGCGTTATTCAACTTTTTTTGATTTTTTGTCTGAGATCCGGCACATTGTCAAAACTCTGTATATCGGGAACGAGATCGAATTTTTATAATCTGAAAAAAGCCTTTTATAAAGGAGACTTTAAGCTACATTACCCATAGAAGAATCCTCAATTATTTATAAAAATGTGACGGGTACGTTACACCAAAATTACAGTTAACAAACTTCAAAAAATACAATTTTTTTAAATGGAACCTCCCCTTTTTTATTACATAAATGTGTTCTACGGCAAAAAATAAGGGTACTTTATGTAACATGTGCTATGTTGAAAGTTGATAGAATTTCAGTAAATTAGAAAAACATGTAATCTGGGATTAATTATTTTATTAATACGGATAAGTAAGCCATGGAAAAACAATGTTTGTTTTTACAAACCCATCTACTTGATTTCTTAGATAATTTACCGTTGGATCAAAGGAATTTAATATGGCTCCACCCTACAATAGCCATAGAATAAATAATTTTTTGGAAACAATTTTTGAAGATAGGTGGCTGGCAAATAATGGACCACATAGGTGGCCTCATCGTTCACCCGATTTAACTCCACTTGATTTTTTTTGTTTGGGGTTACATTAAAAACGTCGTCTATTAAAAACCTTTAACTACTAAAGAAGATTGCCAACATAGCTGACGAACAGCATTTAACAACATGTCTCCTCGGATGATAAAAAATGCAACAAAAGAAGTATTGAATAAAATAACAATGTGCTTACATATGAAGGGAGGACAGTTTAAATATGTATTAAATTAATCATAGTTTTGTATTTAGAATTTATTTGTTTTTTCCATGGCTTACTTATCCGTATTAATAAGATAATTATACCCAGATTACATGTTTTTCTAATTTACTGAAATTCTATCAACTTTGAACATAGGACATGTTACATAAAGTACCCCTATTTTTTGTCGTAGAACACATTTATGTAATAAAAAAGAGGGGGTTCCATTTAAAAAAATTGTCATTTTTGAAGTTTGTCAACTGTAATTTTGGTGTAACGTACCCGTCACATTTTTATAAATAATCGAGGATTCTTTTATGATAATGTAGCTTAAAGTCTTTTTTCAGATTATAAAAATTCGATCTCGTTCCAGACATCAGGGTTTTGAAAATGTGCCGGATTTCAGACAAAAAATCAAAAAAAGTTGAATAACGCCGGAAATAGTTGATCATGAGTAAAATGTTTTTAATGCTTCATATGTAAAATTTTCCGCTGCATTCAATGGTAAAATAAAAAATAGCGTATTCTATTTAAAATAAGAAAGTTGAGGTCAATTTCCGGTCAAACCGGAAGTGCCACTGCTTAGAAAATATTTTAGTTGAAACGGGCATGTTGGATAACCCCTAGATACCAAATTTCGTTAAATTATATTAAATAGTATTGAAAATATAGATAGCTTAAGCTCGTCCTGAGACACCTGTAGAGAACAATTTTTTGTTCTTCTGTAAACATTTTGTTATATCTTCTGATAATGGCCCTGTAAGCCGAAATTGCAATAAAGGTTAATTTAATTTTGTGAAACTTCAGCGAGTGATTATTATTATTATTTATCTTATTATTTACAAATGTTGCACAGAAAGCCTACAGCAAACTCTATTAATTAAATATTTATAATCTTACCTGCCTGGGGTAGCTTGTATACGAATGCTATCCCCAATAAGATAGGTTATATCCTGGTGTTCTCGTAAATAGTGAACATGAAACGGAAACGACTCATCGCTGCGCTCAGAAAATTTCTTGTGACAGACGTAACACGTGTGTTGCAATGAACAGAAGAAATGAGTATGTTTCTGTAATTTTGGTAAACAGTCTCTAATTCGGCATCTGGCAGTGAAAAAACCGATCGCTGTACACTGTGACAAGCGTATACGTAAGTAACATTTGAAACAACGCCAACCGCTTTTGTTCACCACTTTGCATTCGGAATATTTTCGCAGATTATTACAATTAACGCACGTGGTATAATTGTCTATGTTTATAATTACTTCCGTTTGGGTAACGTCACCTGTTCAACAATAAATTAATATATTAGTCATTTAACATTTTTCAACTTTACCAAAAATATGTAAATATTTTTTTGCCCTCCTGAAGTGTAATGGGAACTTTACAATTGTATACACAGCAAGTGTAACCTACATTTTACGCTTACTGTGTTGTAACTTGTCTAACTATGCGGTAAAATAATCAAAATAAACTGGACGTTTATGGGCATTTAGAAAAGAAATCATCTTTACTATAATAAAGTTCATGTAAAAAAGTACTACCTACAAAAGTTATTTTTTTACTTTAACATTTCCTATATTTAAAATTAATTTATATAAACCAAAATCACGGCAGCGACATCTATCATTATTGTAAAAATCCGCAGTTACCGACATAGTCACCGATCGATATACCTGTCAAATACGCGAGGCGAACATTGCTGAAATGTCAAATATCGACACCTACCTATTATTTATTACGAAGAAAACACGAGCAAATAAATATATTATCAGTCATAAACAACGTCTATTATTACAGATAAATTTTTGCTAGAAGAAGTTCTCTAATGAAGGTAAGTAAAATCAAATTTGGAAATTGACTTAACCCCAGTATTTTAAACTAACCCTTTTCAGAAGTACAACCTATCTCATTGAAAAAAGTGATTTTCATTATCGTCGGCCAAAAAGTTTGATACAATTCTCGTGCGTGAAGTATTTTACAGCGCTCCAACTAATAAGGCACTCGCCTTAAGGGCTCGTGCCTTAAACAAAGCTGTCGCGCTGTAAAATACAACTTACACGCACTCGAATGTAAATAACTATTCTACTTATTTTTCCCTCTCGCTAAGATAGATTCATGATAAAAATCGGAAATCCAGATTTTAGTGAATAAACACATGTTAAAGTCACTAGAATTCTATTTTAACATTTGTACAATATCTGTGTGTGTGTGTGTGTGTGTGTGTGTGTGTGTGTGTATATGTGTGTGTGTGTGTGTCTGGATGTGGAAAGGACGGTTTCTCAAATTCTATAAGAATAAAGACCAATTTAACTTCGAATTCCTTAATCTGACATTAATGGGAATAGCCTGAAAGTAAATTAAAAAAAAAGTTTTTCTTTGTGCAAACGTTACCTAATTATTTTATGTAAAAATGCGTCAAGTAAATGTTATAGAGATTTAAATTCTGCATCTAAATCATGTGAAACAATTGTTCTAGTTCTTCAAATAAATGTAAAAATTAATTATAGATACAGTTTTTATGAGTTTTTAGTCAAGGCAGCCATGGATTTATGACAAAAAATAAACAAATTCATTGTTTTTAACTGTCATTTAAAACTAACTTTGGATTAGAGCAGTAAATTAACACAAGAAACGGAAAGGTTACATATTTTAGTTTTAAGTCTAGGCAGCCATGGATTTATGACAAAAAATAAACAAATGCATTGTTTTAACTGTCAATTAAAACTAAAATATTTAAACTTTCCGTTTCTTGTGGTAATTTACTGCTCTAATCCAAAGTTAGTTTTAAATAACAGTTAAAAACAATGGCTGGTAGCACAAGCCATGTTTTAACTTAAAACGCTGTTTTAAGAAATGTCAAATTTCATTATTTAATTATAAAAATAAATAATATCAAATTTATCAAAATATGATTTTAAAACAGAATATAGTTCGTATTCAAACAAATATTTTTAAAAAAATCGTTCGTCAAACATAAGGGTGAAATTAAATATTGAAATTTGAATTTGACATTTCTTAAAACAGTGTTTTAGTTAAAACATGGCTTGTGCTACCAGCCAATGAATTTGTTTATTTTTTGTCATAAATCCATGGCTGGCTAGACTAAAAACTCATAAAAACTGTAACTTTATAATTAATTTTTACGTTTATTTGAAGAGCTACAATAATCGTTTCACATTATTTAGATGCAGAATTTAAATCTCTATAACTTTTAGTTGAAGTATTTTTGCATAAAATACTTAGATAACGTTTGCGCAAAAACACTGAATTGCTATGTTAAACGCCAGTCTCGTTTTCGAATTACACCTGTACAATATTTTATTCAATTTTGACAAAATACTAATAAAAACCATTATAATATTTAATTTTGACAAAATAAGAAACTGATCAATTAGTAGGCTGAGCACGACAATCGTCGCTGATAGACGTCAAGTCATGTATTTAAAATGCTTTATTGTCTGTCATTTGTGCCGTGAAAAATAATGAAAATGGCTGATAATGTATGATAAATATTATGGTGAGTGTTATTTTCGTGCCTGATGTTATTTTAAATGCATTATTTGTTTCAGAGCGGTTAAAATTTTGTGAGAGTGATTTAAAAAAATTTAATTCACTTGTGAATAAAGTGTTACTTACAGTTGTTGCTATGGAGTTAATAATGACAGTTTAAAACGTCAAAACTGAATAAAAACAATTGAACAACACTTTTGTTCTAAAATTAATAGGTAAAGAGATATTGCCAAATAAAAATTTTAATATAGAATATCCTACGTTCGGGAAAAAAGTAGACAAGAATGAAGTAATTTTTAACTCACCTATTATGCTCAAATCACTAACATTACATTCAATTGTGTTGATTGGTAGCATTCCTTTACGCTTTATTGGTGCTTCTTTCACTAAACTTTTAACTTGTTTCAATTCTACTGAACAAAATTTGTCATAAGGAATACAAGGTGCATTCAACATATTCACTGTTATATAAACTGTGTTGTTCTTCACTTCAAATTCGACGAAGAATAAATAATTCATTTGCCGAATTATGCTGTGATATTCTCCAGACTGCGATAAATCTATTTTATATTGAGCAGAGTTTATGAAGTATCTCTCAGGGTGATATTTTTGCAGATGTGTAATACAATTTATAAAATCATCGTTTTTGAATAAGTTGATTCTTCTTACATTATCAAATATTGTATCTAAAAGGACACAATACTTGGGATATTCTTCTAATTCCTCTTCGAGATCTTCATGTGATATTTTTAATTTGTTGTAAAAATCCGTTTCTTCCATTTTTATTGCTTGAACTTAACCTATTAACGAACAAAATAAATATTACACATTGTTGGTTATAATTTTGAATAAATTTGAAGAAATATGGAGAAAAACCATCATAAAATATTGTCAATATTTCAATAATATATACGTTCTTTCACATATTTTACAAGTGTATAATGCAATATGTTTGATAAAAGATAAAAGTTTAACAAACTTATAAAAACAATAATAAGAAATATGAGTGAATTCAGTGAACTCGTCAAAACAATATGGCTGCGTTCCAAAACGTTTCAAAATGTCATGCACGACTATTTTTTATAACTTTAATCGATAGAGTAGTGAAAAATAATAGACCCGTATTTTTTATTTTCCCTTAAATCGATATTTAATAAAGAAAAATTGCGATTAAAAATGAGATTGTTGAAAACGCGACAGCTAAACCCCCGCTTCGTCCCTTGCACAGTGATCACAATAAATTAACGATGTGCTTACATATGAATGGATGACAGTTTGAATATATATTAAATTAATCATAGTTTTGTATTTAGAATTTATTTGTTTTTTCCATGGCTTACTTATCCGTATTAATAAAATAATTATACTCAGATTACATGTTTTTCTAATTTACTGAAATTCTATCAACTTTCAACATAGGACATGATACACAAAGTACCCTTATTTTTTGCCGTAGAACACATTTATGTAATAAAAAATGGGGGGTTCCATTTAAAAAAATTGTCCTTTTTGAAGTTTGTCAACTGAAATTTTGGTGTTACGTACCCGTCACATTTTTATAAATAATCGAGGATTCTTCTATGAATAATGTAGCTTAAAGTCTCCTTTATAAAAGGCTTTTTTCAGATTATAAAAATTCGATCTCGTTCCCGATATACAGAGTTTTGAAAATGTGCCGGATTTCAGACAAAAAATCAAAAAAAGTTGAATAACGCCGGAAGTAGTTGATAATGAGTAAAATGTTTTTATTGCTTCATATGTAAAATTTTCCGCTGCATTCAAAGGTAAAATAAAATATAGCGTATTCCATTTAAAATAAGAAAGTTGAGGTCAATTTCCGGTCAAACCGGAAGTACTACTGCTTTGAAAATATTTTAGTTAAAACGGGCATGTTGGATAACCCCTAGATACCAAATTTCGTTAAATTATATTAAATAGTATTTAAAATATAGATAGCGTAAGCTCGTTCTGAGACACCCTGTATATATATATATTTTTCTTTTAGAAATTCTGTGTTCATATAAAATGTCTGTTTGAAATGAGTCTGAACTTAGGTTCGGAACCTGTGATGTCACAACATAGCTGGTTTTTGCAACTTTTTAAAAATCTACATTAAAACGATTTTATACAACAAAAAATGTAAATAAAAATATTTTAATCATACTGAACGATAAATTAGACTATCCTTGTTCGATTTAAACAGAAAAAATGTACTATTATTTACCGTACTATCGAGGAGGGTACAGAAATTACTCCACAATATTTCAAACATGGATACTCACGATTCTCAACATATGAAAGTAATTTGCCTTCTTGATTTCTTGAGGAAGAAAACATGCTGTTGGTTGAAAATAAACATAAGTAAACACATTGGCCTGTATTATGAGCATACTTTTATAATAAAAGCGCTTTTATGGAGCGTACTTTCACATTATATTATGAGGAGCAAGCTCCATAAAAGCGCTTTTATTATAAAAGTGCGCTTGTAATACGGGCTTGACATTCATGTTGTAATTATAAGCATTTTGTTAATTTTTTAAAATTATTTTTAATTTAGTTTCAGTTTTTTACTCCAACGAAACTCTCGTTTGTTCCAAAATTGATTTTGGAACGCAGCCCTGAATCAGCTGTCAAGTAGCAGTGTGGTTGGCAACACTTTCATGTAACTAGATGGTCAACAAACACATGTACCAAATTCATATTTTCTCGTTATGCGCAAGCATATACCTATTAACTAATATATTGCTAATGCTCGTATCTTTCCCATAAGAGTAGCTGAAGGAAACACTATGAAATGGAAATATCATTTCTGCATAAGTCTATCTCACACAAACGCCCAAATTCGAATTATTCGCAAGCTTGGAAACCTTGACTATTATTGACCAACGCTGACAGCGTCGCTGGCTGGGCTGCGTTCCAAAATCCTACTCTTAAGAGTACGAAATTATCCAAAGTCGTTTCAAAACTAATAACCTTACTCTCAGAGTTTACTCAACCTGTTCCAAAACAGCCAGAATTTACTCCAAAGTGATGTTCTATTTACTCTACTAACGAGGGGGGTATAGAAATTACTCCACAATATTTTCAAACGTAGATGCTCACGATTCTCTACATATGAAAGTAATTTGCCTTCTTGACTTAGAAAACATGCTTTTGGTTGAAAATAAACATAAGTAAATACGTTGGCGTGTATTACGAGCATACTTTTATAATAAAAGCGCTTTTATGGAGCGTATTTTCACATTATATTGAGGAGAGTGTTCCATAAAAGCGCTTTTATTACGGGCTTGACATTAATGTTGTAATTATAAGTAGTTTTGTTAGTTTTATAAAATTATTTTTAATATAGCTTCAATTTTTTACTTCAACAAAACTCTCATTCGTTCCAAAACACAACACAATCATATTCTACGCCAAAACTTGGTATTCTTGGTTTTGGAACGCTACCCTGGTGATGCAGCGAGCACATGGTTTGACTTTGACGTTTGATTTCATTTCTGTTTGTAGTTGCACTTCGAAAGCATTTGCTTTGTGTTTCATACAGTAATTTATTGTCACCTAAATGAATTAATCCTGACCAGATTGTATTTCTATTATTTTTACAGTACAACAAAGTAAATTATTTAATTTAAATTTAGCACTAGAATATGACAATGTTTCTTATTATTACTAATATTTATATTCAAGAATTTACATACAAAATAAATAGTAGGTACATTGTTTAATTTCTCAAATTTAAATTTAAAATTTCTCGCGCTAGTCGTTAACAGAACTCTGTGATTCGCAAAAAGTGATCATGATTTCCTCGTTAGCCAATAGTAGTCGCGGTTTCCAAGCATGCGCATAATTCGCGGTTGGGTGTTTGTGTGAGATAGACTTATGCAGAAATGATATTTCCATTTCACAGTGTTTCCTTCAAGAAAAGCAAAGGATCCGCAATATATTAGTTAATAGGTATATGGTTATTCGCAAGTAATTGTATTGTATTGTCAACCTACGGTAAATACCTAAAATATCACACTTTCTCACTCATTTATATCAGATTAATTTTCAATTGAGAATAGCTCCAAGTGATAAAGTGCAAATTTTTCACTTCATATCACTTCAGTGAAAATTGAGAATTGGGCCCTTATGCATTTTTTTGCAAAACTATTATTTCACCACATATTTTTTAAAAACTCAAAAATGGTCATAAAAATTTGAAGTTTTTATAATAGTATGATAAAAACTGTAAATCAAGCTTTATACTGAATGTAAATTAGCCTTTATAATGGGGGATTCCACCATTTTTTTTATAATTTCATCTGAAAATATTAGGAAAACTAAGACTATTGATGAAAATCCGGTGGAAAAATTCCTATTAATAAGCGAGTTATGGTCTCCCGAATTTTGAAGATTGACGTGACGTCACGCATGTGTTTTTATATCAAACTGTTTTCATCATGGACCTAAATGTTCTTGAAATATATGCTATTTTAAGTTATATTTACATAAAAATAAATGAATATTATAACACTGTATAAGTCTGCATACTTTATAATTACAAGTGTATTTAAATTATTAAGTTTAATGCAAGAAATTTATGTTAAAATAAAAACTATTTGAAAACTGCAGTACAGGAATGTTAGCTCCTCCTTTCGAATTTGAATTTCTTAACTTCCATTGGTAGTAATCTCCACCTCCTAACACGCTATTTGTTATGCATGTATAGGCAGTCTTTCGGTCGCCAATCAAAATATTATTGAATTATTGAATTCATATTCGTGTCGAAGCGCTATAACAAAAAACCCCTTATTTCTGAAATATCTCAATTATACCATTTCATTTTTTTATTAATATTCGTTATTCAGCATATACATTCGTATTTTTTTACTATTTTCCTTTAATTCGATTGAGCTGGAATCCCCTATTGCAATTTCGACTGTTAGGCCATCATCAGAAGACATTAATTTTGCTGTTTCTGACAAAGAGATCCTAAATTGATTTTGAAAGGAACAGGAATATGAAATAAAATAGGAATGAAAGAACAAATAGTTAGTTTATTGAATGCTATGTACAATAATAAATAGTTAATCTGTTCTAAAACAAAGAGCATTGATTGATTGGTGGGCTGCTTGGCCTGAAGCACTACACTGTTGTACAAAACGTTACAGCTAAGTTTACTTTGTCGTAATAGTTGAGGATGCAACGCAAATATCTGTCTGTTATTTATAATAGCGTCAAAAGCTGTCATGAGCACTTGTTGTTATCATAAATAGGTTATGTAGGTAAATAAAATATCAACTGTACACTTCTGTCTGCTATTAGAGTCTCTATACACATACTCTTAATATATGTAACAAAACAATCCCACAGTCTTTATAATATGTATAATACATTACATTCTTCATATCATATCTTGTGCAAATTATTATAAACTATACTTACACTTTGGTAACAATTAAACCAATTTCTCAAATTCAACAGGAATAAAATTTCAAGCATTGTACATTTGCTACACACGATACAAAATGGCGCAAAAATATTTCCCGCCAAATACGAAAAAATATCACTTTTCTTTATTTGTTGCACAAATTGGCACAAAATTAAAAAAGTTCAAATATTTTGGCTGTCAGTAGGGCTGCGAAAAAAATCTTTTTTTTATAAAAAGAAAATAGTTTTTGTGTTTTTTCAAAAAGATCGCTAGTTTAAAAAATCATTTATCCGAATTCCGGAAAACCGAACTTTCTAAGAGATATCGATTTTCTTAAAGATCGGGATTTCTAAAAAATAGATTTATTAAAATTATAAATCTCTTGATTCAGCTGAAGTTAATCATCGTTCATTTGGAAGAATATCATATAATATCTTTTGAATAATACATTAATATTCTTATCAATTTATATTATAACGCATTCTACAAATATACAGGTGTTCATTTTAAATAGGCCAATTAAATGGGCAAATAATTTCTATTTCACGAGACTTGAAATGTAAAAACTTTTTTTCGACCAGTGGTTATGGAAATATGGGACCCAACTTTTTAATTTTAAATGAGAACATATATTTTTTTATATACAATCGGTAAATAATGTTAACTTATCAACTCTTGTCAAAATCATAACTTAATGTGCTTTATTATTTATCGAGGGAAATAAAGTACTCCCTAGGGAAATAAAGTGACTCAAGTCCTTTGTTAATTGATATTGATTAACGAATAAGGAATATTATTAATTATATTTATTTTGGACAAAAATAGAATGATTTTTGTAAAATTTAATTTAAAATAAATAGCCATTGCAACTTTACTCCCTTGATATATAAACTACTATTATTTCCTTTTTCGTTAGAGAATTTAATTCGGAATTCAGTGATACAATACTTTCATACCCTAACATAACAATTTTTTACAATTCTTTTGAGAAAAATGTATGCAAAGTATTATACTAATTTAATTAAAATATGACTATAATAAGAGTGCCATGAATCAAAAAAATAAATGCATGTCAATTTTTTTTACCTAGAATTAGAGTGCCCTGACAAAAACAAGTGAATACTTTGTTCTTTTAAACAACCAAAACATTCACGTATTTCTTTCATGGCATTCTAATTTTACGTAAAAAAATTAACACGCATTCATTTTTTCCATTCATGGTACTCTTATTATAGCCATATTTTAATCAAAATAATATAAAACTTTACATTCATTTTTCTCAAAAAAAAAAAAAAAATCGTTATGGAAAGGTATAAAAGTAATTATATCACTGAATTAACGAATTAGGAAATAAAAAATACATGTTCTCATTTAAAATAAAAAAGTTGGGGCCCATATTTTGAGAACCACTGGTCGAAAAAAATATTTTCACTTTTCTTTAAATTTTTCTTGTGAAATAGAAATTATTTGCCCATTTAAGTCCATTTAAAATGAACACCTGTATAATAATTAGTAGAAACTTCTTATCAATAAAGATCGATATTTTGATTCTTTATTAACATCGATTTTTTTTATATAGTATTTTGATTTCTATTTGAAAAATATCGATCTTTTGCGATTCATCAATCAATCACGACAAATCGATTTTATCAAAAGATCGAAAATCGATTTCAAATTTCTAAAATCGCGCAGCCCTAGCTGTCAATGACTCAAAATAGTTGATTCTAAACATTTCAAGGTCACGCGTGTCATATTTCTTGTATGAAAAATAGTGTCAGAACTAATTTTAAAAATCATAACCAGAATTTTTTACGTTAAACATATAATAAATAGGTATATATTTTCTTTAATTTTTGCGCCATCTTGTATGTAAATTTATAATATTAAACTCTATAACATATTGGAATGAGAAATGAACATTTATGTCCACAAAGAAAAGAGTTTGAGATGAACACTTACATTCATGACGTCACATCTATTTTTTCCAACTTTGAAGGGCGTTAAGGGGCAGTTTTACAATCTGGTTAAAATTTTAACTGACGTTACATCGAAATATTGATAGCAATGATAAATTATTTACTTTAGTTTTAATTTTGTTTATTTAACTGGCAATTTTAACCGGTGATTGTAAAAACAGCAATATTAGTTTGCAAATGCAATTTTTTAATTTTATTTCACTCCAATATGTTATAGAATTGAAAATATCTCGATTTATAATTTGAACTCATTTGTAGAACTTTTAAAATGAATTTAGATAGAGCAACATTGATAAATTCGGATTCGATATTAGATATTTGTGATTTGTGTTCCTTGTACCTTACTGCGTGTCTGTGAATTTATATTTTATTTTATTTATTGATAAGTGAATCAAGCAGAAATGTAACTATAAGGCCTCACTAGTCGAAATCAGATCCATCTATACAATTAAGACACACATACGCGCGCGCACTTTAAAGAAAATGCAAATTCAATTCTTTATTTATAAATAAACTCAAAATTTATAACTCTCATTAATATCATAACAACGCATAGTTATAGAATATTTTAATACTAAACTCGTTAAGTACTCCATAGAAAAAGTAAAAATTATTACTAAAAAAAATCTTTTTTGGCTAAACAAAATTTTTGTAATATACGGTCAAAGATAATTTATTTATTTAGTACCAGTTTGAGCATAAAAAACCTCTATTTTTTTCTAAATATATACGGGGGTCTGAAACGACTTTGTTTTATCTTTATTTTAAAACTTTTTAATATTATTTTAGGAATTTTGGCCTGTAGTGCTACTTCCAAAATATCGTTACTTATACTGACAAATGTCAACTTTAACCTTAAAAATTAAAGAAATAAAAATAAATTAAATTCTAAATACAAATATTATAGGCTTAATTTGCCAAAAAAATAAAACATATTGTTGTATATTCATGAAATAAAATTTAGAAAATCAAAATAGGGCTACTATATCTTTTCAACTTAAATTTCAGAAAAAGTAAATTCATTTTCAGAAAAAAGTAATTTCAATTTTAGGAAAAGTAACTTTAATTTCAGAAGAAGAAAATTAAATTTCGGAAAAATTAACTTCAATTTTCTTCAATTTCAAAAACAGTAACATCAATTTCAGAAAAAGTAACTTCAATTTCAGACAGTGTAACTACCAATTTCAAAAACAGTAACATCAATTTCAGAAAAAGTAACTTCAATTTCAGAAGAAAAAAATCATTTTCAGAAAAATTATCTTCAATTTCAAAAACAGTTAATTCAATTTCAGAAATAGTAACATCATTTCAGAAAAAGTGATTTCAATTTCAAAAGAAAATTTAATTTCAGAAAAATTAACTTAAATTTCAGAAAAAGTACATTTATTTTCAGAAAAAGTAAATTGAATTTCAGAAAAAGAAAATTCAATTTCAGAAACAGTTAATTCAATTTCAGGAGAAAATAATTCATTTTCAGAAAAATTAACTTCAATTTCAGAAAAAGTAATTTCAATTTCAGAAGAAAATCCAATATCAAAAGAAGTAACTTCAATTTCAGAAACAGTAACATCAATTTCAGAAAAAAGTAATTTCAATTTCAGAAACAGTAATATCAATTTCAGAAAAAGTAACTTCAATTTCAGGAGAAAATAATTTATTTTCAGAAAAATTAACATCAATTTCAAAAAAAAAAGTAACTTTAATTTCATAAATAGTAACATCAATTTCAGAAAAAGTAATTTCAATTTTATAAAAAAAAATTCAATTTCAGAAATATACTTCGATTTCAGAAAAAAATAATTAAATTTCAGAAAAAGTAGCTTCAACTTCAGAAATAAAAAATTCAAATTCAGAAATATTAACTTCAATTTCAGAAACAGTTACTTCAATTTCAGAAACAGTAACATCAATTTCAGGAAAGTAATTTAAATTTCAAAAGAAAAAAATCATTTTCAGACAAATTAACTTCAATTTCAAAAAAAAGTAACTTTAATTTCAGAAATGAACTTTAATTTCAGAAGAAAAAAATTCATTTTCAGAAAAAGTAACATCAATTTCAGAAGAAGTAGCTTCAATTTCAGAAGACAAAAATCAATTTCAAAAACAGTTAATTCAATTTTAGAAACAGTACCTAACATCAATTTCAGAAAAAGTAATTTCAATTTCAGAAGAAAAAAAACCAATTTTAGAAACAGTACCTAACATCAATTTAAGAAAAAGTAACTTCAATTTCAGAAAAAAAAATTCAATTTCAGAAAAAGTACCTAACATCAATTTCAGGAAAAGTTAATTCAATTTCATAAAGAGTAACATCAATTTTTAAAAAAAGTAACTACAATTTTAGAAAAGTAACTTCAATTTCAGAAGAAAAATATTCAATATTAGAAAAAGTTAATTCAATTTCATAAACAATAACTTCAATTTTAGTAAAAGTAACTTTAATTTCAGAAAAATAAAATCAATTTATCTTTTCTGAATTGAAGTTACTTTTTATGAAATTGACGTTAATTTTTCTGAAATTAAAATTGAAAAGGTTAGTATAAAAGTGAGAATACAGACCTCTATGTTGCAAGATTTACCAATATGTCCATTCCAACTAAAATATTTTGAAATAAATACATCTGATAGTTAGATAGACATTTTATTTTGCACGTTCTCTAACACAGTGAATCAAATTTAAAATTTTATAAAATTTGTTATGGAATTGAAACGCTTTATTTGAAAATGCAGAATTTTTCATACTTTAAGAAAAGTTATAAATTATTGTTTCTAATTTCAGACAGGTAAAATGTTACTACATTTGTTTGTGATTTTGTTTCAATTCAATGATTAAATTTTACAAAATTTTAAATTCTATTTACTATCTACTTTTTTGGAAGGAAAACTATAAGAAAGAATGGACATATTTAAAAACACCTTCAAATAATATCAAACAGTTTTTAAAATAAAAATATATTGAAGTCTTTATCATCCCCGATTTTAATTTTCAAAATTTAGTATTACCTTTTTCTTGAATTTTAAATATAAGTTGGCGAATTGTGCAACGACGCATCACACGCCTGACACTTCTTCGCCTCGCGCTGATTAACCAGCGTGCATCTGGGACACTGTGGCCCCCCAACCGCCAGGGGAGTCTCCGCCCCTGCGCCCCTCCTGCTCTTCCCGCACATGACGCAAATCTCCACTCCCGCGCTGTTGAGGTAGGTGCACGTGTTGCAGTTCCAAGTGTCGCGGGGTAAAGGGGCGTCCTTGTCTTTGGGGGTGGCGTCTTTTTCTTTGGGGGTGGTGTCCTTTTCGCGGACTTTTTTCTTTTGGGTGCCTGTGCCGTTTTGTAAAGCGGGGGATTTGGTGCTTGGGGTGTGGGATTTTATGGTGTTGGTGTTGTTGTTTGGTGTGAGGGATTTTGTGGTGTTGGTGGTTGGGGTGTGGGATTTTATGGTGTTGGTATTGTTGGTGGTTGGTGTGTGGGATTTTATGGTGTTGGTGTTTGGTGTGTGGGATTTTATGGTGTTGGTGTTTGTGGTTAAAGTGTTTGTGTGGGATTTGGAGTCTACTCCGTTCACCTACAAACAAAAAGAAATTATTTCTATTGTAATTAATGTACAGAGTGGAACAAATATGAGTTCCTTTGTTATTAAGTACGCTACAGAAAATTGATGTAGGTCTTTATGGGCCAACTTTTTGAGACAACTTTAATAGGCATCACAGGAATTTTTGATCGTCCTTTGTTTTTGAGCTACAGGCTAAAACTTGATTTTCGCTTATTTTGAAAATTCCTCATATCTCGCTTATTATAAGAGATAAAGAAAAAATATTCAGATAATTTGTATATTGTTTTTTAACGTAGAATAACGTGGTGTAATTAGATTTTTTTTAAAACTTAATAATTCTCGAGATTTATATCCAAACATAATGGCTGGTAGCACAAGCCCTGTTTTAACTAAAACACTGTTTTAAGAAATGTCAAATTCAAATTTCAATATTTAATTTCACCCTTATGTTTAAAGAACGATTTTTTAAAAAATATTTGTTTGAATACAAACTATGTTCTGCTTTAAAATCATATTTTCACAAATTTAATACTATTTATTTTTATTATTAAATAATGAAATCTGACATTTCTTAAAACAGCGTTTTAGTTAAAACAGGGCTTGTGCTACCAGCCAATATTTTTTAATGGGAACATAGTTCCATATTTTTTCTTATTTTGTAAGCTTTTCAATGATATTTTTGTTTTGAACATGGACAAAATACGAATTATTATTTTTTGGGGTGAAAATTTTTTTTTAACAAATGAAAAAATTAATTACAGATCGTTTGTTTTTATTTTACTTTATATATTTCAGAAAACATAATTAGACCACATTTTTCGAATTGTGTCAACGCCAACTACAATACCGACAAAAAAATTAAATTAATCCGAAAATAATTATCAAGAATTTTTTTTGTTTTTTTTTTTTAATACATAGACAGGGTGTTCCATTTAAGTGTGCCACCATTGCTATCTCGAGAACTATAAGAGCTACGAGGTTGGGTAAATTAGCAAAGAACCACCATTTTACAAGACTATTACAATGAGCAAAAAAAAAAATAATTATTTTTTCGACCAGTGTTTCACAAAATACGGGACACAACTTTCTTATTTTAAATGGGAACATTTGTTTTTTTTAGGTTAAAACTTAACTGCAGATGAGATAAAAAAAATAAATAATTGAAATCCTCCCCTATTTTACCCGCCTTGAGGGATAATTTTTCAAAAACGCTAAAATACTCTTTATTTCTTACCAAAAGCATAAATATTAATTTTTCTACGACCACCATGAAAAGTTGATGGTTACTAAGGAACGAGCAAAAAAATACTTTACCGCGCGTCTCCCATAGCAACGCGCGGTAAAGTGCTCAATTTGCTCGCTTAGATAAATACATATTTTTGCTGAAATCTTAATTTATTAAAATAATACTTACGAAATCTAAAATATAAGTTAGGTTCATTTTTACACTAGAAACGTGCTACAAACAATATACCTGAAGTTAGCTACATTACCAATTTAGTTAGGTTAGGTATTTAATTATATATAATAACAACTCTACTGGTGAATGTACATTGTATTACAACTTTAAATATTAAATAACACACATTTCATAATTAACAAACTTATTGGATTTAATTATTGGCGGATAATGTTAAAATTGAATGTGCACTTTTGGCAGTTTTGTATATTCATTCCAGAACTTGAAAACAGCTGACGAAGATAAATTAGATTCTGTGACTGTGACACTCACTAGAGTTTTCAGTTCTTAACTGCTAGTATTGATTTTAGTATGGAATAAATGGACCAAAGAGAAGACGATTTCATTAGATTTTTACAAAAAGTAAGCTAGTAAGACATTTTCACTGTAATTCTTGATTTTTTTAACTTACACCATTCAATGGAGAGGTTATAATTCTTTTCGTATAATGCTTTTGATTTTGCAGATAATAAATTCAAGGAAGTATTTTGCGCCGTTTCAAATATATCTGGAGGAGTGCAGGAAAAATCACTATCTTTTACTGACAGAATTTTGTATTTATTTACAGTTTATTTACTTGGATACTCACATCGTCATGGTTACACACAACACAAAACAGAAATTGGTTGAGGTTGAATTGAACTTACTAAATAGGTATTATTATTTTTTTCTATTTTGGTTAGTAAAGTCGTAGAAAAAATTATGTGTGCATCTCTAGCGTAAAGTATCTTTATTGCTCTCGCTCGATTGTAGCGCGAGCAATAAAAATCCACTTTACGCTCTTGATACACAAATAACTATTTTATATCCCTAACTTGAGAAATGATGGGTTCTCCATACAAACTTTTATCCCCTAGTTCACCCCCTTGAAGTTTTATTTTCGCGACAAAAGATAGCCTATGTCCTTTTCCAAGGTCCAATTTATCTCTATACCAAAATTCATCAAAATTGGTTCAGCGGTTTAGGTGTAAAAACATAACAAACAAACAAACACACAGACAGAGTTACTTTCGCATTTATTATATTAGTATGGATTTCTTACCTCATGTGCCATATTATCAAGACTACTGCTCTCCCTCACTCGATCCGTCAGATTAAAATTATTAATCTGATCCTCCAGTTCAATACTAGGCTTGTTTCTTCTGGCTGCTCTAACTCGAGTTACGTCCGGCGTCTCTGCCAAGTCCTTGTAATATCCTTGGCTCTCCAAATTGCGGTACACGTAATCCCACGATTCGAAAGTTCCCGCACCGTCTTCTCGGGACTTTGACAAAGTTAGCGAGTCCAGGTTTGTGGACTTGGCTAGGGCTTTGTGCGACTCCAAAGATGGCCGTTTGGCGGAGTCCACGACGTCGTAGTGACACTGGCCTAAATAAATACAATACAGTGTGTCCCATTTAGAAGTGCCACCATTGAGATCTCGAGAACTATAAGAGATACAATGTCGGTTAAATGGAACTTTTTCTGTGCCTTTCGGAGGCCATCACAGATGTGCTTTTGTTTTTACAAAAATTCTCATAGGGCACTAGATAATGACGAAAAACTGATTATTGTTGATTTTTTCTTTTTCAAATAACTTCTAAACTATTGGTAATTGAGAAAAACGTTTCAAATATAAAAGATAGATATTTTTATTAACTAATCAGTGGCGTACGAAACAAATTTTTATATCCGTAAATTTTCGAGATAAAACACAAACTTATATTTTTTTAAATGGAACCCATATCTTATTTTAGTCTCAAAAAAATAACTTTTTCTTTCTCTTTTCAATGTTGTGTTATTATATTTTATTTTTGTTTTGCTCCTAAAATTTAATTTTTTTCTTTATTTTTGTGAATTTTCTTATTATTTCTCAAAAAAAATTGTTTTGCCTTCAAAATTATTATTTTTTTCCTTATTTTGTATTAAATTTAATTATTTTGAAAATATTGGTAGATTTCTACTTAGAAATACTCATTGTATTTAAATAATTTATTTCGTTAGAAAATTTTGCTCAAAACTCGTATCAAATTAATTTTTATATTTTGTATCAGGTCGCCCTTGGCACATTATAGTGTAATTTGTAATTATAAGTCTAGAATAAAAATATTAAGTAATAAAGGCATAAAACAAATTATATCGATCAAATACAATATAATTAATAAAAATAATATTTTTTTTTTTGAGAAATAATAAGAAAATTCACAAAAATAAAGAAAAAAAATTAAATTTTAGGAGCAAAACAAAAATAAAATATAATAACCCTTACATCATTGAAAAGAGAAAAAAATAATTATTTTTTTGAGACTAAAATAAGATATGGGTTTCATTTAAAGAAATATAAGTTTGTGTTATATCTCAAAAATTTATGGATATAAAAATTTATTTTCTACGCAACTGGTTAGTTAATAAAAATATCTATCTTTTATATTTGAAACGTTTTTCTCAATTACAAATAGTCTAGAAGTTATTTGCAAAAGGAAAAATCAACAATATTCAGTTTTCCGACATTATCTAGTGCCCTATAAGATTTTTTGGAAAAACAAAAGCACATCTGAGATGGCCTTATGGCCTTCCAAAGGCGCACAAAAAGTTCCATTTAACCGTCATCGTATCTCTTACAGTTCTCGAGATCCCAATGGTGGCACTTCTAAATGGGACACACTGTATTATCAGTCATACAAAAAAGTGTCCGTACGACAATAATTTCTATCTATTTTATGAAAAATAGCTGTCTAATACACGGATTCACCATTGCTGAAGGTAAGTAAAATCAAATTTGGAAATTGACTTAACCTCAGTATTTTAAACTATCCTTTTTCAGGAGTACAACCTATCTTATTAAAAAATCTGATGTGGCCAACACAAAACCTCCCGCTATTTAATTTTTATTAATTTAAATACATACTTACGGATTTACTAACGCTGCAAACTATTCCATTGCATAAAACCAGGGCATCGAACCCGAACCTGAACCGAACCAAAACCGGAACCAAACCGTAACATTTTAGGGAACTCAAACCGAGAACTGAACCTCAGATATATTTTTAATTGAACCTGAGTCGAAACCGAACCGAGTATTAAAATTCAGGTTCGGGGTTCAACTCCGGTTCAGGTTAATTTTTAGTTCGAAAAGTAAATACAGCCGATAATCGACGATTTTCGTGAAAATTGTGTTCGTTTCTTGTTGCGTTTTGCGTAAATTCTGGCTCTCATTTTACATTATTTCGAACCTGAACCGCGAACAAAACCGCAAATTTTATTAATGCTTGAACCAGAACTATACCCGAACCCATCTTTCAAAAAACAAATTAACCTGAACCTAAACCGAACCCAGTTTTTGACGGGTTCGATGCCCTGCATAAAACTATTGCTTTATTTACTATTTTCTTTTTAAAATGTCACTATTATTAATTTGAAGTGATTAGTTTTTTGACAGTGACATTTAATGTCAGTTACATTCATTTGAAATATGAACTGTGGAACAAAGGAATTGTGTTTTTCTTAGGCTTCGGGACTTGTAAAAAAAATTATTTTTAAATTTATCTGTAAAATATATAGAAAAAGTATTAATGTATTCCTGTAGAAAATTCAATAATCTTTAATTTTCATAACGACAAAATGCGAAAAAATGGCATTTAATGGTATTTTTTGAAGAAAAACCATTATGAGCTTCAGGTAAAGTACCATTTCCGGTTATCCGATTTACATCAAAATCTAATGGCTTCTTTTCTTATTAGAATAGGATAGAAATACAAGATTTCAGAATTTTCTGAATGATAGTATTTGAGTTAGAGTGAAGACAAAATCCCTACACATACACACACACACACACACACACATACATACATACATACACACACACATACACACATACAGACATCATCGTGAAAATGTTAAAATTGGATTCTAGGGACCTTAAAACGTGGTCATTTACTAAAATCTCGATAAGTGATTTTTAGCACGATCCCTATGCCTCCTTTACCAAGGGTAGCGGGAGGTAAAAAGGTAGTATTTTTCCAATTAATAATATGAGTTCTGAAAGATATTTTAATAATCATAGTTTGATGTTCGTATATTAGACATACGTATCGTATGTTTATCTCTGTCTTACTTATGGTTTCCTACATTCTGTCTTCGAACCTCAAACTATGACGTAACGGTCAAGTGTGAAAAATCAGTGTGTATTTCCGTGTTTGTAGAATATAGTTTCGAACCGTCCCACATCTTTTTGATTTTGTTAACTTACCATTTTGCCCAGGCGCGTCCAACTCAATCAACTGCCCAGTCGGACACACATACTGCTGGGGATGCGGATAACAATACCCATTACACTGCCTCACCACCGGCATTGTCACTGGCACGGGCGGCACCGAATGGTAATGGGGCACAGCGACCGGCATCGGTATGGGGTAGTAACACGGATGGTGCGAGTAGAGGCAGGGCCCCGCAGCAGGGCTCGGGTACGAGTATCGCATCGGGAGGAATTCTTGCTGCTGTTGCTGCTGATAGCGGCGTTCTTGCAAGCGGTATTTGAGCATCCGGGCGGCTTGTTCTCCGCTGCAGATGTGCGATTCGCGGAACTCCAGGACGTCCAGCCAGGAGATTTTGAAAGAGGAGGAGACGTCTTCCCAGATTGATTTCAGGATCTAATACAACAAATTTATGACAATAAGGCAGTGGATCTCTATACATATACAGCCCGATTCACAAAAAAGTTTAAGCTAATCCTCATTTTTGGATTAGTGAATTCTATTTTACTCCGGTATTTAAAATTTAATTTTCATGATATTATCAATAAAGATAGATACTAGGAATAGATTAGACTATATTTTAAAATATAAACTCTCAAAATTAGAGTAGAATTCGCTAATCCAAAAATGAGGATTAGCTTAAACTTTTTTGTGAATTGGGCTGACAGAGTGTTAAAAAATAAGTGTCCCAAATTATGAGGGCATATAGTACTGACCAAAATGAGTAAAAAAAGTTTAATCAACATGGGTCCGATCTTCAATAGTTTCCGACATACACGGCAATGAAAAATGTCAGTGTTTACCTCTGCTATCTCGAAAACTGTAAGAGTTACGACTTTGATTAAATGAGACATTTTGTTTACCTTTCAGTGGTCATCTTAAATGTGTTTTTGTTTTTCACAAAAAATCGAATAATTGTACTAAGACAAAAGTTGTGGCGCCCTTGGCCAATATACATATAGTAAAGTCACTAGATATATAAAATACCGCAATTCATTGTACTGACGTGTTAGAGAGAGAAGAACGTTTTTTAGACACAATGGATGGAATTCAGTGGGTTGTATTAAGGTCTGTATTAAAACTTGTATTAAGTATATGGCAACATTGTAATATTTTCCACATGTATCAATGAGATTCAATTGTGATTTAGAAATTTTACCACAGGGAAAAGTAATACAGATATCTTTTAGTCAAATGAGGAAGTATTATTGTAAATGGAAGATGTAAAAGGAAACTCATTATTGCAAAATTAGGTTAGAAATATGTCAAATTTTATGTGTCAAATATTTCATACCTGAATGTTAATGAATTTTAAAATATCTCAACCTCCGTTTTGATCAGTTTTGACATTTGTCCTTTTTTTCTTACTTCTGTTAGTAATATTTTTTTCTTTATTTGATCCTTTGGTCTCTTACTTTTTTCTGACAGGTATTACAAAGTTGCCAAAATATTTTTGACAAAGGACTGTTTTAGCTTAAAACACGCTAATACAAGCCACTGAATCTCACCCAATATGGCGGAATCAGGCCACTCAGGGTCTAGTTGTATTTGGCTGTGCCTATAAAAGTCACCAGCACTATATCCGGGGATTTTAGCGTCAATGCTGTCATCATGTCAAACGACCTGAAGAAAATTAACCTTAATTGCATTTATTTTTTATTATTTTCTTTATAATTTTGATCAGTTATACTTTGTATTTATATGTATGCATATTATAAAAATTATGAACATAAAATCAACATTAATTAATTACCTTCATGGATTTATTTCACTGCCGATTATTTTTTTTGTAATAACGCACTCGTTTCAAGATAATCCATTTTAAATTTGGCGCCGAAGCTCGACACAATATGGCGGCCAATTGCGGTACTTTATATATCTAGTGACTTTAATATATAGTTTTCAAATAACTTCGTAACTATTAGAAAGTGAAAAGAATGTTTCATATAATATGTTATTGTTTTTTTATAGTCTATTTACTGGCATAGACAAAATTTTGTTCGACCACTATCTTAATCTGTTTTTCTTCGATTCTAATACAATATGGCCTCTTTCTTGAAAACAGTTGAAGATCGGACCCATGTTGATTAAACTTTTTTTACTCATTTTGGTCAGTATTATATGCCCTCATAATTTGAGACACTTATTTTTTAACACCCTGTATGTGGATAGCGTATAGAGGCCAGGTTAAATACAGCGTTTTGTGACAAATTGAACGCCGCCATGTTGGAGGATTTTGGCACAATTTTAGTTGGAAATTGAAACCTTCCTAGTTAAAAGTTGCGTGATCTTATAGGAAATTTTCCAACAAATTTGATGGTGTTATTTCCAATGTTCTATCTCATTGCGAACATTTGAAAATTCACATTTCTCGAACAAATCATCTCAATTAAATGTCTTTACAATTTTTAACTTTAACTGCTCATATCTTTGTAGTTATTAAAAATATTGTTCTGATTTTTCCAGATTATTTATTTCTGTTTTGAGAACGTGCTTATGTAATAAAAATAACATATTTGTTTCTAAAATGATAAGAAACGTAATAAAAACTAACATTCGAACATGTTTATTTTGGATTTGCAGTACAAGAAACACTAAGCGAGAAACTTTTCTTCCTTACGAGATAGACCCTAACATACAGTGACAAAGTTGTAATAAATGTATTAAAGAAATTTTATATTTATTTTTTTTTCCCAAAATTTTCACCGGTTCGAATAAAACGAAAACAAAAAAGTAAGTACGTCGTAATGCTCGCGACTCCGGCATTCACCCAGCCATGTAAATTGACTAATACGTCTGAAGTTACTCCTAGTTGCTCGCATTACGATGTAATAACTTTTTGTGTTCATTTTTTCGAAACCGGTGAAGATTTTGGAAAAAAATTCAAATAAAAAAACTTCTTTAATTCATTTACTACAATTTTGTGTGCTTGTACTGCAAAATCCAAAACAAACGTGTTCAAATGCTAGTTTTTATTATTTTTCTTATCATTTTAGAAACAAATATGTTATTTTTATTACATAAACACATTCTCAAAACATAAATAAATAATAATCAGAACGATATCTTCAATAACTGCAAAGATATGAGCAGTTATATCAGATCACTTTGCAATTGAGAATAGGTCTAAGTGATAGGGTGAAAAATTTTCACTGCATATTACTTCGGTGAAAATTGAGAATTGGGCTCTTAGTCTTGGGGTCCCGTGACCGCGTGCCTGAGTGTCTGGTCGCGAACCTGGGGGAACCGGGTTCGATCCCGACTGACGTCAAATATTTCCAATTTTAATGGCACAAAAGTGACCCCTGTGGTGCACTCTCCACGCCAGCAATGAGTACCCGTAAGGTGACGCCTGGTAAGCGCCCACACGATAAAATATATCGTCATCATTACCTGATGTCTACATATGTTGTAGATACTGGCACACCCAGAAATGGGTAATATGCCGTGATGATATATTTATATTTATTTTAGTCTCTCTTTATTTTGTTATTTTTAGAGAAGCTTCTTTAGTTAAAGAAGAGTGCTGAATTCGACTAACCGTTCCTTAAAGAGCCTCAAATTTGAAAATATCACGAAATATCCACACCCGAAACAGTCGAAAATAACCTCTAAAAACTGTAGCAAGCACTATTAATTGCTGTGTAACTTAATGTTGTTGATTTACACCTTACACAAAAATATATCACTGACCACAGATTAACATTTAAAGTGTTTAAGAGATAGGCTCATAGTATAATACGTTTTCGGACGACGACCTAATTATAATTACAGACGTCCTTGTGTTATTTCCACGGCAGTTAGACCACTACATAACACATTAGCATCTAATTCTAAATGCACATCTAAATATACCAACAACAACATATTTTCAAAATTAAACTTTTTATATTATACGTGAAAAAATCTGATGTGCCCAGCATATTACCTTCCGTCAATTTTATGTATTTTAAACAAATCCCATCCCAAAAGTTCCTTGGAAAAGATTCTATATATCCAATAAAATTATACACTATGTAAATTATACACTAACATCTGTCAATCAGAATTATTTAAATATATCACCTGTTTCCGGGATTATAGAAAAGTTGGTAATATTGATTCTAACCTGGCATTCAACGAAGGCAACGATAGAATCTTGTGAGACGTTGGCGACTTGATCGGGGCAAACGGGGCCCTCGAGCGCTAGGACTCCGCTGCCTATGTTCCTGTAGCCCAACGCTTCGAACATGGCTTCTGCTCCAATCAGATTCGTTTCGATTTGGTGTTTGTAGAAACCGCAATATGTCTGCAAATATATCAAAATATCATTTAAATAAATTACCGAATTCAATGGGGTATTCCGGTGATATGGAATTAATGCAAAATAATAACTTTTTTCTATAGTTTCCATCTTCATATAGTAGAAAAATATAATAAAACATGTTTAATAAAAAGTTTTAATTCATAATTTACAATGTTACAAAATTGGAATTTCTACAGCTCTAGAAACGTCCTTGAAATTTGTGACGTCAAGTTGATAATCTGTTGCTCATTTCAAAGTAAATATTTTCTTTTCAAAACACAGATGGTGCCAGTAGTTAAAACGCGCGGGTATATTTCTTGTTAGACATTTCGTCCACTTTATAATTATTAATCCTATTTTTACCATAAACAAATACAGGACAAACACCGAAATACACGCTGCTACTAAAATCATATGTAAACAAGCAAATGGCTGTCATGAACATGTGGATTTAGGCGCTGAAGTTTGTTGTAGATGTCACCATCGAGTTGACGTCATAAGCGCGCCATGATAAGAAAATTTGAATTGCGATGAAATTTTTTAAAGTTCATATCTCATTTGATGCATGCATTTTCTTACTCAAAGTTAGATATTCAGAGTTCTACTGGTCTGAACTAATGTGAAAAAATATTTTTAAAAAATGTCGGAATACCCCATTGCAGAAAAAGTAAATTCATTTCTCTTTTTTGGTTGTTTAATATATACTTTATGAAACTCATTTAGATGCCACAAAGTACTTCCTTTAAGAACTCAAACTTAATATCTGTTAGGTTGGTAACTAGAAGACCTATTATTGAAATGAAGTAATAATATAAGTAAATGTCAATCACTGTTACCAAAAATTAAATATTCTTATCAATGTCCGTAAATTAGAAAATGAAATAACGAATATTTTTAAATATTTACATTTTAAGAAAATTTGCTAAATAACAGAGAGAGGATAGGATTCGTGTGCAGCTGGTAGATCGAAATTGGATATTAGAATTGATTTTTTCAATTGTTTCTTAATAAATTTCATTTTTTGTTTTTCAACCCAAAAAATTAATCATTCATGTTTTGCTCATGTTTAAAACAAAAGAATATAGACTTGTTATACATCGTTGAAAAGCATATAACAGAAGAAAAAAGGTGAGACTATTTTCAATATATGTTCTCCTTTAAAAAATATTATGTTTGTATTATATCTCGAGAATTATTAAGTTTTAAAAAAATTTAAATACATTACGTTATTCTACGTAAAAAAAAACAATATACCTAATATTATCTGAACATTTTTTCTTTATCTTTTATAATAAACGAGTTATGAGGTATTTTTAAAATAAGCAAAAATCAAGTTTTAGGCTGTAGCTCAAAAACAAAAGACGATCGAAAATTCCTGTGGTCCCTATTAAAGTTGTCTCAAAAAGACTTACATCAATTTTCTGTAGTGTGCTTAATAAGAAAGTTTTTCATATAAGGAACTCGAATTTGTACCATCTGTACAAAAATAGAAGTAATTTGGCATGCGTAAAAAATGAATTAAAAACCGTGATGATGTATATTTATTTATAAAATATATCTAAATTTCAAAATTTAAATGCCAAGTATGTAAATAATAAAACTGTTTTATGCTCATTTTATAGTCATCATAAATTTGTATTAAAAATGTGTAACTAATATATTTAAATTATAGTATTGTATTAATCATAATTTTTATGTTTTAATTTTAATTTATTTATAAATATGTTATTTATAGTTTATACAAAATTATTGCTATTTAAAATACAAATAATTTTAGTTAGTCATTCTCAGTATAAATTATAGGAATTGTTTTTATTATTTTCAAGTATGAATCATCAGCCCACATGCATTAGCAATGTACATTAAATGTGACGCACGTTAAAAATAAAATTAGTTAATAAACCTACAAAAAATTCTCATTTAAGAACATTATTATTTTTTCTCAAATACCAATAACTATTACAATAATAATAAAAAATATTTTTTAGATTTCTAAACTTTAGATCAATACAAAAGTATATTATACGCCAAGGTTGAGAAGATAATCATTATTGACCCAGCGCCTATTGTAACCCGAGGGCGAAGCCCGAGGGATATAAGGCGCCTGGTCAATAATGATCTTCTCAACCGTGGCTTATATACTATTTTTTTCACTACTAGCACAAAAATTCTCTTTGAATTTTTTTTTATTGATAATAACAATAATTTTGACATGAATAATAACGTTACTTATTTGTTAATATTCACAAAAACAAAGTAGGCTGCATTTGTTTTTATGTGACGTTTTGCTCATTTCGCTGGTTTGATAACCTTACTTATGGGCCTTAATTCGTATTTGATTTAATTATTTAATAAAAACACTTTGTGCTGTTACAGTCGGCAGCCTTATTAGTTTATTATTATTTTTAAATAAATCTATGGAAATGTATTTACCTATAAATACAAAAAAATAGTTCCATCCTACATTTACAAATATTTCACATTTTCACCGAAACAGCTCAGTGGCCAGGCGAGACGGCAGCGTAGGTCAATTTAAAATTAAGCGGCAAATTTAAATTATATACTTTTTTTGAGTTTAATGAGTAAATAATATTTGGATTTGGAGGCTTGAGTTTGATTGAAAAGTGACAGTTTGCATTATAGACCCAGGTTAATAATAAATTATTATTGACCTAGGTTACCATGGTTACAAGCAAGTGGTAGTGAAAAACAATTTCTCATGTCAAATAACGGTAAGTAATGGTGGGTTCCTAGGCTAGTAGTGAAAAAAAAATTATTATTTATTTCGGAGTGCTTGACAACAATATATTATTGGCAACAACATATTATTAGAATGTCTAAGAATAAAAATATGTCATATTTGAGATATTTTAAAATACAGAACAAATGACAGGTGCAGCAGAATTGTTTTTGAGTATGAAAAATACAAAAAAAAATGAGTTCTGTCCTAAATCTGAATACATTAGAAATTGTATGTTCGGATACAAATATTTGAAAGAGTATACAGAGAATTTATTTTAACATGCAACATAGGGCCAATCATTTCCATGGTTACTCACTATTTTCAAAAAATGACAGCAATGTAATATTTGTCCATTTTAAAATGCAACATACGAAATTTGTAGTTTTGTATTATTAAAACTAATTTACAATAAATTAGCCTACATGCGATTAACAAAAAATCAAAACATGAATGTTGCGCATCTCAACAAACTTTAGCCTACAAAAATTCATAACTTTCATGTAATAAATGTTTAAAAAATACCCCCATTCACACTGAGGCAATATTCTAGTCGATCGTAATAAGAATTGACACCATTTGTGATGTGTTCTGGAGGTATCTCCTATGCTGCAATGCTATTTATAATGTTGCATTTTAAAATGGACAAATATTACATTGCTGTCATTTTTGACAATAGTGAGTAACCATGGAAGTGATGCGCCATATGTTGCATTTTAAAATAAATTCTCTGTATTTTACAATTTCCATATGGAATAATTGTTTATATACCTTGATCTGTTTGTACTCATTGCGCCATGGCTGCGAGAGCAAGTTGCCGGCGTACATAGCCACAGCGTTCCAGGCCATGGCAGCGCGGTACCCGCTGAAGTCTCTTCTGCTCGCGCTGCATTTCAGCACCGCTGATGTTTCCGGACAGTACCACTTGCGGTTGTGCGGAGCGATGCTCAAATACTCGCGGATACATACTGAAATACAAAAAATAACTATAAAAAAACACATCACAAGCAATCAAATATTTGTTTATTTAACTTAAGAATACTACATCTTTTCCAAATATAATATTTCAGAAAGAACAGTAGGCGGCACATATAAGCCAATCCCTCACTGGTGAAAGTTCCTCTGACGTCATTAAGCGAAAAAAGGCGGCAATTTAAATATTATATTTTCAGAGGCAATTTCCTCATGAATAAAGAATAAAAAAAAAATTAAAAATAGGGGTAAAATATTTTTTCTTATTCTTTCAGTACCTTATTATGTTTTGTATATTTAACTTCAATGAAAATAGACAAAAAATATTTTATAAAATAAAGTATACTAACAAATTACACATGTTTTGAAGAAAATCTACTAAATCATTTTATGATATAGAAATCTTAAAAAATGATATTAAATCGTTATCAAATTATAATCGTGTGAATCAGGCTTCAAAAGTTTTATCTTTGGTTAAACTATCTGTAAGTTTTTTCTTTCTTTACCTTCCGTCTCCTTTAGGTAAGGAAGGTATTGTCTTTGGTCAAAAAATTCGGTGGTGAGTTTTAAATGAATAAGCACGATTTAGGGTTCCTAAAATATTATTTTACTAGTTTATGATGATATCTGTATGTGTGTGTGAGTGTGTGTGTGTGTGTGAGTGTGTGTGTGTGTGTGTGTGTGTGGGTGTGGCAAAAATTTCTCCGACGATAACTCCACCACTACAATTCTAAACATTATAATTCTTTCGTATTCCTCTTCTTTACATCCATATAATACTGCTGATTAGATTTTGGTTATAATTGGTCAACTCTTATTTAAAGTTCTTAATAGTTTTTCTTGAAAAAACACAGTTAAATATCATTTTTTTGACACTTTATGAGATTATCAATATGAAAGAATATCTTATTATCTATACAGTTTGATTATACATTTTCCTTCATATTTAGTAGATAAGTTAAAAAATCAGCCAGCTTTGCTATATTCATGGAAAAAGCTGATATATTCAAATAATTCTAATTGACAGATGGCAGTGTCAAGTACAATTTACATATTGTTGTACTGGATATATAGAATATTTTCCAAGAAACTTTTGTATGGAATTTGTACAAAATACATAGAATTGACAGAAGGTAATGTGCTGGCCACATCAGATTTTTTAAATATGGCGTATCAAAATATTGACATTTGTGTAATGTTTACAACTTATGCTTTAATATCGATGCTACAATTTTTCTTTAACTGACAGTTTAACTAGAGATAAAAAGACTGGACCATAGACTCGCTAACATTTAAAAATAGCTCAATATGATTAGAAAACAATTGAATTTGTTATTTTAGTCATAGCTTAATCAACTCTGATTAGGAGTAAACACAAATAAGTCATAGTTTTTGATAAATCATTAGTACAAACTTCATACACGTATATACAGACAGACATCATTAAAACATATAAAAATCTAATTATTGTAGGCACTTGAAAGCATGTTTACTCACAAAAATCTCAATATACAATTGTATAAAATTAAAATATTGTTATTTCTTGAGGTATGATTCCATCCAGTTACACAAAAACATCTTCACGTAACAAATTCAGCATAAACAAAGTAAGATAATGCACAAACTATAATAACAAATGACATACCTTCGAGTTTGTTGCGTTGTTCAATTTTCTGCGGACTATCTTCCGTATCCAAATACGTGAGATGTAAATGATGAATTTGCGACCAAAGCTCTTGCAGCCGGTCAGGGGTAAAGTATTCAGCCATCACCATAACTCACACACGAAATTCTTCCCTATTTATTCTCTACAACACATCACACACGTAAACGGACACTATTCAGTATTCACATAACCTATATCGCTCACAAATTCACTAATAGTGCGATACATTCAACCCAATTTATTTTTACACCACATTGGCACTTCGACTCGGTTATATTTATCTCAAACCAGGAAATACTCGCTAAACTGACCAATTCACTAGTAGTGTTCCACATATAACCTAACTTTATTTCATGGCACACTACTTACTTGTTAATTGCAAGCTGGTGGATTGTGAAATGGCGATATATAGGTTGATATGTTGTGAAATCTGCGTGATTTCTTATGAATGGAGGATTTCACCCGATGCATTTCTTTATTTACGTCGCAAGAGCCATGAATGACAAAGATAGCTTGTCAAATGAAATAACAACACGTTTTTTATACTGTAAGGTGGGTTCTCAAAAGTTTTACCTATAATATTTGTCCGGTTATTACAAATATAAAATAAATTTGTTTGTATTTACCTTTGGTTTGTACGATAATATATCCATATGTTTACAAATACTGATAATAATCTCACAACAATTCATGACGTCATTGTTATCAATATATTTACACAAAAAAAAAACAAAAAAAAATATTTTTGACGTAAAATTATCAGTTTTAAAACATTTTCCTGCTTATTCTCGACCAATTCTTTTAAATTTATTGTTCATTATTCATACAAAGTCACAAATAAATATCAAAAATGAAGGGAAATGCTAATTTATCGACTATAAAGGCGACGTATTTTCCTCCGTCGATTCCCGCGCCGTTTATGGGCGCTCATCCCCCGATTAAGAACGGACAAGGGTCACTTTTCGATTCTGGAAATGTCAGCTACTTCCAAAATTACAGAAATGAAAATTTGTGCAAGTTTCAGGTATGTCAAAACGGCACAAATTCTTTTAAATGTTATTGGGATCCGCAGAATCCATTGGCGGCGTTAGTGCATCTGTCATGGCGGCTACTAGGACATAGGACATGTCAATTTGTTTATATTCTAAATGAGGGTTTTCTCACCCAAAATATTGTTACAGTTCAACTCGATATGATTTTTAAGTTTGTTCAGTCGAAACCTTTATCAAGAAACATAGTTGAAGGTCAACAACTTGTAACTACTTGACTTATGGCCATTCTAACTTGGAATTGCAGCCTACGGAGATAAATATAGTAAAATGAATGAATCTACAATTTTTATTTTTCAATAAGTACTGTCAATAATAGTATTAAAACTACATGTACCTGGAAAATTTTATAATTATCTCTTTTTGTGAAGTGCAAGAGAAGACATTTATTTTTCAGATTAAAGTTTTGCGATATATTCACGTTCAGTCGATCAATTTTATCTTCTCTGCCAAAATTTTATGGAATGCCTTGAATTTTTGTTGTTCTTTTCCATCTTTTAAAACAACACTTTTAAATGTACATTATATTCATTTTCTTTAATTCGCTTATATTTTACACATTTTTAAATGAAATAATAAAATTTAAGCGTAAGAATACCTTAAACTTAAAATACCTTATCTTAAACAAAAGGATGATTTTTGACGTTTACATATTTGACATATCCTACTGGCAGCCATTAATTTAGTTTCCAAAAATTCCGCTGATGTCGCAAGCTATACTGCGGGGTCCAATAGGAGGGCGCGAGTAGTCATGTGATTTTGTTGGCCTTGACAAGCAGATGTAGGGGCCGTGTCAGAATGACAGCTAGTAATTATGTACATAGATGTCAAATATCATCATTTTTCATTCCAAATTTCATGATTTTTCCAATTCCATGTGATCTGTTTACTCGACAAGTAAAAATTCTAATTAAACTACGTTTTTACCTCTCACTAAGAGAGGTATAGGATTCATACTAAAATTCGCATATCCAAATTTTATTGAATAAGCACGATTTAAGGTGCCTAGAATCCAAATATAACATTTTTAAAATTGTCTGTGTGTGTGTGTGTGTGTGTGTGTGTGTGTGTGTGTATGTGGATGTGTGTATGTCTGGATGTTGTAGACACGATTCCTCAAAAACCATAAGACTTAAGAATTGTTTAACTATGCATTCCTCAATCTGACATTCCTGGGAAGAGCTGAAAAGGTTTTGATTGAAAAACCGAAAGTAGTAGTTTCTTAGAAAAATTCTTCTAAATATAATTTTTTGGGAGTTTTTTTTATTAAATATTGAAAAACATAAAATTCTCCATCTAATACACTTAAAAAATTTATTATATCTTTTATAGATTTAGAGATAAAGACACTATAATTTATAGAGTAAACTAATCGCAGAGGCTAAGGCACTAAGGAAACCAGTTGACAAATTCCAATGTTTATAACATAGTTTGTAAATGACACATGTCAGTGTCAAATATCAATAGTTTTAGTGACATTCTGATAGTTTTTTTTGGGAAGTATATTTAATCTTTCTTATTGTTTTATTAAGTAAATATTTGAAATTATAGGTATAATTGTGGTTAAATGCATATATCCATCAGAAATACCGCCAATCTTGTTAATGAATTGGAAGAATCTCTGATATTTAGGAACTATAATTAGAATTGTATGTGTCGAAGACATGTTAAATAGAATAAAAACAATATTTGGGCAAAGTTCTGTATTTTTTTTTGTTATAAAACGACGTTTCGACAGCGAAGTGCAATACATTGTACTTAAAAAAATCCTAACTCTGAGTAGATTATATGAACAAAAAAACGTATGTCTATTTTAAAGTGTTTAATTAAATGTCAATTTGACACGAGATATTGTAAAAATGTTATTAAAAGAAGGCTTTTTTCCTTCAATTCTTACTTTAGAAATAGAAATAAATTAGAAAATGGTGAATGGCAATAATCTGTATTCTTCTTTATTATTTTTTCTCCTTAAAATTAAATTTACGATTCATTTTGACAACTTGACTTTAGAATTGAATAATGCGCAGATATACGTTTCTGTGTTCATAGCCTACTTCGAATTAGTTTTTTTTTCTGATCACACTGTACATATAACATAAAATGAGGCGAGAGGTATTGTGCTGACCACAACAGAATTTTTTTTTCTTAAATTACCCAGTGTACGAAATTTATTTTAATAAATTGAGACATTTAATTATGAAAAATATGTGACTTGGTTGTAGATGCCACCATATGAGTGGGGTCAGATGAGCACCAAGTACAGCCCCAAGCCCGACTTAGTAGCCGCTAATAAAATCAACTTGGATAGGACAAATACCTTCAAGAATTCAGTAGACATCACACTCATTGACCAAGTACGGCAAGGAGAAGTTGATAACTTTTATCAGGTACAAAATAATTAAGATATTCTTACTTAATATTAAGAGTAGAAACTGGTATTTACTGCTCTTCGAGCATCTCAAAACAGTCAGTGAAATCATACATTTTACTTGAGAGAATTAAATTCTGCATCTAAACCAATAGTCATATTTTCTTTTGCATCTTTGGTAACCGAGAAAATTGAATTTAAAATTTTATAAAACTTACTTCTTTATAATATTAATCTTGGTATTAAAATAAAATTTCAAACAAATTTTGCGCAAAGAAAAACTATTTCCCATGTGAAACGCCTATGGCCTGGTTTTCGTGTTACACCCGGTATATACAGGTGTCCCATTTAAGGAACGAATGCATTGGTATCTCGAGAACCGTAAGAGCTACAAGGTTGGTTAAATTAGACAAAAGTTGCCCCATTAGGAGGCTATTTTAATGGTGTTTTGTTATTTGCGAAAAATGCATAGGTCACTAGATACATGTGAAAATGTAAATTTCGCGATTTTCTTTTTTTGCTTATAACTTTGTTATATGAAATAATACGAGATTCTGGTTTGCACTTTCTTAAGGCACTTTTGTATGGTGAATTTGCAGAAGTACTCAAATTTTTTTTATATCTAACCATTTACGAGTTACAGATAGCAACTTTTATTTTTCATATGGACGTCATATTAAGCTATGGCATTTTTAAATAGAGATTTTTTTTTAGCTTTACAATGATATAAAGCAATAATAATTTATTTTTATAATTAACAGAAAAATTAACAAAAATTGTTATTTATACTAAAATTGAATTGTAATATGTAAATCGAAGACTGCTATGGAAACAACAAATAACAAAAAAGTGCAACAATTGAATTTCTGAATTTTACTTGACAATAGTAGATTATTACGAGTAATAAAAATGAATTTTTCTTGTTGGGAAAAATATGATATGTTGAGTTGTTACATTCGTTGTCAAAGTTCGTTTATTACATACACGAATAAAATTCACTGTTCCATTATCTTGATACACCTGTATATATATATATATATATATATATATATATATATATATATATATATATATATATATATATATATATATATATATATATCCTTATTTCGTATCCTTTTAAGGCTTGCCAATATCACAGAGACCAATACAAAGACCACACCGGTTCCCTCCATCCTTTAGACTTCTTCTCCCCCACGGACTTCGCCTACCAATGTCCTCCAGAGCTCACTAGAAACTACCTCAAGTATCCAACTTACTACACGACCTATAAGGTTCCCCCCGTGTTGCCCAGAACCTTAGAACGCACCGTGCGCATGCCCAACCTGCCTGAGAGAACCTTAAGAGGACGGTACATGAAGTATTGCGACTTCACGTACAAGAGATGAGAAGAAGATTGTTTTAGTGTTTAATGTCAATTTAAATAGTGTATATTTGTATAATAAATTAATATTTTAAATGCTGAAGCAGAATGTTTGTGAGAATTCGGACATTTTGCCAACAGCATGTACGAATTCGAGTTCGTTGATGCCGCCTGTTTTTTGGATGTTGATTTCTTCCAATAACTGCAACAAAAAAAAAAAAAAAAAAAAACTCATTTTCCTTTATATTCAGTAGATGTAGTTACAGTTGATACATTCAATAGGGGATTCCAGCTCAATCGAATTAAAGGAAAATAGTAAAAAAATACGAATGTATATGCTGAATAACGAATATTAATAAAAAAAATGAAATGGTATAATTGAGATATTTCGGAAATAAGGGGTTTTTTGTTATAGCGCTTCGTCATGAATATGAATTCAATATATAATATTTTGATTGGCGACTGAAAAACTGCCTATACATGCATAACAAATAGCGTGTTAGGAGGTGGGGCTTACTACCAATGGAAGTTAAGAAATTCAAATTCGAAAGGAGGGGCTAACATTCCTGTACTGCAGTTTGCAAACAGTTTTTATTTTAACATAAATTTGTTGCATTAAACTTAATAATTTAAATACACCTGTAATTATAAAGTATGTAGACTTATACAGTGTCATAATATTCATTTATTTTATGTAAATATAACTTAAATTGCATATACATATTTCAAAAACATTCAGGTCCATGATGAAAACAGTTTGGTATAAAAACACATTAATCTTTTCAAAATTCGGGAGACCATAACTCGCTTATTAATAGGAATTTTTTCACCGGATTTTCATCAATAGTCTTAGTTTTTCTAATATTTTCAGATGAAATTATAAAAAAAAATGCTGGAATTTCAAAATTAAACGAATTTTCATTTAAAATAATAAAAAAATACAGTGAAAGACCACATTGCATTTAATATATATATATATATATATACAGAAATTTGAACAGAAAATCATATTCAATAATACTATAGAACGTATAGTTTTTCGAATTTCAGAGTTATTTTTTTGCAAAACCTCATAAAAAAATAAAAAACTTACAATGTCTGCAATGTAATGTTTCTCTTCCTTATTTATTTCTCTGCCTTCTCCTATTAGTAAATCTATTGTATTGTTAATATCATCTTCGTTGATTTTTTCATCCCCATCCATATCTGTAATATATTTATACATAATTTCAAATGATGTTATAAATAATTTAAATTTCAATATTATTTAAACTCAAAGAAATTCAAATAAAAACAATGAGAACTCACCAAAGATTCTGAAAGCCCAACTGGCTTTAACTTTTTCTGGACAATTCTGTGACATAACAGAACAGAAATCTAACATATCCTCGAAGGAAAAACAGCCATCTTTATATGAAGAAAACACCTCCACAATGCGGTACAAAAATGGGTTGCACTAAAAACAAAATAGCTATTTTTACGTCTGTTAAAAAAAAATATACTATTTTCATTAAAATGGATTTATGAAGTATGTCTTTTTTAACAAAATAAAAGTGTGATAAAATGTGCACTTTTTTAACGCAAATGCGTGAAATAATGAAACGTTACGGCACTTTTTTCACACTTTTATTGCAGACGTAAAAAATATTTTGTATGCAACTCGAATAAAAATTGCCTTATTTCACTAATAGGATTTGACGAACTCGCCTGCGGCTCGTTCGGTCAAACTTTCCTATTCTTGAAATAAGACTACTTTTTACCTCTCGCTAAAAGAGGTATTGGATTCATGCTAAAATTCACATTTCCAGATTATGTACAGTAACAGGTCAACTAAACACGCGCTTGCTGTGCATATATTTCAACAATACAGTGTGTCCCATTTAGAGGTGCCACCATTGGGATCTCCAGAACTATAAGAGATACGATGTCGGTTAAATGGAACTTTTTGTGCACCTTTGGGAGGACATCTCAGATGTGCTTTTGTTTTTCCAAAAATTCTCATAGCGCACTAGATAATGACGAAAAACTAAATATTGTTGATTTTTTCTTTTTCAAATAACTTCTAAACTATTAGTAATTGAGAAAAACGTTTCAAATATAAAAGATAGATATTTTTATTAGCTAACCAGTGGCGTACGAAATAAATTTTTATATCCGTAAATTTTCGAGATATAACACAAACTTATATTTTTTTAAATGCAACCCGTATCTGATTTTAGTCTCAAAAAAATCATTATTTTTTTCTCTTTTCAACGATGTAAGGGTTATTATGTTTTATATTTGTTTTGTCTTCAAAATTATTATTTTTTCCTTATTTTGTATTAAAAAAATAATTATTTTGAAAATATTGGTAGATTTCTATTTAGAAATACTCCTTGTATTTAAATAATTTATTCCGTTAGAAAATTTTGCTCAAAACTCGTATCAAACTAATTTTTATAATATTTTGTATCTGGTCGTCCTTGGCACATTATAGTGTAATTTGTAATTATGAGTCTAGAATGAAAATATTAAGTAATAAAGGCATAAAACAAATTATTTCGATCAAATACAATATAATTAATAAAAATAATAATATTTTTTTAAGAAATAATAAGAAAGTTCAGGAAAATAAAGAGAAAAATTAAATTTTAGGAGCAAAGCAAATATAAAATATAATAACCCTTACATCATTGAAAAGAGAAAAAAATAATGATTTTTTTGAGACTGAAATCAGATATGGGTTCCATTTAAAAAAATATAAGTTTGTGTTATATCTCGAAAATTTACTGATATAAAAATTTATTTCGTACGCCACTGGTTAGCTAATAAAAATATCTATCTTTTATATTTGAAATGTTTTTCTTAATTACTAATAATTTAGAAGTTATTTGAAAAAGAAAAAATCAACAATATTCAGTTTTTCGTCATTATCTAGTGTCCTATCAGAATTTTTGGCAAAACAAAAGCACATCTGAGATGGCCTCCCAAAGGTGCACAAAAAGTTCCATTTAACCGACCTCGCATCTCTTATAGTTCTCGAGATCCCAATGGTGGCACCTCTAAATGGGACACACTGTATACCTATTAAACTAGGTTAGTAGGTATATTATTATTATTATACCTTTCAGAAATCCCGCCAATCTCGTCAATGAATTGGAAGAATCTCGAACATTTAGAAGAGTAGGAGGAAACTTGTTCGTAGAATGAATTGAAAAATAAAGAATAGATGTACCTAATTAAAATATTTTGTATGTACCAGAAAAATACAACATTTATTATTTATAGCCTAATATGAAATTGGTGAGAGGTATTGTGCTGGCCACAACAGATTTTTTTTACTCTTGTTGCATAAAAAAACTATTAATTTTACTCTTTTTTCGAATTTTAACAATTCGAATTGTTAAAAAATGGACCAATATTATTTTCATTATACTAATATTTTTTTCATTGTTTACGAACAAAGGACTGCTATCTTACCTTAAGATTAGGGAACCATTCTATTATGTTCTCGCAAGGAAAACGATAATAAAAATCATATTCCATTTGTTCTCTGGCTTCTGCATAGAACTTTTTCAACAAACTGAAAAATAAATGATTAAAAATATAGAAAATAATTTGATATTTTGTATTGCGATATTTACCTCAATATTTCATGCTTACTCAAATACGTTAATGTCGCATATTCGTCGAGCATTTCTTCTGTAAATCCGGGATACGCCACTTTATTCCCCATTTTTTAACAACTTTCAATAATAGTTGTTGCAATTATTATAATAGTAAATGTTTGTAGTTTATAGTAAAACAATAAACGCTTATCTTTATTTGTAAAGGTGGGACAATTTATTATCTAAATCTAAAGGAGATAAGGATTGTAATTATTGCAATTTAACTAAAATGTTTTACCTAGCGAATTTATAAATATTTCCTATTTGAAACTTTATCAATAGTTTATTTAATACAATAAAATCATAAAACCCGTTTTGTAATTATAACAGGCGTATGCTTTTTCTTCGGACTACACAAAATATAATAGTAAAAATATGTTGTGGCCAGCACAAGACCTCTCGCCATTTCCATATTAGGATATATAAGTATTGTATTGCACTTCGCTTTCGAACCGTCGTTTTATAACAAAAAAATCAGATGTGGCCAGCACATGACCTCCCGCCAATTCCATGTTTAAAATAGCAGTAAGCTTTACGTAAAGTATCACTTCCGGTTGATCGGTTGTAAATAAAATCCTAATTTGTTGTCCAATAAATAGAAAAGTCTGTAATACGAAATTTTGGATTATGTTTTATTGTTTTACCTAAAAAAACTGTTAGAGCTCCAAATTAAGTACCACATCCTATTTATCATAAATGGTTAAAACCTGATATGTTGTTTCAAATTATATGAGTTTTAAATACCAAATTTGAGAAGTTTTGAATCATATTTTAATAGACTTTAAGGAAAAATCGTCACACACACATTCTTATAAAAATCAGCATCAACTTCTAGGTGCTCTGAAACGCAATCTTTGTAAATTCTTCGTCGTACATGATCCATTTCGTAAATGTGTAGTTGTAAATTAATATTAATTTATAGTGCTGCAAAAATAGAAAAAAATTCTTCCTGTACATCTAATATTTATGTATGATGGAAAATATATTATTTTTACAAACCTTAATTTCTTTAGAATTAAATATTTTACCATTATATTCCCCTTAACACGGTTTCATTATTAATTTTAATACAATTTCTTCCTAACAGTGACTGACAGTGACATTTGTTTAAATATGTCAAAATTGTTATTAAAATTATGTTTTTGTTTGACGCATAGGCAAGACGATATATGAAAATAAATTATATTATAAATTCATATTTAAAGTTATTTAGAGTTATTTACTTAATGTTATTATCGTAGAATTTAAGATTATACAATTATATACAAATTTAATTAGTAAAAGTTACTAAAAAATTATATTCAAGGATTTTTTTACAAGAAAAACTGTTAAAAGCTTGTATAAATGATACTTCCGGTTATCCGATATACACTAAAAACTAATGAGCTCTTCCCACATTAGTATAGAATGAATATACAAAATTTCAAATTTTTCTGATTGATAGTATTTGAGTAATTGTGTCCACAAGATCCACACACACAGACACACACATACACAGTCACACACACACACACAGACACACACACACACACACACACACACACACACATACATACCTACAGACATCATTGTAAAAATGTTAAAATCGGATTCTGGGGACATCAAAACGTGCTTATTCAGCAAAATCTCTATATCCGATTTTTAGCACGATCCCTATACCTCCCTTACCTAGGGTAGCGGGAGGTAAAAATTACAGAACTTTACCCAAATATTGTTTTTTTATTGTATTGAATATATCTTCTGCACACATATAATTCTAATTATCTCTATTTTTCATTGTATGAGGAAGTTCCAATTGATTAACCAGATTGGCGGTATTTCTGATGGATATATGCATTGTACTTATAATTTGAAATATTTAATTAATAAAACAATAAGATTTTTGGCACTGATATGTGTCATTTGCAAACTATGTTATAAACATTGGAATTTGTCATCTGGTTTCCTTAGTGCCTTAGCTTCTGCGATTAGAGATTACTCTATATATTATAGTGTTTTTATCTCTAAATCTTTACAAGATATAATAAAATTTTTAAATGTATAAGATGTAGAATTTTATGTTTTATTTTAGAAACTAGTACTTCCGGTTGTTTAATTGTTACCAAAACCTTTACAGCTCTTCCCAGGAATGTCAGATTGAGACATCCATAGCTAAACAGTTCTTAAGTCTTATAGTTTTTGAGGAATCGTCCCTACAACATCCAGACACACACATCATTTTAAAAATGTTATAATCGGATTCTAGGAACCTTAAATCGTGCTTATTCACTAAAATCTGGATATGCGAATTTTAGTATGAATCCAATACCTCTCAGCGAGAGGTAAAAATCTGTTGTGGTCAGCACAATACCTCTCGCAATTTTTATATTAGGCTATAAAGTTCTAATTGCATCTATTCTTTATTTTTCAATACATTCTATGAACAAGTTTCCTCCTACTCTTCTAAATGTTCGAGATTCTTCCAATTCATTGACGAGATTGGAGGTATTTCTAAAGGGTATATGATGAAATATATGTATAGCAAGTGCGCGTTTAGTTGACACTGATACTGTACATACTTTGACTTATAAATGATTCCCTTTTCTTTCATACCAATTTTAGATGTTGAGGGAGTCTTTTCCTCGTTATAACAATAGCATATTATAATTACTATTACATTTCGATTGGTCCAAGTACGAATTTTAGCTTTTCCGTATTCAAAAACAGTTTCAATTTAGCTATATCTATAATTTTAATTATAGAATAATAAGAAATATTACATATACTTCCTTGAAAAAGCTTTCAGTAATGTCACTGGATTAAACATTTTAATTTTTCAACTGGTTTCCATGGGCTATTTGATTCATTATACAATGGATTATTTTATATATTTATAGTTGTCTGTCTCTAAATCTATAGAAGATATAATAAAAATGTTCAATATACTAGATAGAGAATTTTATATTTTTTAATATTTCTAATAATTTACAAAAAAATATATTTAGAAGACTTTTTCTCATAAACTACTGCTTCCGGTTTTCCATTTGTTACCAAAACCTTTTCAGTTCTTCCCATGAATGTAAGATTGAGGAATTCATAGTTAAACAGGTCCTAAGTCTTATAGTTTTTTAGGAATCGTCCCTCCAACATCCACACATACATACAAAAATACACACATTCACACACACATTTTAAAAATGTTATAATCGGATTGTAGGGACCTTAAAACGTGCTTATCCACTAAAATCTGGATATGTGAATTTTAGCATGATTCCAATGCCTCTCTTAGCGAGAGGTAAAAAATCTGTTGTGGCCAGCACAATACTTCTCGCCATTTCCATTTTATGTTACCTATTATGTTATTATTATATTGCACTTCGGTATCGAACTGTCGTTTTATAACAAAAAAATTATAGAACTTTACGCAAATATTGTTTTTTATTATATTTAACATGTCTTCTGTAAACATATAATTCTAACTATATATATATTTTTCATTGTATAAGGAAGTTCCTAAATGTCAGAGATTCTTCCAATTTATTAACAAGATTGGCGGTATTTCTGATGAATATATGCATTTTACCAACAATTTTAAATATTTAATTAATAAAACAATAAGAAAGATTAACTGTACTTCGAATGTAACTAAAACTGTTGATTTTTGACACTGACATCTGTCATTTTCAAACTATGTTATAAACATTTGAATTTGTCAACTGGTTTCCTTAATGTAGTTTAGCCTCTGCGATGTATTACATCCGATTATTTGATATATTATAGTGTCTTTATCTCTAAATGTATACAAGATATAATAAAAATTTAAGTGTATTACATGGAAAATTTTATATTCTTCAATATTTGTAATAACAAAAATTTCCAAAAAATAATATTTATATGATTGTTTTTAAGGAACTACTACTTCCGGTTGTCCAATTGTTACAAAAACCTTTTCAGCTCTTCCCATTAATGTCAGATTAAGAAATACGTAGTTGAATTGGTCTTTAGTGTTATAGAATTTGAGAAACTGTCGCTCCAACATCCACACACATTGGAAAAATATTAAAATTGAATTCTAGTGACCTTAAAACGTGCTTATTCACTAAAATCTGGATATGCGATTTTTAACATGCATCCAATACCTCTCTTAGCGAGAGGTAAAAATTCTGGATTAGAAAAAATTATGGACTTGGCAATCCGTGTTTGAATTAAATAAAAAGAACTTTTTAAAATTTTATAACAAGTTTTATTTAAAACGGTCTATCTTACGAATAATTAGTAGTAACAATAGAAAAATAGTTAATATACAAAGTTGCTTTAACTAGTTGAGCGATTATTATATTTTCATAAAAAATATATAGGATTATTCAAAATGAAAAAATTCCCGTCATTTTGAATCACCCTGTATATACACTGCACAATATTATTTAAACTCGATAATATACATATTATTAAAAATATATTTCATGAAAGTTTTAAATTTTTGTTTCGAAATAGAAAAAGTTTTGTATATTGATATTTTTTTTTTGAATTTCAATAATTTTAAAAGGCACAATTTCAATATTTATATAATTTTTGTACTTTTTATTATTATATTTGAAGATATGTGAGATTTTTCAAAATAGTTTTGTTTAACTAGGAACTAAAATGCCAGATTTACAGCAGAGGCAATGAATGCTGCCGAAGCTGCAAATCTGTGTTTAGTGCCGTGTTGGAGACATTATTTTTTGCTGATTTTAAAATATAGCTATCAAATCATGTTGCCATAGTCAGAAAAATTCACTGCTTGTATTAACATTGGATGCCAACGGGCTATTATTTATAGTTCCAAAAATTATTTCACACAAAAATTGCATTTATGTATAAAGAAATAGTAAGATTATTTTATTATACAGAGCACTTAGAGCAGGTAGAAGTACCAGGCGATGCATGTCTTCATTCCAAAAGAGCGGCGTAAATAATGGCCCGTTTTGTATTCAATATTTATTATTTCTTGTTATTCACACAAATTTCTTTTCTATATGTTTTATCAGTTTTTTTATAAATTCTAAGCGCGAGGATTTTTCCGGGCTCTTTTATTGGCCGACACTGTAATTAGGCGTTCCTATCAACAAACCATTATGTAAGTAAAGCAGACGATGTAACTTTAGCCGCACAATATTGACAAATGGTTTAAGACCTCTGGTAACAGCAGCTGCTGAGAGAGAAAGCACGATATAATGCCGTTGTTCTTTACTAATGGGTTCATTTACGACGTAAGGCAGAAAACGCTGGATTTAAAAAAAAAAGAAAAATAGGACATTTCTGAATTTCAAAATAGTATAACATGTAAAAAAATAAAAAAATCGTGGAATCCCCTATCGACAAAAAATAATATTCTATACTTTCTATATTTAACTTTTATGGATTTGTTGTAATTTTCGAAAAATTTCACATATTTAGGATCAAACTTACAATCTATGGTTAAAATTTTAAATACCAATTAAATAAACAATATTTTAAATTGGATTTTTGACAATAATAATAAATTTGTCATTTTACAGTTCATTTTATTTCAGTTAAAATTTTAACCAAAGATTATAAGATTGGCTTTAAATTATTTAAAAGATATTATGTCACAATTTAGTATTATACAGTGTGTCCCATTTAGAAGTGTCATCATTGGGATCTTGAGAACTATAAGAGATACAATGACGGTTAAATAGAACTATTTATGCGCCTTTGGGAGGCCATTTCAGATGTGCTTTTGTTTTTCCAAAAATTCTCATAGGGCACTAGATAATGACGAAAAACTGAATATTGTTGATTTTTTCTTTTTCAAATAACTTCTAAACTATTAGTAATTGAGAAAAACGTTTCAAATATAAAAGATAGAAATTTTTATTAGCTAACCAGTGGCGTACGAAACAAATTTTTAGATCCGTAAAATTTTGAGATATAACAAACTTATATTTTTTAAATGGAACCCATATCTTATTTTAGTCTCAAAAAATAATTATTTTTTTCTCTTTTCAATGTTGTAAGGGTTATTATATTTTATATTTGTTTTGCCTTCAAAATTATTATTTTTTCCTTATTTTGTATTAAATTTACAATTATTTTGAAAATATTGGTAGATTTCTATTTAGAAATACTCCTTGTATTTAAATAATTTATTTCGTTAGAAAATTTACTCAAAACTCGTATAAAATAAATTTTTATAATATTTTGTATCAGGTCGCCCTTGGCACATTATAGTGTAATTTGTAATTATGAGTCCCAAATGAAAATATTAAGTAATAAAGGCATAAAACAAATTATTTCGATCAAATACAATATAATTTATAAAAATAATAATGTTTTTTTGGGAAATAATAAGAAAGTTCAGGAAAATAATGAAAAAAATAAATTTTAGGAGCAAAACAAATATAAAATATAATAACCTTTACATCATTGAAAAGAGAAAAAAAAAATAATTCTTTTTTTGAGGCTAAAATAAGATATAAGTTCCATTTAAAAAAATATAAGTTTATGTTATATCTCGAAAATTTACGGATATAAAAATTTATTCTGTACGCCACTGGTTAGTTAATAAAAATATCTATCTTTTATATTTGAAACTTTTTCCTCAATTACTGATAGTTTAGAAGTTATTTGAAAAAGAAAAAATCAACAATATTCAGTTTTTCGTCATTATCTAGTGCCCTATGAGAATTTTTGGAAAAATAAAAGCACATCTGAGATGACCTCCCAAAGGTGCACAAAAAGTTCCATTTAACCGACATCGTATCTCTTATAGTTCTCGAGATCCCAATGGTGGCACCTCTAAATGGGACACACTGTATATTTAATTTTTATGAATTTGTCGTATTTTTCGAAAAATCTCACATATTTAGGATCAAAATTTTAAATACCAATTAAATAAACAATATTTTAAATTGCATTTTTGATAGTAATAATAAATTTATCGTTTTACATTTCATTTTATTTCAGTTAAAATTTTAACCAAAGATTGTAAGACTGGCTTTAAATTATTTAGTCACAATTTTGTATTATATTTGTTCAACTATTACCGAATTATTTACTTGAAAATTATTTAAAAAACAGTAAACATAAAAACACAATCATTCACTAATCGTCACCTATTCGGCTCATCAAAAAAAATCTGTCTTTTCACTGTCGTAAACCTCTCATTTTGTCTCTCACTCCCAGTGCCCCTCTCCCCACCGCCCCCACACGTTGTCTCCCTTCTCTCTTCACTTCTCTCCCCAGTCATCGCCTCCGCGGCCTGTATAACCTGCTGGGCGCTCTGCCCCCGCGTGACGGCATGGCAGTGCTTGCGGGCCAAGCGGAGCAGGCGCTCGCTGGTGCTCCCCGCCTGACGGGGGACCGCCGTGCCGCTCGTTAAGTCCGGGACGAAGTGTTTGACGATTTTGCAGAGAGAGGAGGCGAAGGGGCGGAATTGCGCGTGGGAGGAGGAGATGCCGTGGGAGCGTAACGCGCCGGAGACTGCCCAGAGGAGTTTCTGAAAGAGAAAATTATGTAAATGCGGAGGGGGTGTACAGGGTGTCTGTCTATAAATGAAGCACCAGATATAATACCGGATGTCCTACTTTTCTCCCGAACATAAGAAATTCAATGTTAAAATTTTGATTTGACGATATCTCTGCATCAACTAAGTACAAGTTTGTTATTTAATTGTTTCTTGTGTACGAATTAGAACCAAAAGAAATTACAGAATTTAAGGCAATTATCAGAGTAACATAAAAAAAAAAAAACAATAATTTGTTTCTTGTTTCTAATAGATTTGATATTTCGTATGATTTTATTCTTATTAGAATTTGTGTTTATTTTTCACCTCCCGCTACCCTTTGGTAAGGGAGGTATAGGGATCGTACTAAAAATCACATATCAAGATTTTAGTAAATGACCACGTTTTAAAGTCCCTAGAATCCAATTTTAACATTTTCACTATTATGTCTGTATGTGTGTGTGTGTGTGTGTGTGTGTGTGTGTGTGTGTGTGTGTGTATGTGTACAAATTTTGTTTGCACTCTAACTCAAATACTATCATTCAGAAAATTCTGAAACCTTGTGTTTCTGCTCTATTCTAATAGGAATAGATGTCATTAGATTTTGGTGTAAATCGAATAACCGGAAATGGCACTTTACTTGAAGCTCATAATGGTTTTCCTTTAAAAAATACCATTAAATGCCATTTTTTCGCATTTAATGTCATTGTAAAATTATAGATTATTGAATTTTGTACAGGTATATATTAATACTTTTCCTATATATTTTACAGATAAATTTTAAAATCATTTTTCTTTTTTTAATCCCGAAGCCTAAGATAAACACAATTCCTTTTTTCCACAGTTTATTTTTCAAATGAATGTAACTGACAGATAAACGTCATTGTCAAAAAACTAATCACTTCAAATTAATAATAGTGACATATTAAATAATAAAGAAAATCGTAAATAAAGCAATAGATATATGCAATGGAACATAATATAGTTTGAAGCATTACTAAATACGTAGGTATGTATTTAAATTAATAAAAATTAAATAGCGGGAGGTTTTGTGTTGGCCACATCAGATTTTTTTTAGGGTATCTCGGAAAATATTGCTGATAGAGCAAAATTGTTTGCACATTCCAGGGTCAACTTTTTGAGAAAAGTTTAATAGTCACCACAGGAATTTTCGATCTTTTTTTGTTTTTGAGCTATAGGCAAAAACTTGTTTTTTGCTCATTTCGAAAATATTTCATAACTTATTTATTATGGTAGTTAGAGAAAAATTATTTTAACAAATTTTGTACTGTTTTTTAGGTAAAATAAAATAGCGCAATTAGATTTTTTGAAAACTTTATAATACTCAAGATATAACACAAACTTATGATTTTTTAAATGGCAACCCATGTTGAAAATAGTCTCATCTTTGTGCTTATTATAAAAGCTTTTCAACGATATATAACAAGTCTATATTCTTTTGTTTTACACATGAATAAAAGATGATTTATTCATTTTTTGGGGTAAAAAAATCTGTTGTGGCCAGCACAAGATCTCTCGCCATTTCCATATTAGGCTATATATAAGTATTGTATTGCACTTCGCTATCGAACAGGCGTTTTATAACAAAATATTACAGAACTTTACTCAAATATTGTTTTATATTGTATTTAGCATGTCTTCTGCACACATATAATTCTAATTATATCTATTTTTCATTGAATGAGGAAGTTTTTAAATGTCAGAGATTGTTCCAATTCATTAACCAGATTGGCGGTATTTCTGATGGATATTTGCATTTTACCACAATTTTACCTATAATTTCAAATATTTAATTAATAAAACAATAAGAAAGATTAAATATACTTCCTAGAAAAAGCTATCAGAATGTCACTAAAACTGTTGATTTTTGACAATGACATGTGTCATTTACAAACTATGTTATAAACATTGGAATTTGTCAACTGGTTTCCTTAGTGCCTTAGTCTCTGCGATTAGTGTACTCTATAAATTATAGTGTCTTTATCTCTAAATCTATACTAGATATAATATGAATTTTAAGTGTATAAGATGGAGAATTTTATGTTCTTCAATATTTAATAAAAAAAAACTCCCAAAAAATTACATTTAGAAGAATTTTTCTAAGAAACTACTACTTCCGGTTGTTCAATTGTTACCAAAATCTAATCAGCTCTTCCCAGGAATGTCAGATTGAGGAAACTGCAGTTAAATATTTTTTAAGTCTTATAGTTTTTGAGGAATCGTCCCTCCAACATCCATACATACACACACACATCCACACACACACACACACACACACACACACACAGACATCATTTTAAAAATGTTATAATCGGATTCTAGGGACCTTAAATCGTGCTTATTCAATAAATCTGGATATGCGAATTTTAGCATGAATCCAATACCTCACTTAGCGAGAGGTAAAAATTGAAAATTATTGAGAAACAAATGAAAAAAAAATATTAGAGTTCATAATTTGTTTATTTCTAATATTATTTGCTTCAGTTTTACATTTATTTTTAATTTATTTACTTTACAAGCATATTAAACCATTTTTCGAATTATGTCAAAGCCAACTATGACGTCGATAAATAATAATTTAACTAATCCAAAAATAATTGGTTTAGAATGATTTTGAGAACATAATTAATAGATATGGAATCAAAATAAACAAATAATGAACTCTAATAGTTCTTTTCATTTGATTCTTAATAATTTTCAATTTTTCATTCCAAAAAATTAATAATTCATCTTTTATTCATGTGTAAAACAAAAGAATGTAGACTTGTTATATATCATTGAAAAGCTTATAAAATAAGCAAAAAGATGAGACTATTTTCAACATAGGTTGCCATTTAAAAAATCATAAGTTTGTGTTATATCTCAAGAATTATGAAGTTTTCAAAAAAATCTAATTACATCACGTTATTCTAAGTAAAAAACGATATAAAATTTGTTAGAACAATTTTTCGCTAACTACCATAATAAATAAGTTATGAGATATTTTCGAAATGAGCGAAAAACAAGTTTTTGCTTGCAGCTCAGAAACAAAAGAAGATTGAAAATTCCTGTGGTGACTATTAAACTTTTCTCAAAAAGTTGGCCCTGGAATGTGCAAACAATTTTGCTCTATCAGTAATATTTCCCGAGATACCCTAAAAAAACATCGAAAATGAGACACCTGTACTCTCTATATAACGGATTCCAAGTAGACACCCGGTATATATAAATAATAGATGTAGCTAATTAGAATTTATTGTGTATACCATAAATGTTAGATACAAAATGTACAGGATGTAAATCGAAAAACGAGACATTATTCTAGCTCTTCAAATAAACGTAAAAATTAATGATAAACTTTCAGTTTTTATGAGTTTTTAGTCTAGGCAGCCATGGATTTATGACAAAAAATAAACAAATGTATTGTGTCAATCAGGGAATACCTGGTGTCAATTAAAACTAAAACATTTTACCTTTTCGTTTCTTGTATTAATTTACTATTCTAATCCAAATTTAGTTTTAATTAAAATGTAAAAATAATGCATTTATTTTTTTTTGTCATAAATCCATGGCTGCCTGACTAAAAACTCATAAAAACTTTATAAAGTTTATAATTAATTTTTACGTTTATTTGAAGAGCTAGAATAATCGTTTTACATGATTTAGATGCAGGATATAAATCTCTATAACATTTATTTGAAGCATTTTTGCATAAAATAGGTAACGTTTGCGCAAAGAAAAACTGAATTGCCATGTTAAACGCCTATGTCTCGTTTTTCGATTTACACCCTGTACTTATTTAGCCTAATATGGAAATGACGAGAGGTCTTGTGCTGTCCCCAACAGATCTTTTTTAAACCCTATATATTTTTGAAAATGTAGCACCCCTTACCTGTCTGTGCAAATCACTAAGCTCCCCTTTCTTCACACTTCCCTCACTCCCCCTCCTCGCCAACCCCAACCCCAACCCGTCTTTCTTCCCCCCCTCCTCCTGCAACGACAAGCTCCTCGCCATCTTGTTCTTCCTACACCCATCATCCTCTGCTTGTCTCTTCCTCTTCCCGCTCACTGATGAAGCAACCCCCGTGCTTTTCTCTGGGGGACTCGGAAAGAGGGCCCTCTTCTTGAATGAAATAGCGGGGGGTTTGTCAGGGGATTGGAAGAGGGCGCGTTTGGTGCTGGATACGCGGGTGGTGGGGGCGAGGGAAGGTTTTTTGGGGGTGCGCTTGGAGGGGGTTTTGCGGGGGGAGCGCTTCCAGGGGCTCTTGCGGGGGGATTTGCGCCGGTTGGACGATTTCCTAAAACGAGAATGAGGTATAAATACAGGGTGTCTCAATAAGCTCGCTCACTATTGGTAACTTTTTTATTTGAAGAGGTACGAGGTTGGTTAAATGAGCAAAATTGTGCCATTTTATATTAGAAAATTGGTCATGTAGACAAAATAAAATTTGTGTCAGCGATTCTCAAAATTTGGGACAGAATATATATTTTTTAAATGGGACTATATATATTTTTATTCTTGATATCAAAAATGAATTTAGGAAGTCAAAAATTCGAATTTTGAACATGTTATTTATGGAAATGTGATATCCAGAATTAAATTTTTGATATCCACAATTCAATTTTTAATATCTTTAATTCAATTTTTGATATCCTTAATTTAATTCTTGATATCCTTAATTCAATTCTTGATATCTAAAAAAGAATTTTTGATATCTATAAATATTTGAATTTAATTCGTCTTTAAAACAATTTTGGATATCAAAAAATATTATAAGAACATCCAAAAATAAATTAAAGATGTCTTTATTTCATTTAATGGCGTCTTTATATAATTTAACATATCTTTAAATATAGAATAAATATTAAAACGGCGTTCCATAACAGTGCCTCAATTATCCACAGTGCGACATACGATGTAAGCCGCCATGTTTATGCTAAATTAACATAGGTAGTATACGAAATTTACACACTACATTTACTTGTTTAATGTTTTAAAAGTTTAAATTTATTATATTTAAGCATTTAAAATATTTTGTCAAAAGAAAAAATATGGGTAACAAGTTTTTACCTATTCTTCAAAAATATTAAATAAAAAAAGATATGCAAGTAGCCCATTGTAACTTAAATATTAAATGACCGCTAAATTGACATTAACGCCATTAAAAATATCACTAACCTTGGATCGATCATCAACTGTCTTGAAGCTAACCCATTCCCTAGCACAGATAACCCCCCGGGACCAGTCGCTTGCTGCAGATTAGCCGAAGAAAAAGTGATCCTCCTTCGAGCCAAGTGCGCGAGCCTCCTCCCTGGAGACTTTGGTGGGCCCCGCAGTCGTCTCGCAGCCGCTGCGCTACTGCCAGTGGCCCCAGTACCGCAACAAGTCACAGTACTAGCTGTCTCGCAACCAACGTAACGTGACAAATAGCGCATACAGGAGGATTCGAGATCTTCGGATACACAGCTACGGTTGAAACTGGAAATGTAAAAAGAAATATTAAATAGCTATTTGTGTATTAACAGCCCGATTCACAAAAAAGTTTAAGTTAATCCTCATTTTTGGATTAGTGAATGGGGGATTACACCATTTTTTTACCTCTCGCTAAGAGAGGTATTGGATTCATGCTAAAATTCGCATACCCAGATTTTATTGAATAAGCACAATTTCAGGTCCCTAGAATCCGATTATAACATTTTTAAAATAAAAAATATTTAACTGCAGTTTCTTCAATCTGATATTCCTGGGAAGAGCTGAAAAGGTTTTGGTAACAATTGAACAACCGGAAGTAGTAGTTTCTTAAAAAAGTTTTTCTAAATATAATTTTTTGGGAGTTTTTTTTATTAAATATTGAAGAACATAAAATTCTCCATCTAATACACTTAAAATTTTTATTATATCTTGTATAAATTTAGAGATAAAGACACTATAATTTATAGAGTAAACTAATCGCAAAGGCCAAGGCACTAAGGAAACCAGTTGACAAATTCCAATGTTTATAACATGACACATGTCATTGTCAAATATCAACAGTTTTAGTGACATTCTGATAGCTTTTTCTGGGAAGTATATTTAACTTTTCTTATTGTTTTATTAATTAAATATTTGAAATTATAGGTAAAATTGTGGTAAAATACATATATCCATCAGAAATACCGCCAATCTGGTTAATGAATTGGAAGAATCTGTGACATTTAGAAACTTCCTCATACAATGAAAAATAGATATAATTAGAATTATATGTGTGCAGAAGACATGTTAAATACAATAAAAAAACAATATTTGAGTAAAGTTCTGTAATTTTTTGTTATAAAACGACGGTTCGAAAGTGAAGTGCAATACAATACTTATATAGCCTAATATGGAAATGGCGAGAGGTCTTGTGCTGGCCACAACAGATTTTTTTTATAATTTCATCTGAAAATATTAGGAAAACTAAGACTATTGATGAAAATCCGGTGAAAAAGTTCCTATAAATAAGCGAGTTATGGTCTCCCGAATTTTGAAAAGATTGACGTGACATCACATTTATGTGTTTTTATATCAAACTGTTTTCATCATGGACCTAAATGTTCTTGAAATATATGCTATTTTAAGTTATATTTACATAAAAATAAATGAATATTATAACACTATAAGTCTACATACTTTATAATTACAGGTGTATTTAAATTATTAAGTTTAAAGCAAGAAATTTATGTTAAAATAAAAACTGTTTGGAAACTGCAGTACAGGAATGTTAGCCCTTCCTTTCGAATTTGAATTTCTTAACTTCCATTGGTAGTAACCCCCACCTCCTAACACGCTATTTGTAATGCATGTATAGGTGGTCTCTCGGTCGCCAATCAAAATATTTTCATATTAGTGTCGAAGCGCTATAACAAAAAACCCTTTATTTCCGAAATATCTCAATTATATCATTTCATTTTTTTTATTAATATTCGTTATTCAGCATATACATTCGTATTTTTTTGCTATTTTCCTTTAATTCGATTGAGCCGTAATCCCCCATTCTATTCTATTCCGGTATTTAAAATTTAATTTTCATGATATTATCAATAAAGGTAGATACTAGGAATAGATTAGATTATATTTTAAGATATAAACTGTCAAAATTAGAGTAGAATTCGCTAATCCAAAAATGAGGATTAGCTTAAACTTTTTTGTGAATAGGGCTGTTCGAGCACAAAATGGGATATTGTCCTACGTCGCGCGGAATTGTCTCGAAATTGACAATGTCCATTTGCGCTTGAAACACAAACACGATTATTTCTACAAACGCCACAATGGGGTCATCCACCATAACAAAAAATAATAAAATGTATAGGATGTCTCGTTTTTGATTTTACTATTTTTAAGATTATGTGTGAGTGTGTGTGTGTGTGTGTGTGTGTGACAAATTTTTCTCAGATGATAACTCCAATCCTACAATTCTAAAAATTATAATTCTTTCGTATTCTTCTTCTTTACATCCATATGAAGAGCTGTTTAAATTTTGGTTATAACTGATCCACCGGAAGTACCCTTATTTGAAGTTTTTAACAGTTTTTTTTTTTAAAAAAACGCAGTTAAATATTATTTTGACTTTTTATGTTTTATAAATATTAAAGAAAATGCTCTTCTCTATACGGTTTAAATATATATTTTCCTTCATATTCAATAGATATAGAGTCAAAGCATTATAAAGAGATTAATTTTCAAAAATCAGTTACGTTCGCTAGTTATCATGGAAACATCTGGTATATGCAAAAAATTGTAATTGACAGATGTCAGTGCCAAGTGCAAAATCAAATATGGCAAGTATAAGATCAGAATGTCGGGAGTACGAGGAAGGAGAAAGAGAAGATGGAAGGACTGTATCGCAGAAGACTTCAGAGAGGAAGAACTGTGTGAAAAAGATGTGTTGGACAGGAATGAGTAAAAGAAAATAGTAAGAATAAAATTGGAGAAAGCTGAAGAAAAAAGAAGGAATAATCAAGTGCAATTTACATGGTGTATGTTCATGTTATAATTTTATTGGATTTATAAAATCTTTCCAAAGGAACTATTGGTATGGTATTTGTAAAAAATAGTATGTGTACGTTTTATAATTTTATTGGATATATTGAATCTTTTCTAAGGAACTTTTTTATAGTCTTTATCCATTTTTATTTCAATACTTTTATTTCTAAAAATTCACACAGTTGTACAAATACTCTAAAAATACGTACACTTACGAAACATTCCTTTTACAATCAAATAATATTACTACCAAGTTTATATCTCTACCCATTTTTGAATTATTGCCCCAAAAGTCAATATACCCCATATTTAGATAAAAACTTCAAAATTTTCGAAATCTAATTTTTATGTATCTAGATACTTCTCAATGCACTGATTCCAAATTTTGAAACCGCAGGTCGATATCTCGTTTCCTACTCGAGATATTTAGATTTAAAGTTTTGCTCGAAACTGCCCATTTTTGGGTATAAACCTAAAAATGGGCCGAGATATGAATTTGGCGACATCGCCATTCGATTCTACGGGCAAAATTACATATGTGTACCAATTTTCATAATTTTTATCCAACCGGTTTAGTTTTTATGAATAAAAGTTTGAAAACCCTGAAAATGGCCAAAATCTGAAAAAATCGTAAGGGGTACCCCTTAAGATTTTTGCGATTTTTGGCCATTTTCAGTTATTTTGCTTTAGAAATTGTATGCGGTGAAAATTGGTGTACTTATGTAATTTTGCCCGTAGAATCGAATGGTGTTGTCGCCAAATTCATATCTCGGCCCATTTTTGGGTTATTACCCAAAAATGGGCAGTTTTGAGCAAAACTTTGAATCTAAATATCTCGAGAACGAAAAGAGATATCGACCTGCGGTTTCAAAATTTGGAATCAGTGCATTGAGAAGTATCTAGATACATAAAAATTAGATTTTTGAAAGTTTTGAAGTTTTTATCTAAATGTGGGGTATATTGACTTTTGGCGCAATAATTCAAAAATGGGTAGAGATATAAACTTGGTAGTAATATTATTTGATTGTAAAGAGAATGTTACGTAAGTGTACGCATCTTTAGAGTATTTATATATGAGTATACTTAATGTATATTCATGTGATAATTTTATTGGATTTATAGAACTTTCTGTATGGAATTTGTAAAAAATTGTATTATGTTCGTGTTAGAATTTTACTGGATATATATAATCTTTTCTAATGAACTTTTGGTACGGGATTTTTACAAAATACATCAAATTAACGGAAGGTCTTGTGCTGGCCACAACAGATTTTTTTTTATCCTCATGATTTCCTTTAAACTTCAGATTAAGTACTGCATTTCCTCTTGTTTTATGAATATGATAAAACGTATGATAAATGATAAAACTATAAAAATACCACGAGACAAAACAGAAATTAGATTTTGTTTACAAACGATCAACCGGAAGTAGTACTTTATTTAAAGCTCATTGCTATTTTAGACATTGAATTGGCGGAAGGTAATGTGCTGGCCACATTAATTTTTTTAAAAATCTAACATAATTATAAAATTACGTCAATAAAATACGGCCTTAAGAACTTTTAATATAATATTTTTAATGATACCCAATTTAATTAATTAGGGAAATTTGATTGAGAAAATACTACCAGTCATTTTCTTTATCTTTTATAATACGCAAGATAAAATATGAATTATTTAAGAGTAAAACAAGTTAACCTACGCTCAAGAATAAAAGATGATAGAAAATTTCTGTTATAGGTAACTATTAAATTTGACTCAAAAAATGACCTTGAAATTTTGCCCTATCATTAATATTACCTGACCTATCCTAAAAAAAAAAAAAGAAAAATGCATCGAAAATGAGACACATTATTTGAATTTAATTTTTAATAACAATAACAATACTTATCTAGGATAAAACTAGTACGCCACACAAATATTTATTAGTTACAAACAAATTTATTGATTTTAATTTACAAACAATGATAACTGCTCAGCACTTTTCTTATCATTTGCACGTTTAGTTCAAATTGGCGCCAAATTTAGCACCTTTAATATACATTACGTAAAAAATCTTTAAACAAACAACACTTACTGTAATCCATGATACCGGAAATTCATAATTTCCGGAAAATCCACTCCTTTAAAATCTTCTTTTGTGTTAGAAACTAAAAGAGACTTTGACTTTGTTGATGTTGACTCTTTGTTTAGATCATCAGCTGTTAGAAACAGATGATAATTTGATTTGATTTTGTTTAGTAAATCAACAGCCGAAAGCTGTAAAATTGTCACAGAGGGAGGAGGGGGTACACCACTTAATGTTTCTTGCACTCGTTTTAACAAAATTCTGTCGTTTTTTACACAATTTTCATCGATCGATGCACGTTTTTGACTAAAAGACACATTTTCGTATTCCGCGGAATCGATTTCTATCAGAGATTCGCTTTCATCGTCGTCTTCAGAGAATAATTCGGGGGATAAAACATCTTCAGTGTGATCCAAGGTGTCTGTTTTTGTCACAGAGTTATCAGTGCTTTCTAACCTACTATTTGCATTTTGACTAATTTGACTAAGTTCTGTATCACTTTGTGTTGAAGTTAAACATTGTTCTACTGCCTGAGACACAATATTTTCTTTATTTTCACTCACACAAATCGGCTGACTTGGATTTATAGAACTGTAACTACTTAAACTGTCCTGGTCGAAATATTGCAGAACTGTCGGGTTTTTTAAATAATAACTCGAACTGCTGCTATCTTGTAATAAATTAGTTTCGTTTAAATAACTAGCAGAGGTTTCTTCTAAAGAAAATTTTATTAAACTGCTGAATTGTTCGTAATTGTTCGTATTATGCGATAAGAGCGGTGGGCCCTCTAATTTTGGCTCGTCAAAGACTGCATCTTCGCAAAAATATATTCCACTTGTAGATTGTATCGATTCTAAAGGTTTATGCAGGGATAATTCTTCAGAAGTCTCGAAAGAAGGATCAGAATTTGAGTTAGAACTGTATGACTGCAAATCAGTATTATGATGCGTCAAATAACCACTATCATTGTAAAGTATTGAAGATCCAGCAGGATCTGAGTCCGGACTTGAGTTTTGCATCTTAAACTCATATAAATTTAACATATTCACTACACATTGCATTCTTTACGAACTTTTACCTCCAAAATGAAGCTAACACTTCGCGCACTTTCACACGCCACGTCAATAATTATTAGATTTATAACACAAATCACTCAGTCACATTGTTAATTAATGTTTAAGAACTAAATTGTTATATTTTTGTAATAAATAAAGTGATTTTGCAACTAATAAAGTTGAGAGAAATAGCATCTCGTCCCGGTTGTGACCGTTGATTGTCAGCTGTTCGTTCAGATGATGTTCATATGTTTTCATCAGAAGTCCCAAAACGGTGGATGCGTAACGGACTTTTTTTCAAACTTCTTTTGAATTTAAAATGCATTTTATGATGACTTTTCCCTAATATTACGATAATTACCTGGAAAATAAAAAGGTACAGTTAAAATTCTTATATTATATGTATTTTATTAACCTGATATAAAAATAAGGGCAATAATCTAAATACTTTAACCAGTTTTTTGCGAATATATTATTCTTTGTTACCTCTTGCTAAGAGAGGTATTGGATTTATGCTAAAAATCACGTACGCGATATGCAGATTTTAATGAATAAGCACGTTTTAAAGCCCCTACAATCAGAATTTAACATTTTTTCGACGATCGATGATCGGACATTAATGGGAAGACCCGATTGTTGTGTTAACAATTAGACAACCGGAAATAGCAGTTTCGTAAAATTCTTGTAAACACTAATTTTTTAAAAAATAATTCTTTCATATTTTTCTTCTTTACATCCATCAGAAGAGCTGCTTAGATTTTGGTTATAATTGAATAACCGGAAGTACATTTATTTCAAGTTCTTAACAGTTATTATTGAAAATACGCCGTTAAATATCATTTTTTGACATTTTATGTTATCAATATGAAAGAACATTTGATTGTCTATACAGTTTGATTATACAATTTCCTTCATATTCATTAAATATAGAGCTAAAGAATTTTAAAGACTTTCGGCAGAACTGACGAAAGGTCACATCATATTTTTTAGAATTGAGGTTATTTGTTTCATTATTACGCATTATAACAAAAATTTAAATAATACAACTGCAAATATAAAAATTATTACTATAAAATACTTACGGCGTAATATTTTGCTTGTGAAAAGTATTTATTCCAAATTTAATTGCCAAAATATGCAATTAAATTCCTAACATCTACACATGGTCGTAAATTTAACACAACTATAAAAAAAAACTTACAATACGTAATAAAATTGTGGAATTTGTGTTATAAAGTTCATAGTATATCTAGATCTAATTTATATTTACACAAATTGGTCGCATATTACAAATTTGAATTGAATATGCCAGATAAAAATAGATTAAAATAACACGTAATCACGTAAATTATTTTAGTATTCATTCGCATCGCACATTTTAAGTAAACTTTCAAAAAATTAATTAATAGAGTGGAAACAATTATCTACAATTTCATTTATAAATAGTTACATGAAATTATGATAATTTTATCTGCACTGAGACCTTGTGAGGTCATAAAAAGAATTAGGTTTGAAAAAACGCTTAAAACTAAAATAGAACTTGAGTAAAAAATGAGGATCCAGTGGAAAAGTGATATAACTGAAAAAAAAACTGTGAGTTTAAATGTAACGGGCTTCATAAATTTTAATTTTGTCTTAAAACAACAACAACAACAAAAACCACATATTCATTTCATTTAATGCAATAGAATATCTGTAGTAGTTTAGTAGTACAGTATGTTCAGGAAAAAACCTAACGGGGTATTCCGGTGATATGGAATTAATGCAAAATAATAACTTTTTACCTCTCGCTAAGAGAGGTATTGGATTCATGCTAAAATTCGCATATCCAGATTTCAGTGAATATGCACGAATTAAGGTCCCTAGAATCCGATTATAACATTTTTAAAATGATGTCTGGATGTTGTAGACACGATTCCTCAAAAACCATAAGACTTAAAAATTGTTTAACTATGAATTCCTCAATCTGACATTCCTGGGAAGAGCTGAAAAGGTTTTGGTAACAATTGAACAACCGGAAGTAGTAGTTTCTGAGAAAAATTCTTCTAAATATAAGTTTTTGGAAATTTTTGTTATTAAATATGGAAGAACATAAAATTCTCCATCTAATACACTTAAAATTTTTATTATATCTTGTATAGATTTAGAGATAAAGACACTATAAATATATAGAGTAATTTAATCGCAGAGGCCAAGGCACTAAGGAAACCAGTTGACAAATTCCAATGTTTTTAAATGACACACGTCAGTGTCAAATATCAACAGTTTTAGTGACATTCTGACAGCTTTTTCTGGGAAGTATATTTAATCTTTCTTATTGTTTTATTAATTAAATATTTGAAATTATAGGTTAAATTGTGGTAAAATGCGTATATCCATCAGAAATACCTCCAATCTGGTTAATGAATTGGAAGAATCTGTGACATTTAGAAACTTCCTCATACAATGAAAAATAGATATAATTAGAATTATATGTGTGCAGAAGATATGTTAAATACAATAAAAAACAATATTTGGATAAAGTTCTGTATTTTTTTGTTATAAAACGACGGTTCGATAGCAAAGTGCAATACAATACTTATATAGCCTAATATGGAAATGGCGAGAGGTCTTGTACTGGCCACAACAGATTTTTTCTATAGTTTCCATCTTCATATAGTAGAAAAATATAATAAAACATGTTTAATAAAAAGTTTTAATTCATAATTTAATGCTACAAAATAGGAATTTTTACAGCTCTAGAAACGTCCTTGAAATTTGCGACGTCAAGTTGATAATCTGTTGCTCATTTCAAAGTAAATATTTTCGTTTAAAAACACAGATGGAGCCAGTAGTTAACACGCGCGGGTATATTTCTTGTTTGACATTTCGTCCACTTTATAATTATTACTCCTATTTTTACCATAAACAAACACCGAAACACACGCTGCTACTAAAATCATATGTAAAGAAGCAAATGGCTGTCATGAACATGTGGATTTAGGCGCTGAAGTTCGTTGCAGATGTCACCATCGAGTTGACGTCATAAGCGCGCCATGATAAGAAAATTTGAATTGCGATAAAATTTTTAAAAATTCATATCTCATATGATGTATACATTTTCTTACTCAAAGTTAGATATTCAGAGTCCTACTGGTCTGTACTAATGTAAAAAAATATTTTTAAAAAATGTCGGAATATCCCATTCGCAGTAGTCTATGACCACAAAAACGTATGTCTAATTATTTAATTCAAATTGCTATGCCTTGAAGTTAACGCGTACTAATTAAACAAATCATGTTCGTTGCTATAATTTCAACAAAACGTCGAATTTACTGTCAAAGAGTAGCTTCTTAGCTTCTATTTTATGAAATATAATATTAACATTTACTCTCAAGCATCAAATTGAATGTATAATTCATTTTTACTTCCCGCTACCCTAGGTAAGGGAGGTATAGGGATCGTGCTAAAAATCGGATATAGAGATTTTAATGAATAAGCACGTTTTGATGTCCCCAGAATCCGATTTTAACATTTTTACAATGATGTCTGTAGGTATGTATGTGTGTGTGTCTGTGTGTGTGGATCATGTGGACACGTTTACTCAAATACTATCAATCAGAAAAATTTGAAATTTTGTATATCCATTCTATGCTAATGTGGCAAGAGCTCATTAGTTTTGAGTGTATATCGGATAACCGGAAGTATCATTTATACAAGCTTTTAACAGTTTTTCTTGTAAAAAATTCATTGAATATAATTGTTTAGCAAGTTTTACCAATACAAATTGAATATAATGGCACAATCTTCAATTCTACGATAATAGCATTTAGAAAATAACTTGAAATAACTTTATATTATATTATAAAATCATCACTTTGCCTCTGCGTCAAACAAAAACAATACTTTAATAACAAATTTGACATATTTAAACAAATGTCACTGTCACTGAAGCAGTTTTCATTAAAATTAAAAATGAAACCATATTAAGAAGAATTTAGTAGTTTAATTATGATTCTAATGATATTAAGGTTTGTAAAAATTATATATTTTCCATCATACATAAATATTAGATATACAGGATAATTCGATTTAAGTTTGATGTTTGCAGGATTGTATATCAAACAGCTCTCAATAAGAACGTGATTTCAAAGTGTCAAATAATAGTTTGCAACTACACATTTACGAAATGAATAATGTACGGCGAAGAATTTACATATATTGCCTTTTAGAGCATAAGGAAGTTGGTGATGATTTTGACAATAATGTGTGTGTGTGACGATTTTTCCCTTAAAATGTATTAATGATCCAAAACTTCGCAAAGTTGGTATTTAATACTCTTATTAATTACAAACATCATATTAGATTTTGACTATATATGATAAACCGGATGTAGTACTTAATTTGAGGCTCTAACAGATTTTTCAGGAAAAACAAAATATAATTCTAATTTCGTATTACAAACTTTTCTATATATCGGAACAACAAAGTAGATTTTGTTTACAAAAGATCAATCGGAAGTTAAACTTTACTTAAAGCTCATTGCTATTTTAAACATGGAATTGGAGGGAGGTCATGTGTTGGCCACATCAGATTTTTGTTGTTGTAAAGTGTTGCCCACAGATCACAGACACTATTATAGATAGGAAACTGTAATGCTGCAAACCGGTACTATAAGTACAGCGCCCCCTGGTCGTGGGAAGAACAAGTTTCATGTATAGGAGGCGGGAATTTTGAATTGATTCGAATTCAATAACTTAATACTTGGTAATAAATTTGAAGATCTCACAATGAGCGGATGTTGAAATTTATTTATATCAAGTATTAAGCTATTAAATTATATACGTTATATTTTATATTTATAATAAAATGAGTGAAATAGTAAATTAATAATACAAAGTATTTTACTTGTTAGAGATTTAACTTTTTAATAATTTTTCGTATTTCTTCCGTGCTATTTTTTTATTATCGCTAATTACACAATTTTTCAAAATTTTCTTCGCATTTAATATTCGGTGTTGAACATTTGTAAATAATTTTTGGGATTTGGAAATCAATGTAGTAACGTCTGTAAAATATATTAACAATTAATACCGAGCTTACAAAATACTAATTATGCATCTAAGAACTAATATAGTACACATATAATACACATCTGTCGTAATGCAGTCTGGAATACAGAAATTAATGCGCGATATGATGTCTCTTTCACAAAAGTTTTTTCACACACAATATCTGATGATAAACTGTTTACTGTTTATATCACAAATAATCACAAACAACCACAAATAAATGTATATATATCATAAATAAACAAAGCCACAACTAAATTAAAAAATATGTCAACATGATGTCAACCAATTCATTAACAATCGAGCTGTTAGTAAGCTGTCATTGTCAAATTTGAAATAAAATTTTATATACTAACGCCATCTAAACGGGGGAAGAAAAGTTATAATGTTGGTCCGCTTTGTCTAATAAGAGATTCCACCGCATGGTGTTGCCATACAAACCAATGGATATCACTAGTGTGCCATTCGGAGTTGTATTTATGTGAAGATGACCTAAATCCTAAATATTAAATACCAAAATGCGATATTGGACACAAAAAAAACTCTGAATTGTTTAGTGAAATACAACCATTTATTGTATAATGTATAACAATCTATGATATCTAGTCCATAAAACATAAACACTATTTCCAGTTAATCACAAATTCGTCACAGTTGACAAAGTGGATAAAAATAAAATTCTCCAAACATTCTGATGTACCTACGCTATACATATCAGTATCTAAAATACATACATAAAACATTTATATTATGTCACAGTCCCGAGTTAAAATACACGAGTTAATTCTTATTCATTTACTATAATAAACACATTCGTTGGAGGGAGGGTTGCTTTTTAATTATTTATATTCAAAAGGGGTACATGGCATCCTCTTCAATGCAACGAAACACGTGGTTCTCTAATGTCCGGTACGAAGAAAACTTTGCCACGCATTTTGGACACGTGAATAATTCCTCTACCTATACACATAAAATTAAAATATTAATTATGTATATACAGTGTGTCCCATTTAAAAGTGCCACCATTGGGATCTCAAGGACTATAAGAGATACGATGTCGGTTAAGTGGAACTTTTTGTGCGCCTTTGGGAGGCCATCTCAGATGTGTTTTTGTTTTTCCAAAAATTCTCATAGGGCACTAGATAAAGACGAAAAACTGAATATTGTTGATTTTTACCTCTCGCTATCCTTGGTAAGGGAGGTATAGGGATCGTGTTAAAAATCACATATCGAAATTTTAGTAAATGACCACGTTTTAAGGTCCCTAGAATCCAATTTTAACATTTTCACGATGATGTCTGTGTATGTATGTGTGTGTGCATGTGTAGGGATTTTGTCTTCGCTCTAACTCAAATACTATCATTCAGAAAATTCTGAAACCTTGTATTTCTATCCTATTCTAATATGAAAAGAAACCAATAGATTTTGGTGTAAATCGGATAACCGGAAATGGTACTTTACCTGAAGCTCTTAATGGTTTTTCTTCAAAAAATATCATTAAATGCCATTTTTTCGCATTTTATGTCTTATGAAAATTAATGATTACTGAATTTTCTACAGGAATACATTATTTTTTTTATTAGTCCCGAAGCCTAAGATAAACACAATTCCTTTGTTACACAGTTCATATTTCAAATGAATGTAACTGACAGTAAATGTCACTGTCAAAAAACTAATCACTTCAAATTAATAATAGTGACGTTTTAAAAAGAAAATAAATCAATAGTTTTATGCAGTGGAACAGTTTGCAGCGTTAGTAAATACGTAAGTATGTATTTAAATTAATAAAAATGGATAGGAATGTGTGGCGAAGGATGATTGTTGCGTAACTATTATTGTGGTCCGGATGGGGTTATTCGCTACCGAAAAACGGTCACTTTAATTATGTTCTTATGTATGAATGCTATGATGATTGTGGACAAGGCGAAAGAAGAATGTTGTTAAAGAGTGAAGTGAGTCAGCTGAGCTCTTACTTTTATCCCTTTTCTTATTGTTACTATTGTTTCCGGGTTTTTGCTAACCCACTAAGTGGGAAACGCGTGATTTTACGTATGTATGTAAAAATTAAATAGCGGGAAGTTTTGTATTGGCCACATCAGATTTTTTCTTCCTCAAATAACTTCTAAACTATTAGTAATTGAGAAAAACGTTTCAAATATAAAAGATATATATTTTTATTAACTAACCAGTGGCGTACAAAATAAATTTTTATATCCGTAAATATTCGAGATATAACACAAACTTATATTTTTTTAAATGGAACCCATATCTGATTTTAGCCTCTAAAAAATCATTATTTTTTTCTCTTTTCAACGATGTAAGGGTTATTATGTTTTATATTTGTTTTGCCTTCAAAATTATTATTTTTTCCTTATTTTGTATTAAATTTACAATTATTTTTAAAATATTGGCAGATTTCTATTTACAAATACTCCTTGTATTTAAATAATTTGTTTCGTTAGAAAAATTTGCTCAAAACTCGCATCAAATTAATTTTTATAATATTTTGTATCTGGTCGCCCTTGGCACATTATAGTGTAATTTGTAATTATGAGTCTAGAATGAAAATATTAAGTAATAAAGGCATAAAACAAATTATTTCGATCAAATACAATATAATTAATAAAAATAATAATGTTTTTTTGGGAAATAATAAGAAAATTCAGGAAAATAAAGAGAAAAATTAAATTATAGGAGCAAAATAAATATAAAACATAATAACCCCTACATCATTGCAAAGAGAAATAAATAATTATTTTTTTTAGACTAAAATCAGATATGGGTTCCATTTAAAAAAATATAAGTTTGTGTTATATCTCAAAAATTTACGAATATAAAAATTTATTTCGTACGCCACTGGTTAGTTTATAAAAATATCTATCTTTTATATTTGAATCGTTTTTCTCAATTACTAATAGTTTAGAAGTTATTTGAAAAAGAAACAAATCAACAATATTCAGTTTTTCGTCATTATCTAGTGCCCTATGAGAATTTTTAGAAAAACAAAAGAGATGGCCTCCCAAAGGCGCACAAAAAGTTCCATTTAAGCGACATCCTATCTCTTATTGTTCTCGAGTTCCCAATGGTGGCACTTCTAAATGGGACACACTGTATATACTTTCATATTTATCTTAAACTTAATAAAGCTTCGGAAACAGTAACTAAAGTGGGGTAGTTACAATGATGGTTCAATTCGTTTCAGTTTTGTTTATTTAATTGGCAGTTAAAATTTTAACCAGAGATTTTAACCATAAATTATTAATTTATTAGAATGAAAAAGTTAATATTATGAAATACAGGGTGTCTTAATAAGCTTGCTCACTACTGGTAACTTTTTTATTTGAAGAGATACGAGGTTGGTTAAATGAGCAAAATTATGCCATTTTATATTAGAAAATTGGTCATGTAGACAAAATAAAATTTGTGTCAGCGGTTCTCAAATTTTGAGACAATATATATATTTTTTAAATGGAACCATATATTTTTTATTATCTTATTGGAAAGAGTATTTTTTTCTCTTTTCAATACGGTAATGTTGTTTATGTACTATTTTTTCAAATAAACGAGTTATTTACGGTTAAAAATTTAAATTTTGTAAACTATTTTATTAGTTTTTTTAGTCAAGTAAGCCATGGAAACAATTGATTCTTTGTTTGTTTGACGTTTAATAATTTCTCCCGTAAAGTTCTCTGTGTTTAATAACTTTACAAATGAAGAAAAGTTAGACATGATCTTGCTATATGGAAAGTTATATCTAGACACCAGTTACGTGGAACGGTCGGCTCTCTTTCCAAAAGAGTTTAAATGTGCGAAAGAAATAATGGCTTTCAATTTGAATATTTTCTTTGTTTTGTTATTACTGTAAAATAAATTAATAAAATAATAATTTTATAAAAGACATTTGTTTCCATAGTTTACTTGACCTAAACTAATAAAAGATAATTTTTATCTTTAAACGTAAATAACTCGGTTATTTGAAAAAATTGTACATAAATAACATTACCTTATTGGAAAGAAAAAAAATACTCTTTCTAATAAGATAATAAAAAATATATGGCTCCATTTAAAAAATATATATTCTGTCCCAAATTTTGGGAACCGCTGACACAATTTTTATTTTGTCTACATGACCAATTTTCTAATATAAAATGGCACAATTTTTCTCATTTAACTAACCTCGTACCTCTTTAAATAAAAAAAGTTACCAATAGTGAGCAAGCTTATTGAGACATCCTGTATATGAAAAAATCACTTACTGCATCAGCAGTGGGATCTATGAATTTTTTTTACAACATTCGCGGTAACAGAATGTTATACATAGAAATTAACTGTTGAAAAACAATCCTTAAAGTAATTCATTTCTAAAATTAGCACCTTTTCACTTTTCTATTTTTGTTGTAGTGATGCATCGTGCATTGTGATATTATTAATCATGCGGATTGCAACAAAAATAGACAATAGCAAATGACAATAGTAAAAATAGCAGCAACCTATAGCAACTGATAATAATCTGTGATGTGTCTGTGATATATTTAATAATAAAGTAATACAAATAAAAGAAAGCACCTCTGGCATTGTTTTGTGATGTGTTTGTTGCGTTGTTAGGAATTTTGAATGCAGGATTCGACGTGCTGTTCGACATGTTGGAGCGACCGGAAGCGACCATTGCACACCGGACATATGTACAGGGACAGCGGGGGCGTTCGGCTTTGCTGTACAAAATCATTACACATTTACAGAAGAAAACAAAGCCATTCCTTTACCAAATATAAAATTGTTTCATTTTTGAAAGCAGTGAAAATGAGCAAGAATTAAAAAATTGAACATTGTTATAAGATAATAGATTTGTTCGCACACTAATTGCCAATTTTTCAGTACGCATAGTTTGAAACTATTTATAAAGTTATTAACAAATATTTATGTTTCGTTTTAATTAATAAATGAATATTTTATTCATTAGTCGACGAATAAAATTTACTAACTATTTGTGAATTCAAAATAGTTTGCCAATATTTTTTCCAATTTTTATAAACAGCACGAACTAAATTTATATATTGTTTCTGCCAAAGAAACTACTTCTCCCAAATGTGCAAGAGTATAGGAATGAAAAGTGTTAAAAATATAAAAATTTAATAGCAAAAATGTAAATAAAGATGCTGTGCATGAAAGAAAAATTATGACTTAACATGCAAACTACTTTGAAACCCTATGGCTATCACTACTAGATTTTGTTCTACAATGTAATGGATAATTTTTAACAATATACAATAAAAGATGATATTTGAATTATTCAAAAAATTACGGGGAATATGTTTTACTTTTATTTAAACAGAAGATATTTCAACATTATATTAATATAGTAATTTTAAAATGAATTTTTAACTAAAGATTTATAATAACGATTTTTTTTTAGATATTTTTTCTATAGACCACATTAATGAGGTTAAGATTTTCGTTTGGCGCGAAACCCTAAATCAAATCAGAATGTATGTAGTTCTTATGGAAGCGCATTTTCAATTCATATTATTGAAGCTATTCTGTGTTTCTTAAGTACAATTTTGAGTTTCTTACTAACTGTTAACAATACTCTTTGCTTTCTGTATAGTAAAAGTATAAACAAAATAATAAGTTAAGCATAATTTTAGTTTAAAGAAAGTAGGATTGCAAATAGTAACATATGTCGTAACTTGGTGCTGAATTTGTAGGTTAGTGTTAGATTTAACGCTGTTTGCCTTTAAAGTTATAAGGTGGTTATAAGTTTTTCATTTTTGTTATTTGCGATGTCTGAAGGAGTTATTAAGTTGTCCGCAATAAATAATTTCTTTGCTGACGATTTAAATTGTCAGGATTAAATAGAATCGAAAACAGCTACGACCTACGTTTTAATGAATTTGCACTTGTTGCTTTAATTACAGATTATTCGATAAGTTTGGGTGTTTTAGATATTTATATGACATAAGTAGATAGACAATACATTAGAGATTTGTATTTATAAAGTTTAATAGATAAGATTTGCATTTCAAAGTTCTTTTGAACATTTTGAAAACAGCATATTTTTGTTCCCGTATGAATAACATGGGACTATAAATCGGCAGAGATGAGTTAGGGTTTAAATTTGAATTTGCCGCCACAAATTGACCGTTACACTAACGTGGTCTATGAGGTGCGGGAGGCCACGTGACTTTGACAAGTGCTTGTGGGGCCCAACATGGTTGCCAAATAAATTTGAGTGTAAAATTAATAAATAAAATTGTAAAGCTAGTTATTATTAATGAATATCATGTTGTTTTACTTTTTAACACATAAACTTAATTTTTAAAATATTTTTTAAAAATTATGCGACTTGTGCTGCCATCTACGATACAAAGCTTTCTTGGCGCACTAAATTTGAAGAAAACAATCATATGAATGTTGAACGTCTTGTATATTTTAAAAATTAAGTTTATATGTTAGAAAGTAAAACAACATGATATTCATTAATAATAACTAGCTTTACAATTTTATTTATTAATTTTACACTCAAATTTATTTGGCAACACAGGCAAAGTACACAAGCCGTATTCTTGGCAACCATGTTGGGCTCCACAAGCACTTGTCAAAGTCACGTGGCCTCCCGCACCTCATTGCTGGGAAAATAATATATTATTTCGTATTATATTAATATAATATCTCAGAAAACTAGAATGACAAAATATCTATAATTATTTTGATAAATATTGTCAATAATTTTATTTTTTTACGACCATTAAGTATTACCTTCATTATAAATCTTTTTTTATTAAACAGTACAATGTATTACTCACAGGCCGTGAGTTTTTACTTATTACTCACGGGAGGACCAATCACAATCATCCATTACTCAAAACTGAAATATTATCGAGTATGCTTTGGTTTAACGATGTTCATATGTTATAATTATTTTTCCAATGGCAAAATTATGAATGTGATAGTTATTTAAGTTAAATGAATAAAAACCATGAATTCAGATAGCGAAAATGAATAAATTTGTACCACCAGATATTATAGAATAAATATATAGAATAGTATTCAAAAATGCATAGCGTATTTTTGAAACAAAAATTTGAGCTTATGGAGCAAAAAAATTCACTTCCCACGAAATTAAAAGAATATATCTTGCAACAAGGGTAAAAAAAAAACATAAATTATAAACTTTTAAATATGGAAACAATATTAATTAAGAATTTTTTAATTATTTCGATCCAGACAGAAAAGTTCAAATTCCTGTTCAGTGGTCGTAGAAAAAGTATAGCATTCACTCGAAATTCGACTTGCGTTGCAAACTTTATTCTCTTGTATAACAGCCCACTATTATCCAATTGATGTAGTATTTTTTACTTTTCTATTGAATCGAAAAAAAAAATAGTTAACCAAAAACGAGAAATAGTTTTTTTTTTCAAACACTGGTTTTTCTTTTTAATTAAGTCGGTTAATCGGAAACAAAACTGGCTTTAATTTATTTCAATTCATAGTTGTTGTCGGTTAAAAATCACTTTTTTAGACTATTCAACCCATAAATTATTATTTAAATACTCAAATTTTAACAACATGCATTATTATTGCTAAAAATTATCCATCAAACATAAAAACTAAAATATTTTGAATATATTACCTCTCTGCTAGCTTGTTGCTGTTGGGAGGGCGCCGACGGAACATGTACGAACTCTTGGGGCCTTAGGCGCTCCACCTCTTCCAAAAGTTGATGATTGCGACGTTGCAAGTGCTGAAGATCTTCAGCCAAACGATCTCGCTCGGTCTTCAATATGTTTCTGGCTTCGCGTTCCTGGTTGAAGTCTGACTGGTATACGTCCACCTACAAACAATACAGTTGGGTATTGTTACTATAAAATAGAGAAGCGGTCATAGAAAATGCAAGACCAAAAAATCCATACTAATATAATAAATGCGAAAGTAACTCTGTCTGTCTGTCTGTCTGTTACGTTTTCACGCCTAAACCGCTGAACCAATTTTGATGAATTTTGGTATAGAGATCGATTGGACTTTAGAGACGGACATAGGCTACTTTTTATCGCGAAAATAAAACTTAAAGGGGTGAAATAGGGATGAAAGTTTGTACCGCTCTATTAGTACAGTTGCACAAGTGAATAATGAATTGAACGGCACTGACGCATGATGAGTAATTCTTTGGTTAATTGGACAATGAAATTTCTGTCATTGGCGTGTAGTGCAAGATAAAACTTTCATGAAAAAAATTGAATTATCAAAATTTAATAATCAAAATGAATCGAAAGCATAAGCAAGGTTCTACAATAAATATTTCACAAAGTACAGTAAAAAGGATTCTAGCTGAAAACAAAAAGAAATTTAAATAATTCAGAATCAAAATGAAATTCTCCGGGAAAGAACAAAATTGAAAATTTTGATTTCCAGGTATTTCTCATATTCTTTTTCACATCTATTACTTTTACAGTTTATTACAGTGTAGTTTTATTTGATTAGAACAAATAAACGTTCAAATACAAAAGATTAAATTTGATTACAACAATGAAAAGTTTTACAGTTAATAACAATGTAGTTTTATTTGATTACAACAATTTTCACCTACAGTAGACTAAATCTGATTGCAATAATAAAAATAACTATCACACAAATTATTGTCATCATTGTTAACTATATTGATTATTGTAATAAAAAAAATTAATTATGATTTTGATTTTTTCTTTATTTAATTGTTAATATTAAATCCATACTAATATAATAAATGCGAAAGTAACTCTGTCTGTCTGTCTGTCTGTTACGTTTTCACGCCTGAATCGTTGAACCAATTTTGATGAATTTTGGTATAGAGATAGATTGGACCTAGGAGAAGGACATAGGCTACCTTTTGTCGCGAAAATAAAACTTGAAGGGGTGAAATAGGGGACGAAAGTTTGTATGGAGAACCCATCATTTCTCAAGTTAGGGATATAAAAATTCTTATTTATGCTTTTGGTAAGAAATAAAGTATTTTAGCGTTTTTAAAAAAACATCCATCAAGGCGGTACGATAGGGGATGATTTCAATTATTTTTTTATCTACAGTAAAGTTTTAACCGTTAGCAGATTTTCGATATTTGTCGGAGAGATAGCTTGCATCATATGTACATAAGTAGCCGAGACATTGTAGCTAATCGTTATTTTAGCTTTACCCGTGCGAAGCCGGGGCGGGTCAGCTAGTTATAATATAAAAGCATAAATTTATTATAGGTACCGTGAGTATTTTTTAACGTGAAACATTGGGTTTGTCATATCCATAGTTACGATTCGACTTTTGATTGATAGCAATGTATTTGCGTGTCCCACTTAAAATGAAACATAGGGAACGAATTTGACAGATGTATTATAATTTAAATATTGTAAGAAATTTACCCAAGTCAGAAAACCACTCAAGAGCACTAAATATATTTCGGGCACAAGGTGCACACAATATTTTTCCTACAACTAAATTTAATTTTTAGAAAACAGGTATAATTATTTAATCAAAATTAACCTCTATTGACATCATGTCAATATGACAGATAACCGCTGTAAGTTACGTCTTGACATTTGATTGACAGCTATGTATTTACCTGTCTCATTTATAACATAGGGAATGATTTTGACAGAAGTATTATATTTAAGTATTGTCAGAAAATCACTCGGGAACAAGGTGCACACAATATTTTTTCTACAACTAAATTTAATTTAGAAAACAGGTAGAATTATTTAAACAAAACGTCCACTGACGTCTTGTCAAATGTCAAATTCGTTCCCTGTTTCATTTTAAATGGGACGGGCAAATACATTGTTGTCAATCAAATGTCAAGTCGTAACCATGGATGACAAATTCAATGTTTCACGTTAAAAAATACTCACGGTATTTCGGTTATTTTTACCTCCCGCTACCCTAGGTAAGGGAGGTATAGGGATCGTGCTAAAAATCACATATAGAGATTTTATATAATAAGCACGTTTTGATGTCCCCAGAATCCGATTTTAACATTTTTACAATGATGTCTGTAGGTATGTATGTGTGTGTGTATGTGTGTGTGTGTGGATCGTGTGGACACGATTACCCAAATACTATCAATCAGAAAATTTTGAAACTTTGTATACTCATTCTATACTAATGTGGGAAGAGCTCATTAGTTTTTAGTGTATATCGGATAACCGGAAGTATCATTTATACAAGCTTTTAACAGTTTTTCTTGTAAAAAATTCATTGAATATAATTTTTTAGCAACCTTTAACAATACAAATTAAATATAATGGCATAATCTTCAATTCTACGATAAGCATTTAGTAAATAACTTGAAATAACTTTAAATATTGAATTATAAAATAATTTATTTTTGTACATCACTTTGCCTCTGCGTCAAACAAAAACAATACTTTAATAACAAATTTGACATATTTAAACAAATGTCACGAAGAAATAACATTAAAATTAATAATGAAACCGCGTTAAGAAGAATTTAGTAGTTTAAATATGATTGTAATGAAATTAAGGTTTGTAAAAATAATATATTTTCCATCATACATAAATATTAGATATACAGGATAATTCGATTTAAGTTTGATGTTTGCAACATTATATATCAAACAGCTCTCAATAAGAACGTGATTTCAAAGTGTTAAATCATTGCAACTACACATTTACGAAATGAATCATGTATGGTGAAGAATTTACACAGATTGCGTTTTAGAGCATATAAGGAAGTTGGTGCTGATTTTGACAATGTGTGTGTGACGAATTTTTCTTAAAATATATTAATGATCCAAAACTTCGCAAAGTTGGTATTTGCTCACAGATTTTTCAGGAAAAACATAATAAAATATAATACAAAATTTCGTATTACAAATTTTTCTATTTATTGGAACAACAAAGTAGATTTTGTTTACAAACGATCAATCGGAAGTGATACTTTACTTAAAGCTCATTGCTATTTTAAACATGGAATTGGCGGGAGGTCATGTGCTGGCCACAACAGATTTTTATTAATATGTAAAGAAAATACAATAATCTCACCTGTGTTTTAAGTATTGGCAGTGTCTCATTTTCAATCTTCAGCTTGCTGATTTCTTCGTGCAGGTTGTCAATCAGATCTGTCTTCTCTTTCAGGACTTTGTTCTTCAGCATTAACTCTGCAGCTAATTCTTTTAATTGTTGCCGAATCTGTTCGTTCTGTTCTATCTCTGCCTGGGTAGGAACTTGAGTTAAAGTGTTTGTGAGATGAGTTTGGGCAGCAGCGTATTCGCGTTCGACTGTTGCAAGTTGTCCTTTTAGACCGTCCACCTAGAGAAGGTCAATCGAAGGATTTGTAAATTCTAATTCATGTGGGAGCTTATTTAATGGCGTAACATAGACGATTAACATGTGAAAATAGTTTTTTGTAAATAAAGTGTCCGGCAGAAAATTAAGCCATGATGTTGAACATGATAATTACATGACATTGCATCTTGTACATTATTTAATATTAATTACTTTAATATTATTGCATGAATTGAAATCAATGGGGTCCTATACCATTTTTCTTTTATTTTTTTTTTTCTGTAAGAACAGGATAAAATAAGAATTTTAGTGCAAACGCGACTTAAAAATTTTACGTAATAAGCGAGATATGAATTTTTAAAGTTTAAGAATTTGTGCGTGACGTAGCAGGTACTAACAAGTGATCGACAAACAATGGGACAAACTGTTAGTTATAGAGGGAATAATTTTTTTCATATTTGCATAGCTGAAATGTTTGTATATAAAAACTTATACGTTATATTTACGAAGAAATTATTATTAAGTATAAATAACGTAAATAATAAGCATTTTTTTCCTAATAAATTATAGAACATTGAAACAGTTTGACAATATTATTACACAAAGTATGACGACGGATGGCGCTAGTGTTGGCTGTTTTGAAGTTTCAATATTAATTTAATTAATATTATTATTAATTTAATTAATATTACAAATTGATTTAATTATAAATATATTATTATTGTTAATATTACTAGATGTTATAATTAAACAAATTCATCAAACACAAAACTGTTAAATGTTTTGTTAGGTTATAGAACAACATGACATTTCATATTCTTTCAAAGGTGACCGCTACAGACGCGCGAATCTTCTTTTTAAAATCAGGCGCCCAATCAAATTCTTAGTACCTAACGCGTCATACCCAATTAGTAATCAGCTTCAATCGCTTATAGTTTGTGACCTAGTCAATATTTAAAGAAAAAATTTTCACTAATACTCATTAATTTATGTATATTTTTGTCTTCTTATTTAAGATACTTAAAATATGACTATGGTATAGGACCCCATTACAAAAATTTTCAAATAAATAACGTTTCACTTTTTACCTTCCGTCACCTTTAGGTAAGGAAGGTATTGTCTTTGGTCAAAAAATTCGGTGGTGTTTTTAATGAATAAGCACGTTTTAGGGTCCCTACAATACGAATTTACTATTTTTAAGATGATGTCTGTATGTGTGTGTGTGTGTGTGTGACAAATTTTTCTCCGACGATAACTCCAATACTACAATTCTAAAAATTATAATTCTTTCGTATTCCTCTTCTGTACATCCATATGAAGAGTTGATTAGATTTTGGTTATAATTGATCCACCGGAAGTACCCTTATTTGAAGTTTTTAACAGTTTTTCTTAAAAAAACGCAGTTAAATATTATTTTTTTGACATTTTTTTATTACATATATTAAAGAAAATACTCTTCTCTATCCGGTTTGATTATACATTTTCCTTCATATTCAATAGATGTAAATTTAAATCATTTTAAAGAAATTAATTTTCAAAAATTAGTCAGCTTTGCTATTTATCATGGAAACAGCTGATATAATCAAAAAATTCTAATTGATAGATGTCAGTTGTAAGTGCAAAACCAAATATGGAAAGTAGAGGATCAAAAATTGGTATGTCATAGTGTTGCTCGCAAGTGACATGCAGAGAAAGGCCAAAGAGAAGATGGAAGAACTGTATCGTGGAGGACTTGAGAAAGGAAGGACTGTATGAAGATGCGTTGGACAGGAATGAGTGGAAAAGAAGAGGAAACAGCTACCTCTGATAAAATAGGGGAAGCTGAAGAATAAGAAGTGTCAAGTACATTTTACTTAGTGTATGTTTATTGGATTTATAGAACCTTTTCGAATGAACTTTTGGTATAGAATTTGTAAAAAATAGTATGTGTTCGTGTTCGATTTTACATGATATTATATAGAATCTGTTCCAAGGACCTTTTGGTATGGGATTTGTACAAAATACATCGAATTGACGGAAGGTCTTGTGCTGGCCACAATTTTTTTTTTCTACAGTCACTATAGAAAGTAGCCATTTGCCCTCTCTTTTGTCAACGCAAAATGTCACTTTGCCGCTCATGCGCGACAAAGTAGAAAAAACGCTCGCTGTCCAAATTTCTAAGTATAGAATGTTGAGAAATGTCACTTGTCTACATTCTTAATGAAAATGTTTAGTTAGGAACTAATGGCACTGTAATTACACATTTATCACGTTCACAAGTCAATTTGACATATGTTCTGTCGGTATTTAACATAACCTAACAAAATGCCACACTGCTGTGAAAATGAAATGGGGCATTCATTTACAAAAACAAAAGTATAAAATGCTTAGATTAGATTGAATAAAAACTCAAGAAGAATGGAAAATAACGATAAAATAAAATTAAATATAAAATAAATTGTGTGAACAGTTATGTTTAGTAATAGGAATGATTGTACACAGATGGCGGTAGGATAGTTGCGAGTCGTACTGACATCTGATCTCTAGTTAACTATTTATTTTGATTACAATAAAATTACATACATGTCTATATAATCACAAATTCCTTGAAATATTTGTTAATTTTTTCAGTGTGACAGGCGTGACAACTAACCACACATTTTGCTAACTCATCAAATCATTACAAATCCTTGTTTCCACACTCTAATTTTGGTTTTTTTTATGGAATAGATGGCTAATGTAACGATATAATCATTTAAAAGCCTTTTTAAGTTTAAACCGTATCTTTTGTATTAGCCAATCGGTATTTATTGAGCAGTACTGTAAGTATAAAGTGTACATTTTATTATTTTTTGTTATGGTGGAGGACCCCATTGTGGCGACTGTAGAAAAAATCTTGTGTGTGTTTCGAGCGCAAATGGACATTGTCGATTTCGAGAGAATGCCGCGCTCCTTCATCGCGCGGCAACAACCTCTCAATCGACAATGTCGCATTTTGCGCTCTTAATACACAAATAGCTATTTTACCATACAATAAACGCGTGGGACGTCTCAGTGCACTTACGCATCCTTTTCAAAATTTCCGTAGCGCTACAAATTTTATTCTGCTCGGCACAAAACTTTTACACGCAACTGTAAATAAATAAATGTTGATTTGATGGCATACCTGTGTCTGCAAATTGTTGACCACCTCAGCCTTTGATTTTTCAGATTCAGATAACTTCAACTCCAATTCTTGAATAATTTTACTCTGTTCGTTTTTGAATTTGATGTTTCCTTGGCGTAACGTGTCCAACTCAAACTCCAATGCGGAGATTTTTGACTTTAAAGTGAGAATTTCGTCTTCTGATGATTTGTTTGTAATTGTGACACAAGGTAAACTGTTGTTAGACTTTTTCAATTCCGCATTTTCAGCCCTTAACTAAGAGAAAAAATAGATAAAACATATAATAATTGGTAAATTAGTAGAGTGTACGTACATTTGAAATAAGTTTTTTAGTCTCTTCGAACTTTTCTTTGTGCGATTGATGGACTTTCATTACGTCTTCTTGCCACATAACCAAAGTGCTGAATTGTTTCTTCATTGCCATGTTATTTTGTTGTAAAGTAGCTATAAAAGTATTAAATTTATTTTATACCGATTTATACATTTTATTTATTTTTGCCCTCCTGAAGTGTAATGCGAACTTTACAATTGTATACACAGCAAGTGTAACCTACATTTTACGCTAACTGTGTTGTAACTTGTCTAACTATGCGGTAAAATAATCAAAATACACTGGACGTTTATGGGCATTTAGAAAAGAAATCATCTTTACTATAATAAAGTTCATGTAAAAAAGTACTACCTACAAAAGTTATTTTTTTACTTTAACATTTCCTATATTTAAAATTAATTTATATAAACCAAAATCACGGCAGCGACATCTGTCATTATTGTAAAAATCCGCCGTTATCGACATAGTCACCGATCGATATACTTGTCAAATACACGAGGCGAACATTGCTGAAATGTCAAATATCGACACCTACCTATTATTTATTACGAAGAAAACATGAGCAAATAAATATATTATCAGTCATAAACAACGTCTATTATTACAGATAAATTTTCACTAGAAGAAGTACTCTAATGAAGGTAAGTAAAATCAAATTTGAAAATTGACTTAACCCCAGTATTTTAAACTAACCCTTTTCAAAAGTACAACCTATTTCATTAAAAAAAGTGATTTTCATTATCGTCGGCCAAAAAGTTTGATACAATTCTCGTGCGTGAAGTATTTTACAGCGCTCCAGCTAATAAGGCACTCGTCTTAAGGGCTCGTGCCTTAAACAAAGCTGTCGCGCTGTAAAATACAACTTACACGCACTCGAATGTAAATAACTATTACATTCGAGGGCGTGTAAGTTGTATTTTACAGCGCGACAGCTTTGTTTAAGGCACGAGCCCTTAAGGCGACTGCCTTATTAGCTGGAGCGCTGTAAAATACTTCACGTACGAGAATTGTATCAAACTTTTTGGCCGACGATAATGAAAATCACTTTTTTTAATGAGATAGGTTGTACTTTTGAAAAGGGTTAGTTTAAAATACTCGGGTTAAGTCAATTTCCAAATATGATTTTACTTACCTTCATTAGAGTACTTCTTCTAGCAAAAATTTATCTGTAATAATAGACGTTGTTTATGACTGATAATATATTTATTTGCTCATGTTTTCTTCGTAATAAATAATAGGTAGGTGTCGATATTTGACATTTCAGCAATGTTCGCCTCGTGTATTTGACAAGTATATCGATCGGTGACTATGTCGGTAACGGCGGATTTTTACAATAATGACAGATATCGCTACCGTGATTTTGGTTTATATAAATTAATTTTAAATATAGGAAATGTTAAAGTAAAAAAATAACTTAAGTAGGTAGTACTTTTTTACATGAACTTTATTATGGTAAAGATGATTTCTTTTCTAAATGCCCTTAAACGTCCAGTGTATTTTGATTATTTTACTGCATAGTTAGACAAGTTACAACACAGTAAGCGTAAAATGTAGGTTACACTTGCTGTGTATACAATTGTAAAGTTCCCATTACACTTCAGGAGGGTAAAAATAACTATTACCTTTGAGCTGCAAATTCTCTTGTAAGAGACTTTCCAACTTGGACTGTATTTCATCGGCGCTTAATTCAGATGTAACACTGCTGGACATTATACTAGTGGCCTGAAAGACCTACAAACACATAAATATTTACGTTACCTTTTACTTTTCTACATAATTTTTAACATATTTATCAATTTAGAAGAACAATATAATATTTTTACTTCCTTGTACGAAGTAAAGGAAGTATTGTAATCGCGAAAAATTTCGGTTTCCAGATTTCAACGGAAATATCCATTTTGACCATCCCTGAATCCATTTTGACTAATTTCGTCGTGACGTCTGTACATACGTACGTACGTACGTATCTCGCATAACTGAAAAACGGGAAACCGTAGAAAGTTAAAATTTTGTATTTAGAACTGTTATAACATCTAGTTGTGCACCTCCCTTTTTGGTCATTACATAACTTGCGGAAGTGGTATTTTACTTGAAGCCTGTAATAGACTTTAATGAAAAACTATATTAAAATATAAACCAAAACTTTTCAAGTTTGGTATATAAGACTTTTATATCAATGGGAATAACATAATAGATTTTAGTTAAAATGGTCTATCTGGAAGTGATACTTTACTTGAAGCCTATAATAGATTATAATGAAAAACTATATTAAAATATAATGCAAAACTTTTCAAATTTGGTATATAAGACTTTTATATCAATGGGAATAATATAATAGATTTTAGTTAAAATGGTTTACCCGGAAGTGGCACTTTACTTGAAGCCTATAATAGATTTTAATGAAAAACTGTATTAAAATATAATCCAAAACTTTTCAAATTTGATATATAAGACTTTTATATCAATGGGAATAACAATAGATTTTAGTTAAAAGTCTACCCGGAAGTGGTACTTTACTTGAAGCCTATAATAGATTTTAATGAAAAACTATATTAAAATATAATCCAAAACTTTTCAAATTTGGTATACATATAATACTTTTATATCAATGGGAATAACATAATAGATTTTGGTTAAAATAGTCTAACCGGAAGTAATACTTTACCTGAAGATGTTATCAGTTTTTCAATGGTGTTATTTTGATTTTAATAATAAATGCTTTAAATAAAAGTTTTAGAGAATTGAATTCTGCGTCGAAAACATCAATTATGATTAAATTAGCTCTTTGCATTCTGTAATTAAGTTTGCTATGGATTAGGACAAAAATTAACAAAAAATAAAAAAAATTAATGTTGATATCAAATTATGTCAAATACGTGCAATTTTATGATTGGGTCTGTTATAATACATATTTTAATTATTAACAAAATAAGTATAGTGTAATAGGCGTACAAGGAAGTCATATGGTGTCCACATCGGATATTTTTATAATAGTACAAAGGGTCGTTTTTTTATTCCCTGATTAGACAGTTTTCAATTTTAATGTAATTTTTCATTATACTGTTTTTTAATCACATATGCTTTGGTAACGTATTTGACAATATACAAAACAATAGACACTTGCAAAATTGTCGTCACTGCAAGAGAGAGATAGAACATCATGCATCCCCTCGTTGTTTTACGTCCCGTTCCCTGTTCCTATCTGTCATTGTATTCGCATCTGTTATTCAGTGTTAAACCTAATTCTTTATTGTGATGTGTACGTTGTGTTTAATAAAAATGAGTTTAAAACCAGAAGATGTGTCTGGGGCAACTTTTTTGTTTGATAATATTGAAGATCATTCGATTATTCAACTAAAACGATGGCTAGAGTGTAGAGTCTACGGCAACCTTGATTTCTATGCTTTGCCGTTAGAGGCGCTCGTGCAAATTGCAATTTTGTAAATGTCTATTGTTTTTATACTATGAGGGCCAAAAGATTTCTTTGTGTTAAGAGAAATATTTCCAGGAATTGGAAAGAAACTTATGAATATGATTATGAATGTCGGCAATGCAAAACAGAATGTTTGGTTAACATCACGAATATATTTTTGTAAATTTAATATCGCCTGATAGCAAATAAAATCTTTACTTTTTAGTGATTTCATTACTTAACCCCCTGTATAATACTTATTATTATTTATTGGTCATTTGCATCTAATTAACAAAGAAAACACTGATTTTAGCAACTCACAGCGTCTGTCACAGGTACATTCGGAATAGTCGGATACACAATGGAGCTAGTGAGTAGAGACTCCGCATTGCTGGGCCCCTGATCGGGGCTCTCCCCATCCACATGTCTGCTGAGCACCACAAAAGACTCCTCTGAACCCTCACTCAGACTAGACGGAGACCTGAGCGACCCATTCATCGCTAAAGACGAAGCCATTCTGAAAAACGATACAACAAATCTTATCTAGAACTATATGACTCATATTTCACTGTATACAATGATGCAGGTATTGCACAATATTATAAAAATGCACAACACAAAGAAAATGAAGTGAAATCATGTGTGTAAATGTCAAATACCTTCAAAAATTGTAAAATGTAAACTTTAAAATGTCAAAGTCAAAACTTAATCAAACACAGGAACGTCTAGAAAAACATCTGACTGCAGGATAAACATACGCACTTCATACACGATAATAAATACCTAAAGCAACGTTTACACGTGTACAACTTTTACTAATTTGAAAAGTAAAATATCAATAAAAAAACACAGAGAGATTTTATTTTATATTTGACTTATAAAATATATAGTAAAAATACAAATTTTTCTAGAAATAATTTAGTAAATTTACTTGTTTTTATAAAAAGAAAAAAATGTGTAGTTCTTGTATAGCCCGACCAAGTAACAGTGACGTCGTAGACAAAGGGGTCATTTCACATTTTCTGATTTATTTTTTTCTTGAAAAAATAGGTCAAATTAAACATGTATGTGTATGTTTTACATCTTACAAGTCTTTAGAATCAGAGATATGATTTTTTAAAAGTTGCGTTTAATTTCAAATATTTCAACGGCTGACGACACATATGGATGCATTGCACAGTAATTGCCCTCTGACGTCATATTAAGTCTGTCATCTAGTGATATTTTTGTAAAGCTTTGTAGAGATGATGCTCTGTTGCCACATAATTGATATATAATTAAATCAGATTGTATTAATTAAAAATTATTCTAATAATGCCAAAACAAATAAATTATTGCAATTTTGAATTTAAATATGATATATCCAATAAAGAAAAATGAATTTTGTGTCAAAATTAGGTTTTAAACAATAGTAAAATTTAATAATAAACGCAACTGGCAACAATGGATTATCTGTCATGTAATGAATGTGCTTGTGCTTAGTTTGTGAAGCGTTGTTGAAATGTTATAAGTTCAAAAAATATCTCAAAACTATGGAACAAATAGAAGTAAAATGTATTAAGAAACACAAATTATTTTGAAAATATTGTTCCGTAGCTTCTTGTAATGCGTCATCCCAATTATTATCGTATCGTAGATTTCCGAAGAACCCAGAAATGAGAAAAAATTTGTTAATTTCATTAAAAATTAATACAGAAGTAAAGTAATTCGCATTTGTCTGTTGTAAACATTCTAAGGAATCTGATTTCATATCAAGTTTTTTGAATTTAAAACTGACTATTTTATTTTATCATCTCTCTGCGCAGAAAAACAACAGCGCATTGAAAACATCTCATTTTTTACTATCTCTCTCACTTTGTGCAATGCATCCATTCACGGATACGACAGTCGAGCTCTACCGGTTTAATTTAGAACTATGATTATTTGGTTTGGTATTTATTAAAATATATGGTTTATTTACATACCTTATACTGCACTAGTACTTTTAAAGAAATAGAAAGTAAAAATAATCTTCTCTCTTGTATATTTTGCTGTCAGCTGTCACACTTTTAGGTTAGGTTACTGTTTCATGTTGTGAAGCGTGTGTGTGTGTGAGAGAGAATTGTCTTTGTGTGAGTATGAATATGTGTCGTCACAAATTTAGTCCGTGTTTAACAGCGCGAAAGTTTATTAGCAAATTTATGAATGAAAAGTCGCATATTTCAAATTATTTTCTATTACAATATTTGTTAAATGAGATGGATTTCATGATTTTATAAAAAAAATCGACAATTATTTTTTTTGAAATGATCCCAATGTCATGAAGACCGACTTAACGCTCACAAATTTATGATCAACCGTAGCCTACGTTATTAATACAAGGCCGGAACAACTCAAATATTGTTTAAAAATCTGGCCAAAAACTCTAGTTCCAAAACCGCTGATGAGGGCGCGACTTATTCCCGCTGTCATTCAAATGTCATTTTTAGACTGTCTAAAAAATCTATAGGGCGCGTGCATGTGACGTCACGGCGATTTAAAAATGGCAGCCTGGTGGACCAACAAACCATACTTGACATATAAGAATTGTGACAAATCTCAACAAAAATGCCTCAATTTTGTGCTGTAGTTGGCTGTGCGAAAAAAGTGGTACTGGTGATGGGTTATCTTTTTATAGGTTCTTATCTGAGAAAGATTGTAGAGGTAGAATAATTCCTGTAGCTCTAGAACGACGAAAAAAGTGGATAACACCGCTTAAGAGAGCTGATCTGACAGATAGCAAAATTAAATACGGCCGAATATGTTCTAGGCACTTTATTACAGGTATTTTTTCTATACGAGCCTAGCATTAAATATTATGGTAAATTGAAATTGATATCTGCTTAAACTAAATGAATTTTGCCAAATGTAAACAGTAAGATCAAAAATTAGGTTAATATGGGATAAAAGTGGGTTGTTTAAACTAAGTAAAAGATATATTTCATCAGAAATTATTCATTTAGAGTCCCCGATAGTTAAATAACGTAGATAATAAAGAAATACTAAAATTATTGCTAAATTAAAGGAAAACCAGCTGCTTTGGAAGACAAAGACAATCCTGATTGGATTCCGTCTTTAAACATGGAATATACAAAGGGAATACAAAATAAAGATACCGGTTTAGACCGCTATAAAAGATTAACAGGTCGACACACTAAGGTTTGATGGTTGTAATAATTATTGTATGTTGTAACTAACATATTTATTAACGAATTCAAATACATTTTACTAACATTCAATATGTTAATAACTAATATAATTATGTTGTAACTAACAATAAAATAAATACATTTTATTGACAGTAGAACACATAGCTGCATAATATTCTGAGTTTTAAGTTAGTGGTCCAAAGACATACTAACGTATGATTAATCAAAAACTTCTAATTTGAAAGTAATACATTAAATTTAAAACTAAAAATTAAAATTTCTAATCCAGATAATTTTTAGAATGGTATTTTAAACTTTATGACAAATAATTTATTTTTAGAGCTAATTTGTAATAAATTTGTTTTGGAACTATGTATAAATTACAATAATTACAATTACAGAAGCAAGCAGAAAGTGTTTCCGTGGAGCCTATTAATGAGGAACATGATTCTAATACTAATACTCGTAGCAATAACAATGAGACTTGCACTAGTTCTAGCACTAGGGAACATCGTTTACCTGAGACTATTGATAGTTTAAAAGCAGAATTAATGTCTAGAAATGCTGAAATTTACCATTTGCGAGAGGAGCTTTCGAAAATAACTCTGACTATAGATGCATTTAAAAATAATGACGCAAGAACTCAATTTTATACAGGCATTCCCACATTTTCACGACTCATCATAATATTAAAAATAGTAGAACCTTATATAACTTAACGAGAATAATAGTGTTCACTTAACTGAGTCATAATACAACTTCAACTATCACAAATTTTAGATTGAAAAATCACAAAATAAGCACAGATATCAAAAAACGCCAACTTCGCACGATGATATCAAAGGCAATGAAACTGTTTGTTGGTCCACCAGGCTGGCGGGTTGCCTGCATTTGATCACGTGATGCACGGGCCCTATTAATATTATCAAATTAGCGGTTATAAAGGTTATAACCACAAAACACATACGTCAAAAAAGACAACCATATGACAGCGAGAATAAGTCGCGCCAAAACGGAGAGTTTGGAACTAGAGTTTTCGTTTGACAGATATTGTGATGTTTGCCGGCCTTGTATTAATAACGTAGGCTACGAATCAACTAAATTTATAATTCATTACAACAAAACTCGAATCTGCTGTGGCCAGCAGATTACCTTTCATCAAAACTTCAAAATTTTCAAAAGTCTAATTTTTATGTATCTATATACTTCTCAATGCGCTGATTCCAAATTTTGAAACCGCAGGTCGATATCTCTTTTCGTTCTCGAGATATTTAGATTCAAAGTTTTTCTGAAAACTGCCCATTTTTGGGTTATAACCCAAAAATGGGTCGAGATATGAATTTGGCGATACCACCATTCGATTCTACGGGCAAAATTACATAAGTACACCAATTTTTATCATTTTTGAACACCGCATACAAGCTCTAAAGCAAAATTACTGAAAATGGCCAAAAATCGAAAAAATCTATGGTGTACCCCTTACGATTTTTTCAGATTTTGGCCGTTTTCAGGGGTTTTCAAACTTTTATTCATAAAAAATTAACCGGTTAGTCAAAAATTATGAAAATTGGTATACTTATATGTTTTTATCCGTAGAATCGAATGGCGGTGTTGATAAATTCGTATCTCGGCCCAATTTTGGGTAATAGCCCAAAAATGGGCAGTTGCATGCAAAATTTCGAATCTAAATATCTCGAGAACGAAAAGAGATATCGACCTGCGGTTTCAAAATTTGGAATCAGAGCATTCAGAAGTATCTAGATACATAAAAATTAGATTTTTGAAAATTTCAAAGTTTTTATCTAAATATGGGGTATATTGACTTTTGGGGCAAGAATTCAAAACTAGGTAGAGATTTAGCCCAGAAATGGGTAATTTTGAGAAAATATTTGAGGTTGAATATCTCCAAAACTAAAAGAGATATCGACCTGTGTTTTCATGATTTGGAATCAGTGCATTGGGAAGTACGAGATACATGAAAATTGAATTTTTGAAAATTTTCAACTTTTTAACCAAATGCAGGTATTTATGAAATAGGTTATGTCAGAGCAGGGACCTGACAGATAATAGGATTTTAAAATAAATATATCATCATGGCATATTACCTATTTCTAGGAGTGCCAGTATCTCATGTAGACATCGGTAATGATGACGAAATATTTTACCGTGTGGGCGCTTACCAGTCGTCACCTCACGGGCACTCATAGCTGGTGTGGAGAGTGCACCACAGGGGTCACTTTTGTGCCATTTAAAATTGGAAATATTTGGCGTCTGTCGGGATCGAACCCGGTTCCCCAGGTTCGCGACCAGATACTCAGGCACGCGGCCGGGATTTTAAGTGATTAAAATGCTTTAGATTATTGCTTATGGGTAATATTAGAAATAAAAGTACGTGGGTAAGGGAAACAACAACCATTTTAATAAAAAATTGTAAATATGCCCAAATTTAAATTTTCAAATATCACTGTCAACAACAGGAAATAATGCCTCGATTATGGTCATACATTATAGCCCTATAGCGCTTTAACACTTTAAAATTTAAGAATTAAAGTGCAATACAATTATGAACATAACTTTAAATATTTACGCTTTAACTCTTTAAAATTAAAGAGTTAAAGTTTGAAAACAATTATGGTCATGGCTTTAATATTTAGTTACTAAAATATTTCTATAAATTTTACAGTGACAAAAATCTCGCTATAAAATTTAATTTAATTATTTGTAATCAAAGAAATATGGACAATATTTCAATTTTTGTGGCTTTATTGTTAAAAGAAGATGACGAAGGGTAAAAATTACATATTCTAATAATCGTGCAAGTTAGATTAATTTTTTTTTTCTTATGTAGGAATGAAATGAGAATTGAAAGAAGAATATTAAGGGATACTACGAATCGTTTCGAATTTCCCGAAATTAAATGTATTAAAGACTTTCGTTAAACAAAGTTATAATTTAATTTCATAGCTAATTCTTTCCATTTCTTTTCAATGTAATCGGGAGGTAATGTTGGGTTTATTTTTCCCGTTCTAAACACAGTGGGTGGTAGCTTGAATGGTGATTAAGAGATGACTAAGGACAAGGAGGAGTTGATTAGCAGTGTTTTAGCGCTGTCAATCGTTTATGGATTATTTTAAAGAAAAATACTTCAAATAAAAGTTTCGGACAATTAATTTTTCTATAACTGCTATTTAAAGTATTTTTTTCTAAAATAATCCATAAACGATTTATAGAGCTAAAACACTACTAGTCATTCCCTAGCTAATTATTGTTCATGCTACCACCCAGTATCACTTTCCATAGCTCTTATAACTCTTCATATTGTTCAGTAGATGTAATGGCATGCCTTACATGTTTTTTATTATTTATTAACTAGTATATTAACGTGAATACGTGATATATTTTATTTACCATGAACTACGGTGAAAATTTTTCCATATTTTGATGTGATAAATATGTTTTATTTTCTAACCTATATGTCACTATAACAGTAACATAACACAGATGAAGTTAGCTGCTCTATAAGATGACATTTCGAATTTAAGAAATTAAATTTAAATGTCCGTAATCAGAATTCGTTAAATTATTTAAGAATCTCTTTAAGACAACTCTTTAAGCTTAAATTCTATAATTCTTAAAGAGAAGACCATAATCGGGGTATAAATTTTTGTATCAGTGTTAGTGTTGCCAATTTCAAGTATTTTTTTGTTATTGCCAACTGAATTCTGCGTGTTTCATTTTACTTAGTCAAGTTATATGTTTTCAATAATTATGCATTTTTACGGTTGTGTAAACCAGGCTTTACTTAACCTTTTTACTTTCATCATGCAACAAATTAATTAATCCATCAAAATGAGTCTGCATATATGACAACCATTGTAATAAAACACACATTTAAACAATTAATTGCATCATTTTGCAGTAGAATTGTCCGTACTTACAAAATGGCGATAGTTGCCGCATTTGGCAACCCTTTACTTGACATTTCCGTTCGAATACAAAACGATGAAATACTTAAAAAGTTTAATTTGAAAGAAGACGGACAGAGCGACGTTCCAGAAGATGTTATTCAGGAGCTTTACAAAAATATTGAAAAGTAATTGATAAAATTGTGAAAGGAATTGGAACTAGGTGTGATGTTTTAGGCTACAGAAAGAGCTAAATGCAGGTGGGTGCGCTCAAAATACGTCCAGGGTGCTCCAGTGGTTGCTAGGAGTCTCAGGGGCCACAGTTTTCTTCGGAGGAATTGGAAATGATAAACAGGGAAGGCTGTTGGAGAAATTGGTGCAAGATGCCGGTGTGCAAACCAAGTAAATAATCAATATATTTTACAATTTTACGCGGTTTTATTGGAAAATCTTTAAATACATAATATAAAATAATCAGGGTATTAAATCTGAATCGAACCAAACAATAACATTTTAGCGAACATCAATACTTTTCAATAGAACCCACAGACCATATACACTATTCTAGATAAGAAACGTACATGCTAAGCATGTGTACCACATCAATAACGCCATCTGGTGTATGGAAGCAAAACTAAAAATGCTATCCCGGTAACTTATACAGCCCGATTCACAAAAAAGTTTAAGCTAATCCTTATTTTTGGATTAGCGAATTCTATTCTAATTTTAACAGTTTATTTCTTAAAATATAGTCTAATCTATTCCTAGTATCTACCTTTTTTGATAATATTATGAAGATTAAATTTTAAATACCGGAATAGAACAGAATTCACTAATCCAAAAATGAGGATTAGCTTAAATTTTTTTGTGAATCGGGCTGATAAAGAATACGTCAGGTTTAATAGGTTTTGCCCGTATTTATAAACAATGAGGTCATGCACGACTTTTTTTTTATAATTTTAATCGATAGAGTAGTGAAAAATAATAGACTCGTATTTTTTATTTTTCCTCAAATCGATCTTTAATCATGAAAAAATTGTAATTGAAAATGACATTCTTTAAAATGCGGCTGAAGACCCCCGCTTCGTCCCTTGTCCAATGACGTCACAGAGTGAGAAGCACGACCATTTTAATTTTCACACTAGGTCTGTTCGTTTGTATTACACTAACTTGTACAAAATGTACCGAGAATACGTCACAGTGTAGTTTCGTGCAACTTAGTACAGACTTGTTTTCGAAAGTCAAACGAACACTAATTAAGACAAGTTAGTGCAGATTGTAGGTTAACTAGCAACGCCATTTATAAATATGTATAATTATAATGATTTTTCCATTTAGTTAAAGTTTATTGCAATTCTTTCAATATGAAAAATCCATTAATGTTTATTTTTTGTACTAAATGTGAATTACACATATCTATATAGATTTTAATAGTTTTCAGTTAAATTAAAACTTTTTTTAATAAATATTTTATATGCAGTGATATATTACTTATTTTTCCATTTTATTTCTTTGGTATTCTTAACCACATTTCCTTTGATTCATTTTTAGAATATAGAATAAGATTTTGCAGATTAATGAAAAAATTATAGTTACAAGTATAAACGACAACCTATGTGACAAATTGTAACATCGTTGTAAACACTGCGCACTGCACTAAGTGTACTAGCTCGGGAGGTAGTGCAGTTAAGACAAGTTAGTGCAACATGCACGACTCCAAACGAACACAGTGCAGACAACTTCGAACACACAAACGAACATATTTTTAAAAAAATTACAAGTTAGTGCAGCTAGAACCATACAAACGAACAGACCTACTGTCTTAAACGTCAAAGTGACATTTAAAGATAACCTAAAATTTATGAAAGTAAACATGTCGATGGAACGTTGTTTCGTGCCAAAATAAAGAATAAAATAATATTCTGGAATATATTCAATGTCTCATACGCGTTTATAACCTACCGTCTAATTCAAAGATTCAAAAGTGAAAGAAACATCTGATGTAACGTAGATAATTTCACGCCAAATGAAAATTATATTTATAAAAATAAATAGAACGATATTATATTAATATAATATAGCATATTTAGATATGTAATCCTCAATTTATAGTTTATATATATTTTTCTTTTAGAAATTATGTGTCCATATAAAATGTTTGTTTGAAATGAGTCTGAACTTCGTTCGTAACGTTGTGACGACAAAACATGGCTGGTTTTTGCAACTTTTTAAAAATACCATACTAACGATTTTATACAACAAAAAATATAAATAAAAAATAATTTAATCATACTGATCGATGAATTAGACTATCCTTTTTCGATTTAAACAGAAAAAAGGTACAATTATTTTTTTTTGCATGACATTGTAAAAATTTTAAACGGTTCGTTATAATTTTTATCCTATAAAAACAGTCGACATTGAAAAAAAAAATCGAATTTTGTCAAGTTTGATTCTATTTGTCAAAAATTATAACGAACCGTTTTGAAACTTTACGAGTGTTTATGAATATGGGCATTTATTAAACATAAAATCATCTATTATTTATACAGTAAAATTTTTGAAAGAAGTCCGATCAAGGCCATCTACGAATTAAGATTTTATGCTGTCAAATTTAGTAGTGTCGTTTACATAGTTTTTACGAGGTACACAAGATATTATGTACCCTCATAAAAACTAAGTAAAAGACACTACTAAATTTGACAGCACAAAATCTTAATTCATAGATACAATTCGTCGATGGCCTTGATCGGACTTCTTTCAAAAATTTTACTGTAACAAGATTGACATAATAGTTATTTATGTATTAAGAGCGTAAGGAGGTTTTGACGTGTTTTTATCCCTCGGCTTACGCCTTAAACAACAGTTTATTGTTTTTTTTATTGGTTCTGTCAGTTGAGTTTTATTTTGTGTATCTCCGTGCTTTCCATATAAATATCACAAAATTAATTTTCATTTTTCATTAAAGAATATAAAATTTTTCGATTTGTAATAAAAACTTTTCATGTTGCCTGTTTAATTTGTTTATATTGTAGGTTATAATTTGGTTTGACGTTTCATTATAGCCCGCGGGCCTCATTATAGCCCGCCGGGCTATAATGAAACGTCAACCAAATAAGGTTTATATCAAAGAAATTCGTGTATAATTGTCAAATTATGATACGTCCGTGCATAAAATAATACATAGAAACGAACATAACACAAGCAATTCTAAGGTAACTAGAATAATATCATATTAACCACCATTTGCGTTTCCCGGGCCTGATTCTGATTTATGAACAAAGTACATGTCTTTTAGTATAAACCCAAAATTGCGTATCGATATGAAGGCGCTTTCGATACGCAGTTGGATTTCGTAATGACTTCATTATGTATGAAAAATATAAAAAATTATGTTTTAGAGTATTTTTCTAAAAAAAAAAAAAACAAAAAATCTATAAGGTTATCCGATTAACACCAAAATTTAATGAAAAACTTTGCTTATTAAATTAATATATTCAACATAGTGTAACTTACTTTTATTTTCAGGTACTTAGTGAACGAAAAATCAACAGGAACCTGTATAGCTTTAGTAAAAAACCCCACACGGACACTCGTCGCCCATTTGGGAGCTGCTGAGCTCTTTAATCAACAAGAATTCATTTCAAAATACTTAAACATTCTTAAAACTGTTCAAATCTGTTACATGGAAGGTTACTTCATCACAAAACGAATACAAGTCGCAGAATACATCCGAGAATTTTGCCGCGAAAATCAAATATTATTCGTTTTTAACTTATCGGGCGCTTATTTATTTAAAAAATACGGAAAAGAAATATTAGATTTCGCACAAAAATGCGATATGTTGTTTGGTAATTACGGCGAATTTTCCGAATTAGGGAAAACACTAAATATAGACAACCCTAACCCCAAAAATGTAGCTGTCAAACTCAATAAAGATTATTTTCAACAAAACCCGTCCGAATGTACATTCGGTAAATCGATTATAGTAACAAACGGAGCAAAAAAAGTATTTTGCGTGTACAGGAACAGTGAGACACTTGAATTGAACGTACCTCGAGTTCCGAAAGAAGAAGTTCGAGATACAACAGGTGCTGGTGATTCGTTCGTTGCTGGATTTTTAGCAGGTTATGTGAAGAAATTTCCAATGGAACAGTGCGTGAAACTAGCGTTTTGGACTTCGGGTCAGATTATAAGACAAACTGGATGTGCAGTTCCTAATTTCCAACCAAATATAGAAAATATTTTAGAAAATTGTCAATAAATGTAAGGTTTAGGAAATTGTAATTTGTTAGTACAATGTAAAACATACCTCAGTAATTTTAGATTTTAGATACAGATTTTTATTTAATAAACAGATTAAGTTATCTATATTTGTAGTTTATTTTGTTACATTGAGAAGAAAAAAACGATTAAAGCACAAGACCTCTCGCCATTTCCCTATTAGGCTATAGAAGTACAGGTCTTTCATTTTTGATGTTTTTTTAGGGTATCTCGGGAAATATTACTGATAGAGCAAAATCGTTTGCACATTCTAGGGACAACTTTTTGAGAAAAGTTTTATAGTCACTACAGGAATTTTCGATCTTTTGTTTCTGAGCTACAGGCAAAAACTTGTTTTTCGCTCATTTCGAAAATATCTCATAACTTATTTATTATGGTACTTACAGAACAATTGTTTTAACAAATTTTGTACCGTTTTTTAGGAAAAATAAAATGGCGTAATTAATTTTTTTGAAAACTTCATAATTCTTATGATTTTTTAAATGGCACCTTATGTTGAAAATAGTCTCATCTTTTTGCTTATTTTATAAACTTTTCAGCGATATATAACAAGTCTACATTCTTTTGTTTTACAGATGAATAAAAGATGATAAATAATTTTTGGGGTGAAAAAATTGAAAATAATTAAGAAACAAATGAAAAAAACTATTATAGTTCGTCAATGTATCAGATAGAGAATTTTATCTTAAATATTTATAACAAATTTCCAAAAAATAATTTTTAGATTTTTTTAAAGAAACTACTACTTCCAATTGTTACCAAAACCTTTTCAGCTCTTCCCATTAACGTCAGATTAAGGAATACGAAGTTAAATTGATCTTTACTTATCGTACCTCCAACATCCAGACACACACATTGTAAAAATCGAATTCTACTGACCTTAAAACGTGCTTATCCACTAAAATCTGGATATGCGTTTTTTAGTATGAATCCAATACCTCTCAGCGAGAGGCAAAAATAACGATTTGAGATAAACAATATTACGTAATTTCAAAATTATAATAAAATACAAAACCTTTTATTACGAAAATATTAAACACTTGCTCTTTATATTATTTAACAAAAATAATGTATTTGTTATCAATAACGTAATTTATTAATTTCTTTTTAATGAAACACGTTTTTTAAATCGCGATGTGCGCCAATAAACAAACATAAAACAATCAGTCACGTGATCATAGTTTTGTTATTACCAACATTATGACAATAATACTAACAAAAGTATTCTCCGTATTATTATTCATATTATTAAAATTTCAAAACTAAATCAATTTCTTCAAGTAAAACTAATTAATATAATTTGTATTTTGTGTGTTATTCTTTTATTTAAACAGATATTTTTATATTTTATGTTTTAGGAAGGGTTACATATAGTGATGTTTTGTTTGCGCGATTGGCAGTACTAGTATAAATACGTTTGAGAGCCGCTGATGTCGATAAGTTGTGTCTCGTGAAAATCACGTTGGCATATGTCAAAAATACCTGTTTTGATTTAGAAAATTTAATTTTTTTATCCAATCCTGAGTACAAATCTTCGCGATGGTTTGTATGTGCTTTTCCCGTGAGTGGCTCAAATCTAAATAAGATGACTTGTAGTCGGTTGCAGAATTCCTGAAGGGACTTCCATCTTACAATGAGAACAACTTCTCCAGATTCCACAGTGACAGCAACACCCGGACGGGTGTCAAGAGGCCTTCTGTCTATATTCCCACAAAAGACTACCCTTCAGAACAGAGTAAGTTGCAAATATTTCACTCTTGAGGTCAAATTATTGCGATTTTCTTTGCAGTTATTGTGACGGAGAAGACCAGCATATTATTAAGATACCTTCACCAAGTTTGGGACAAAAAGGTACGAATTAATTTACTTATTTTATAGGAATATTATGGAAAACTATAATATTTAATAATAGACTATGTTTTTGTGTAAAAAACATACATAAATGTTTTTGCGTTACAAGTAAAGTGAAGTGTTGATCGTATAAAAATAATTTGAATGAATAGATGAAATATGTTTGGGTTGTTATATTAAACAGGTTTGGAGTTATAAATATCAATATTTTACAAAAATCTATAATTTTTAAAATGGTTCTAACCTAACTATTGCATGCCAAAACATTATCAAGGTTTCAACCATAGGCGTTTCATATGGGAAATTGTGAACGTTTTTCATCATTATGTTTTTACCTATTAACATTTTTTTCATTTTTACCTCTCGCTAAGAGAGATATTGGATTCATGCTAAAAATCGCATATCCAGATTTTAGTGAATAAGCACGTTTAAATGTCCCTAGAATCCGATTTTCACATTTTTACAATGATATGTGTGTGTGTGGATGTTGGAACCACGGTTTCTTAAATATTATAAGACTTAAGACATGTTTAACTAGGGATTCCTCAATCGGACATTAATGGGAAGAGTTGATTAGGTTTTGGTAACAAATGGTCAACCGAAAGTAGTTGTTTCTTTAAAAAATCTTCTAAATACTATTTTTTGAAAATTTCTGTTATTACTAATATTAAAGAATATAAAAATCTCTATCCGATACATTTAAAATTTTTATTATATCTTCTATGGAGTTAAATTTTTTTTTGAAAATTTAAATAAATAAATCATCACGGCATATTACCCATTTCTGGGTGTGCCAGTATCTACAACACATGTAGACATCGGTAATGATGACGATATATTTTACCGTGTGGGCGCTTACCAGGCGTCACCTCACGGGCACTCATAGCTGGTGTGGAGAGTGCACCACAGGAGTCACTTTTGTGCCATTTAAAATTGGAAATATTTGGCGTCGGTCGGGATCGAACCCGGTTCCCCCAGGTTCGCGACCAGACACTCAGGCACGCGGCCACGGGACCCCATAAAATTTATGTTATTAAAATAATAAAGAACATTTTTTAATTAGATATTTTTTTTATTTTATCTTCTATAGATTTAGCGATAAAGAATGTAATATATTAGAATAATCTGATATAATAAATCACACACCAAGGAAACCAATTGACAAATTCAAATTTTGTAACATACTTTGTAATTGACTGATAAATGTCTGGGTCAAAAATTAACAGTTTTAATGACATTATTGAAAGCTTTTTCTGGGAAGTACATTTATTCTTTCTTATTGTTTTATTAATTAAATATTTACAATTATAGGCGAAATGCATATATCCATAAGAAATATCGCCAATCTTGTCATTTGGAAGAATCTCCGACATTTAGGAACTTCCTCATAGAAAGAAAGGGTAGAATTAGAATTTTTTGTGTGCCCGAGAAATTTTATATTCAATAAATAGAACTAAAATTGGGGAAAGTAATTTTTTTTATTATAAAACGACGTTTCAACAGCGAAGTACAATACAGTACTTATATTACATAAAAGCGAGAGGTATTGTGCTGGCCACAACATATTTTTACTTATTAAATATTATTTTTCAATGTAAAAATACAAGAGTGAGTGTAAGGTCTTTGCAACAGTGACTCCCGCTATAATTATAAAAAATACATGACAAAAATGATATTCTTTAAGTTTTCACAGCCGTCCGGAGATATTGAATTATGTAGAACTCATATGTTAAAACAAAAGTAACAGAAGACAGAATAGACATTCATACAGAAGCGACACTCCTTGCCGGCACCATTGTTGTTGCGATTTGATGTTTATGACCTTGAACTTTAAATTTGTTGGCAAATTTACGCGCGAAATTTAAATTGTTTTAAATGGTAAAAGAAAAATTACAACATAAAAGTACTAAAATTTTAATTTTATTAACGAATTAAAAAGAGATCAGATAAAATAATCACATAATTATATTTTTATTAAACAAATACCTGAATTTTACAAATTTATTACAATGCAGAATTTTCTATATCTTTAATGTGGGAAACAAACGTCAGACTCGATGAATATGTCCCATATATCCTTCTCCATCAAATCTTCTCTTCCACAGGCCTTCAGCCACATTTTACACCTATATTTATTAAATGAATATAAATTTTACATGATATGGTAGTCGTTTTACATAACTTACATTTCTGGATCTTTCGGAAACGAAAAAAAACTTACATTTCCCTTTCTCCATTTTTTAAATCTATTTATAGTCTTTATATGAACTAACAAGTCCTCCCGATTCTACTTTCTTCATTTTATCCATTTAATTAGAAACTAACAGCACTTCTAAAATTCACAAACAGTTCTCAAAATGACATGTCAAAAGTGAGAAGACGTGTTTGGTTTGCTTGAATTAGCCATAACCCTAACCTAAAATACATAGGCGTGACAAGCTGAGACAACAGCTCTTTCAGAATACGTGAAATATAATGATTTTCCTTAGGATAATGATTTTTCCCAACGTTTGTTGAAAAAATAACATATTTGTTTTTATTAGAAATCAATTTGTGTTTCTCAATATACTTTTATTATTGACCCCTAACGGAAAATGTTCACGTCGAGATTATGAATCGTAAGATACGAAATTTGCCGAAGCAATCCGATTTTATCCGATTAGCCCTTTAAATTTGTTGGCATACTCTTTCTCTCTCTAATTTTCGTTTCTCTCTCTGACTGTCGCTTCTGTATGAATACAGAACTTTAAAAATAGCGATGGTTTGTTTGTATTACGATCGTCTCTTTCAACTTTTTCATCAACTCTCTCTTGCGTGTGACGTCAAAATTTTAACCCTCATTTGTCGTAAATGTAAACCTTGTTATTATGATTTGTTTCAGAGCGCACAAAAGAAACGTGAACACATGCTTTTGGAGGCCGGCGAAGAATCCACAGGCTCCCGGAAACGTGCGCGCACCGACTACCGTTCGTCGCCGTGAAAATCATTGAACTCTTTACTCTTCAACAAACAAACAAACAAAATAAAATAAACTACGTTAACTGTGTTTCATTATCAATGTTAAGTCTAACAAAACAAAATCCAACCGCAACTGCGGCCGAGCGCCATTCTCTTATCAATAATATTATACGTTAAGATTTAGTTTGTAAAAAGTCATCTTTTCTACTACATAAGACAACTCGTTTTATTACAGATTTGTAACATGAGAGCGAATAAATGGAAGTTATTTATTGCAATATATTTTATGTATTATCTATCTATATATAACTCTTTATTTTTGTATTCATAACCTCACATTATTACTTATTTAAATTATTAAGTTTAATGCAAGAAATTTATGTAAAATAAAAACTGTTTGGAAACTTCAGTACAGGCATGTTAGCCCCCCCCTTTCGAATTTGAATTTCTTAATTTCCATTGGTAATAACCCCCACCTCCTAACACGCTATTTGTTATACATGTTTCGGTCGCCAATCAAAATATTATATATTGATATCATATTTGTGTCGAAGCGCTACAACAAAAAACCCCTTATTTCCGAAATATCTCAATTATATCATTTCATTTTTTTACCTCCTGCTACCCTAGATAAGGGAGGTATAGGGATCGTGCTAAAAATCGGATATAGAGATTTTAGTGAATAAGCACGTTTTGATGTCCCCAGAATCCGATTTTAACATTTTTACAATGATGTCTGTAGGTATGTATGTGTGTGTGTCTGTGTGTGTGTGTGTGTGTGTGTGTGTGTGGATCTTGTGGACACGATTACTCAAATACTATCAATCAGAAAAATTTGAAATTTTGAACATACATTCTATACTAATGTGGGAAGAGCTCATTAGTTTTTAGTGTATATCGGATAACCGGAAGTATCATTTATACAAGCTTTTAACAGTTTTTCTTGTAAAAAATTCATTGAATATAATTTTTTAGCAACTTTTACCAATACAAATTGAATATAATGGCACAATCTTCAATTCTACGATAATAGCATTTAGTAAATAACTTGAAATAACTTTATATTATATTACAAAATAATTTATTTTTGTACATCACTTTGCCTCTGCGTCAAACAAAAACAATACTTTAATAACAAATTTGACATATTTAAATAAATGTCACTGTCACGAAGCAATTTTCATTAAAATTAATAATGAAACCGTGTTAAGAAGAATTTAGTAGTTTAAATATGATTGTAATGAAATTAAGGTTTGTAAAAATAATATATTTTCCATCATACATAAATATTAGATATACAGGATAATTCGATTTAAGTTTGATGTTTGCAACATTATATATCAAACAGCTCTCAATAAGAACGTGATTTCAAAGTGTCAAATAATAGTTTGCAACTACACATTTACGAAATGGATAATGTACGGCGAAGAATTTACACAGATTGCGTTTTAGAGCATAAGGAAGTTGGTGATGATTTTGACAATAATGTGTGTGTGACGATTTTTCCTTAAAATATATTAATGATCCAAAAGTTCGCAAAGTTGGTATTTAATACTCTTATATAATTTGAAACAACATATTAGATTTTGACTATATATGATAAACCGGATGTAGTACTTAATTTGAATCTCTAACAGATTTTTCAGGGAAAACAATAAAATATAATCCAAAATTTCATATTACAAACTTTTCTATTTATTGGAACAACAAAGTAGATTTTGTTTGCAAACGATCAATCGGAAGTGAAACGTTACTTAAAGCTCATTGCTATTTTAAATATGGAATTGGCGGGAGGTCATGTGCTGGCCACATCAGATTTTTTTTATAATTTTATTTGAAAATATTAGGAAAACTAAGACTATTGATGAAAATCCGGTGAAAAAATTCCTATTAATAAGCGAGTTATGGTCCCCCGAATTTTGAAAAGATTGATGTTATATTTATGTGTTTTTATATCAAACTGTTTTCATCATGGACCTAAATGTTCTTAAAATATATGCTATTTTAAGTTATATTTACATAAAATAAATGAATATTATAACACTGTATAAGTATACATACTTTATAATTACAGGTGTATTTAAATTATTAAGTTTAATGCAAGAAATTTATGTTAAAATAAAAACTGTTTGAAAACTGCAGTACAGGAATGTTAGCCCCTCCTTTCGAATTTGAATTTCTTAACTTCCATTGGTAGTAACCCCCACCTCCTAACACGCTATTTGTTATGCATGTATAGGCGGTCTTTCGGTCGCCAATAAAAATATTATATATTGATTTCATATTTGTGTCGAACAAAACCGTTATTCCCGAAATATCTCAATGGGGTCCTATACCATTTTTCTTTTATTTTTTTTCCTGTAAGAACAGGATAAAATAAGAACTTCAGTGCAAACGCGACTTAAAAATTTTACGTAATAAGCGAGATATGAATTTTTAAAGTTTAAGAATTTGTGCGTGACGTAGCGGGTACTAACGAGTGATCGACAAACAATGGGACAAATTGTTAGTTATACTGGAAACAATTTTTTTCATGTTTGCATAGCTGAAATGTTTTTATATAAAAACTTATACGTTATATTTACGAAGAAATTATTATTAAGTATAAATAATAAGCATTTAACAAGGATTTCTTCCTAATAAATTACAGAACATTGAAACAGTTTGACAATATTATTACACAAAGTATGACGACGGATGGCGCTAATGTTTGCCTGTTTTGAAGTTTCAATATTAATTTAATTAATATTATTATTAATTTAATTCATATTACAAATTGATTTATTTATAAATACATGATTATTGTTAATATTACTAGATGTTATAATTAAACAAATTCATCAAACACAAAATTGTTAAACGTTTTGTTAGGTTATAGAACATCATGACATTTCATATTCTTTCAAAGGTGACCGCTACAGACGCGCGAATCTTCTTTTTAAAATCAGGCGACCAATCAAATTCTTAGTACCTAACACGTCATACCCAATTAATAATCAGGTTCAATCGCTTGTATTTTGTGACCTAGTTAATATTTAAGGAAATTTTTTTCACAATACTTATTAATTTATGTATATTTTCGTCTTCTTATTTAAGATAGTTAAAATATGACTATGGTATAGGACCCTATTATACAATTTCATTTTTTTATTAATATTCGTTATTCAACATATACATTCGTATTTTTTTACTATTTTCCTTTAATTCGATTGAGCTGGAATCCCTTATTCTATGTGTCTATTGGAAGGTAATGTACCGGCCACATCAGATTTTTATTTCTTATTTTTACCATGAAGTTTAATATGTCTTTGTAAATTACTACTATACCTAAAATCTTTTTTGCATATGTTACATTTATATTCTCTTATTCCACTATGTCGTTTCATATGAGATTTTAAATTAAATTTATGTGCAAATTGTTTCTTACAAATCGTACACTCGTGTTGTTTCACACCATTATGAATTAACATATGTCTTAATAGTTTACTATTATATCTAAATAGTTTATTGCATACAGTACATCTCTTGTTTTTTATTTCACTATGAATTTTGACATGTACTCTTAAATTAGACTTATGAGCAAATGATTTGTTACAAGAAAAACATTGAAATCGTTCTGTTAGAGTAGAAACTTCAATATTATGTTTTTTTAGGTTATGTTGCAATACTTTACCGCCATCTTGCTTCAGATGTGTTTTCATATGAACTTTTAAATTACTATTTTGTGTAAATGATTTATTACAAATCGAACAAAAGTGTTCCTTGATTCCTTTATGAAGTTTGATATGTCTTTTAAGATAACTATTTCGTTTAAATATTTTTTTACAAATCCAACATTCTAATTCTGCATTTGCGTGAATTTTGAAATGGTTTTGCAAAGTTTGTTGCTGTCTAAAATATTTATAACAAATTTCACACTGGAATTTTTTTTCTATATGTTTATCATTGTCTGTTATACATTCTTCTTTCTTCACACTTTGTAAAACATTTTTGTAAGAATCAAAATCTTGTGATGTTTCTTCCAGCGGTTCTTCTTTAATATATATTTCTTCAAATTTATGATAATTAGTTAATGATGGTGTACCTTCGTCCTTTACATCAGTGCTAACTGTATGGCGTTGAGTATCCATGAATGCTTCTGGATATTAATGAATAAATGAATGAAGATATACTTTATGATTGTCTGAAACAAAAATTGTATTTTAAAATTATATTACATCAAAATTTAAAAATATTTTCATGTTTTGCTTGGACCGAAGTCATTACAAAACCAATTGCGTATCGCAAGAGCTTTCATTTCAATACGCATTTTTTTGTATTGGAAGGTTGGTACTAGATGACTTTTGACCTATTTAAGTTCGTAAATAAGAATTGACGCAAACTTAAAATAATTGAATAAATCTCATTCCAATGTTACCAACTATATACGTATAGTGACAATAAATATATATTTTTATATAAATAAAAAAAAAATGCTAGTATTAAGAAGCATATACATTAATGAAATTTACAAGTATTTCTAAGAAAATCTTTATTCCTTTTACGGAATATAAAATTATTTGAAATAATTGTAGTTGATTTTTATACCATACGTTGGCATGACAATGTATACATTAAATTTTATATCGATCGAATATCGATCCTGTCAGTATTTTATCAATTTTTTCTGTTAAGTATTTGTTACTTGTGCTACAGTATTACTTGTTTGTTTTAATAATATACTACGGTACATCCATAATAATGCCTAAAGCTTTAACAAAGCTAACCATGAATGTCGTGAACTATTTCAAACGGGAATTGGTCATTGTTCCGTTGAAAGCCGTTCGAAAGGTATTTTTTTTTTTCAAATATTTTTGTTATCAAACTTTAACTAAATTATGTATTTTTAGAATAAAAATGATATTTGACATTTACGTACATAATTACTGTCATTCTGTCACGGGCCCCCATATCAGCTTGTCAAGAAACACCAACAAAGTCACATAATTGCTCGCGCCTTATATATTACTATCCCATGTAAACGTAGTAGTATATGACGTCATTACTTTATTAATATTATTTAATTACGTAAATTTTTTGCCTAATCATTTCTACCATACAAATTTCCCAAATCAATTCATTTTATAGACTTTCTTTCAAACTCGTCATTTAGATAACTCGCCAGGACTCGTTTTCTAAATTTTGACGCGTGCGAAAAAATCATGTCTAGCTATAAAATTTGGTTTTTGATCAGTGACCTGTATATAGAGGTCACTGTTTTTAATACTCATATTTTAATTTTGTATTTCGGTAATTAAAGGTAAAACTTGTGTAAATGGAGCTTTATATTACAGTGCCATCTATGATACAAACTTTAATACCAATATATTCTAACCTCTACTAAATATTAAAATAATGAAAGTAAAACAACTCTCAAAATTGGTAAATTTTAAAAATAAATTACCGAAACATTATTGGTTTATGTAATACAGAACTTTAACTTAAAGGTTGTTTATTTAACATTATGAATTCTGAAAGATTTTTACTAATTTATGAAAATTTATGTTTCAGATATTTATCAGGTTGGAAAGAATTTTTGTGTTTTGTAATTGATGGAAGCAATCATGGACAGCAACAGGGAACATTCAACATCCATAACTAATTATAATTTGGAAGAAATATATATTAAAGAAGAACCGCTTGGAGAAACTTCCGTGAACAGTGAATTGTATGAAAATGTTTTGCAAAGTGTGAAGAAACAAGAATGTATAAGTGATGATGATGAACAGATTGACAAAGGATGTGACAATACGATTACTATAAATAATGATATTCGGAAATATGAAAATACTAATTCAAAGTGTTTTTGTTGTGCAGAATGTAAAAAGAGTTTTACGGGGAAATCAAACTTGACAAAACATATTATGCAGACACACAAAGGAATTAGAAAATATGATTGTACTTTATGTAATAAATCATTTAAACAATCTTCGCATTTAAAAGACCATATGAAAATTCATAACGGAAGAAAAGAGTATAAGTGTAAAATATGCAATAAACAATTTACTCATAAGCAGGGTTTATCTCGCCATTTGAAAATTCACACTGGAATTAAAGCAAATACATGTCCGACATGTAATAAATCATTTATACAAAATTCTGCATTAAAATCCCATATGAAAATTCACAATGGAATAAAAGACTATAAATGTCCAACATGCAATAAATCATTTACACACAATTCTTGTTTAAAAACTCATATGAAAATTCATAGTGGAATAAAAGAGTATAAGTGTGAAGTATGCAATAAACAATTTATACAAAGTAGTCATTTATCAAGACATATGAAAAGTCACCAAGAAATTAGAGCATATAAGTGTTCGACATGTAATAAATCATTTAATCATAATTCTACTTTAAAGACTCATATGAAAATTCATAGTGAAATAAGGGACTACAAGTGTGAAATATGCAATAAACTATTTAAACATAGTCATAATCTTTCCAAACATATGAAAGATATTCATAATGAAACTAAGAAATAACAACGTCCTGAGAAAAATAATTTATAGAACGTTAAATTTAAAGACCATAACCTTATACTCGAGACACACTGCAAAAATTAATGATCACTAACGGTTAGTTATAGTATGCGCACGTGAAGTTGAAACTGCTGACATGTCAAAATTGCGCCTATTAACAAACCAGAAAATATTGACTGTAGTAAACACGTTCTACTTATTGTATTATAGGGTAGTTGCGCATTTTCCAATTTATTTTTTTTCTGAAAGAATTATTCAAGTTATTCACTTTAATACTTATTTTATGTCTGGCAACTGTTTATTTTTCAAAATATAATTTTTTTAATAAAAATTCTTATTTCAAATTTTCCCGTGGTGACGTTTTTTATTAATACCAATCACAGTCTTTCTTGCCATAGCGGTACACTCTCGGTTGTACACTCTGTACACAATACTACCATTTTTATCTGAAACGATTTATATATTTGAGAGAAGCACTATTTCAAAAGAAATTATTAATTTTCACACAAATTCATTAGTTTCATTACTTTGTTTTAAATATGCTGATATAAAAAAGAAAAAGAAAATATGATTTTAACACTTAAAACATAGGTTATGTCACTAAAAATGACATGTACATTCCCTGGAGTGTGCAGCCACCTGGTGACAAAATTATGAAGTCCATATAAGAATTAAGCATCTTGAAAATATCTGGTATTCAAGTAAATAATTATAAAATATACGTACTGTTAAATAATACTTTTGTATCTGTTATTTTACTTCTGTAATTATACTGTAAATATTTGTATGATACAATTAAAACATAATTCAACATTTTCGCTTTGTCGTGGTATTACTACCAGCTTGTATGAGTCATACAGACTTGGTCGTACTATATAATTATTAAAAGTCTACGTCACAAGAATTCCACCGCGAACTTTATTTATGGAAATTATGAATGAAAAGTTTTATATTTTCTAATAACTTTTACATTAATGTGTTTAGAATTAGTTTATTTTTCATAATTAATAGAAAAAAATAACATTTATTTTTTTCGCAACTACCCTATTAGAACGGGCTTACTACAGTCAATATTTTCGGTTTGTTAATAGACGCAATTTTGACACCTGTCATCAGTGTCAACTTCACGTGTGCATAGTATAACTAACCGTTAATGATCATTAATGTTTGTAGTTTATCTCGGGTATTAAGTACAGTGTGTTCAATAAAAATTTCATTCGGAGTACGATGTGAACAGAGAAACGTATGTCTGATCATTATTCAAATCAAAAGTAAAAGTCATTTTCTTGAATTTCTTTATAAAAAGCAGTAAAGGAATATTGTCATTCACCGTTTTCTAAATTATTTCCAATTCTAAAATAAGATTCAAGAAGAAAAGCTTTGATTTCTTTAGATAACAATTTTGTGAATATCTAACTACTAACTAAATTCTTTTAAATTGACATACGTTTCTTTGTTCATAGCCTACTCCGAGTTAGGATTTTTTTTTTGAACATTATAATTCCACTTGATGTGTTTGTAATGAAAAACTAGGGCCAATTTTACAATCTCTGGTTAAAACTTTAACTGTCAATTAAATAAACAAAATTGAAAGGAAATGAGCTGTCAAATGACAAATTAATCATTTTGTCAGTTACCCGGTTCAATATTGTTTATTTAACTTAAATTAAAATTCAAACCGGAGACTGTAAAACTGGTCTTTAATGATAGAAAATAAAAAAAAATAACTAGATATGTATCTCGTATCTATCATCCAATTGCTCCATCACCTCTTCAGGTATTCGAAAATACTCCAAATATTGTTTGTATTCAACCAATTTGATGTAGACGCAATGATTTTTTTTTTTTTTTTGTAATGCAACGCGCCGAAACAATTTATTTATACATTTTCCTTAAATTGTGGAAATAAAAATTGAACCAATACATTTGCTAACAAACTTATCAGCTAATTTAAATGCTTTTACTTTTCATATTGTAATTAAACACAGGTAGTAAGATACAAAACAAAAAGGTATAGTTACAATGAAAAAAGATATTATTAATAAATTTCCCGTGGGGGTATTTTCGTTTGGCTCTTCATAAAAAATTAAAAGTCAACATCCTAAAGCCCACAAAAATTTCAAACGAGTTCGAAAAGCTTTTATTTAAAATAAACATACCTCAAAAATAAAAGGTCGAGTATGATGTTCAAAACAAAATAAAACGGTAATATTAAATATAAACTTCGTGTTTTTCAAATCATAACCTTTTTAATAACTCGTGAATTTTTTTTGAATGTTATTAACTAAATATACTTACAAAAACTATAAAGAAGTCGTGATGTCCTCCTAAAAAGTAGTTAAAGCAAAGTAGTTTACAATCTGACTGCGATGAAAGAAACAATTTTAGTAAAAGGCACCCATATTATTTCAAATTTCCACATTACAATAAGAATAAAGTAAATTATTATTTGTGAATTTGTACACGTCAGAATTTATAACCTTTATATTATAATTTATTTCATAGATGATAGATGGCACTGTAGCATAAAGCTTGATTTACACATACATGGTTGTATTCCCATATATGACTAAAACATTCCCTGCTGAAAAAATCTGTTGTTTTCTTTTCTAGCTTGTCAAAAAAGCTCTTCAATTTAAGCCTTACTCCTTCCTCTCCACCCCTCACAAAATTAAGCATGGCGGCAGAAAAAAATATTATACTTCATTTCAGATGGCGCTTGTGAGCCGACCGTTTTCAAATGCATTAAATAAATCATTTAAATTCGTGAAACAAAACTTTGTCAATAATAAATATTTTTATCCGTAAAAATATACAAGACCTGAATATTAAAAATTACTATAAAATATGGTTAAACATCACTTAATTCTGAAGATTTTACTTGATAACGAACAATCGACAGATGATATTTTTTTCGTTTTTGTGAACTAGGTTTGCATTCTGATCAATCAAAGGGCAGCATTTATATCTCTATCTAAAGTAACGCTATTTTCTTCCATGAAATGAAGTATAGAAATAAATAAGGCACAGGTGTGAAAATACAAGTTTAATAGACAGAATAGTAACAGAGAATTATGAACATTGCCATTTGCATTTCACATAATACCAACTGAACTAATAGGAAACGCCTACGGGCATCTAGGGACAAAAATTACATGTCATACAAATATAAGAAAATACTACAACAAAGTATTATATGTATATATGTATATAGTAATTTAAAATTACTTGTAGATTCCAGTTAATGTGGTGTTACATGTATTCCCGTGAGGTTTGTGTTTTTGGTTATTACAATAATAGTAACAGCCGTAACCTATTCCGATAGCTAGTCCTATGGCTACTCCCGTAGCAACGATGGTACTAGCTTCGCCAGTAGTCTTTATAACTATTTCTCCAAGTCCAGCTGCTAATGCTATTTTTACTTCTAAAGTATCGATCATCTTATTCTTCTACAAATCACTTGGTAATAGGTTACAGTAAAGTGATAGAAAAGTACTGTGCTGTAATTCACCTTTCTCGACAAAACTTACGTTATCGGCTAATCTAAAGAGATAAGAATTATAAAAACTCATTCACAGCTACGAAAATAAATATAAATAAAATGGAAGATTACACGATTTGTGTGTGTGTGTGTTGGAACCACGGTTTCTCAAATACTATAAGACTTAAAAAATATTTAACTGCACTTTCCTCAATCTGATATTTCTGGGAAGAGCTGATTAGATTTTGGTAACAATTGGACAACCGGAAGTAATAATTTCTTTAAAAAATCTTCTAAATATAATTTTTTGGAAATTTTTGTTATTACAAATATTGAAGTCACTGGTTTGATGATGGGAACGCCTACTTACAGTCGGCCAATAAAAGGGAGCCGGGTTCGGTAGCGTCACCAAGCCCGGAAAAATCCGCGCGTTTTGAAAGTGTAGTAGCATTTATAAAAAAAAGTGATAAAACATATAGAAAAGAAATTTGCGTCAATAACAGTTATATGGAAAGAAATAGTTACAGGATGGTTGATTTTTCATTGTCCAGCTTATATCTTCTGAAATATTAAAGATACAAAAAAAAGTTAAATACAAAAGTTGTTTAATACAACCTGATCTATAATTTAGCATAAACAATTTTTTTTCTAAGCCTACCAATTTTTTGGAAAAACGTTTAACTTTAATTTTTTAAATGGAACAACCTGTATATTTTGACAGAATAAGATTCTTAATCAATTTCTCTTTACAATGATGTGAAACAAGTAAGGATTTACCTTTAAATTATGTCCTATAAAGCAAATAGAAATATGATAAAAGTAGGCTATGATATTCTATTGTTTATACCTGTAACTTCTGTTACACATGAACATTGGCTACGTAGGGGTTTTCCTTTGAATAAAATTATGTCTAATAAAGCAAGTAATAGAATTACTAGCATTGATGATTTACAAAATTATTAATACTTTTATTTAAATATCAAGTAGCAATCTGTGACATATGTTACAGGTATAAACAATAGAATATCACAGCCTACTTTTATCGTATTCCTATCTCCTTTATTAGACATAATTTAAATGTAAACCCTTACTTGTTATACATCATTGTAAAGAGATATTTATTTAAAATTTTTTCCGTAAAAATATGCAGGGTGTTCCATTTAAAAAATCAAAGTTAAATATTTTTCTGGAAAATTGGTAGGCCTTGGAAAAAAATTATTTATGCTAAATTATAGACCAGATTGTGTTAAAGAACTTTTCTATATAACTTTTTCTTGTATCTTTAATATTTCAGAAGATATAATCTGGACAATGAAAAATCAACCATTCTGTATAATTTATATAAAAAGTCAATATGAGTGGAATCCCCTAAATACAGCGTTACTTATTGAAAAGGTGATGTGCGGTAGGTAATAATAAATAAGGCACAGGTGCGAAAATACAAGTTTAATAAACAGAATAGTAATAGAGAATTATGAACATTGCTATTTACATATCAAATAATAACAAATGAACTGACAGGAAACGCCTACGTGATAAAAATTACATGACATGCAAATATAAGAAAATACTATAACTACAAAGCAGGTGTAATAAAATTATATATAGTAACTTGACATTACATGTAGAATTCCAAATATAGTGTTTCAATTCATCTTCTTCTTGAGCGGCTTGTATTTTTTGGTTGTCCATTTCCAGTAGTAGTAACAGCTGGTACATACTGCGATGGCCACTCCTATAGCGACGATGTAACTAGGTCCACCACAGACCACTATAGCTATTTCTCCAGCTGCTAAAGCTATTTTTAGTTCTAAGTGATCGACCATCTTATTCTTCTACAAATCACTTGCTAATGTGTTACAGTAACTTGATAGAAACAGTCTGTGGTTCACTAGTCTCGACAAATATTTCGCTCTCTCAATAAGCGTCTTTATTGGCTAATTTATTGATAAGAATAAACAGGTATTAGTTTTTAAAATATCTAATCTAATTTTTAATACCATATTCTTTTTCCTATGTCTACGTCACATATTTACTTTATTCCAAATTTTCAATACTTATGCTATCATCTTTTTGAACTACGGAATCCATTTTCAACAATAGTGTGAGCAAAAAAAAATCCATTTTATGTTATATAAGTATTGTATTGCACTTCGCTGTTGAACCGTCGTTTATTTGAAATAGGGGAATATCAAATACGTTAATAACAGGAATTCAGAGCCTATATTCAAAGACTAAGAGCTATGTAAGAGTGAAACAAGAGACCTCCAATACATTTGAAACTACAGCCGGAGTAAGGAGGTGAATATGTTTGTTTGGTAATTTGATCTTATTTTATAAAAAATAAAAATATATTTCATATTGAAAATTGGGGTGGGATTCCATAATTCGTAACAACTACAAATAGAGATGCATTCGGGTCGGGCCGGACCGGGCTTTGAGGTTTGGATCGACTCGGCTTGAAAATAAAAATTGCCGGCCCGATTCGAAGATCGACTCGACAAAAAATTAGCTGGCCCGGCTCGAAAATTGACTCGAAATCGGGCCGGGCTAAAGCTCGAAATTGGTTGCATCCGACATTCTTAATTTTGATTTTTATGTGAGGCAAAATGTTTAACTTTTTTCGTGCCAAATTTATAAAAAACCTCTACATCCTTATAACTTTCGACATTAGTTAACATAAGTTATTAAAAAAAGAGACACTTCTAGTGTAAGTTTGTTATAAAAATTACAAACTTACGAGTATTTAACTCTTTGTTTCTCAAAGGCGCTCGAAAATTTAAACTGATTCACAAATCTTATACAAAAAGATATCATTTACATAAGGATTTTTTTTCTAACTTTATTTCTACTCAAAAATAAGACAAGAAATCATTATAGTAGAAATAAAAATTACTTTTATTTAAATACGAATAGTAACAATAGTAATAATAACAACATGACAATAGCATTATTATGCCTTAATGAATAACCTTGAATTTTTGAAGTAAAATAACATTTTTATTATTAAGATGTCAAATATGTTGTTATTAACTCATTTTGACCGTTTTCAACTTCATCCACTTTCATTAAAATATTAAGGAAACTGTGCATTTGATTGAACTATAAGATTTTTTGGGCCGGCCCGAAAAGCTCGAGTTTTCGGGTCGGGCCAAAACCGAAAGTCCGACTCGCCTCAATTTTTGCAAATGATTAGCTGATTCGGCCCGATAAAAAATATCTTCGGCCCGGCTCGATGATCGACTCGAAATCGAGGCGGGCTTTGGGCCGAAGGGGGCTTTGGGCCGGGCCGGGCCAAAGCTCGAGATCGAGTGCATCTCTAACTACAAATAACCATTGCTCTGTAGGTAACAGTTGCTCACGTTATATTCGTTCGGCAGCCATATTGAATTGTCAAATCTGACATTACTCAGTAAGCAATTTATTTGAAAGAAAACAGTAAGTACAAACAGTTTTTATGATAAATTAACAATTTAAATTGGTCATATTAGATTTAGATAATAATAATAATCTTGTACTTAATAAATCGAAATTTTTTATACATTATAACCTAATTTCTCTTGTTACGTACCAGCAACAAATAACGATCGCAAGTTCACTTTGTAGTTGATATTTGCAAGTTCAAATGATAGCAACCGAAGTTATGGAATCCCACCCTTGATTTTTTTCTCATAAGACAGCATTGACACTTGAATTTAAGTACTTTCTAAATTTAATTCGTCCATTGTGAGCATGCGCAATTGAATTAGTAATATGGTCTATTGACAAGAAACGTCTACATGACAAAAATTTCATAACCTACAAATATAAGAAAATACTACAACTACAAAGCATTTGTAATAAAATTATATATAGTAACTTGACATTATTTACAGAATTCCGGGTTTAGTGTTTCAATGATTCTTGTGGGCTAGTATTTGTTGCTTTTCCATTTCCAATAGTAGTAACAGCTGGCACATCCTACGACGACTACTCCCCCAGCGATGATAAAAGTAGCTCCGCCAGTGACACCGAGAGCCAATTCTCCAACTCCACAAGCTAGTCTTAGACTTAAGCTATTGACCATCTTCTTCTTCTGCAAATCACTTGGTAATATGTTACAATAAATTGATAGAAAAGTGCTGTGATTTACCTATAAACTCGACAAAATTTTCGCTCTCTCAATAAGCGTCTTTATCGGCTAATCTAAGTAGATAAGAATAAATATTAGTTTTCAAAATATCTAATCTAATTTTTAATACCATATTCTTTTTCCTATATCTACGTCAGATATTTACTTTATTCCGAATTATCACTACTTATGCTATCATCTTTTTGAACTACGGAATCCATTTTTAACAATAGTGTGAGCAAAAAAAAAAAAATCTGTTGTGGCCAGCACAATACCTCTCGTCATTTCCATTTTATGTTATATTAGTATTGTATTGCACTTCGCTATCGAATCAACGTTTTATAACAAAAAAATTACAGAACTTTACCCAAATATTGTTTTATTGTATATAACATGTCTTCTGCATACATACAATTCTAATTTTCATTATATGAGGAAATTCCTAAATACAGAGATTCTTCCAATTCATTAACTAGATTGGCGGTATTTCTGATGGACATATGCATTTTACCTACAATTTTCAATATTTTATTAATAAAACAATAAGAAAGATTAAATGTACTTCCCAAAAAAAGCTTTCAGAATGCCACTAAAACTGTTGATTTTTGACACTGACATCTGTCATTTACAAACTATGTTATAAACATTTGAATTTGTCAACTGGTTTCCTTAGAGCCTTAGCCTCTGCGATTAGATTATTCTGTACAGTGTGCCCCATTTAGAAGTGCCACCATTGGGATCTCGAGAACTATAAGAGATACGATGTCGGTTAAATGGAACTTATTGTGCGCGTTTGGGAGGCCATCTCAGATGTGCTTTTGTTTTTCCAAAAATTCTCATAGGCCACTAGATAATGACGAAAAACTGAATATTGTTGGTTTTTTCTTTTTCAAATAACTTCTAACCTATTGGTAATTGAGAAAAAAGTTTCAAATATAAAAGATAGATATTTTTATTAACTAACCAGTGGCGTACGAAACAAATTTTTATATCCGTAAATTTTCGAGATATAATACAAACTTATATTTTTTTAAATGGAACCCATATCTGATTTTAGTCTCAAAAAATTAACTATTTTTTTCTCTTCTCATTGTTGTAAGGGTTATTATGTTTTATATTTGTTTTGTCTTCAAAATTATTATTTTTTCCTTATTTTGTATTAAATTTACAATTATTTTGAAAATATTGGTAGATTTCTATTTAGAAATACTCTTTATATTTAAATAATTTATTTCGTTAGAAAAATTTGCTCAAAACTCGTATCAAATTAATTTTTATAATATTTTGTATCAGGTCGCCCTTGGCACATTATAGCGTAATTTGTAATTATGAGTCTAGAATAAAAATATTAAGTAATAAAGGCATAAAATAAATTATATCGATCAAATACAATATAATTAATAACAATAATATTTTTTTTTTTTGAGAAATAATAAGAAAATTCACAAAAATAAAGAAAAAAATTAAATTTTAGGAGAAAAATGAATATAAAACATAATAACCCTTACATCACTGAAAAGAGAAAAAAATAATTATTTTTTCGAGACTTAAATAAGGTATGGGTTCCATTAAAAAAAAATATAAGTTTGTGTTATATCTCGAAAATTTACGGATATAAAAATTTATTTCATACGCCACTGGTTAGTTAATAAAAATATCTATCTTTTATATTTGAAACGTTTTTCTCAATTACTAATAGTTTAGAAGTTATTTGAAAAAGAAAAAAACAACAATATTCAGTTTTTCGTCATTATCTGGTGCCCTATGACAATTTTTGGAAAAACAAAAGCACATCTGAGATGGCCTCTCAAAGGCGCATAAAAAGTTCCATTTAACCGACATCGTATCTCTTATAGTTCTCGAGATCCCAATGGTGGCACTTCTAAATGGGACACACTATATTACAGTGTCTTTATCTCTAAATCTATACAAGATATAATAATAAATTTAAGTGTATTAGATGGATAATTTTATGATCTTCAATATTTGTAATAACATAAATTTTCAAAAAATAATATTTAGAAGATATTTTTAAAGAAACTATTACTTCCGGTTGTCCAATTGTTACCAAAATCTAATCAGCTCTTCCCAGATATGTCAGATTGAGGAAACTGCAGTTAAATATTTTTTAAGTCTTATAGTATTTGAGAAACCGTGGTTCCAACACACACATACGGACATCATCGTAAAAGTGGTATAGTCGGATTCTAGGGACATTAAAACGTACTTATCCACTAAAATCTGGATATGGATTCCAATACCTCTCTTAGCGAGAGGTAATAAAGTACGCAAGTAGCCCATTCTACATTATCTGTTTAAATTAATGGAACGTTACTTATTAGGGTGTTATTGCAACTTCTACGATGAAAGAACGTAAACGTTAACCTTATGTAGAAATCACTTTATTTTAGAAATAAAGGACTTTCAATTTCAATGTTTACCGCATTTAATTATGTATTCACGCTAACGTTAACGCTAAAAGCAACACAAACGATGTTACATCCACACTTTTCACCGAAACATAACCTCAAAAGATACAGAACTTGTGACGTTAAACGCTCGCTATTCCATTGCACATAACGTGTCTCCTTATTCATATAACGTGAACCCTATTAGTACGCATGCGCACTCGGGCTGTCACGTGACTTTAAAGTGCACGTTATTTTTTCGTTCAAGTTGCAATAACTCTCTAATAAAAAGGCGATGTGCGGTAGATAATAATAAATAAGGTACAGGTGCGAAAATACAAGTTTAATAAACAGAATAGTAATAGAGAATTATGAACATTGCTATTTACATATATCAAATAATAACAAATGAACTGACAGAAAACGCCTACGTGATAAAAATTACATGACATGCAAATATAAGAAAATAATACAACTACAAAGCAGGTCTAATAAAACAGTAACTTGACATTACTTCAGGGAATTACTTGTAGAATTCCAGTGTTTCAATTATTCTTATGCGGCTCGTGGTTTTGATGTATCCAGTTCCAACATTTGTAGCAGCTGTAACATATTCCGAATGTTATTCCCCCAGCGATGATGACAGCAGATGTGCCAGTGACCGATAGAACTGCATTTCCAGCTGCTAAAGCTAGTTTTAGTTCTAAGTTATTGGGCATCTTCTTCTTCTACAAATCACTTGGTAATATGTTACAGTAAATTGATAGAAAAGTACTGTGGCTCACCTACAGTCTCGACAAATATTTCGCTAACTCAATAACCGTCTTATATGGCTTATCTATTGATAATAAATATTAGTTTTTAAAATATCTAATCTAATTTTAATACCATTGCAATGATATAAACTATGATATATTGGCTGGCCATGTAAAAAGAAAAACGTGTGTCGGAGTTGCTAAAAGAAAAAATCTGATGTGGCCAGCACATGACCTCCCGCCAATTCCATGTTTAAAATAGCAGTGAGCTTTAAGTAAAGTATCAATACCGGTTAATCGTTTGTAAATAAAATCTAATTTGTTGTCCAATAAATAGAAAAGTCTGTAATACGAAATTTTCGATTGTTTTATTGTTTTTCCTCAAAAATTTGTTAGAGCTCCAAATTAAGTACTACATCCGATTTATCATATATGGTTAAAATCTAATATGTTGTTTCAAATTATATATGAGTTTTAAATACCAAATTTGAGAAGTTTTGGATCATATTTTAATAGGCTTTAAGGAAAAATCGTCACACACGTACATTCTTATAAAAATCAGCATCATCTTCTAGGTGCTCTAAAACGCAATCTTTGTAAATTCTTCGCTGTACATAATCCATTTCGTAAATGTGTAGTTGTAAATTAATATTAATTTAAAGTGCTGAAAAAATAGCAATTAGCAAATTTAAATCAGATCATCCTGTTCATCTAACATTTATGTATGATGGAAAATATATTATTTTTACAAACCTTAATAAAATATTTTACTATTATATTCTCATTACACGGTTTCATTACTAATTTTAATATAATTGCTGCCTGTCAGTGACATTTGTTTAAATATGTCAAACCTGTCATTAAAATTATGATTTTGTTTGACGCATAGGCTAGGTGATACATGGAAATAAATTATATTATATATTCATATTTAAAGTTATTTAGAGTTATTTACTAAATGTTATTATCGTAGAATTAAAGATTAAACCATTATATTCCATTTTAATTAGTAAAAGTTGCTAAAAAATTATATTCAATGAATTTTTTACAAGAAAAACTGTTAAAAGCTTGTATAAATGATACTTCCGGTTATCCGATATACACTAAAAACTAATGAGCACTTCCCATATTAGTATAGAATGGGTATACAAAATTTCAAATTTTTCTGATTGATAGTATTTGAGTAATCGTGTCCACATGATCCACACACACACACAGACACACACACATACATACCTACAGACATCATTGTAAAAATGTTAAAATCTGATTCTGGGGACATTAAAACGTGCTTATTATATAAAATCTCTATATGCTATTTTTAGCACGATCCCTATACCTCCCTTACCTAGGGTAGCGGGAGGTAAAAATCTGATGTGGCCAACTCAAAACCTCCCGCTATTTAATTTTTATTAATTTAAAACATACCTACGTATTTACTAATGCTGCAGACTGTTCCATTGCATATAACTATTGCTTTATTTACTATTTTCTTTTTAAAATGTCACTATTATTAATTTGAAGTGATAAATTCCAACGACTAGTTTTTAACCAATCATGATGCAAAACACTTGAAAATTCAACCAATGGGAACAGTATTATACTGATAAAACCTTGTTACCCCGATAATTTTCCGCTACCAAGTAAATAAACAGTTGTTATGGTTTATAACTGTCAGTGTGACAATTAATGTGTCAAGTTTCATTTTGCGTTGTCTTTGGAATTTATCTCACCAAATACCACACGACCTCTTAGATTTTCTCAGATAAACTTTTATTTTTAAGCACTCATTTTTTTTGCTTTTAAGCAAAATCACTCAAGCAAACTGACATTAGGTAAAACCCCTTCTCCTTCGGAGTCGGGATTTTACCATGCAGTTTGCTTTCGTGTTTGTTGCTAAGCAAAAAAAAATTCGTGCAAAATAAAAATTTATCGATAAAATCAGGAGGTCTTGTGATATTACTTCTGATAATTTTTTTTGACAATGATATTTACGTCAGCATTCATTTGAAAAATAAGCTAAAAATAACCTGTGTAAACCAAGCTTATGCTACAGTGCCATCTATGAAACAAATCTAATAATCTCTGCAGAAATTTAAAATCTGTTGTAGTGTTTTTCCGATCTGTCATTCAAAGTCGCAAAGTGAATATTATGTTTTATGGATAACGACTCAACAATATAAAACATAATTACATCATTTGTGATCGCATAAGATTCAAATTAAAAAATTGAATTTTATGAATGCATTATTTAATCTTACATTTAAAAATAAGGAAAATATGAGCGGTAAGTGAGATATGCGAGGTTATGTTTTTGTTTGGTCGCGAATCCGGGGAATCGGGTTCGATTCCTACCGACGCCACATATTTCGAATATTAAATAGCACACAAAGTGACCCCTTGGTGCACTCTCCACGCCGGCAATGAGTACCCGTGAGGCGACTTCGGGTAATCACCCGCACGGCACAAAAATGTCATCATTGTTTTTTTGTTTGTTTACTTTTAATATTATAAACTATTTTTGTTTTTTTCTTTTTTATTACAGATAACAGTAACTTATTATATGAAATTGGCGAACAAAGTAGCATTATTCAACAAGAAAAAGATTATGAATCTTTTTGGTCAGAGAATGAAACGTTTGCCCTTCTGTCATGTTATGAAAATCATACGGCCGATTTTCGACATGCCAAAAAAAGGAAAACAGTTTGGAAAATAATTTCTGATGAATTATTAAATTTAGGAATCATGGTAAGACAACATACGTTAGTGGTTTTAAAAGTAAGGTTATAAAACATTGTTTTTGGGGAATTTTTTATTTAGCGTTCGCCTGAAAAATGTGAAAGAAAATGGCTCAACCTGATACGAATATACCGTAACAGAAAAGACTGCAAAATTAAGCCAGGCAGAAGCAATTCTGTTGCGAACAAATATTACAACAGAATAGAAGAAATTCTTGGCGATCGTCCTTCATTTAGCAACAGTATGGTCATAGATATTGGTCTTAGCACGGAAACTGTAGAAATAGTAGAAGAAACTTTCGAAGAAGATGTCGGAAACACAATTAGAAAATCTCCAGATACTGACATTGAAAATAGAACACAGGCAAAAAGAATGAAACTATCAGAAAATTCTCCTTCAAGTAAACTCGAGTACTTGAAGATGAAGCTAAGAGCAAAACAAAAAGAAAGAGAAAGGCGAGAAGAAAGACATAGAGAATTAGTGGCTTTAGAGAAAGAAAGATTGGCAATAGAGTTAAGAAAAATAAAAGCACTAGAAAAATATCTAAAAAGTAAAGAAAATAATAATTAGTTTTTTGTCTTTTTGGTCAAAAAATTCGCTGGGGAGTTTTTAATGAATAACCACGTTTGTGTGTGAGTATGTGACAAAAATTTCTCCGACGATAACTCCAATACTACAATTTAAAAATTATAATTCTTATATTAATTTATGTTTAGAAAATAATGGAAACAATTTTGAAAATTATTTCTGAAGTTAAATACAAGTTAGGTAATTGTTTTGTTATTGATCATGGCCTACTGTTTTATATTATGTTAAATAAAATTTATTTAATTTTCAAATGAATTTTTCTCAATATTTTTGTTATGTAAGCACATAAAATATTTATATGGTTGAATTCAGAAAAAAATACTCTGTCGAATGAGCCTAAAAAATGTATAATATCTCATTTAAAAAAATATAACTTTGGTTTGTAACTTGAGAACCACTGGTTTAAATTTTTTTTTTCTTCAGTAAGTGAATGTCCCCCTTGACCTACTAGTCCAGTCATTAGGTAGATTTACCCTGCAAAAGGTCGGGTATTTTTGATTTTTGGATATGTTATATATTTAGAGGTCTCAACAAAAAATGCAAGTTTTCCCCCTCGGGGGCCTTCGGGAAGCACCGCCAACTTGAGAAAAAAGGCGCAAAACAGCGGTTTTTTCTAAATATCTCTTCACTTATTTGCATTAGGCAAAAGTAGTTATTATCTAATTTGTTGACTATAAAATTCTCTACAACTTTTATCTAAAACATTTTTTCTATAATTAATAGATAGCGAGCTACAGTGCTTCAAACAGGGCAAATTTTTTGAAAATTACATGAATGCTTCATTTAAATCATATTTTATTATATTTTTTTACAAATTACTTTTTGACAATCATTAGTTATTATTATTTAACTAATATATATAAATATTAATTATTGTTTAGTTTTTTTTTTCATTCTAAAGATTTTTTATAGTCCAGCAAATTTATGATTTTACCTTAAAGTAATTACAACAAAAGCTTTTTAACGGAATCCAGTCCCAGAAAAGTGCGCTGAATAACATATCAATATTTTCCCGAATTCGGAGCATGGGAACCTCCCGCCAATTTGGACAAATGGCGGCATATTCAGGTTTATGGCCATTTGCTTAAAACAATTATGAAAATATTTAAATTATTCAAACAATCAAACAATATTACGTACTTGATACTTAGTCTAATAGGTTTCACTATTTACAACAGTTTACATTCGACGTGGCATCGAAAGAAGTAAGTTATCGATAACTGTTTTATAAAAATTGTTAACGTTTTCTTGCAATTTTTTAGTTTTTCATCCACCACTCTGATCTTGTTAAAGATACGATGATGCGGTTTTAAAATTTGAATTCAGCATGAAATTCTCTTTAATATAATGTATTACACGATTATTGCCGATGAACAATTGGCGAGTTACTAACAACTAAAAGTCACATGAAATTCCTCTAAAATTTTAAACATCTGAAAATCGGCTCTTTTCTCAATTTCTCATCAACCACTTTGACACCTATTAAATACTTAATATTGGTTATCTGTAAGCCTGTTGAAATTTTGAATGAGAAGATGAAAAAAGAGCCGATTTTCAGATGTTTAAAATTTTAGAGGGATTTCATATGAGTTTTAGTTGGCAGTAACTCGCCAATCGTTCATCGGCAATAATCGTGTAATACATGATATTAAAGAGAATTTCATGCTGACTTCAAATTTTAAAACCGCGTCATCGTATCTTTAACAAGATCAGAGTGGTGGATGAAAAACTAAAAAATTGCAGGAAAACGTTAACAATTTTTATAAAACAGTTATCGAAAACTTACTTCTTTCGATGCCACGTCGAATGTAAACTGTTGTAAATAGTGAAACCTATTAGACTAAGTATCAAGTACGTAATATTGTTTGTTTTTTTGAATAATTTAAATATTTTCATAATTGTTTTAAGCAAATGGCCATAAACCTGAATATGCCGCCATTTGTCCAAATTGGCGGGAGGTTCCCATGCTCCGATTTCGGGAAAATATTGCTATGTTATTCAGCGTCCTTTTCTGGGACTCGATTCCGTTAAAAAGCTTTTGTTGTAATTACTTTAAGGTAAAATCATAAATTTGCTTGACTATAAAAAATATTTAGAATAAAAAAAAATATATAAACAATAAGTAATATTTATATATATTAATTAAATAATAATAATTAATGATTGTCATAAAGTAATTTGTAAACAAAACGTAAAAAAATATAATAAAATATGATTTAAATGAAGCATTCACGTAATTTTCAAAAAAATTGTTCTGTTTGAAGCACTGTAGCTCGCTATCTATTAATTATAGAAAAAAATGTTTTAGATAAAAGTTGTAGAGAATTTTATAGTCAACAAATTAGATAATAACTATTTTTGCCTAATGCAAATAAGTGAAGAGATATTTAGAAAAAACCGCTTTTTTGCGCCTTTTTTCTCAAGTTGGCGGTGCTTCCCGAAGGCCCCCGAGGGGGAAAACTTGCATTTTTTATTAGGACCCCTAAATATACAATATATCCAAAAATCAAAAATACCCGACCTTTTGTGGAATAAACCCTTATTTTTCTACCAAATGACTGGACTATTTACAACGCACAAAAATGTTTCAAACACGATACAAATATTTTTCAAGTAATGTAACTTTGACAGTATGAACATACAAATTATCAATGTTGCCAACTATAGCAACAATTAATGGGCTACTTGCGTGGTACTGAAAATCCGATTTCTGTCATTATATACGTAAAGTTATATTGAAAACATATATAAAAATATAAATTTTATTTTAAAATAATTACTTATTTTTTACTAAATTAAGAAAGAAATTTTTCTGTGACGTCTTTATATTTAACTAAGGGAGGGGAAGCATGTTTAAGAATGTTATCAATAGATGGCATGGCGCGCGAGAAAGTTTTAATTTGAATTTGACATTAGTTCATTTTTCTCTCTCTCTGGTCTCTCAAATACATTAATTACTTTATAAATAAACACATAGGTAGTTACTTGTAATTTAAAATGTCGATACCAAGAAGATAAACTAAAATACTAACCTCCAAACTATTATTGAAACGTCAAACAGGTGATCTACATTACCCGCACAAACATACCATTACTATGGGACGGCACCACGCTGTGACTTTACGACTATTAATTGGTGCGGCGTAATTCTACGTCATACATGGCGGGAATTCAAATAATCAAATTTCATTATTTTTTTTCTGGCTAATTAATAAAAATTTTGTCAAAAGAAAAAATATGGGTAGCAAGTTTTTACCTTCTCTTCAAAAATATTAAATAAAAAAAAGGTACGCAAGTAGCCCATTGAATAATATGACGTTGACGTATATTATTTATATATTATTCATGTCATATACGATAAATAATGAAGTCTACTATTCATCTTAACAATAATTATATAAGGCTATACACTTTTTGACGGTTAAAAATGATTGAAATATTATTTCGTTTTTCACTATTAGTGATTTTAATGCATTAAGGTTTTTACACTAAATGATGACGTGCATTGGCTGCTTGAATGCTTTGGGTATATACAGGTTACAACTGTTTACAAGTGGCGACGCAAAAGAATGGGGACGTATTATTTTATATGCATATTCTTTGCTTTACTGTTGGACAACATTTTTACTAGGTTTTCTGACAACTGTCACAAACTAGTGTGAAGTATATACCTCGCACTTCACAAGGAACATCGGATCTCTAACTCTAACTGCGCAAGCATGCGCACATCAGTAATGAAAATGGTCCATTGGGTGATAGGTACAAAATAAATATCATTTTTTTATTTTCTATCATATATTTTTTTCATTACAAACATCAAGTGGAATTATTTGTAAGGCTATGAACATTGCTCATATGGTTTTAGACTTTAGAACTTTCTATAAACGATGTTTTTAGGGCGTTGTTATTTCTTCGTGATACCATGAATCTTTTTCATATGTTGGAAAAGATTCTGTCTACGTTTAAATAGCTTATTACATATTTCACAGTTAAAGTCTCTTATTTCACTATGAATTATCATATGGTTATATAACTGAGAATTTTGTTTAAATGATTTATTACATTTCGAACACTTATATGCTCTAATTCCAGTGTGAAGTTTCATATGTTGGCGTAGACCACTCTTATATTTAAATTGTTTATTACATGTTTCACATTTATAGTCTTTTAATCCGTCATGACTTTTCATATGTTCTTTTAAAGTAATATTTTGTGTAAATGATTTATTACATGTCAGACATTTATGTGCTTTTATTCCAGTGTGAATTTTGTAATGTTTGTTTAGAGTGCTCTTGTCTGTAAATTGTTTATTGCATATTTCACACTTATACTCTTTTATTCCACTATGAATTTTCTCATGGGTTTTTAAATAATATTTACTTGCAAATAATTTGTTACATGTAGAACATACAAAATTTTTAATTCCTTCGTGTATTTTTACATGACTTGTCAAGTTAGATTTCTGCGTAAAACTCTTATTACATTCTGTACAACCAAAACGCTTTGAATTAGTATTTTCAGATTTCTGAATATCATTATTTATACTAATCGGGTCACATGCTGTGTTAATCTGTTCATCACTATCACTTATACATTCTTCCTTCATTACACTTTGCGAAACATTTCCAAACACGTCACTGTTTACGGATAGTTCTTCCAGCGGTTCTTCTTTAATAAAAACTTCTTCAAAATGTTGATAATTAGTTGTGGCTGTTGAATGTTCCATGATCTCCGTGCTGCGTTGTATTATTGCTTCATTGAATTAATTAATTAACGAGTAAAGATTTGTTTCAGAAATGAGCACAAGAATTTTTTCCAACCTGAAATATAAATTAGTAAAAATCTTTGAGAACTCATAATGTTAAAATGCACAACCTTTAAGTTAAAGAACTGTATTACATAAACCAATAACGTTTCGGTAGTATATTTTTAAAATATGCCAAAATTCACTTTAGCTGTTTTACTTACGTTTAATATTTAGTAAAGGTTAGTTAGAATATGCTGGTATTAAATCTTTTTTGTCATAGATGGCACTGTAGTATAAAGGTTTATTTACAAAATTTCCCATTTATTGTATAAATTAAAAATCTGATGTGGCCAACACAAAACCTCCCGCTATTTAATTTTTACATACATACATAGGTACATAAAATCACGCGTTTCCCACTTAGTGGGTTAGCAAAAACCCGGAAACAATAGTAACAATAAGAAAAGGGATAAGAGTAAGAGCTCAGCTGACTCACTTCACTCTTTAACAACATTCTTCTTTCGCCTTGTCCACAATCATCATAGCATTCATACATAAGAACATATTAAAGTGACCGATTTTCGGTAGCGAATAACCGCATCCGGACCACAATAATAGTTACGCAACAATCATCCTTCCACACATATCCCTATCCATTTTTATTAATTTAAATACATACTTACGTATTTACTAACGCTGCAAACTGTTCCACTGCATAAAACTATTGATTTATTTACTATTTTCTTTTTAAAATGTCACTATTATTAATTTGAAGTGATTAGTTTTTTGACAGTGACATTTACTTTCAGTTACATTCATTTGAAATATGAACTGTGTAACAAAGGAATTGTGTTTATCTTAGGCTTCGGGACTAATAAAAAAAAAAATTTTTAAATTTATCTGCAAAATATATAGATAAAGTATTAATGTATTCCTGTAGAAAATTCAATAATCTTTAATTTTTATAAGACATAAAATGCGAAAAAATTGCATTTAATGATATTTTTTGAAGAAAAACCATTATGAGCTTCAAGTAAAGTGCCATTTCCGGTTATCCGATTTACACCAAAATCTAAAGGCTTCTTTTCATATTAGAATAGGATAGAAATACAAAGTTTCAGAATTTTCTGAATGATAGTATTTGAGTTAGAGCGAAGACAAAATCCCTACACATTCATACACACACACATACAGACATCATCGTGAAAATGTTAATATTGGATTCTAGGGACCTTAAAACGTGGTCATTTACTAAAATCTCGATATGTGATTTTTAGCACGATCCCTATACCTCCCTTACCAAGGGTAGCGGGAGGTAAAAATACAAAATAGGGTCCTCCACTATATTTTTACCTCCCGCTACCCTTGGTAAGGGAGGTATAGGGATCGTGCTAAAAATCACATATCGAGATTTTAGTAAATGACCACGTTTTAAGGTCCCTAGAATCTAATTTTAACATTTTCACGATGATGTCTGTATGTGTGTGTATGTGTAGGGATTTTGTCTTCGCTCTAACTCAAATACTATCATTCAGAAAATTTTGAAACCTTGTATTTATACCCTATTCTAATATGAAAAGAAGTCATCAGATTTTCGTGTAAATCGGATAACCGGAAATGGCACTTTACCTGAAGCTTATAATGGTTTTTCTTCAAAAAATACCATTAAATGCCATTTTTTCGTATTTTGTCGTTATGAAAATTGAAGATTATTGAATTTTCTACAGGAACACATTAATACTTTTTACCTCTCACTAAGAGAGGTATTGGATTCATGCTAAAATTCGCATATCCAGATTTTATTGAATAAGCACGATTTAAGGTCCCTAGAATCCGATTATAACATTTTTAAAATGATGTATGTGTGTGTGTGGATGTGTGTGTGGGTGTGTGTGTGTGTATGTATGTATGTCTGGATGTTGTAGAGACGATTCCTCAAAAACTATAAGACTTAAAAAATATTTAACTGCAGTTTCCTCAATCTGACATTCCTGGGAAGAGCTGAAAAGGTTTTAGTAACAATTGAACAACCGGAAGTAGTAGTTTCTTAGAAAAATTCTTCTAAATATAAATTTTTGGGAGTTTTTTTTATTAAATATTGAAGAACATAAAATTCTCCATCTAATGCACTTAAAATTTTTTGAATTGGAACAATCTCTGACATTTAGAAACTTCCTCATACAATGAAATATATATATATATATATATATAATTAGAATTATATGTGTGCAGAAGACATGTTAAATACAATAAAAAACAATATTTCGGTAAAGTTCTGTAATATTTTGTTATAAAACGACGGTTCGAAAGCGAAGTGCAATACAATACATATATAGCCTAATATGGCGAGAGGTCTTGTGCTAGCCACAACAGATTTTTCTATATATTTTACAGATAAATTTAAAATTTCTTTGTTACACAGTTCATATTTCAATTGAATGTAACTGACTGTAAATGTCACTGTCAAAAAACTAATCACTTCAAATTAATAATAGTGACATTTTAAAAAGAAAATAGTAAATAAAGCAAGTTTTATGCAATGGAACAGTTTGCAGCGTTAGTAAATCCGTAGGTATGTATTTAAATTAATAAAAATTAAATAGCGGGAGGTTTTGTGTTGACCACATCAGATTTTTTTTATATTTTTTTACAAAACTTCATCTAAACTGAAAGTGATATGTAATTTTAGAAAGTCTTTATTGTTATTCGTTAAGCCGTAATAATTTTTTTAATATTTTGTGACGTAGATATAGAGATGATTTTGTTCTCAAACAATGGATTTCGCTAATAATTGAAGTCACATAAATTTATTTTTTTTCAGCACTTATAAAATGTATAAATATGTTAAAATAACCCCTGTGGTTAATAATTGGAAATATGGGTGGATAATAAGTAATTTAATGTCATAATTAATAAAAATACTACGTATATATTATAGTCCAAGAGTTGATTACCACTGGTAGACTATGTCATTCAACACATCTTTTACTTTCATACCAACGCTTGTAATATAAAATGGCATCATAAATTTAAACTAGTATTATTTGATTTATTTCTGTTGTTTTATTGTTATTTTCTGCATTTATATACTTGCAAATGGATTCCGTATTTCAATAAGGCGACAGCAGAAGGTTTGAAAGTAGTAAGAATTTGGAATAGAATAAATGTGTGACGTAGATATAGAGATGAGGAAATGGTAATAAAAACTCGATTATTTTAGGAACTAATAACTATTTTTAAACTTTGATAGTCCTTAATATACAGTGTGTCCCATTTAGAGGTGCCACCATTGGGATCTCGAGAACTATAAGAGATACAATGTCGGTTAAATGGAACTTTTTGTGCGCCTTTGGAAGGTCATCTTAGATGTGCTTTTGTTTTTCCAAAAATTCTCATAGGGCACTAGATAATGACGAAAAACTGAATATTGTTGATTTTTTCTTTCTCAAATAACATCTAAACTATTAGTAATTGAGAAAAATGTTTCAAATATAAAAGATAGATATTTTTATTAACTAACCAGTGGCGTACGGAATAAATTTTTATATCCGTAAATTTTCGAGATATAACACAAACTTATATTTTTTTAAATGGAATCCATATCTGATTTTAGTCTCAAAAAAATCAATATTTTTTTCTCTTTTCAATGATGTAAGGGTTATGTTTTATATTTGCTTTGCTTCTAAAATTTATTTTTTCTCTTTATTTTCCTGAATTTTCTTATTATTTCCCAAAAAACATTATTATTTTTATTAATTTTATTGTATTTGATCAAAATAATTTGTTTTATGCCTTTATTACTTAATATTTTCATTCTAGACTCATAATTACAAATTACACTATAATGTGCCAAGGCCGACCTGATACAAAATATTATAAATATTAATTTAATACGAGTTTTCAGCAAATTTTTCTAACGAAATAAATTATTTAAATATAAAGAGTATTTATAAATAGAAATCTACCAATATTTTCAAAATAATTGTAAATTTAATACAAAATAAGGAAAAAAATAATAATTTTGAAGGCAAAACAAATATAAAACATAATAACCCTTATATCGTTGAAAAGAGAAAAAAATATTTATTTTTTTGAGACTAAAATCAGATATGGGTTCCATTTAAAAAAATATAAGTTTGTGTTATATCTCAAAAATTTACGGATATAAAAATTTATTCCGTACGCCACTGGTTAGTTAATAAAAATATCTATCTTTTATATTTGAAACTTTTTTCTCAATTATTAATAGTTTAGAAGTTATTTGAAAAAGAAAAAATCAACAATAATCAGTTTTTCGTCATTATCTAGTGCCGTATGAGAATTTTTGGAAAAATAAAAGCCCATCTGAGATGGCCTCCCAAAGGCGCATAAAAAGTTCTATTTAACCGACATCGTATCTCTTATAGTTCTCGAGATCCCAATGGTGGCACCTTTAAATGGGACACACTGTAGTTTTAAAGTATAGTTTTAATATAACTCACCCTTGTTCTAATTTGTTACTACGCTGGAGGACCCTATTGGATGATAGGTACGAGAAAAATATTTAATTTTTATTTTAATATTTAATCATTTATTTTTTCATTACAAAAACATCAAGTGAAATTAATAGTAAGGCTATGAATATTACTTATATGATTTTTTAATTTAGAACTTTCTATAAACGATTTTTATTGTTGTTCTTCCCTAGTTCCACTATGAATATATTTCATATGTGAAGAAAGATTCTGACTACGAATAAATAGCTTATTGCATATTTCACATTTATACTCTTTTGTTTCACTATGAATTTTCATGTGGCTATATAACTGAGGATTTTGTGTAAATGATTTATTACATGTCGGGCATTGATATGCTTTAATTCCAATGTGAATTTTCAAATGTTGGAGTAGAACAGACTTATATTTAAATTGTTTATTGCATATTTCACATTTATGGTCTTTTATTTCGTCATGACTTTTCATATGGCCTTTTAAATTAGAATTAAGAGCAAATGATTTATTACATATCGGACATTTATGTGCTCTTATTCCAGTGTGAATATTGTTATGTCTGTTTAGAGCACTCTTATTTGTAAATTTTCTATTGCATATTGCACACGTATAATTTTTTATTCCACTGTGAATTTTCTCATGCTTTATTAAATAAGATTTATTTAAAAATAATTTGTTACATGTAGAACATTCAAAATTTTTAATTCCTTCGTGTATTTTTATATGTTTCGTCAAGTTCGATTTCCACGTAAAATTCTTATTACATATTTCACAACAAAAGACCTTTGAATTAGTATTTTCAGATTTCCGAATATCATTGTTTATAATAATCGGGTTGTCACATCCTTTATCAATCTGTTCATCATTATTACTTATACATTCTTCTTTCTTTACACTTTGCAAAATTTTTTTATTCAATTCACTGTCCACGGAAGGTTCTTCAAGCGGTTCTTCTTTAATGAAAATTTCTTCAAAAGGTTTTACTAAAAATGGAACAGCATTTGGTTTGAGGAACGTTTCTCTATTTATCAAACCTAAAAAACAATACTTTATATTAACGAATACATAAAATCAGGATAATATTTCAAGTTTACCAGTTTGTACACCTTCTGTTATAAAATCAGATGTTTCAAAATGATTTTCGCATACAAATCTATTGGCAGTAAAATCATTTTGCAAGTGCAAACTTTGAGTCCACAGCATCCGTCGTGTTTCATCTAAAGGAAATTTGTGCAAATTTTTGCGATTTTCGCAGCTATTTACACAACATTGCGGCATTTTTCACACAAAGAAATTGAGGTTAGTCACAAGTTAGTATCACAAATACAAATGTCAAATGAAGCCTTTGTTTGAATTTTGGTCCAAGCACAGGTGGCGCTATTTTTTTCGCAAAATAACTTGCGGACACTCATATGACGAAGCGAATTAGCCAATCAAAAGCTGGGGAGAAACTGTCACATCGAAGGTCAGAGAGCTGGGCAGCTTTCCAAATTCAAGAGTACCGTAATTTAAGAGTGTAGTGTTTTGGAAGAATGAGTTTTGTTGGAGTAAAAAATTGAAATTAAATTTTAAAAATTAACAAAACTACTTATAATTATAACATTAATGTCAAGCCCCCTCTGAGAGTAAGGTTATTAATTTTGGAACGATTTTGAGTAATTTCGTACTCTGTAGTAGTTTTGGAACGCAAACCTGAAGTTTGTTCACAGTTTGGCAGTTTTCATATTGAAGTTTTTAGTGCGTATTGAGTTATTTTATATATTTTTGCCAAACTATGAAAACAAAACGCATAATACGCTATAAACCAAAACAAACTTCAGCTGAGTAGTTCTGTATTATATAAATCAATAATGTGTGGGATGTATATTTTCATTGTTTTAAAAAGAGGTTAGAATATATTGGTATTAAAATTCGTGTCACAGATGGCAGTGTAATATTTTAAAGCTTCATTTACACAATGTTTATTTTTAATTGCTTTTCTTAAATTGCTCTATATCATTACCGCCTGCTCTTACTATTTTCTTAAAGGCTCATTCACAGCTACGAAAATAAGAAATATAAATAAAATTATAAATAAGAGTTTATGGTTAGTGTTCACAGCTACAAAAATAAATCGTAAATTAACATCAACTGTCATTTAATATATTCATAACTAACAACTTCATACCTTTTAAAGCATTATACGCAATCATATATGCGAACCTTTTTTTAAGACAGCTTTTTAAAATTATATTTAAATTGAAATCTTTTGCCAGAAGGTAAATTGATAGTTCAAATGACAGTTGTTATGTATGGCAGGTAGCACGAGCGTGGTTCTAACACCGGTGTTAACTAAAACCGTGTCAACGACTTGACACATACTTCAGGTTAGTTAAGAAAACAAGTGTTGTCAATTTATTCACCCATATTCTGTAACACAATCGATAACTTTTATCGATCGATAATACATTGTAGCCAATAATTACAGCAGACACTGAATAAAAAATAAAACTGACAGATGATACATTTGTTTCTATTTGTTAAAAATTATTATCGATCGATAAGTATTATCGACGGAGTTACAGAATGATTTGTTTTCTTTAACTTGTTTCTAGGAAAAACAGTTTTAAATAATGAGGTCAAATTTATTGAATATGGCAGTCAGTAATTCAGTATATTGGCAACTCTTATTTGGTTAACAACGCTGAAGTATGTGCCAAGTCATTGACTGTTTAATTTTTTTTTTCAAGAGCTGTGAACATTTTCGTAAGAATCTATTATTTATATCGTTATTTTTATTTCTGTGTATTTTATTTTGGGAACTGTGAATAAAGTATGAATATTTTCTTTCAAATTTAAATGTAGTCTTGTAAATCAAGCTTTATACTGCAGTGCCATCTATGATACAAATTATAGAAACAACTGACAAATCAACAATTTATTTATTTGCACATTTGTTGATCATTGTTCATTGTCGAATGATCTTGTCGGTCTTGTAATAACTATTGCATCGCTCAGACGGCATTTTCAAATAGTTTATTATAACTTTAATATTTTTGGGAAATAGTTTTTTTCTCTGGAATTTAAGAAGTTTCGCCCTACTTTCTAATATGCAAGTATATTATAAATTCTAACCTGTACAGATATTTGAAACAAAGTACAGAAGAAATGACTCATTGAAATGAAAATTTATGTTTCAGGCAATAATTATTTAGCTGGAAAGAATTCTTGTGTGAAACATTCATGGAAAACGACATGAAGATCATGGAACATTCAACAACAATAACAAATAATCAAAATTTAGAAGAAATTTGTATTAAAGACGAACCGTTGGAGGAAACTAGGCAAGACCGAGAATTATACGAAAATGAATTACTAAGTGTTAAAAAGGAAGAATGTATAAGTGATGATGATGAAGAAATGAATAAAACATGTGACAGCTTAATTACTATAAATAATGATATTCGGAAAACTGAAAATACTAATTCAAATGACCAAAAGTTTCAAGAAATTTGTAAAGAAGAACCGCGAGAAGAAAATTCCCAAAATGGCGAATTGCATGAAAATGTGCAAAGTGTAAAGAAGGGAGAATGCATAACAGATCATGATAAACAGATGGACAAAACTATAAATAATATAATAATAAAACCCGGACATATCATCATAAATAATGATGTTTGGAAAACTACAAATATAAGCAATTTACAAACTTTCCCGCGAGAGTCAGGCTTGCTGACTCATAGTGAAAGTAAAGAAGCTAAAAAGTACAAGTGTATAATATGCAATAGAGGATATAGGAGAAAACCATCTTTAGCCTTACATTTAAAATTTCATAATGAAATCAGGAGTCATCCATGTTCGTTCTGTAAAAAAGCATTCGTAAGAAATTTTGATCTCATACGGCATATAAGTAGGGTTCATAAATCCATTTGATGTATTTGTAGCAAGATTTATACAGGGCGTTTCACGTATATGGCACACCACGATTATTTTCAATAGTTTACAACAAGATGGTCGGAAATAATCGAATACAGGCTGTCTCAATAAGCTTGCTCACTATTGGTAACTTTTTTATTTGAAGAGGTACGAGGTTGGTTAAATGAGCAAAATTGTGCCATTTTATATTAGAAAATTGGTCATGTAGACAAAATAAAAATTGTGTCAGCGGTTTCCAAAATTTGGGACAATATATATATTTTTTAAATGGAACCATATGTTTTTTATTATCTTATTGGAAAGAGTATTTTTTTCTCTTTCCAATAGGGTAATGTTGTTTATGTACAATTTTTTCAAATAAACGAGTTATTTACGGTTAAAAATTTAAATTTTGTATACTATTTTATTAGTTTTTTAGTCAAGTAAGCCATGGAAACAATTGATTCTTTGTTTGTTTGACGTATAATAATTTCTCCCGTAAAGTTCTCTGTTTTTAATAATATTTAATAACTTTACAAATGAAGAAAAGTTATATATGATCGTGCTATATGGAAAGTTATATCTAGACACCAGTTACATAGAACGGTCGGCTCTCTTTCCAAAAGAGTTTGAATGTGCGAAAGAAATAATGGCTTTCAATTTGAATATTTTCTTTGTTTTGTTATTACTGTAAAATAAATTAATAAAATAATAATTTTATAAGAGACAATTGTTTCCAAAGTTTACTTGACCTAACCTAATAAAAGATAATTTTTAGCTTTAAACGTAAATAACTCGTTTATTTGAAAAAATTGTACATAAACAACATTACCTTATTGGAAAGAGAAAAAAATACTCTTTCCAATAAGATAATAAAAAATATATAGTTCCATTTAAAAAATATATATTCTGTCCCAAATTTTGAGAACCGCTGACACAATTTTTATTTTGTCTACATGACCAATTTTCTAATATAAAATGGCACAATTTTGCTAATTTAACCAACCTCGTATCTCTTCAAATAAAAAAGTTACCAACAGTGAGCAAGCTTATTGAGACACCCTGTATACAGTTGACAGGACAAGATATTCAGAAGATTTTCGAACCTCTTGTACAGTGTATTAAAAAAAGTCCTAATGGGGTAGTTATCATGTGTCAAATTGTAATAAAATAAATATCTTCATACAATAAGTCACGCATAATAAAATTTTCTATGCGATAAAAAACAATTATTGCTTATACAGGGTGGTTGATTTTTCATTGTCCAGCTTATATCTTCTAAAATATTAAAGATACAAGAAAAAGTTATATAGAAAAGTTATTTAATACAACCTGGTCTATAATTTAGCATAAACAATTTTTTTCCCAAGGCCTACCAATTTTCTAGAAAAATATTTAACTTTGATTTTTTAAATGGAATATCCTGTATATTTTGTATATACAGATGTTGACAGAATAAAATTCTTAATAAATTTCTCTTTACAATGATGTGTAACAAGTAAGGATTTACCTTTAAATTATGTCCTATAAAGCAAATAGAAATATGACAAAAGTAGGCTGTGATGTTCTATTGTTTATATCAGTAACATCTGTCACAGATTTAATAATACTGATTATAATAGAGAGAAAGGTGTTAAGATTCTTATTTAACTATGAAAAATGAACGTCGGTTACAGTAACAGCGAAAAAGTTTATATGCTTTGCTGTTTCCACAGATCAAATAATAAACGTCGGGCTGCTATCCTGTATCAAAATTTATAATAATATTATGTTGTATTAAATTTTGCTACTTGATATTTAAATAAAAGTATTAATAATTTTTATTAGACATAATTTTATTCAAAGGAAAACCCCTACGTAGCCAATGTTCATGTGTGACACAAGTTACAGGTATAAACAATAAAATATCATAGCCTACTATTATCATATTTCTATTTGCTTTATAGGACATAATTTAAAGGTAAATCCTTACTTGTTACACATCACTGTAAAGAGAAATTTATTAAGACTCTTATTCTGTCAAAATATACAGATGTTCCATTTAAAAAATTAAAGTTAAACATTTTTCCAAAAAACTGGTAGACCTTGGAAAAACATTGTTTATGCTAAATTATAGATCAGGTTGTATTAAACAACTTTTGTATTTAACTTTTTTTTTGTATCTTTAATATTTCAGAAGATATAAGCTGGACAATGAAAAATCAACCACCCTGTATATTTATAAAATGCTAATTAAAATTCCGCCTCTTTGAATCAACCTCTCCGCTGTGACGTCACTTGTTTTAACCGTAAACCGCTGAAGCGCTGGTGTCGTATTTGAACAGTAAACATGTCACAACAAATAACATAACCTTGTTTTAATGGATAATCTTTGATCACATACCTGTATAAATACTCCAAAAGACACAAAATGAGGCTACGAAAAACAAAGAAGCAAACTGACTATCAAATACACAAAAAACAAAACTGACAACTACCATACAACACTATCTAAAACGGAATGTAAACAAGTTCCCCTTGCCCTGCAAGACATACGTCACGAAAAATTGTGCTATCTCTTTCATTCAGAGAAACTGTATGTGACTTTTTGATACCACGAATTGCTTCAAAATTAAACGAACTTTCATATAAAAATATTTTTAAAAATTGGTTTATTGGTCCATTGTGTGTCTATTTGACGAGATATTATCAAAAATGTTCTCTAAAGAAATCTTCCTGAATCCTTATTTTAGAAATAGAAATAAATTAGAAAACGGTCAATGGCAAATATTCTGTATCCTTCTTTATTAACTTTTCTCTTTAATTACATTTCACGATCAATTTTGACAAACTTCTGTGTTCATAGCCTACTCCGAATTAGGTTTTTTCTGAATGTCCATTTCGTTTTACTACAACTTTTATTTAAACAATTTTCTTCTATTCCCAACAATAAAGGAAATAATCGAGATATTCCGTATCCATGAAACATTCTGTATAGCACCTACTTATTAAATATTAAATTATTTAGAAAATAAAGATAGGGTGAAAATATAATGTAATAAAACTTTCTACTACAGTGCCACCTATGATAAAAAATTACAATTATTGAATACAACATAACAATCAACAATTAGATGTTCTTATAATAAATATTATAATGGTCAGATGACATTTGTATATAGTTATAATAAATAAAATATTTTTGGGTAATAAAGTGTTTTTACCTTCCATCACTTTTAGGTAAGGAAGGTATTGTCTGGTCAAAAAATTCGGTGGTGAGTATTTAATAAATCAGCACGTTTTAGGGGCTCTAGAATAGGATTTTACTAGTTTTACAATGTGTGCGTTTGGATGTGTGTCCGTGTGCGACAATTTTTTCTCTGACGATAACTACAATTCCAAAAATTATTATTCTTTTTACATCCATACGAGTAGTTGATTAGATTTATTTGAAGTTCTTAATAATTTTTCTTGAAAAAAAACTTTTCTATGGAAAAATAAAGAAAATTTACTTGTTTCAATGTTTGATATTAGCTTTCAAGTATTTTTATACAATCTTTGTATATAATATGTTAAAATATATATGTTATTGCAAATATAAACTGCATTATCTTAATTTTTATTTTGAGCAGAGAACAAGTTTTTGAATAGGTATTGGGCTTCCAAAATTAAAATGCGCCACTGGTGGCAAATTTCTGAACTGAGTGAAGTGTACATGTACATAGATGGTTGTTTTATTCAGGGATTATATTTACTTGTATACGAAATTTAATACGCTTTTATCTTCGGCTGCTATTGTTTTATTCTTAGTAGGATCTGAATTACTGCTAATATAACAGGTAAATTTTTAAAAAATTAATGAACAAATTAGGAGATATGCAATTTATAGGTTAAAGTTACGATGGAGTTTTCTCCGAAAATATTTACCACATAATATTATGTGGCCACTATTTATTACTTGCTGGCCTTCCACCATATTTCTAGATGATACACTACAATTCCCAATTCGACAAGTAGCATTTAAATCTAAGCAAAGAAAATTGTTCATTATAAAAGAAAAACAATTAAAAAAAGCTATGTAGATAGAAATTAATATATGTACAACTACGGCAATGAAATACAATCTAAATAAAGGAAATCAAACATTTTTTTTATTAAAAAAACCAATATACTGTTAATTAAAATATGACTAAAATACTCTTAACCTATAACTACTTACTAAAATTAATCCTATTAACTAAAATATTATTAAAACTATCACTAAATTGTTACTACAAGAAAGATCAAACTCAATTCTAAATTCGAAATTAAATTAAAAATTACGAAAATTAGTCTCGCACCAATTGACTCCGAAAGCGTGACGTCAAAATCGACCGGGAATTACAAAACCTGAAAGTAGGCTTCCGGTTTTTTAACTGTATCTTGAAAGAGTTTATTGTGAACGAACCGGACTAGCGCCAAATTTAAGTAGCTGTCATTTGTCTTATTTGAAAACTAGAAAATTTATTGGTGTGATTTTGTTACATATTCCTGTTTTATGTATTTAAAGTAAAAAATTAAATTAAAATATATGCGTAATTTGTGTTAAAAAACCTTATATTCAAGTAAATTTTAATAAATTCCAAGAAATAATTGTTATTTGTGTCTCTGTCATTCTTCAGCGGGAACGAAAAGATTTTCCTCTGATTCTATAATTATAGACCTAGACTATTGTTCAAAGGATTGGTATTCTGCAATTGATCACTTATTCTCTAGGTTCTTACTTTCAATTCGGTTCGTAGTGTTTTAATCGCGCTTGTTATCTCATCTGATACGATTTTGAACTTTTGCAAATTACAGTGGCACAAGAAACAAGAACAAGTGATTCGTTTTACTGCAATAATAAGTTTTTTTGTGGATGAAGAGAGACCTATTGTTCGTGGTGAAAATGCAGTGGAATCAAACCATGTCCATTGTCCATGAAATGGTTTATAACGCAGACTTTAATATTATAAAAGGAAAAGTGCATACTAGTTTTAAAGAGAAATATTATAATGTTGGGGTAAGGTCATGTTTGAAACACAAATTTTATCGTATTTGTAATATATTAAATTTTACAGATTTGTTAAAATGAAGACAAATCCATTTTAAGTGATTCGTGTACATGCCCTTCATTGCCATCACATGGCTGCGTTAGCTATTCATGCACACTACAATATTTCCGTAACGGATACGGCTTGTTCCTGGTCGAAGAAGAAAACAACTGATACTACAGTGCAAACAGTTGAAGATCTATATCCTTCAACACCACATAGATCCACTGATCGCGCAGTTTCTGAGGAATATGTTGAAGTATTAAGAAACGAATTAGCCAAATTTGGAAAAGCAGTGGGTTTTAATCATTGCAAAGTTGCGAGTCACTTTAATAGCCGAACTTTTACCACCAGGCGTTAATTTTTAATGATACCATAGTTTTATAGGGTATGTAAGGGATGCAAAATAGAATAACTTTTACCAATAAACTCATAAAATGGTACTTTCTTAATTTTCGTTGGCTGTTGCTGTTACGATTTCTCACTACAGTTACTAATTTTGTTTATTTTAACTTTTTGCCTCCCATACATACCCTATAAATTTGTAACACGTATTCATTAACACTCTATATTATTTATACATATGTGACAAATATATTTTATTATAATGATAATCTACTTTTCAAATTTTGCATACCTACTTTTTTCTTTTCCATGTCCAATATTTTTCATATACATTATTCTTTTTACTTCCTTGTACGAAGTAAAGGAAGTATTGTAATCGCGAAAAAATTCGGTTTCCAGATTTCAACGGAAATATCCGTTTTGACCATCCCTGAATCCATTTTGACTAATTTCGTCGTGACGTCTGTACGTACGTACGTATCTCGCATAACTGAAAAACGGGAAGCCGTAGAAAGTTAAAATTTTGTATTTAGGACTGTTATAACATCTAGTTGTGCACCTCCCTTTTTGGTCATTGCATAACTTTCAGAAGTGGTACTTTACTTGAAGCCCATAATAGATTTTAATGGAAAACTATATTAAAATATAATCCAAAACTTTTCAAATTTGGTATATAATACTTTTATATCAATGGAAATAACATAATAGACTTTGGTTAAAATAGTCTAACCGGAAGTGATACTTTACTTGAAGCAATTATCAGTTTTTCTTGAAAAAAATGGTGTTATTTTGAATTTAACAATAAATGTTTCAAATAAAAGTTTTAGAGAATTGAATTTTGCGTCGAAAACTTCAAGTATGATTACATTAGTTCTTTGTATAAGCGAGATATGTAAATTTAAACATTATGTACTTTTTGGTGTCAGTAATTAAGTTTGCTATGAATTAGGACAAGAAATAACAAAAAAATAAAGAATTTAATGTCAATGTCAAATTATGTCAAATACGTGCAATTTTATGATTGGGTCTGTTATTATACATATTTGAATTATTAACAAAATATGTATAGTGTAACAGGCGTACAAGGAAGTCATGTGGTGTCCACATCAGATATTTATTAATTGATTATATGGTAAGATATTGTTATAAAATTAGCTTTATAAGAAACAATTTTTAATTCTAAAAAAGTTTTATTTACACTTTACAGATAACAGCTTTGATGACAGCTATTTAAATTTGGCGCTAGTACGGTTCGTTCACAATAAACTGTTTCAAGATGCAGTTAAGAAACCGGAAGCCTACTTTCAGGTTTTGTAATTCCCGGTCGATTTTGACGTCATCACTTTCGGAGTCAATTGTACTCTTATGGAAGCCAGCGAAAAATGTACCATTCGTTTGAATTTTGACGTTTGACGTCAGCGCCATCTCTTGATAATTTGGAAGCCCAATATGTAGGAGATTGTTGCTGACAACTACCTCAAATGTAAAATTGTGTAAATAAAGCTTTATAGTACCATGCCTCTGATACAAATTGTAATACCAACTTACCAATATAACAAAACCTTTATGTATTAGTAGAACGATAAGATTAAAACAGCTCGCGTGAAATTTGCCATATTTTAAAAGTAAATATACTACTGAAACGATATTAGTTTATATAATACAGAACTTTAACTTAAAGGCTGTTTATTTTAACATTATGAGTTCTGAAAGATTTCTACTAATTTATGTTTCAGATAGTTATCAAGTTGGAAAGAATTCTTGTGTTCATCTGTTTCATTTGTGAAACGAATCTTCACTCGTTAATTAATTAATTAATTGATTGAAGCAATCAGGGAATGAAGCAATCATGGAGAGTAACAGGGAACATTCAACATCCATAACTAATTATCAAAATTTAGATGAAATATTTATTAAAGATGAACTACTGGAAGAAACTTCCCTGGACAATGAATTATATACAAATGTTTTGCAAAGTGTAAAGAAGGAAGAATGTATAAGTGATGATGATGAACAGATTGACAAAGGATGTGACAATCCGATTACTATAAATAATGATATTCGTAAATCTAAAAATACTAATTCAAAGGGTTTTTGTTGTGAAGAATGTAATAAGAGTTTTAAGCGAAAATCAACCTTGACAAATCATATGGAAATGCATAAAGGAATTAAAAATTTTAAATGTGCTACATGTAACAAATTATTTTCAAGTAAATCTTATTTAAGATATCATGTGAAAGTTCATAGTGGAATAAAAGAGTATGAGTGTAAAATATGCAATAAACAATTTACAAATAAGAGTACTCTAAATAGACATAAGAAAAGTCACACTGGAATTAAATTATATAAGTGTCCGACATGTAACAAATTATTTACAGAAAATTCTTCTTTAAAAACACATTTGAATCTTCATAGCGGAATAAAGGCATATAAATGTTCGACATGTAATAAATCATTTACACAAAATTTTTATCTAACAACTCATATGAAAATTCACAGTGGAATAAAAGACTATAAATGTGAAATATGCAATAAACAATTTAAACAAAGAAGTATTTTATCACGACATATGAAAATTCACAGTGTAATTAGAACATTTAAGTGTCCGATGAACAAAATTCTAATTTAAAAATCCATATGAAAATTCATAGTCAAATAAAAGATTATAAGTGTACAATATGCAATAAAGAGTTTAAACATATAAAAAAACTCTTTCCCAACATATGAAAAATATTCATAGTGAAACTAAGGAATAACAACGTCCCGAGAAAAATCGTTTATAGAAAGTGCTAAATTAAAAAACCAAATGAGCAACGTTCATAGCCTTGTATATAATTCTACTTGATGTGTATGCAATGAAAAAATAAATGATTGAAAACTAAATAGATATTTTTCCACGACCATTAAGTAATACCTTTATTTTATATTTTTTTTTATTAAACAACACAATGTATTACTTATGGGCCGTGAGTAATGACATTACTCAAAATTGCAATATTATTGAGTATGCTTTGGCTCAGAACAGTTTTCATATGTTATAATTGTTTTTCCAATGTCAAAACGTCAAAATTATAAATCTGTGCAAGTTATCTAAGTTGATTGAATTAAAAACATGAATGGGGTCATGCCACATTTTCTGTTTTATTTTTTTCCTGGAAGTCTACCGGTCACAATATACGTAAATAATATTTTCACGCCATTTGTGTGCATTGTTTTGTAGATATAATTTTTTAAAAATAGGGGTCAATTTCAAATCTCAATGAGGTCACGTGAGCGCATACGTCATGTATCTGAACGATTCCAGTTCACCCTGGTGGACAAAATGTAAATTAAGATTGCTTATAAATAGTTTTTTGGGTTTTTTAATACATTTTTTCCACAAGTTGGAACTGCACAGTTCTTCTTCACCATGTTTTATCATTATAAATATACAATTATTGCACTTTTATGTATTAAATTATATATCAAGCACACAAACCTGCAATTAAAAATAATATTTCTCTAATGAAATAATTAAATCTTTATGAAACAAAAAAGATTGAATAGAGCGCACTTTTCCTCTGACAGCTTTATAAATATCTGGTTAGTTTATTCTGTTTAACTTCGCGTTTGAAGTTTGTGACATTGTGACCTTGTACGTGTGACTAGTGTCATTGTGTGAGTAGCCAATACATGACGTCACAGAAAATCGTAGCGCGAATATCTTTTAAGTAAATTATGAATGAAAAGTATTATATTTTGGGATGTTTTATGTTGCAATATGGATAATAAGTGTCATAGATTCTATTTTTATAAAAATATTAACAACATTTTTTTTTTTGCATGACCCCATTCAGATAGTGAGAATGAATAAATTTGTACACCGCTAGATATCATAGAATAAATATAGAAAATTATTCAAAATTGAGTCGTGCATTTTTGAAACGAAAACCTGAAGGTTATGGAGCAAAAAAATCGTTTCCGACGAAATTAAAGAAATCATGGAAACGCATGATAACACCAATATATATCTTGCAACAAAGGTAAAAAATTGTAAATTATTTGAATTTCTTAGTTATATACCTATCTAGACAGAAAAGTTCAAATTCTTATTGAATAGTCGTAGAAAAAGTATAGTATTCTACTCGCATGTAATGGCTATTACTCATTTGAATGATTTACAACTTCATTCTCTTGAGTAATAACGCACATTACATGCTCATTGAATAATATACTATTATCTCATACCTATCACCCAATGGGAAAGTTTAGCATGGTAAAAATTTTACATAACATACTATTTTCGCACAAATATGACACAAATGACTGCTGAAATTGATATTAAAAATTAAAATTATTGCTCCATTTATTTATAATTAATATTTTTTGACTAAACTTTAAGTACGTCACAAGTCAGTTATGCGCAAACACAGACAAAACGGTGAAATCGAACCATTTGAACGTAGGTCGTAACAAAGCGTAAAAGCGCTTCACTACTGGTAACCGCATCCGCGTGCGTCAGTATATAAATCGACATACGTTGCGCCAAGCCTCTATCGACGTCATCACAGCTTAAAATCGGCTTTTCCGGAAAATCTGGGAATTTTTGAAAAAAATAAAACGTTACATCATTTTTCAAGTCAAAAAAAAAATTTAAAAAAATCGCTAAACTTCCCCATTAAAGGTAAAATTGTGTAAATGGAGCTTTATATTACAATGCCATCTATGATACAAATTTTAGTACCAACATAACCTTTGCTAAATAGATCAATGATAGTAAAACAAAACAGCTCGCGTGAAATTTAGCAAATTTTAAAAATATACTACCAAAACTTTATTAGTTTATATAATACAGAACTTTAACTTAAAGGTTGTGTATTTTAACATTATGAATTCTGAAAGATTTCTACTAATTTATGTTTCAGATAGGTATCAGGTTGGAAAGAATTCTTTTGTTCATCTGTTTCATTTGTGAATTGAATCTTCACTCGTTAATTAATTAATTGATTAAAGCAATCATGGAGAGCAACAGGGACATCATGGAACATCCAACATCCACAACTAATTATCCAAATTTTGAAGAAGTATATATTAAAGAAGAACCACTGGAAGAAACTTCCCTGGACAGTGAATTATATACAAATGTTTTGCAAAGTGCAAAGAAGGAAGAATATATAAGTGATGATGATGAACAGATTGACAAAGGATGTGACAACACGATTATTATAAATAATGATATCCAGAAATCTAAAAATACTAATTCAAAGGATTTTTGTTGTGCAGAATGTAATAAAAGTTTTTCACGGAAAGATATCTTGTTAAGGCATGTGGAAATACACAAAGGAGTTAAACAATTTCAATGTGCTACGTGTAACAAATCATTTTTAATTAAATCTTATTTAAGAACTCATGAGAAAAGTCATAGTGAAATAAGAAAATATAAGTGTCCGATGTGTAATAAATCATTTAAACAAAATTGTTATTTGAAACGACATATGGAGATTCACAGTGGAACAAAAAAGTATAAATGTGAAATATGCAACAAACAATTTACACAACAAAGTGCTCTATTCCAACATAGCAAAATTCACACTGGAATTAAAGCACATAAATGTCCGACATGTAATAAATCATTTACACAAAGTTATTCTTTAAAAACCCATATGATAGTTCATAGTGGAAAAAAAGAGTTTAATTGTGAAATATGCAATAAACAATTTGCACAAAGTGGTCATTTATTAAGACATATGAAAAGTCACAAAGGAATTAGAACATATAAGTGTTCAACATGTAATAAAACATTTACACAAAATTCTCATTTAAAAGAACATATGAAAATTCATAGTGGAATAAAAGAATATAAATGTTCAATATGCAATAAGCTGTTTAGTCGTAGTCAGATTCTTTCCAAACATATGAAGAATATTCATAGTGGAATTAAGGAATAAAAACGTTCTGAGAAAAATCGTTTGTAGAAAGTTGTAAATTCAAAAACCAAATGAGCAACGTTCATATTCTTGTATATAATTCCACTTGATGTATTTGTAATGAAAAAATAAATGATTGAAAATTAAAATGAAATAGATATTTATTAAGTACATGTCACTCAATTGCTCCATCACCTCTTCAGATATTCAAAAGTGTTCCAGATATTGTTGGACATTCAATCTTTCGGGTATTAATCTGAAAGGCTATTTACCTTCCGCCTCCTTTAGGTAAGGAAGGTATTGTCTTTGGTCAAAAATTTCGTTGGTGAGTTTTTAATGAATAAGCACGTTTGATGGTCCCTAGAATAAGATTTTACTATTTTTAAGATGATGTCTGTGTGTGACTAATTTTTCTCCGACTATAACTCCAATACAACAATTCTAAACATTATAATTCTTTCGTACATATATGCGAAAGTAACTCTGTCTGTCTGTTACGTTTTCACGCCTAAACCGCTGAACCAATTTTGATGAATTTTGGTACAGAGATAGATTGGAACTTGGAGAAGGACATAGGCTACCTTTTGTATCGAAAATAAAACTTGAAGGGGTGAAATAGGGGATGAAAGTTTGTAAGGAGAACCCGTCATTTCTTCCGCTGAACCAATTTTGATGAATTTTGGTATAGAGATAGAGTGGATCTTATTATATTATATAATGCATTTGACCTTGAATAAACAAAATTTTCGCCTGCGGAGCTTTTTTTCATGATTTCCTGCCCCACCAAAATTTTGGCCACTGATAAAATGTACGTTCCGGCACATTTTTTTCTACAAAAATAGCACTGTATATATATATATATATATATATATATATATATATATATATATATATATATATATATATAATCGGCTTCTGATGAAAATGAGATTGTCATCCATGAAGATAATAAATTAAAAACTTTATTTATATATTTTATTGATATTTTAATTCGAAATACAAACTCGTTATTGCGCCCGTCAAGGTTTAAGTTTATACTGATTTTTCTAGTGATAACTACAATATTGTCGTCCCCAAAGTTAGGATAATTGTGAAAGCCGATAGTTCTCTTCATAACGTACGACCGTACAACAAACCATAAGTTTTGCTTTTACCTTTAATTACATTTTTTTTTTACTATAGGGGTTCTAATGTTAAATCAGCCAGAGTACTAATACTAAACAAAACAGTTACAAACTATGCCACCAGATGTCATGGCACTTGGTGTCAGTTGTCAATATAACGAGTTCCAAATAGACTCCCGTATAACGGATATCAAGTAGAAACCTAGTACCTAGTATATTGAGTTCAGTAATTAATATTATAATGTATAATTTGCCTAGCTGTAAATTCAATACTTACATGTTTTAATTTTGTGTTTTTAATATATATAATAAAAGGTAAAATTGTGTAAATGAAGCTTTATATTACAGTGCCATCTATGATAGAAATTTTACTAACATATTCTAACCTTTACTAAATATTTAAAACGATGAAAGTAAAACAGTTCGCGTGAAATTTGGCTCATTTTAAAAATATACAACCAAAACATTATTGGTTTATATAATACAGAACTTTACCTTAAAGGTTATTTATTGTAACATTATGAGTTCTGAAAGATTTCTACTAATTTATGAAAATTTATATTTCAGATAGTTATCAGGTTCGAAAGAATTCTTCATTCGTTAATTAATTAATTGATTGAAGCAATCATGGAGAGCAACAAGGAAATCATGGAACATCCAATATCCACAACTAATTATCCAAATTTTGAAGAAGTATATATTAAAGATGAACCACTGGAAGAAACTTCCCTGGGCAGTGAATTATATACAAATGTTTTGCAAAGTGTAAAGAAGGAAGAATGTATAAGTGATGATGATGATGAACAGATTGACAAAGGATATGATAACCCGATTAATATAAATAATGGTATTCAGAATTCTAAAAATACAAATTCAAAGAGTTTTTGTTGTACAGAATGTAATAAGAGTTTTAGGAGCAAATCATACTTGAGAAGGCATATTGAAATACACAAAGGAATTAAAAAAGTTCAATGCGATACATGTAACAAATTATTTTTAAATAAATTTTATTTAGCAAGGCATGTGAAAATTCATAGCGAAATAAAAAAATATAAGTGTGATATGTGCAATAAACGATTTGCAGATAAGAGTACTCTAACGAAACATAACAAAATTCACACTGGGATTAGAGCATATAAATGTCTGACATGTAATAAATCATTTATTCGAAATAATCATTTAAAAGAACATATGAAAATTCATAGTCAAATAAGAGACTACAAGTGTACAATATGCAATAAACAATTTAAACATAGTCAGCATCTTTCCCGACATATGAAAAATATTCATAGTGCTACTAAGGAATGAAAATGTCTTGAGAAAAATCGTCTACAAAAAGTTCTAAATTTAAAAACTATATGAGCATCGTTCATAGCCTTGCATATAATTCCACTTGATATGTTTGTAATGAAAAAATAAATTATTCGATATTAAATATATATTTATCTCATACCTATCACCCAATAGGATATCTCATTATTTTTTTTAAGAGTACCTGTGAAATTCCGAGTTAAAAATTCCATTTAATAAGCGAGATATTAATAAAATTTGGCATCAGTGTAGAAATCTCCAGTCCATAATTATTTGACGGTAAGTATAGTTATAGAGGGGACAATTTTTTACATGTTTGCATAGCTGAAATATTTTAATATAAAACTTATACGTTAAATTCACGAAGAAATTATTATTAAGCATAAATAACAAATAACAAGCATTTTTTACCTCCCGCTACCCTAGGTAAGGGAGGTATAGGGATCGTGCTAAAAATCGGATATAGAGATTTTAGTGAATAAGCACGTTTTGATGTCCCCAGAATCCGATTTTAACATTTTTACAATGATGTCTGTAGATATGTATGTGTGTCTGTGTGTGTGGATCATGTGGACACGATTACTTAAATACTATCAATCAGAAAAATTTGAAATTTTGTATATCCATTCTATGCTAATGTGGGAAGAGCTCATTAGTTTTGAGTGTATATCGGATAACCGGAAGTATCATTTATACAAGCTTTTAACAGTTTTTCTTGTAAAAAATTCATTGAATATAATTTTTTAGCAACTTTTACCAATACAAATTGAATATAATGGCACAATCTTCAATTCTACAATAATAGCATTTAGTAAATAACTTGAAATAACTTTATATTATATTATAAAATAATTTATTTTTGTACATCACTTTGCCTCTGCGTCAAACAAAAACAATACTTTAATAACAAATTTGACATATTTAAACAAATGTCACTGTCACGAAGCAATTTTCATTAAAATTAATAATGAAACCGTGTTAAGAAGAATTTAGTAGTTTAAATATGATTCTAATGAAATTAAGGTTTGCAAAAATTATATATTTTCCATCATACATAAATATTAGATATAAAGGATAATTCGATTCAAGTTTGATGTTTGCAGCATCAGCATTATATATCAAACAGCTCTCAGTAAGAACGTGATTTCAAAGTGTCAAATAATAATTTGCAACTACACATTTACGAAATGAATTATGTACGGCGAAGAATTTAAACAGATTGCGTTTTAGAGCATAAAGAAGTTTGTGATGATTTTGACAATAATGTGTGTGTGACGATTTTTCCTTAAAATATATTAATGATCCAAAAGTTCGCAAAGTTGGTATTTAATACTCTTATATAATTTGGAACAATATATTAGATTTTGACTATATATGATAAACCGGATGTAGTACTTAATTTGAAGCTCTAACAGATTTTTCAGGAAAAACATAATAAAATATAATCCAAAATTTTGTATTACAAACTTTTCTATTTATTGGAACAACAAAGTAGATTTTGTTTACAAACGATCAATCGGAAGTGAGACTTTACTTCAAGCTTAATGCTATTTTAAACATGGAGTTGGCGGGAGGACATGTGCTGGCCACATCAGATTTTTTCCTAATAAATTATAGAACATTGAAATAGTTTGACAATATTATAACACAAAGTATGACGGCGGATAGCACTAGTGTTTGTTTTGAAGTTTCAATGTTTCAAATTTCTGACATTATTAATTTAATAAATATTACAAATTGATTTAATTATAAATGCATTATTATTTTTAATTTCATCAAACACAAAATTGTTATTTTTTTTGTTAAGTTATACATCAATGTGACGGGTCATAATCTTTTAAAGGTGACCGCAGCAGACGCGCGAATCTCCTTTTTAAAATCAGGCGACCAATCAAATTCTTAGTACCTAACGTGTCATACCCAACAGGCTCTTCAACCAATTTTTTTAAAATTTATTTTTCGAAAATAGACGTTAATATATGAATATTTTTCATATTTTCATCTGTATTGTGATATAATTAAGCCTGTAATTAATTGGAAAAGATTCTATACAAAATTGAAATTTACGGTGTGACGTCATACCGCCTAATGACAGAACAACGCCGCCCGTGTAGAATTGCGGAACTATTCAGTCAAACTTTTAAACAAGTTGACACATGAAAGCTGATGTTTTTACGTTGTGAATTGTTTGATATTTGTATTTAAATATTCTAATATAATATTAAAAATATTGACAGAACAGATGACTAAACGCAAAAGCCAATATTATGCGCGCGCAATCTCTCTCTGTCACAAGTCGGTATGACGTCACAGTCGAATTGGAAGTAAAAAATCTACTTTTAATAATTAATTACAGGCGTAGTACCTATTTTTTAAATAAAGTGTTATATTTTTCAACATTGTTTTTGAGCGTATTATTGAAAATTAGTACCAAATATGCTAAATTTTAATGTGGTTGAAGAGCCTATTAGTAATCAACTTCAATCGCTTGTAGTTTGCGGCCGAAATAATATTTAAACAAATACTCAATAATTTAGGTATATTTTCGTTTTCTTATTTAAAAAGGTGGGTTTATGCTGAAAAATTTAAGAATAGGAATAAAAATAAGAATAGTGTTAAGAATAATTTTAAACATAACGATAAGTGGTGTTTATGCTGCCAGTTATAAGAATAAGCGTAAGAATAAGAGTAGTGATATTCAAGTTTTTAGGTTAGTGAAAAGTAGTTACATTTATTATTCTCATAGTGGTAGCAGCGTTGATTTGACATTTATAAGATTTATAATTTTATTATAATTATTATTTAATTTGTTAAAATGAAGTACAATCAAAATATTATTTTGTCTGCACTAATTCAATTAATTGGGAAAGAAGAGAATCCATAACTAAATTTGACATAATTATGTTTCGCCAACACCGATTATTATGAATGAATAATGAATGACCATTGACGTATTATAACTAACGTTAGTTATAATACGTCAATGTGAATGACCAATTTTTTTGTTTGAAGTATTTGACAGTTGACACGCATGCGCTCTTCGCTTACAGGAATAAGAATAAGGCGTAAAGTTAAAAGTAAACGAACTTTGGCTTATTCCTTATTCTTATTTCTTATTCTTATTTCTGCAGCATAAACCGAGTCGTATGTTATAACTGTTTTAACTTTATCATTATTCTTATTCTTATTTTTATTCTTAAATTTTGCGAGCATAAACCCACCATTAGATAGTTAAAATTTGACCATTACCTTATTTTGCATTTTTGATTCAACTAAATAAAAGATTGTGTAAATAAAGCTTTATATAACAGGGCCATCTATGATACAAATTTTAATACTAGCATATTCTGCTTCTAACCTTTCCTAAATATTAAACGGAACAATGGAAGTAAAATAGCACACATGAATTTTAGCATATTTTAAAAATATATTCTACCAAAACGTTTATTTAATACCGAACTTTAAGGTTGTTTATTTTAACATTACGGGCCGGTTGGCTGATTAAAATTTTAACTAAGAGTTAAATAAAGTTGAAACGAAATGAACTGTCATCTGACAGATTTATCATTTCTGTCAACAAAACAATGCAGTATTGTTTATTTAACTAGAAGTTAAAATTTTAACCAGAGATTAAAAAACTGGCCCTATGTGTATTGAAAGATTTCTACTAATTTATGAAAATTTATGTTTCAGATAGTTATCAGATTGGAAAGAATTATTGTGTTCATTTGTTTCATTTGTGAAACGAAACATCGCTCTTTAATTAATTAATTAATTAATTGATTGATGCAATTATGGAGAACAACAGGGATTTCATGGAACATTCAACATCCATAACTAATTGTCAAAATTTGGAAGAAATATATATTAAAGATGAACCACTGGAAGAAACATCCGTGGACAGTGAATTGTATGAAAATGCTTTGCGAAGTGTAAAGAAGGAAGAATATATAAGTGATGATGAACAGATTGACAAAGGAAGTGATAACCTGATTACTATAAATAATGATATTCGGAAATCTAAAAATACTAATTCAAAGAGTTTTTGTTGTGCAGAATGTAATAAGACTTTTACGCGGAAATCAGACTTGAGAAGGCATATTGAAATACACAAAGGAATTAAACAATTTCAATGTGCTACATGTAACAAATTATTTTTAAATAAATTTTATTTAAGAAATCATGTGAAAATTCATAGAGAAATAAAAGACTATAAATGTGAAATATGCAATGAACAATTTACACTCAGTAGTACTTTATGCCAACATATGAAAGGTCATAGTGGAATTAGAGCTTATAAGTGTCTGACATGTAATAAATCATTTGCTCGAAATTCCTATTTAAAATCCCATATCAAAATTCATAGTGAAATTAAAGAGTATAAGTGTGAAATATGCAATAAACAATTTACAAATAAGAGTACTCTAAACAGACATAACAGAATTCACACTGGAATTAGAGCATATAAGTGTTCGACATGTAATAAATCATTTATTCGAAATTCTTATTTAGAAATCCATATGAAAATTCATAGTGGAATAAAAGACTATAAATGTGAAATATGCAGTAAACAATTTACGCAAAGGAGTCATTTATCAAGGCATATGAAAACTCACAAAAGACTATAAATATTCAATATGCAATAAGCTGTTTAATCGTACGGAGAATCTTTCCCGATATATGAAAAATATCATAGTGAAACTAAGAAATAATGTCCCGAGAAAAATCATTTATAAAAAATTCTAAATTCAAAAAACATATGAGCATCGTTCAAAGCCTTGTACAGGGTGTCTCAGGACGAGCTTACGCTATCTATATTTTAAATACTACTTAATATAATTTAACGAAATTTGGTATCTAGGGGTTATCCAACATGCCCGTTTCAACTAAAATATTTTCAAAGCTGTAGCACTTCCGGTTTGACCGGAAATTGACCTCAACTTTCTTATTTTAAATGGAATACGCTATATTTTATTTTACCATTGAATGCAGCGGAAAATTTTACATATGGAGCAATAAAAACATTTAACTCATGATCAACTACTTCCGGCGTTATTCAACTTTTTTTGATTTTTTGTCTGAAATCCGGCACATTTTCAAAACTCTGTATATCGGGAACGAGATCGAATTTTTATAATCTGAAAAAAGCCTTTCATAAAGGAGACTTTAAGCTACATTATCCATGGAAGAATCCTCGATTATTTATAAAAATGTGACGGGTACGTTACACCAAAATTACAGTTGACAAACTTCAAAAAAGACAATTTTTTTAAATGGAACCACCCCTTTTTTATTACATAAATGTGTTCTACGGCAAAAAATAAGGGTACATTATGTAACATGTCCTATGTTGAAAGTTGATAGAATTTCAGTAAATTTGAAAAACATGTAATCTGGGTATAATTATTTTATTAATACGGATAATAATAATATAAATGTTTTTATTGCTTCATATGTAAAATTTTCCGCTGCATTCAATGGTAAAATAAAATATAGCGTATTCCATTTAAAATAAGAAAGTTCAGGTCAATTTCCGGTCAAACCAGAAGTGCTACTGCTTTGAAAATATTTTAGTTAAAACCAGGGATGGTAACTATAAAAAATATCGGTTTGGGTTACGGTTTCGGTCATCGTGAAAATAAAAATTCGGTTTTGATTTGGGTTTCGGTCTTTATACAGCAATCGGTTTTGGTATACCGGTTTTACTAAAAGGGTTTCGGTTTTGCAAAAGTAATTTACGAGAATAGTAATGTTATTGATTTTGATTGAACAATTAATTATTACAATGATGCAAAAAGTGTCCACAAACACGTGTACAAAGTTTTAAAACAATCAATTTTAATGGGAAGCAAATATTCAAAATATTCTAATTTCTCATGTTAAATGCCTATGTAAATGTAACATGTAACGGATTTCGAACGCCACCCGATTGAGCTACTACGTTGAAAATTGAAATACGTTTCGACAAAAAAAAATATGTTTATACTTTTTTATACATAAGTATTTTAATAATAAAAATTTTCAATATTTAACAACTAACAAGAGACCTGTATATAATGCGGTTAACCGATAAATAAAAAAGGGTTTTGCTTTCGGTTCCGGTTTTGTATCTGTTTCGAATTTTGGTACAGGTTTCGGTATCGGTTCTCATATTTTTCCGGTATTTTTCGGTTAATGGTTTCGGTTCCGGTTTCTGTTACCATCCCTGGTTAAAACGGGCATGTTGGATAACCCCTAGATACCAAATTTCGTTAAATTATATTAAATAGTATTTAATATATATATAATTCCACTTGATGTGTTTGTAATGAAAAAATCTGAGGTAGCCACCACAAAACCTCCCGCTATTTAATGGGGTATTCCGACATTTTTTAAAAATATTATTTCACATTATTACAGACCAGTAGGACTCTGAATATCTAACTTTGAGTAAGAAAATGTATGCATCACATGAGATATGAATTTTTAAAAATGCGTGTTAACTACTGGCACCATCTGTGTTTTTAAACGAAAATATTTACTCTGAAATGAGTAACAGATTATCAACTTGGCGTCACAAATTTCAAGGACGTTTCTAGAGCTGTAAAAATTCCAATTTTGTAACATTAAATTATGAATTAAAACTTTTTATTAAACATGTTTTATTATATTTTTCTACTATATGAAGATGGAAACTACAGAAAAAAGTTATTATTTTGCATTAATTCTATATCACCGGAATACCCCATTTTTATTAATTTAAATACATACCTACATATTTACTAATCCTGCAAACTATATTAAGTTCCTTTGCATATATCTATTGTTTTACATGATCCATTTCGTTGATAGTTGTTTGATTTTTAGTGCTGCATACATAGCAAACTTAAATAGGATCACCTGTATATCTAATATTTATATATGGTGAAACTACATTATTTTTACGAACCTTAATTTCATTAGAATCAATACAATCTTCTTAACACGGTTTCATTATAAATTTTAATGTAATTGCTTCCTGACAGTGACTTTTGTTTAAATATGTCAAAATTGTTATTAAAATATGTTTTTGTTTGACGTATAGGTAAGATGATGTACAAAAATAAATTATTTTATAATTTAATATTTACTAAATGCATTATCGTAGAATTGAAGATTGTACCATTATATTCAATTTTTATGATTAAAAGTTGCTGAAAAATTATATTCAATAATTTTTTACAAGAAAAATTGTAAAAAGCTTGTATAAATGATACTTTCGGTTGGCCATTCAACTATTCAAGACAGCAGAACAAACAAATCTATATAATAATCTAATCCAATGAACTAATTTTTCTAACAATTCAAATATGCATTTATTTGTAATTTAGTGTCAATGAGCAAGATTTATAAAATTTCATAATCGATTTTACAGACTACGAAACGTGCAAAATAAATATTAAAAGTTTGAATCCGAATTTCTTCACTTTAAAACCAAAATTTAACAACTATTTTGATCCATTATTATGTAATAAAGTTTGAAATGTACAAATATCAATTGCTAAAATATTTTTAATTGTGTCTTAGATAAAAACAAAAAATAAAACTACAAATCTTGTTACAAAGTTTTTTTTTAACAATCAAATTCTGATTTTTAATTCTGAATCCTCTTTACATGTTTCCACGCATTCAAATCCGTCAAAATAGGACTTCCGAACATCGTGTGAAGCACCCTACATGCTATTTTATTTCTAGAGGCTTCTTTGGCGTGTCTATTTGTTCAATCCTATCTGCAAAACAATTTATTACAAAATGTTTATTTATATAATAATACAGGTACTTACTTGGGGCAAACCGCATACTGTGTGATCTTCGGTGGGCCCCTTTTGACCGATTAATAGGATTATTCACATTTTCATATCCAGCAAAGCCAATGATTTCATCCATTGTTCCTTGAATCTAGTAGATAACATCAATTATTTGGCCCATGGAACTCGATGTTAAAGCTGTATTGTTCATCTTTCTACAACAATCATTTCGCATATAAATCTTGTACTGTTGTAAAATTTGTATAAAATTCACCAATGGTACATCTTTCGAAGATTATAACGTCCACTGGTTCCTTGTCTGCTCGTTTTTTAAAAATAAAATAAGTTTCATTTTAAAACAAAGCTGCGTTTTCGAAAAGATTTGTTAACCTCTTCGTGTTTGTTAAACCAGTCTTCTTTGTCCACGGGAGTCGCCAATACAGTAAATACACTCAAATTCTTTTCGTTTATATTCATTTTATATATTTATAATACTTTTAGAAGTAAATACTTTGTACTAAAGCTTCTTCTGTCTGATACTTGGTTATATTTGGTTACAAATCAATACAGACAATTCAACAAAATATGTATAAAATTTTATTTATTTTATTACAAATACATAATATAGTGTTCTTTACACTTGAATATTAATATTTTACAGTTTAAAATAATATATTTCAATAACAATTTTGCTAATTCAGTGTTTTTTCTTTAAAGTTAGGTGGCAACACTGATAACAAACCTGATAGTCAACTATGCGCATGTCAGGTGAACAGTTGAACGAAGCTTCTTCAAGAAAGTCGAGTTTTCGTCGCGTTCGGTGTTTTAAAATAATATTTGCGGAAATATTACAAGAACAATAGAAGAAATTATGTGAAAATCAAAGATAAAGTGTTAATCTGACGTTTATAATAATAATTTTTTTGGGAAATCACTATTTAAATTAGTAAAAATAATAAATTATGTGTGCCGTCTTTGGGAATCTTCGGAGCAACAAATGTAAGTACATTTTTATTGTTTATTTATACTTAAATAATTCTAAATATAGTTCAAAGTATTAAAAACATCTTTTTCTCATTAATTCTCATAATTTAGTCAGTATTTCTCATGATTTCGTACATTTTAAGGTGTTTTCATAAACATATAAATATGTTTGCAATTATTTCAAGCATAAATTCGATCACAAAATGGCGAATTTTGTGTGTAAAACATACAAAAATATTTATATTTTACGTTTAATTACATATATTGCTGTTTAAGATTGATTTTCCATATAAGATCCAAGATTTAATTTGTTAAAAACCGTCTCAAACTTGTACGCTCCGTGTATTGTTGCGTAATCTCAAACTTCGCAAATGTTCGTTCGGCGTCGCATACATCCGAATTGGTCTTATAAAATTTATTTCTTTATTTATTTATATTTTAATAGTTATTTATGCAACAAGAGTAAAAAGTATAGTCTTATTTTACGAATAGGAAAGTTTGACCGAACGAACCGCAGACAAGTTCGTCAAATCCTATAAGACACTTTTTCTCGAGTTGCATACAATTTTTTTTTTACGTCTGCAATAAAAGTGTGAAAAAAAGTGCCGTAACGCGTCATTATTTCACGCGTTTGCGTAAAAAGAGTGCACTTTTTCACACTTTTATTGCATTAAAAAAAGACATACTTTATAAATCCATTTTAATGAAAAAAAGTGTTCTTTTTTAACAAACAGACGTAAAAAATATATTTAAATAGATGGTAGCTATATTAAAAAATAAAATATAATTGTATTTTAATATTTAATTACTCATTTAATAGCGTAACTAATTATTAACAAATTAATTATTTAGTAATCACGTCACTGTCGGTTCACCAGTCATTTGTTTTTTGTTAACAAACACAAGTGGTCATCTTATTTCTGTTATATAAGTATGGGAACATTATTATAGTTTTAATAGCAAAATATTGTTGTATATTGTTGCAAGTTAGCAACAATGGTAAGTTTAAACAATAGTTTAACTGTTTTAGTAGTTACTTTTGCCAATAACATGTTTTTTTTTATTGAAATTTTTGTATCTTAATAGATATTTATACACCAAGTGAGCTAAGATTATAAGGGCGAGTGAGTTAAATTCTTCGAGTGAATAAACATTCTTAGCTCACGTGGTTTATACTATATTTTATTCAATTTTGACGAAATAATAAAAACCATTATAATATTTAATTTTGACAAAATAAAAAACTAATAAGTTAGTAGGCTGTGCATGACAATTGTCGATGATATACGTCAAGTCATCTATTTAAAAAGCTTTATTGTCTGTCATTTATGCCGTGAAAAATAATGAAAAGGGCTGATAATATCTAATAAATACTGTGGTGAGTGTTATTTTCTTGCCTGATATTATTTTGTTCAATTTTGACGTTTTAAACTGTCATTATTAACTACATAGCAACAACTATAAGTAACACTTTATTCACAAGTGTATTAAATTTTTTTAAATCACTCACAAAATTTTAACGCACTCCTGCAACAAATAATGCATTTAAAATAACATCAGGTACGAAAATTACACTCACCATAGTATTTATCAGACATTATCAGCCATTTTCATTATTTTTCACAGCACAAATGACAGACAATAAAGCATTTTAAATAGATGACTTGACGTTTATCAGCGACGATTGTCATGCTCAGCCTACTAACTGATCAGTTTTTTATTTTGTCAGAATTAAATATTATAATGGTTTTTACTATTTCGTCAAAATTGAATAAAATATTATACAAACCAAGTGAGCTAAACTTTCTTCTCATGAATAAACATTACCTTAGCTCACTTTGTGTGTAAATATCTATTAAATGCATTATTTGTTGTAGAGTGAGTTAAAAAAAATCTGATGTGGCCAACACAAAACCTCCCGCTACTTAATTTTTATTAATTTAATTACATACCTACGGATGTACTAACGCTGCAAACTGTTCCATTGCATAAAACTATTGCTTTATTTACTATTTTCTTTTTTAAATGTCACTATTATTAATTTGAAGTGATTAGTTTTTTGACAGTGACATTTACTGTCAGTTACATTCATTTGAAATATGAACTGTGTAACAAAGAAATTGTGTTTTTCTTAGGACTTGTAAAAAAAAAAAAATTTTTAAATTTATCTGTAAAATATATAGAAAAAATATTAATGTATTCCTGTAGAAAATTCAATAATCTTTAATTTTCATAACGACAAAATGCGAAAAAATGGCATTTAATGGTATTTTTTGAAGAAAAACCATTATGAGCTTCAGATAAAGTGCCATTTCCGGTTATCCGATTTACACCAAAATCTAATGGCTTCTTTTCATATTAGAATAGGGTATAAATACAAGGTTTCAAAATTTTCTGAATGATAGTATTTGAGTTAGAGCGAAGACAAAATCCCTACACATGCACACATACATACATATGTACATACACACACACACACACACATACATACATACACACACACACATACATACACACACACATACATACACACACACACACACACACACACATAAAGACATCATCGTGAAAATAAAATAAAATTGGATTCTAGGGACCTTAAAACGTGATCATTTACTAAAATCTCGATATGTGATTTTTAACACGATCCCTATACCTCCCTTACCAAGGATAGCGGGAGGTAAAAATGTGAGAGTGATTTAAAAAAATTTAATTCACTTGTGAATAAAATGTTACTTATAGTTGTTGCTATGGAGTTAATAATGATAATTTTAAACGTGAAAATTGAATAAAATAAATTATTTTTTTCTGTTCCAGTGACCGATTCATATTGGAGGTATCCTGGTGTACCGGAGCTGCATGTGTTCATTAATGTAAGTGTTTTGCATTTTTTGGTTTTGCTTGCTTCCCCGTGAATTGGCAACGTTGCAATCAATTATTTAGCGTGATTTAATTCACGCACTATCAGAAAAATAAGTAATAAATTGTTTTTATATAAAAATAATAATTGATTTCATATTGAGTGAGATTATATGCATTCTTGAAACTTCTTTTAAGATATTGATCTCTAGCTTATAGAAAATCTATAAATCAATGTCATATAAATTTCAAGAAAGTTTGTAATATTTTGAAATATCTGAAGAGGTGATGGAGTGATTGGGTAATAGGTACAAGATAAACATTAAATGAGAATTTAGTATAAATGATTTATTACATTGTGAATTTGACATATCGTCGTTGTAAAGTTAAAATCTCATATTTCAATTTTATAAAATTCTGAGTTACATGGTGAAAATCTCATATTTCATGTCTACTGCTTATTTAACTAAATTATACCATTCATCATTAGTTAGTGTTTTTTTACCATTCTATAAAGTATTAATGACCAAATGGGTATATATATATATATATATATATATATATATATATATATATATACAGGGTGTCTCTTAAATAGGGGGACATGGCTTAACCACAGATTCCTGAGGCTAAAATAAGACGATTTAACCAAACTTGCTTCTACCGGAAAGTGTACCATTTAGCCAGAATTCTGCTTCAAAGTTCTTCGAAGAAAAATTAATTTTGCTTGTAATAACAGAACGCTTTATACGATTTGGATGAAATTTGGTATGACAGTTTATATGGTTATAGGCCATCTTTTAAGCTGATACCTGTTATTATTAGTGAACCACTAGTGTATGAAACTTAGGTCTCCCAACATTAATTAGACCGTAACTTTTTAATGGCAACGCCGAAAACGTGAAATTATTTTTCTTCAAAAAGATACATTCAATAGTAAACTTTTGTCTCTCTGTGTAATTTGTGATATCTGTTACGGTTCACACAGAAAAAAATAAAATCTTAGTGTCTGCACTGCTAAATTTTTAAAATAAATTTAATCTAGCAGTCTATCCAAATGTCAAACAAGTAATTTTTAAAAAGTTACGGTCTAATTAATATTGGGAGACCTAAATTTCATACATTAGTGGTTCACTAATAATAACAAGTATCAGCTTAAAAGATGACCTATAACCATATAAACTGTCTTATCAAATTTCATCCAAATCGAATAAAGCGTCCGATTATTATAAGCAAAATAATTTTTTTTTCGAAGAACTTTGAAGCAGATTTCTGGCTAAACGGTACACTTTCCGGTAGAAGCAAGTTTGGTTAAATCGTCTTATTTTAGCCTCAGGAATCTGTGGTTAAGCCATGTCCCCCTATTTAAGAGATACCCTGTATATATATATATATTACAAACATTTTTGAATTTTTGTTTTTCCTAAGAAGAAAATTGTTCAATTTCTTTAATTATTTCAGCTCTCTTCAGATAATTCATTTCTGCACCTAAATCACTACATAGGTATTATTTTTAAAATCTAACACCTAAATAATTATGTATTACCATTTTTTTGACATTTTGTAACCTATAAAATTATATTTCTGGCTTTGCATACGATATGAATTTCTTTGTAATTTTGTTTCAATTCCATGGCTATCGCTACAAATGTAAATATTAATTTGTACAATTTCAAATTCGATTTTACAGGTTACCAAAAGTGCAATATTAAATCTGTATTGATTCAGGCGTAGAATATAATTATTTATAACTTTTATTTGAAACATTTTTGATTAAAATTAATTTGGGGCTTTTGCGCAAAGAAAAACTGTTTTCCCATGTTAAACGCGTATTGCATATACCGTGAGTATTATTTAACGTGAAACATTGGGTTTGTCATATCCATGGTTCCGACTTGACATTTGATTGCCAGTAATGTATTTGCCCGTTCCATTTAAAATGAAACAGGGAACAGGGACATTTGATAAGACGTCAATAGAGGTTAATTTTGTTTAAATACTTACCTGCATTCTAAATTAAAATTAGTGTAAAAAAATATAGTGTGCACCTTGTGCCCGAGTGATTTTCTGACTCGGCTAAATTTCTTACAATATTTAAATATAATACTTCTGTCAAATTCATTCCCCATGTGTCATTTCAAATGAGACAGACAAATACATTGCTGTCAATCAAATGTCAAATCATAACTTATAGGAAAATTCAACGGTTATGTCATATTGACAAGATGTCATTAGAGGTTAATTTTGTTTAAATAATTATACCTGTTTTCTAAAAATTAAATTTAGATGTAGAAAAAATACTGTGTGCACCTTGTGCCCGAAAAATGTTTAGTGCTCTCGAGTGGTTTTCTGACTCCGCTAAATTTCTTACAATATTTAATAATACTTCTGTCAGATTCGTTCCCTGTTTCATTTTAAATGGAACGGACAAATACATTGCTGTCAATCAAATGTCAAGTCGTAACCATGGATATGACAAATCCAATGTTTCACGTTAAAAAATACTCATGGTATAGGGTATCCAGCCAATCAAGTGGTTTACGAAATAAATATAATATCACTAGAAACACTGACGTCATGTCTTAAAAAGTTTTCTTATTTAGTGTGAATTTTCATATGGGCTTTTAAATAAGATTTTTGTGCAAGTGATTTATTACATATGTGGCACTTATATGATTTTGTATCAGTGTGAATTTTCATATGACATTTTAAATATTCTTTTTGTGCAAATGATTTATTACATATGTGGCACTTATATGGTTTTGTATCAGTATGAATTTTTATATGTCTGGATAGGTTACTACTTATTGTAAATTGTTTATTACATATTTCACACTTGTAGTCTTTTATTCCACTGTGAATTTTCATATGTCTGGATAAATCCCCGTTGGTTGTAAATTGTTTAGAGCATGTATCACACTTATACTCTTTTATTCCACTGTGGATTTTCATGTGTTTTTTTAAATGACTATTATCTGTAAATAAATTATTACATATCGTGCATTTATATGCCTTTATTCCGCTATGCAATTTGATATGGGCTTTTAAATTAGAATTTTGTGAAAATGATTTGTTACATATCGGACACTTATATGCTCTTGCTCTTGGCCCAGAGTGAATATTTTTCGTATGTAAGTATAGACCATCCTTGTGTGTAAATTGTTTATTGCATATTTCACACTTATACTCTTTTATTCCATTGTGAATTTTCGAATGTCTGTCTAGATCGCTCTTAAATGTAAATTGTTTATTACAAATTGTACACTTATGGTGTTTTATTCTATTATGAATTTTCACATGGTTTCTTAAACAGTCTTTATATGAAAATGATTTATGACATGTAGCACATTCAAATTCTCTAATTCCGGTATGTGTGTTTATATGATTTATTAAGCGTGATTTCCGCGTAAATCTTTTATTACACACGTCACAACAAAAAATTTTAATTCCGGTATGTACTTTTACATGTTTTGCCAAGTAATCCTTCCGCGCGAAATTTTTATTACATACGGAACAACAAAAACCACTTGAATTAGTATTATTAGATTTCTGATTATCATTATTTATAGTAATGTATTCTTCTGTCTTTATACTGTGCAAAACATTTTCATACAATTCACGATCTAGGGATTCTTCTTCCAGCGGTTCTTCTTTAATCGAAACTTCTTTTAAATTTTCATGATTAGATATTGTTGTATCCTCGTCCCCTGTATTTACACCAACCGCCTTTTGTTGAGCCTCCATGAATATTTTTTGTTTGAAACAAATTCACACAAGTATTCCTTCCAACTTGATATTGGTCTAAAACATATATTAGTAAAAAATCTGTCAGAACTCATAATATTAAAATTAAACAACCTTCAAATTAAAGTTAGGCATTATATAAACCATTAATGTTTTGGTAGTATATTCTTAAAATCTGTCAAATTTTACACGTGTTTTACTTTCGTAGTTTTAATATCTAGTAGAGGTTAGAATCAGTGTTGCCACTATAATTTTAGAAAAGTCTGTTTTATACAGCAGAAAAATAAAAAAATGTTTTTGTATAATATATCAAAAATATGTATTATTACATATTTAACAATTGACAGACCTGAAAGTGACACTTTACTGCGTGAGCAACTTAGACCAGGAATAGAGGGGAGACAGGGCATGCTATGTATTTCGCCGTAAGAAGACTTTCCAAATCATCATAGCGACTTTCGACCTTATTGAAACGTCAGAGTCAGCTGCAATAGTCCAATCGACCAGATGTGTTACATACGTGTGCAGTCGAACGAATAAGTTTTCAAAATCAACAAGCGTCACCCGACGTTATCAATCATTATTTTGACTTCTGACGTTCTTGAATACATACGTCTTTAGTTTGATTCATAGTTTTCTTAGTTTTAAATTGTTTTATTTATGTTATGGATAATCAAGTATTTATTTAGATTTGGTCAACTGTAACATAACAATATTTAACTGGTTGACTAGCTATTCCACCTGATTCAATAAGGGTCAAAATCGCAGAGATGATTTGGAAATATACGCGTGAATATGCCCTGTCTCCCCTCTATTCCTGGTCTAAGGTGAGCAAGCATATTCCAGAGCGAGCCGTAGGCGAGCTTTAGAAGCTTGTGAGACACTTTCAGGGCATGTTGGGTACAATATTTTTTTGCGATCCTGAAAAAAGAATAAAAAAGTATTATTTTATTTTTTACTGCGAGCAAATAAGAAATAAATAAACAACTGATCTCCATGGAAACATTTAGCTTTATCGGTCCCGGGATCGGTAAAGTACTTTCCGATCCCTTATTGACAACTTTCCGAGTTAGCTCAGCAAAGAAGGACTTTCCGGTCTAAATAGTGATCAGAAAGTGCTCAGTTTCTGGGCGATCGCGAAAAAATGAAATATTAAATATGGTTTAAATCTTAGACTAGGAATAGAGGGGAGACAAGGAATATTCACGCGTATATTTCCAAATCATCGCTGCGATTTTGACCCTTATTGAATCAGCTGGAATCGCTAGTCGACCAGTTAAATATTGTTATGTTACAGTTGACCAAATCTAAATAAACAATTGATTATCCATAATATAAATAAAACAATTTAAAACTATGAATCAAACTAAAAACGTATGTATTCAAAGAACGTCAGAAGCCAAATAATGATTGATATCGTTGGGTGACGCTTGTTGATTTTGAAAACGTATTCGTTCGACTGCACACGTATGTAACACATCTGGTCGATTGCAGCTGACTTTGACATTTCAATAAGGTCGAAAGTAGCTATGATGATTTGGAAAGTTTTCTTACGGCGAAGCGAAATACATAGCATGCCCTGTCTCCCCTCTATTCCTGGTCTAAGTAAATATCCATTTTATAGTTTTAAAACATTTTTTAATTTTAGATCATTTATTTTATACATTACAAACACAACAAATTATTTACAAGGATATGAACATTGCTTATATACTTTTCCTACAACTGTGTGTATAGTACATACTTTTCGCACTTTTCATAGTGTGTAAAGAGTCACTTTTCAAGCACTAGTGCGTGAAAGTAAATAAGCATACACATTCGGTTAATTTACACGTCAAATATATAATTAGGTAGTAAATAATAATGAAAATAATAAAATTTATTAATAAATATTAATGTACATTGTAGATGAGATGAAACAAGTGTAATAATTTTGATTAACACATTGAATACTAACCTATTTCTAAGAAAATTAACATTTTTTTGACATTGTGAAATCTAAGAACCTAACCTAATTTTTAATATTAAATAAACAGCCTTTATATGCTCTAACTCCAGTGTAAATTTTGTTATGTCTGTTTAGAGTACTCTTATATGTATATGTTTTATTACATGTCTGGCACTGAAAATTTACGGATAAAAAATTTTATTTCGTACGCCACTGGTTAGTTAATAAAAATATCTACCTTTTATATTTGAAACATTTTTCTCAATTACTAATAGTTTAGAAGTTATTTGAAAAAGAAAAAAATCAACAATATTCAGTTTTTTGTTATTATCTAATACCCTATGAGAATTTTTGGAAAAACAAAAGCACATCTGAGATGGCCTCCCAAAGGCACACAAAAAGTTCCATTTAACCGTCATAGTATCTCTTATAGTTCTCGAGATCTCAATGGTGGCACTTCTAAATGGAACAGACTGTATAGACTAACCAGCCAATCAAGCGGTTTACGTCATAAATACAATATCACTAGAAACAATGACGTCATGTCTTAAAAAGTTTTCTTATTTAGTGTGAATTTTCATATGAGATTTTAAATAATCTTTTTGTGCAAGTGATTTATTACATATGTGGCACTTATATGATTTTGTATCAGTATGAATTTTCATATGTCTGGATAGGGGACTACTTAGTGTAAATTGTTTATTGCATATTGGACACTTGAAGTCTTTTATTCCACTGTGACTTTTCATATGTCTAGATAATTCCACTTTAGTTATAAATTGTTTATTGCATATTTCACACTTATACTCTTTTATTCCATTGTGAATTTTCAAATGTCTGTTTAGATCGCCCTTTAATGTAAATTGTTTATTACAAATTGAACACTTATGGTGTTTTATACTATTATGAATTTTCACATGGCTTCTTAAACAGTCTTTATTTGAAAATGATTTATGACATGTAGCACATTCATATTCTCTAATTCCGGTATGTGTCTTTATATGATCTATTAAGCGTGCTTTCCGCGCAAATCTTTTATTACACACATCACAACAAAAATTTTTAATTCCGGTATGTACTTTTACATGTTTTACCAAGTAATTCTTCCGCGCGAAAATTTTATTGCATACGGCACAACAAAAACCACTTGAATTAGTATTATTAGATTTCTGATTACCATTATTTATAGTAATTGAGTTGTCACATGCTTTGTCAATTTTGTTATTATAATCAGATATGTATTCTTCTGTCTTTATACTGTGCAAAACATTTTCATACAATTCACGATCTAGGGAATCTTCTTCCAGCGGTTCTTCTTTAATCGAGATTTCTTTTAAATGTTCATGATTAGATATTGTTGTATCCTCGTCCCCTGTATTTATACCAACCGCCTTTTGTTGAGCCTCCATGAATATTTTTTGTTTGAAACAAATTCACACAAGAATTCCTGCTAACTTGGTATTGGTCTGGAACATAAATTAGTAAAATATCTGCCAGAACTCATAATATTAAAATAAAACAACCTTCAAGTTAAAGTTCTGCATGATATAAACCATCAATGTTTCGGTAGTGTATTCTTAAAATTTGCCAAATTTTACACGTGTTTTACTTTCGTTGTTTTAATTAGTAGAGGTTAGAATCAGTGTTGCCACTATTATTTTAGAAAAGTCTGTTTTATACAGCAGAAAAATAAAAAATGTTTTTGTATAATATATCAAAAATATGTATTATTACATATTATAACAGTTAAAACAACTTTATCCAGAAATGGAAAAACCTAATGGCCAATTGCACCAACGTAAATTAAATATTAAACATGGTTTAAATTGACAATATTGCATCAAAATGAAATGTCAAATGAATTATAATATATAGCTTGCGGACACTCATGTGACGAAGCGAATTAGCCAATCAGAACCTGGGGAGAAACTGTTAGATCGAAGGTCAGAGAGCTGGGCAGCTTTCCAAATTTAAGAGTACCGTAATTTAAGAGTGTAGTGTGTTTTGGAAGAATGAGTTTTGTTGGAGTAAAAAAATGAAATTCAATTTTAAAAAATTAACAAAACTACTTATAATTACAACATTAATGTCAAGTCCCCTCTGAGAGTAAGGTTATTAGTTTTGGAACGATTTTGAGTAATTTCGTACTCTGTGGTAGAGTTGGAGTGGAACGCAACCCTGAATTTTGTTTTGGTAGCGTGTTCAGAGGTTAAGAGTTTTGTTTTCATAGTTTGGCAGTTTTCATATTGAAGTTTTTAGTGCGTATTGAGTTATTTTTTATTTTTTGCCAAACTATGAAAACAAAACGCATAATACGCTATAAACCAAAACAAACTTCAAATCTCCGTCCTTCAATCTGACAGTTTCTCCCCAGGTTCTGATTGGCTAATTCGCTTCGTCACGTGAGTGTCCGCAAGGTATTGCTGTCAAAATGTCGATTAGCATTTTTTTGTTTAAACGTAGATTAAATTTTAAGTCTTTTTGGCGCAACTGGATAATACGCGATTTCATATTGAGTGAGATTATATGCATTATCTCAATTTTTTTTAAGAGATTGATTTCTAGCTTATAGGAAATCTATAAATCAATGTGATATAAATTTTAAGAATATTTGTAATATTTTGGAATATCTGGAGAGGTGATGGAGTGATTGGGTAATAGGTCGAAGATCAACATATTAAATGAGAATTAAGTATAAATGATTTATTACATGTCGGCCATTTATATGATTTAATTACATTGTGAACTGCTATTTCGTTTAAAGTTAAAATCTCTTATTTCAATTTTATAAAATTCTGAGTTACATTAGTATAATAACGGTTTAGATAGGGGTATAAATTCAGTCATCTGATTGGTCAGAATATACACCAAGTACAGAAAAACGAAAAAATATCACACGTCAGCTGACAGTTATGAAGTAAAATTGACAAAATTAAATTATATTTAATCATTTAATATTCAGGTATTGCACGTTACAGATATAGTAATTAACGTATCAAGGGTGTTATAAGGACAATAATGCCTGAGGTTAATAGCGTACTCTCCGAGGGCCTCTGGCCCGAGGTGGGTACGTTGAACCTAACCTAATTTTTAATATTAAATTAACAGCCTTTATATGCTCTAACTCCAGTGTGAATTTTGTTATGTCTGTTTAGAGTACTCTTATATGTATATGTTTTATTACATGTCTGGCACTGAAAATTTACGGATAAAAAAATTTATTTCGTACGCCACTGGTTAGTTAATAAAAATATCTACCTTTTATATTTGGAACATTTTTCTCAATTACTAATAGTTTAGAAGTTATTTGAAAAAGAAAAAAATCAACAATATTTAGTTTTTCGTTATTATCTAGTGCCCTATGAGAATTTTTGGAAAAACAAAAGCTCATCTGAGATGGCCTCCCAAACGCGCACAAAAAGTTCCTTTTAACCGTCATCGTATCTCTTATAGTTCTCGAGATCCATGGTGGCAGTTCTAAATGGGACACACTGTATAGGCTATCCAGCCCTTTGAATATACATATCTACTAACGTAGATGGAAGTAGCGTACACTAAATGTTACTTAAGACTTTGTTGGCTCCAGGGCATCGAACCCGCCAAAAACTTGGTTCGGTTTAGGTTCAGGTTAATTTGTTTTTTAAAAGATGGGTCCGGGTGCGGTTCTGGTTTAAGCATTAATAAAATTTGCGGTTTTGTTCGCGGTTCAGGTTCGAAATAATGTAAAATGAGAGCCGGAATTTACGCAAAACGCAACAAGAAACGAACACAATTTTCACGAAGTCAGCTCAGACAGCAACGCTAACGCCTGAGACGTCGATTATCGGCTGTATTTACTTTTCGAACTAAAAATTAACCTGAACCGGAGTTGAACCCCGAACCTGAATTTTAATACTCGGTTTAGTTTCGACTCAGGTTCAATTAAAAATATATCTGAGGTTCGGTTCTCGGTTTGGGTTCCCTAAAATGTTACGGTGTGGTTCCGGTTTTGGTTCGGTTCAGGTTCGGGTTCGATGCCCTGGTTGGCTCAAAGTAGATTGAGAAGGATAGAATTATGTATAAGTTGGACAAAGATCTCCTGCTAATTGATACTGCCGTTTTCAACGAGGCGGAACGGAAAACCACGAGCACCACACGAGCGCGCCTGTAAAAGTGTGCGAAGGTTATTATTCTAAGGGATAAATGGATTGGTCTCAATTGTATCTCCATCCTTGTCAATCTTCTTTGGTACACGATTTTTGTTGTTAGCTACTTCCAGATGTATATATTCAAAGATCTAGCCAATCAAGCGGTTTACGTCATAAATACAATATCACTAGAAACAATGACGTCATGTCTTAAAAAGTTTTCTTATTTAGTGTGAATTTTCATATGGGCTTTTAAATAAGATTTTTGTGCAAGTGATTTATTACAAATGTGGCACTTATATGATTTTGTATCAGTGTGAATTTTCATATGACATTTTAAATAATCTTTTTGTGCAAATAATTTATTACATATGTGGCACTTATATGGTTTTGTATCAGTATGAATTTTCATATGTCTGGATAGGTTACTACTTATTGTAAATTGTTTATTGCATATTTCACACTTGTAGTCTTTTATTCCACTGTGAATTTTCATATGTCTGGATAAATCCCCGTTGGTTGTAAATTGTTTAGAGCATGTATCACACTTATACTCTTTTATTCCACTGTGGATTTTCATGTGTTTTTTTAAATGACTATTATCTGTAAATAAATTATTACATATCGTGCATTTATATGCCTTTATTCCGCTATGCAATTTGATATGGGCTTTTAAATTAGAATTTTGTGAAAATGATTTGTTACATATCGGACACTTATATGCTCTTGCTCTTGGCCCAGAGTGAATATTTTTCGTATGTAAGTATAGACCATCCTTGTGTGTAAATTGTTTATTGCATATTTCACACTTATACTCTTTTATTCCATTGTGAATTTTCGAATGTCTGTCTAGATCGCTCTTAAATGTAAATTGTTTATTACAAATTGTACACTTATGGTGTTTTATTCTATTATGAATTTTCACATGGTTTCTTAAACAGTCTTTATATGAAAATGATTTATGACATGTAGCACATTCAAATTCTCTAATTCCGGTATGTGTGTTTATATGATTTATTAAGCGTGATTTCCGCGTAAATCTTTTATTACACACGTCACAACAAAAAATTTTAATTCCGGTATGTACTTTTACATGTTTTGCCAAGTAATCCTTCCGCGCGAAATTTTTATTACATACGGAACAACAAAAACCACTTGAATTAGTATTATTAGATTTCTGATTATCATTATTTATAGTAATGTATTCTTCTGTCTTTATACTGTGCAAAACATTTTCATACAATTCACGATCTAGGGATTCTTCTTCCAGCGGTTCTTCTTTAATCGAAACTTCTTTTAAATTTTCATGATTAGATATTGTTGTATCCTCGTCCCCTGTATTTACACCAACCGCCTTTTGTTGAGCCTCCATGAATATTTTTTGTTTGAAACAAATTCACACAAGTATTCCTTCCAACTTGATATTGGTCTAAAACATATATTAGTAAAAAATCTGTCAGAACTCATAATATTAAAATTAAACAACCTTCAAATTAAAGTTAGGCATTATATAAACCATTAATGTTTTGGTAGTATATTCTTAAAATCTGTCAAATTTTACACGTGTTTTACTTTCGTAGTTTTAATATCTAGTAGAGGTTAGAATCAGTGTTGCCACTATAATTTTAGAAAAGTCTGTTTTATACAGCAGAAAAATAAAAAAATGTTTTTGTATAATATATCAAAAATATGTATTATTACATATTTAACAATTGACAGACCTGAAAGTGACACTTTACTGCGTGAGCAACTTAGACCAGGAATAGAGGGGAGACAGGGCATGCTATGTATTTCGCCGTAAGAAGACTTTCCAAATCATCATAGCGACTTTCGACCTTATTGAAACGTCAGAGTCAGCTGCAATAGTCCAATCGACCAGATGTGTTACATACGTGTGCAGTCGAACGAATAAGTTTTCAAAATCAACAAGCGTCACCCGATGTTATCAATCATTATTTTGACTTCTGACGTTCTTGAATACATACGTCTTTAGTTTGATTCATAGTTTTCTTAGTTTTAAATTGTTTTATTTATGTTATGGATAATCAAGTATTTATTTAGATTTGGTCAACTGTAACATAACAATATTTAACTGGTTGACTAGCTATTCCACCTGATTCAATAAGGGTCAAAATCGCAGAGATGATTTGGAAATATACGCGTGAATATGCCCTGTCTCCCCTCTATTCCTGGTCTAAGGTGAGCAAGCATATTCCAGAGCGAGCCGTAGGCGAGCTTTAGAAGCTTGTGAGACACTTTCAGGGCATGTTGGGTACAATATTTTTTTGCGATCCTGAAAAAAGAATAAAAAAGTATTATTTTATTTTTTACTGCGAGCAAATAAGAAATAAATAAACAACTGATCTCCATGGAAACATTTAGCTTTATCGGTCCCGGGATCGGTAAAGTACTTTCCGATCCCTTATTGACAACTTTCCGAGTTAGCTCAGCAAAGAAGGACTTTCCGGTCTAAATAGTGATCAGAAAGTGCTCAGTTTCTGGGCGATCGCGAAAAAATGAAATATTAAATATGGTTTAAATCTTAGACTAGGAATAGAGGGGAGACAAGGAATATTCACGCGTATATTTCCAAATCATCGCTGCGATTTTGACCCTTATTGAATCAGCTGGAATCGCTAGTCGACCAGTTAAATATTGTTATGTTACAGTTGACCAAATCTAAATAAACAATTGATTATCCATAATATAAATAAAACAATTTAAAACTATGAATCAAACTAAAAACGTATGTATTCAAAGAACGTCAGAAGCCAAATAATGATTGATATCGTTGGGTGACGCTTGTTGATTTTGAAAACGTATTCGTTCGACTGCACACGTATGTAACACATCTGGTCGATTGCAGCTGACTTTGACATTTCAATAAGGTCGAAAGTAGCTATGATGATTTGGAAAGTTTTCTTACGGCGAAGCGAAATACATAGCATGCCCTGTCTCCCCTCTATTCCTGGTCTAAGTAAATATCCATTTTATAGTTTTAAAACATTTTTTAATTTTAGATCATTTATTTTATACATTACAAACACAACAAATTATTTACAAGGATATGAACATTGCTTATATACTTTTCCTACAACTGTGTGTATAGTACATACTTTTCGCACTTTTCATAGTGTGTAAAGAGTCACTTTTCAAGCACTAGTGCGTGAAAGTAAATAAGCATACACATTCGGTTAATTTACACGTCAAATATATAATTAGGTAGTAAATAATAATGAAAATAATAAAATTTATTAATAAATATTAATGTACATTGTAGATGAGATGAAACAAGTGTAATAATTTTGATTAACACATTGAATACTAACCTATTTCTAAGAAAATTAACATTTTTTTGACATTGTGAAATCTAAGAACCTAACCTAATTTTTAATATTAAATAAACAGCCTTTATATGCTCTAACTCCAGTGTAAATTTTGTTATGTCTGTTTAGAGTACTCTTATATGTATATGTTTTATTACATGTCTGGCACTGAAAATTTACGGATAAAAAATTTTATTTCGTACGCCACTGGTTAGTTAATAAAAATATCTACCTTTTATATTTGAAACATTTTTCTCAATTACTAATAGTTTAGAAGTTATTTGAAAAAGAAAAAAATCAACAATATTCAGTTTTTTGTTATTATCTAATACCCTATGAGAATTTTTGGAAAAACAAAAGCACATCTGAGATGGCCTCCCAAAGGCACACAAAAAGTTCCATTTAACCGTCATAGTATCTCTTATAGTTCTCGAGATCTCAATGGTGGCACTTCTAAATGGAACAGACTGTATAGACTAACCAGCCAATCAAGCGGTTTACGTCATAAATACAATATCACTAGAAACAATGACGTCATGTCTTAAAAAGTTTTCTTATTTAGTGTGAATTTTCATATGAGATTTTAAATAATCTTTTTGTGCAAGTGATTTATTACATATGTGGCACTTATATGATTTTGTATCAGTATGAATTTTCATATGTCTGGATAGGGGACTACTTAGTGTAAATTGTTTATTGCATATTGGACACTTGAAGTCTTTTATTCCACTGTGACTTTTCATATGTCTAGATAATTCCACTTTAGTTATAAATTGTTTATTGCATATTTCACACTTATACTCTTTTATTCCATTGTGAATTTTCAAATGTCTGTTTAGATCGCCCTTTAATGTAAATTGTTTATTACAAATTGAACACTTATGGTGTTTTATACTATTATGAATTTTCACATGGCTTCTTAAACAGTCTTTATTTGAAAATGATTTATGACATGTAGCACATTCATATTCTCTAATTCCGGTATGTGTCTTTATATGATCTATTAAGCGTGCTTTCCGCGCAAATCTTTTATTACACACATCACAACAAAAATTTTTAATTCCGGTATGTACTTTTACATGTTTTACCAAGTAATTCTTCCGCGCGAAAATTTTATTGCATACGGCACAACAAAAACCACTTGAATTAGTATTATTAGATTTCTGATTACCATTATTTATAGTAATTGAGTTGTCACATGCTTTGTCAATTTTGTTATTATAATCAGATATGTATTCTTCTGTCTTTATACTGTGCAAAACATTTTCATACAATTCACGATCTAGGGAATCTTCTTCCAGCGGTTCTTCTTTAATCCAGACTTCTTTTAAATGTTCATGATTAGATATTGTTGTATCCTCGTCCCCTGTATTTATACCAACCGCCTTTTGTTGAGCCTCCATGAATATTTTTTGTTTGAAACAAATTCACACAAGAATTCCTGCTAACTTGATATTGGTCTGGAACATAAATTAGTAAAATATCTGCCAGAACTCATAATATTAAAATAAAGCAACCTTCAAGTTAAAGTTCTGCATTATATAAACCATCAATGTTTCGGTAGTGTATTCTTAAAATTTGCCAAATTTTACACGTGTTTTACTTTCGTTGTTTTAATTAGTAGAGGTTAGAATCAGTGTTGCCACTATTATTTTAGAAAAGTCTGTTTTATACAGCAGAAAAATAAAAAATGTTTTTGTATAATATATCAAAAATATGTATTATTACATATTATAACAGTTGAAACAACTTTATCCAGAAATGGAAAAATCTAATGGCCAATTACACCAACGTAAATTAAATATTAAACATGGTTTAAATTGACAATATTGCATCAAAATGAAATGTCAAATGAATTATAATATATAGCTTGCGGACACTCATGTGACGAAGCGAATTAGCCAATCAGAACCTGGGGAGAAACTGTCAGATCGAAGGTCAGAGAGCTGGGCAGCTTTCCAAATTTAAGAGTACCGTAATTTAAGAGTGTAGTGTGTTTTGGAAGAATGAGTTTTGTTGGAGTAAAAAAATGAAATTCAATTTTAAAAAATTAACAAAACTACTTATAATTACAACATTAATGTCAAGCCCCCTCTGAGAGTAAGGTTATTAGTTTTGGAACGATTTTGAGTAATTTCGTACTCTGTGGTAGAGTTGGAGTGGAACGCAACCCTGAATTTTGTTTTGGTAGCGTGTTCAGAGGTTATGCGTTTTGTTTTCATAGTTTGGCAGTTTTCATATTGAAGTTTTTAGTGCGTATTGAGTTATTTTTTATTTTTTGCCAAACTATGAAAACAAAACGCATAATACGCTATAAACCAAAACAAACTTCAAATCTCCGTCCTTCAATCTGACAGTTTCTCCCCAGGTTCTGATTGGCTAATTCGCTTCGTCACGTGAGTGTCCGCAAGGTATTGCTGTCAAAATTTCGATTAGCATTTTTTTGTTTAAACGTAGATTAAATTTTAAGTCTTTTTGGCGCAACTGGATAATACGCGATTTCATATTGATTGAGATTATATGCATTATCTCAATTTTTTTTAAGAGATTGATTTCTAGCTTATAGGAAATCTATAAATCAATGTGATATAAATTTTAAGAATATTTGTAATATTTTGGAATATCTGGAGAGGTGATGGAGTGATTGGGTAATAGGTCCAAGATCAACATATTAAATGAGAATTAAGTATAAATGATTTATTACATGTCGGCCATTTATATGATTTAATTACATTGTGAACTGCTATTTCGTTATAAAGTTAAAATCTCTTATTTCAATTTTATAAAATTCTGAGTTACATTAATATAATAACGGTTTAGATAGGGGTATAAATTCAGTCATCTGATTGGTCAGAATATACACCAAGTATAGAAAAGCGAAAAAAATATCACACGTCAGCTGACAATCATGAAATAAAATTGACAAATTTAAATTATATTTAATCAATATTCAGGTATTGCACGTTACAGATAAAAATATTTAGTATTGACAAAGTATGGGAAGTATCACGAATTTAAATAATTTATTTAATGCATGTAAAAACGGTCGGCTCTTAAGAGCCATCTGTTATTTTTCTTACGTGAAATGAAGTATAAAAACCTATTGTATTTTACAGATATAGTCTGGACGATATTACTTGGCGAACTGAAGTAATAAAGGATTTCTCTGTGGTTGCGGTAAAGGTATAAAAACCATAGGCGCGCCGAAAAAAAATCAATTTAATAAATGTACAAACAGTACAGAAAATAATAATTTATTTATTACATTTAAAAAAAAATAATACAACAGTCAAATACGATCTGCAAATAAAAACAATAAAATACATAATATGAATTGATATTATTCGTATAATAATCACATTGCATAATTTATATAAGGGTTTTTCTTGTAATTTGTGTTTAAATCTTAGTCTTTATAGGTTTAGACTATAATTACGAGCAGATTTTAGCTTATATTATAATGTACATTACAAGTTTACTACTAGCCACAAAATAAAAATATTTGTTAATACTAATTTGTTATATGTAATATCTGAAATAGATATTCAAAAAATTGAATCATTTGTAGATTTCTTATTGCCAGTAAGAAAATTTATGCACGCCTATGTGCAAAGAGAACTGCTTGAATATAAGTGTCATAAATCGTGCGGTTCGGAATGTTTTTCTATTGTGTTAGGCCATAAAAAGTCATAAAATCACTATTTTACTTTTAACGCAGTGCAGTATCCAAGAAAAAGTATATATTTAATATACCGCATCGTAGGAATTGTGAATCGACCTGCATTCCTAAGGCATGCCAAGATAAATCGTCCAGACTATACGAGGTTTTGACTTTACGACGATGATATGGTCTTTTAAATAGAACATTGTCTAAATGATTTATTACATGTCGCGTATTAATATGCCTATATTCCGCTGTGACTTTTCATATGTCTTGTTAAATAAGAGTTTAGTAGAAATGATTTATTACATGTCAGGCATTTATAAGCTTTAATTCCAGTGTGAATTTTGTTATGTTTGTTTAGAGTACTCCTATCTATATATGATCTATTACATGTCTCGCACTTATATTCTTTTGTTTCAGAGTGAATTTTCATATGTCTCTCTAGATCACGCTTATATGTAAATTGTTTACTACATATTTCACACTTATTCTCTTTTATTCCACTGTGAATTTTCATATGGTCTTTTAAATAATAATTTTGTGCAAATGATTTATTACATATCTGGCACTTATATTCTTTTGTTTCATAGTGAATTTTCATATGAGCTCTTAAATGAGAATTTCGTGTAAATGAATTATTACATGTCAGACAATTATAGTCTTTTATTCCATTGTGACTTTTCAAATGTTGGGATAGATTACACTTTTATGTAAATTGTTTATTGCATGTAGCACATTTATACTCTCTAATTCCGGTATGTATCTTTATATGATTTATCAAGTGTGTTTTTCGGGCAAAACTTTTATTACATACGTCACAACAAAACCCCTTTGAATTAGTATTATTATTTCTGAACACTATTATTTATAGTAAATGGCTTGTCACATGTTTTGTCAATCTGGTTATCACCATCAGATATGCATTCTTCTTTCTTTACACTTTGCCAAACATTTTCATATAATTCATGACCTTGAGAATTTTCTTCCAGCGGTTCTTCTTTAATATAAATTTCTTCAAACTTTTCATGATTAGTTATTGTTGTATCCTCGTCCCCTGCATTCGCAACAACCGTCTTTTGTTGGGCGTCCATGGATGTTTTTTGTTATTAACATAAGAATATTTTATAATTTGATAATTGTCTGAAACATAAATAGTAAAAAATCTTTCAGAATTCATAATTTAATAAAACAAACTTTAAGTTAAAGTTTAAATCAATAATGTTTCGATAGTATATTTTTAAAAGCTGTCAAAATTCACGAGATTGGTATTAAAATTTGCATCATAGATGGCACTGTAATACAAAGCGTGATGTACACCATTTTTACAGTAATGGTAACAGGCGGGCAAAGCCCAACATAGATGGCAGCATCCTAGCTATGTACTGTTCCCGCCGATAATTTTAAATGACTTTATTGACATATTTTTTTATTGTATTTAAAAAAGTACAATGGGCTACCTGCGTGGTACTGAAAATCCGATTTCTATCACTATATACCTAATATTATGTTGAAAACATATATAAAAATATAAATTTTATTTTAAAAAAATTATTTGTTTTTTAGTAAATTAGACAGAAAATTATCTGTGACGTCATTATATTAAATTGGAGAAGGTAACCATGTTTAAAAATGTAACGTATAGATGGCATGGCGTGCGAGAAAGTTTCAATTTGAATTTGACATTTGCTTATATACTTTTCCTACAACTGTGCGTATAGTATATACTTTTCGCACTTTTCACAGTGTGTAAAGAGTCACTTTTCAAGCACTAGTGCGTGAAAGTAAATAAGCATTGCTGGGCAACATACACATTCGATTAATTTACACGTCTAATATATAATTAGGTGGTAAATAATAATGAAAATAATAAAATTTATTAATAAATATTAATGTACATTGTAGATGAGATGAAACAAGTGTAATAATTTTGATTAACACATTGAATACTAACCTATTTCCAAGAAAATTAAAATTTTTTTGACATTATGAATTCTAAGAACCTAACCTAATTTTTAATATTAAATTAACACTCATTATATGCTGTAACTTCAGTGTGAATTTTGTTATGTCTATTTAGAGTACTCTTACATGTATATGATTTATTACATGTCTGGCACTTATATGATTTTGTTTCAGAGTGAATTTTCATATGTCTGTTTAGATTAGTTTTAATTGTAAATTGTTTATTGCATATTGGACACTTGTACTCTTTTATTCCACTGTGACTTTTCATATGTCTAGATAAATCCACGTTAGTTATAAATTGTTTAGAGCATATTTCACACTTATACTTTTTTATTCCACTGTGGATTTTCATGTGAGTTTTTAAATAATCATTAACTACAAATGATTTATCACATATCGTGCATTTATATGCCTTTATTTCGCTATGAAATTTCATATGAGTTTTTAAATAAGAATTTTGTGTAAAAGATTTGTTACATGTCGGACACTTATATGCTCTTTCTCTTGGTCCAGAGTGAATATTTTTCGTATGTAAGTATAGACCATCCTTCTGTGTAAATTGTTTATTGCATATTTCACACTTATACTCCTTTATTCCATTGTGAATTTTCAAATGTCTGGATAGATGACCCTTAAATAGAAATTGTTTATTGCAAATTGTACACTTATGGTCTTTTATTCTATTATGAATTTTCACATGGTTTCTTAAACAGTCTTTATTTGAAAATGATTTATGACATGTAGCACATTCAAATTCTCTAATTCCGGTATGTGTGTTTATATGATCTATTAAGCGTGATTTTCGCGCGAAACTTTTATTACACACGTCACAACAAAAATTTTTAATTCCGGTATGTATTTTTACATGTTTTGCCAAGTAATCCTTCCGCGCGAAATTTTTATTACATACGGCACAACAAAAACCACTTGAATTGGTATTATTAGATTTCTGATTACCATTATTTATAGTAAATGGGTTGTCACATGCTTTGTCAATCTTGTTATCATCATCAGATATATATTCTTTTTTTACACTTTGCAAAACATTTACATACAATTCACGATCTAGGGAATCTTCTTCCTGCGGTTCTTCTTTAATCGAGATTTCTTTTAAATTTTCATGATTAGATATTATTGTATCCTCGTCCCCTGTATTTACACCAAACACCTTTTGTTGAGACTCCATGCATATTTTCTGTTTGAAACAAATTCACATAAGAATTTCTTCCAATTTGATATTGGTCTGAAACATAAATTAGTAAAAAATCTGGCAGAACTCATAATATTAAAATAAAACAACCTTCAAGTTAAAGTTCTGGATTATATAAACCATCAATGGTTCGGTATTATATTCTTGAAATCTGCCAAATTTTACACATGTTTTACTTTTGTTGTTTTAATATTTAGTAGAGGTTAGAATGAATCACTGTTGCCACTATTACATATTTTAGAAAAGTCTGTTTTACACAGTAGAAAAATCTGTAGATTTAACATAAATTATATATTAGTATTAAAATTTGTTTATAGATGGCATTGTAGTATAAAGCTTGATTTGTACAATTTTTACAAGTAGACGTTTTTGTAAAGTCCGATGTTGCACTTTTATCACCCTAATAACTAAATCCTAAATTTATATGCCCTAAATCTAGTGATTATTTAGGATTTTAGGAATTAGATTTTAGGGTTTTGTACAACGACCAAAAATACAAATAGACAAAACATGCTCTATAGGGGAATGAAATTAAGAATGCAGCGCCAATGTGGTGAAAGTCGGAAGCCTCATAAGCTACATAAATTGTTTCAAGCTTAAAATACAAGTGCTTGTGAGTCGCTATTTTTTAGCATATTTAAAAGTTATTTTGTGTTACTACGTGGTCTGTATGTTGAATATTGTACTCAATATATAAATATCAAGTGAGTAAGTTTTGTCAGAAAAGTTTTAATAATTAACAACCATTTACAATTGTTTTAGGTTATGGAGCAAAATCTTCGTTTTTCGATAATTGATTATTTCAATTACATGAATGGATCCGAAAATTCTCGGAAAGTGTACGAAGGCGAAGAAGTCCTCAACGCCGGGCATGTCATTTTATGTGGCATAATAAAAGAAAGTCCAGTGACTGTGGAGATTTATGCATTATGTTTGCAAACGAGTGCTTTGCAGTCTCCACCACATACAATTGAGGTTGTTTTCGACAAAAGCAATAACCAATGCAAAGTTATTAGAGCAATTTGTTCATGTAAAGCTGGTCAGAGTGCTCGTTGTAAACATATTTCAGCAGTTTTAATATTTTGTACAAGGTGTACATAGGTTTTAATATAATGGCGCTATCATGCCTGGTTCATTTTTAAACATTTTTATATATGCTTATTTAGTTTGTTGTGGTTTGCTTTTGCGTTTCTTTTTTCAGAACACCGCTGGAAAATTTGGAAAGAATATCGCAAACGGAAATTACATGTGCATGGTCCACCCAAAAAAAGAATGCACAGGAAAAATACAAAGCTGTTCCTGTAGAAGAAATGCCATGCTTCGTGAATAAAATTTCAAATGATATTCCGGTAGTAAATGAAGATACATTAAAAAAAATTAAAGATAATTTTATATCTGCTCTGCCTGGCTCTGCTTTGGCATTGCACAAGTATGTTCATATGAATATTATTTATGAATGCAGATATTTTATTTAAAAATTTTTAGATCTGGAAGAAAATCCCAGCAGGATAAATCACAAGAAACTAAAGAACTTGATTGCGACATTAATAGTGTAATTATTTCAAACCATGCCTGTCAGTCATCGCTCATGATGGAATTATCTCATTTTGAAATAAATTTTTTTTGTAAAGATTGTGAGGTTCTATATAAAACAAAATTATTAGATTATACAGATTCATTGATATTTCATACGAAACATTGTAAATCCAAGTGGATTTCAGAGAGGCAATTTAGAATCACAGGGTCACGGATATATGAAATTTATACATATGGGGGTCAAGACTGGTCAAAAAAATGTAATCGTTATTTTTACCCGAAAACATTAAATAATAAGTACGTTAGGCATGGTTTGGAACAGGAATCTGTAGCACGTAATATTTTTAAGAACACTACTGGATTGAATGTAATTGAATGTGGATTAGTAGTAGCACAATTTAATCCGTGGTTGGGATTTTCGCCAGATGGTATAATTTTCAATGTGGAAGGAAATCCGGAATATTTATTAGAAATAAAATGCCCCTTTTCAGGTATTTGATATTACAAATGATTGCAATACCTAACTTCTAAAATTTATTTTATATTTTAGGTTCAAAAGATACCTTAGGGAATGTAATAAATTTCCTTAATTATGTTGAATTTAAAAACAATATTTATTGTCTTAAAGAAAAACATAAATATTATGGACAAATACAATTAGGCATGTCAATACTAAATTTACAAAAAGCTTATTTTATAATTTTTTGCTCATTTGACAATAGCATGGCAATAATAGAAGTCAATTATAATTATAAATTTGCAAAAAATATGTTGTTTAATGTAAAAGAAAAATATTTTAAAAAAATGTTACATGAAATATGTACGTGTGAAAAATAAATATACATTAATTTTTTACATTTTATTTTAAAAATTTATCATCTCTTAAAATTGGAGCGGATAAATTAGTAACCCCGCATGCTATATAAAAAATATCTTCCACACAATGCACAAGTGACCATGGAAATTTTCCGCTCAAAATTTTAAAAATTTTAATTCGCTGATTTGTTCTTTCTATATGTACACGAGCTGCAGCGACTTTTGTATTATAAATTGATTCGTTTTTATCCAGCTGTTTTTTATTGCGAAGAAATGGTGGACGATATAATTTGATGTTGTGTAACAAACAAGTGGTATCAATTAGAAAACCTTTATCTACCATTATTGCTGATCCTTTTTCTAACTTTTCTATTAAGTTACTATTTTCAAATATAATTTTGTCAGACGCTCGACCACCGTATGGTTTGCTTATAAAAGTAATTAATCCGGCTGGTGAAACGCCAGTCATAAATTTTATCGTCTGAGCATTTTTATATTGCGAATAAAAACGAATCCGACAGCACAAGCACTTAGGAATTTGTGTAAAAATTTCTGTACAATCGAGTACAATCTGTGTATCTTTAAATTCTTCGAAACAAATCGGCATATTTCGTAGAATCTCGCTCATTGAAGGAAAATCAATTGCTGCTTTTAACACAGATGAAATTATCTTGATCATTTGTACTATATACATTTTACATGATGTAGAAGTCAATCCAAAAAATACTGAGAGAATTGTGTAGCTTAAATTCCACTTTAATTTAACAAATGATAAAATAATTCTCTGGTATATTGTCAATTTGTGAATACGCTTATCTTCATATACTATCTGAACGGCTGAAACGATTTGGTTCAACATTTCAAAACTATTTAATCCAGTCAAACTTTTTAGAGAAGTATCAGATTTTATAAAATCACATAAAGTTAGTTTACAGGGTGTATTTACTTGCACTTGAAAATCACGAAATGTTTTCTTTTCTAGAGTATCCACATCTGTTTGCATTAATAACAATAAGGCATTTGCAGCTTCTAGTTCATCTTCATTTTCCACTTCAGTTTCGTCTTCCACATGCGTGTTACACAAATTTTCTGTGATAGGTGAAGAAACGGTCTCTTTTGCTCTATTTCTTAAAATCAATCTTTCTTTACGATTTGTTCCAGATGTACTACAATTATTGTGCAATGTAGAGATACTTCCATGAACTTTTTGAGGCAAATTAACGGAGGGTACTGCATTTTTTTTTAATTTTTTGCGTTGCTTAACTAAAAATGTTAATTAAAATTACTTTAATATTAAAATACAGTATAAGTTAAACGTGTACCTTTAAAAAAGTCATCTTCAACAAAATGAAGAGAACATACTCTCATATATGGGCTGATTTTTTTTCCAATTTTTAATTTGTTTATCCAGAGTTTTTGTCTACTGACTAATTCATTCTGCCCCATGGCTGTTTTCCAATTAATCTTTTCTGGTTCCGCAGGAAATTTATGTAAACTTATTTGTGGATTCCGTTTCTTCGTAACATCACACATTGGTACACAACAATTTGAAGCCATTTTTAACAAAACTTAACAAAAACTCAACAGTAGCAAATAAATATAACACTTAACTATTTAACAGTAACAAATAATACAACAAACAAACAGTAAAAGTTAATATTACAAAGAAATTGCCAAAATTATAAATCAGATCGCATACATGCAACTTAAATGTCAAGCGTTTATGTAGCATACGAGGCTTCTAAAATTTCCCGCTAGTTGGCGTCTCTCTTAGCTGGATTCCCCTATACTTCACTATTGTTATGTTCTCGGCTGGACAGAAAGAGACAACTAGAGATAGCGATATATAAAGACTACTCCAAAGTCTGTCGGTAGATGTCACTACGTTCTTTATAATCTATTTGTGACATTTTGCAACTTTGTTTGGAAGTTGTCAAGTTGTTTTGTCTTGTAAAGTTTTCCGGTCTTATTCATTATAAATCTGCCTTTTTCAAGTAAGTATTGAAATAAGATGTGCTTAATTCTAAAAACTCAAAACGTTGCTATTAACTTTGTATTTTTAGGGCAACGTTATTGACATTTATTATTTGTCTTGTTTATATTTAAAGTAAGTTGTTGAATATTATCATAAAAATAACTAATGAGTTTAATATTATATATATTCGTAAATTAGAATGGTACGAACGTGTTGTGCTTATCGCTGTAATTTATAGTTTATAAAAGGACAAGTGTCTTTTAAAACTAGAACTTTAAAACATGATGCCGTACCAACAATTTTTTATTCGACTCCACCCCCTAAATAATCATGATATTCAATTGCTAAATTTAATTTTAGATATTTATTTCAAAATTAGGACTCATCATGAAACCAAAATTAATTTAGAAAAAAGTACAAGTAGAATAAGAAGCATATACACAAAAACAATATTATTTAAAAATCAATAGAATAAAATAAATAATTACCCATATAAAATTATTTTTATTCTTTCCTTATTCATTTTATAATTTGTTTTCGTTAATTGTAATTCAAATGTTTCAAATATAGTACAATACATGTTTACAGAACAAACAGTGACATCTAGCGGTTACTTCAGAAGGCGACTTTGTATATCTCTATCCTTAGCTGTCTCTTTCTGTCCAGCCGAAAACAAATGCTATGAAGTTTTGTCTATTTGTATTTGTGGTCGTTGGTTTTGCAGGATCACACTATGCCTTGAAGTTGAGGCGCACTAATTAAACAAATCGGCTAGTAGTATGATCACGGTTTTAACTAAAACACTGTTTTTAGAAATGTCAAATTCAAATTTAAATATTTAATTACACCCGTATGTTTAAAGAACGATTTTTTTAAAAATATTTGTTTGAATATAAACTATGTCCTGCTTTAAATTCATATTTTGATACATTTGTTATTATTTATTTTTGTTATTAAATAATGAAATTTGACATTTCTTAAAACAGAGTTTTAGTTAAAACCGTGATCATACTACCAGCCATTATGTTCGTTGCTACAATCTACAAAACGTCAAATTTACTGTCAAAGAATAGCTTCTTAGCTTCTATTTTATGAAATATAATATTAACATTTATTCTGCAGCATCAAATTGAATTATACAATTCATTTTTGTTGTTCTAAAGTGTTGCCGTAAAACCCAATGTATATCACTAGTGAGCAATTCGGAGTTGTATTTATGTGAAGAAGACATAAATCCTAAAAACATTGGACAAAGCCTGAAAATCAAATAAAATCGAACCGTAGATGGCAGCATCCGAGCTATGAACGGTTGCCGCCAATAATTTTTAATAACTTCACTGACAGTTACAATTTTTTATTGTGTTTCTGATGTAAAGGTACGTTTTATTAATTAAATAAAAATATTTGATTAAAACACATGCTTTTTGAATCTTACGAAATTTAATTAAGTAAATTCAATAAGTAAAATGTATATAAAACACATTAATATCATTTTTCAAAAAATAATATATGTACAACACATTTCTTTCAGTATTTAAAATTTTATAAAATTTTAATGGGGTCATTTCACATTTTCTGATTTATTTTTTTATTGAAAAAATAGGTCAAATTAAACATGTATGTGTATGCTTTACATCTTACAAGTCTTTAGAATCAGAGATATGATTTTTTAAAAGTTGCGTTTAATTTCAAATATTTCAACGGCTGACGACACATATTCACGGATACGACAGTCGAGCTCTACCGGTTTAATTTAGAACTATGATTATTTGGTTTGGTATTTATTTAAATAAATGGTTTATTTACATACCTTATACTGCAGTAGAACTTTTAAAGAAATAGAAAGTAATAATAATCTTCTCTCTTGTATATTTTGCTGTCAGCTGTCACACTTTTAGGTTAGGTTACTGTTTCATGTTGTGAGGCATGTGTGTGTGAGAGAGAATTGTCTTTGTGTGAGTATGAATTTGTGTCGTCACAAATTTAGTCCGTGTTTAAAAGCGCGAAAGTTTATTAGCAAATTTATGAATGAAAAGTCGCATATTTCAAATTATTTTCTACTACTATATTTATTAAATGAACGAATAAAGCAATTTTGTTTAAAAATTAAAAATAAATAATTTCTACAAGTTATATTTAATTTTATAAGGTTTTTTCAGGTCGATGACGCAAGTCTTCTGCCTTTTCATTTTCCCTATACAAAAATTTACCTTTTCTTCTTAGAAACGATTACATGGAATTATTTTTGACATGACTATGAACTCTCATATGACTTTTAAGACTACCATTTAATCTATACAATAACCCACATATCGGGCATCGAAATTCCTTGGTCCCTGTATGAATCTTCATATGTGTTGTTAAGTTACTACCTTGTGAAAACTGTTTATTACAAATCGCGCATATGTGATCTTTAATTCCACTATGAATTTTCAAATGTTCTTTTAAGTGAGATTTTCGTTTAAATATTTTATTACATGTAGGACATTCATAAACTCTTATTTCAGTGTGAAGTTTCACGTGCAACTCTAACCTCTCTTTTCGTTTAAATATCTTTCCGCACGTTGTACAAGGAAATACTGTTCTTCCACTGTGAGTTTTTATATGTTTTACGACGTCACCTTTACGTAAAAATAGTCTTTTGCATATTGGACAACCAAATTCTTTAATTCCTCTGTGTATCTTCAAATGCATCCGTAAATCATATCTTCGCGTGAAAGTTTTGTTACATACTGAACAAGTTTTCGAATTGATATTTTCAGTATTTGGAATATCATTTATAATAGTTTCTTCATCATTATCAATTATGCTTTCTTCTTCTTCTTCGTCGCTTTGCAAAATATTTTCGTAAGATTCACAGTCTTGGGAAATTTCTTCGAGAGGTTCTTCTTTAATAGAAATTTCCTCAAAATTTTGTTCATTTGTATTTTCAATATTGCGATTATCGTTATTTATTGTAATTATAGTGTTATATTCTATATTTTCTTCTAAAGGTTCTTGCTTAATAAAAATTTCTTCAAACTTTTGATTATTTGTTATTATTGTATGTTCATTTTTCGCTTTAACGTTAATTGATTGTTGTTGAGTATCCATGAATGCTTCTTGATTATTTTAATTGACGAGTGGTGAAGATTCGATTTACAAATGGACACAAGAGTTTTCTTCTCAATTGAATAGTTGTCTGAAACATAAATTTCCTTCTTATAAGATATTTATGTCTCCCGCCATTCTACGTACATAGTTAAGGAAGGTAATGTTTTCAGTCCCAAAATTCGATAATGAGAATTACAATCAAATAATGTTACTGCCAAGTTTATATCCCTACCTACTTTTGAATTATTGCCCCAAAAGTCAATATACCCCATATTTAGATAAAAACTTCAAAATTTTCAAAAATCTAATTTTTATGTCTCTAGATACTTCTTAATGCTCTGATTCCAAATTTTGAAACCGCAGGTCGATATCTCTTTTCATTCTCGAGATATTTAGATTCAAAGTTTTGCTCAAAACTGCCCCTTTTTGGGTAATAACCCAAAAATGGGTCGAGATATGAATATGGCGACACCACCATTCGATTCTACGGATAAAAATATATAAGTATACCAATTTTCATAATTTTTGTCCAAATGGTTCATTTTTTATGAATAAAAGTTTGAAAACCCCCGGAAATGGCCAAAATCTAAAAAAATCGTAAGGGGTACACCTTAGATTTTTGCGATTTTTGGCCATTTTCAGTTATTTTGCTTTAGAGATTGTATGCCGTGTTCAAAAATTATGAAAATTTGTGTACTTGGTAGTAACATTATTTGATAGTAACGGATTATTTTATAGATTTAGGAGTCCCTATCTCTAAATGTACAAATGTAATAAAAATGTTTAATGTATTGGATAGAAAATCCTATGATCTTTAATATTTGTAACTATACATTCCAAAATTATAATTTTTCAGACAATGCAAATATGTAGACCCTATGGTAATGCAGAATTAAACGCAAAGAAGAAGGAAGGCATTCGTATATTCATAGGAAGAACTGATTAGATTTTGGTTATAATTGATTAACCGGAAGTAACCTCATTTAAAGATTTTAAGTTTTTCTTGAAAAAACGCAACTACATATCATTTTTCATTATTGTAAATAATTCAACTATATTTTATTCACTAATAAATATACTAGGTAGCTAAATATACTTACAGCACGTATGTATCCCAAGTAAAACAGACTTTCTGTAATAGTTAATACACTATTTCAATTGGCCTATGAAAACAACTCCTTTCCGTAGCTAAAAATTAAATGAACAATTTCATGTTCACATTGCGATTGCGATGGACACAGTTATGTTTGGAAACGTAAAAACATCAATGCAATGGAATACGTAAGAATAATGAATCTTTAGATGTATTGCTGAAGCATTTCTGAAAGTATATGACGCACTATTATTAAAAGACAATAATTAAAAGAAAACTACCAAATTTCAAACCTTCACATCATAAATTTGGGGTAAGCTGTTGTTTTCGATTTTTTAGAGGTTAGAATATTTGTGAATATGCATCACAGATGGCATTTTAGTATGAAGAAAGCTAGATTTACACTGGAACTTTGAATTATTTATTAAATGTCAAACTGACGCTTGTACTTTTGAGATTTGATTCAGGGTATGTGTTTAATAAATAACGGATTTTTTTAAATATTAAAATTATAATAGACTCTTACAAATACATAATTTTATGAAAAAATGACAATTTGTGATTTATGAAAATGATTATTATAATAGGAAAACAGGTTTTCTTGCGCAAAACAAAAATGTTTCATTAAAAGTTGTAGATATTTATATTTTACGCCTAAATCACTAAAATTTAATTTTGCACGTTTGGTAACTTGTAAAATCAAATTTGAAATTGTATAAATATTGCTCATTTATAGCGACATATAGGGAATACAATATTATTTCATTTTTCTGTAGTTACTGACCAATTAAATTTGGAGAAAAGTTGTTCAGAATTAAAAACTACACAAGAAGAGACTAAAATTAATCACTATTTCTTTTTATTTTTCGAAAAAAAAGTCTTGTCAATAAATAATTTTATATAATTAGAAAAAGTGTAATTAAACACAAAAAAAAGTATATTATATATTATTATAACATTCAAAATTAATTATAATAATAATGTGTCAAAAGTTTAATATCAAAAACAAATAAAACATTAGTAATTAAATGGCATTTCGTAAAATAAATAGAAATTGTAATTAATTTTAGTTCCATATTTTGTAGTTTTTAATTCTGAACAGCTTTTTAAATTACAACTTATCTTTAAAATAAATAGTTCAGAAACTACAGCAAAATGAAAAAAAATCTGTTGTGGCCAGCACAAGACCTTCCGTTAATTTGATGTATTTTGTACAAATCTCATACCAAAGGTTCATTGGAAAAGATTCTATATATCCAGTAAAATTGTAACACGAACATAATACAATTTTTTACAAATTCCATACAAAAAGTTCCTTGGAAAATATTCTATAAATCCAATAAAATTATCACATGAATATATATTATGTATACTCATATATAAATACTCTAAAAATGCGTACACTTACGTAACATTCTCTTTACAATCAAATAATATTACTACCAAGTTTATATCTCTACCCATTTTTGAATTATTGCCTCAAAAGTCAATATACCCCACATTTAGATAAAAACTTCAAAATTTTCAAAATCTAATAACTGAAAATGGCAAAAATCGTAAAAATCTTACGATTTTTTTCAGATTTTGGCCATTTTCAGAGGTTTTCAAGCTTTTATTCATAAAAAATGAACCGGTTGGACAAAAATTATAAAAATTGCTATACTTATGTATTTTTGTCTGTAGAATCGAATAGTGATGTCGCCAATTACATATCTCGACCCATTTTTGGGTTAATACCAAAAAATGGGCAGTTTTGAGTAAAATTTTGAATCTAAATATCTCGAGAAAGAAACGTCAACCTGCGGTTTCAAAATTTGGACTCAGCACATTGAGAATTATCTAGATACATACAAAATTAGATTTTTAAAAATTTTGAAGTTTTTATCTAAATGTTGGGGTATATTGACTTTTGGGGCAATAATTCAAAAATGGGTAGAGATATAAACTTGGTAGTAATATTATTTGATTGTAAAGAGAATGTTACGTAAGTGTACGCATTTTTAGAGTATTTGAACAACTGTGTGAATTTTTAGAAATAAAAGTATTGAAATAAAAATGGAAAAAGACTATAAAAAAAGTTCCTTGGAAAAGATTCTATATATCCAATAAAATTATAACACGAACATATACTATTTTTTACAAATTCCATACCAAAAGTTCTTTTAAAAAGATTCTATAAATCCAATAAAATTATAACATGAACATACACTATGTAAATTGCACTTGACAATTCCTTCTTTCTTCTTCAGCTTTCTCCAATTTTATTAGAGGTCACTGTTTAAAATTAAATTTATGACAGTTCAAACGATATGAATTTCTTTTTAATTTTGTTTCAGTTCCATGACTATCGCTTCAAATGAGCAATATTTATACAATTTCAAATTTTACAGGTTACCAAACGTGCAAAATTAAATCAGTTTAGTGCCATGAATGGAAAAAAATAAATTTTTCATAGAATTATTTTTTGCACGGCTATGAACTAACATTTGTAAATAATAATCCACACATGGGGCATAAATATTCCTCAGTGTCACTATGGATATTTTTCATATGTTTGGTTAGGTTACTACTTTCTGTAAATAGTTCATCACATATTTCACATTTATAGTCTTTTGTTTCACTATGGATTTTCACTTGTTTTGTTTCATCATCCTTTCTTAAAAATAATTTATTACATGTCTGGCAATTGAATTCTTTTTTTCGTTCGTGCATCTTCATATGTATTATCAAATCGTATCTTCGCGTAAATTTCTTCTTGCATATTGTACAACTTTTTGACGTAGTATTTTCAGTTTCACTTCTCGATTCTTCGTCCTCGTCATTTTGCAAAACATTTTCGTTAAATTCACAATCTTGAAATGTTTCTTCTAGTGGTTCTCCTTTAATATAAATTGTTTCAAAATTTTGTTCATTTGTATTTTCACTGTTTTGATTATAATTATTTAAAGTAAATGAGTTGTCAAATTCATTGTAAATATGTTTATTTTCTATTTTTGCACTTCGCAAAACATTTTCGTACGATTCACGGTTTTTGTAAGTTTCATCCAGCGGTTCTTCTTTAATATAAATTTCTTCCACGTTTTTGGATGTTGAACAATCCACACTTTGCTCTGTTTCATATTTGTAGGTTAGTATTCTTGGAATTGCGCCTCTTCTCAAAACTCTCCTACTATTAATCAATCCTAAAAATTTACAAATAATTAACATAAACAAGTTTTCTTATGTATTCGCTTCACGAAAATACGAAAATCTTACCAGTCTGATAACTTTCTATGAGAAAATCGGTTTTCTCAAAATGTTGAGAACAAACAAAAGCCCATTTTGGAGTATTCTTTAATTTTAATGCGTTTATCCACAATTGTCTATCTTTTTCTTTACTTGGTAAACTATGCAAGTTTATTTTGCTTTTGCATACACAACAAGAACGCATTTTTATTAACAATTAGGCAATCCAACACTACGTCACACTTCGTTCCAATATGGCGGCAGAGGGCAAACATTGAACTGTCATAAGTACTTCACATGTTAAAGTAAGAACTTTACTTGAACTAAACCTTGATTTGTGGACGATTTTTATAAATATTGTAGTATATAGGGATTTAGTAAGTATTGACAATAGTTATTTATTTGTTTTAAGAAGCGTTTTATCCACCAAAGAATGTGAAAATAAGTTCGAATCTTTAATTTTCTGGAGTGGATAAAACGAAACAAAAACACAAATACCCTACATATAACGTTTTATGCACCATTAAAATTTTAACCAATTCATTTAAATTACACCAAAGTTTGAAAATTTAACGGTATTTTTAAATAAATGACAGTGAAAATAGTGTTATTTGTTTATATCTTAGATCTTATTATGGGCACTAGAGAATATTAGGTCCCATTCCATTGTACAGTTGTAGGGAGCGTAAATTTTGAGTCAATTATGGATAAAATTAATCGTAGGAACAGAACCTGGAAATAAAGTAATCTTTAAATAATCGTTAGTTGTATGTGTGTAGCGAAACTTTACTTTTCCAATAAGAACAAAAACGTTATCCAATTTGATGCAGCCTATTTTTGTAAATCCTGCTTCAAAATATTTATATGCCTCCAGGGATTTGTAAGCTATCATTTGCTGTGCAGTGTAACTACTGTGTATTAATACTAAATACGACACAATATCCATACTTGACACTGGAGACTGGGGATACAGCATCTATTCCAAAATCCACATTTTGGTCAGAAATTGTGAACGGATCTATGTAGTTAATAGTTTATATTTTCTCCATATAACGTCGTCCAACATCTGGACACTCCTTTTCCATCATTAATAAATATGAAATTTTATTACAGATAGACAGAAAGAAAAAACATCTAAATTGTAGTTAAATTAACTAAATTCCTTATTTTTCAGCATTCTAATATGTTTCATTAAAATATGTAAGATGATTTAGTTAAGTTTTCTAAATTTGTAATAACAAATTATAGTAAAATTAAATATAACATTAGATGAAATGATTATATCGTAGTAAGTATTGAACTAAATATAAATAAAGAAATGAACTAAATATGTATTTAAATTTTCTATTTAATTACCTAATTCATTAGACAAATTTACCAAAAATTGTAGGACAAACATAATGAAGAAAAAATACAGTAGAATACAATAAGTAATTAAAGTAACCATTTGCATATTTAAATTAACGATTTTTTACAAAATATTTATTATCTATTTCGGATTAGTTAAAATGCTAAAGTAAGATTAATAAATTATACTAAATTATAGACATATTGCCTAATAAAATAATATCTAAATATAATTATATTTCTGTGTATTGTATTCTACAAATTTATATTACAGTTAATTTACACAAATGTTACTAAAAATATATTTACCAATTAATGGCATAGATACAAAAGAATAAATCACGGAATACACCAACTATTCAATCACACACGATCACGTAGAATTACTGACAATTATTGCAAACAACAGCAAAACAAGGAATGAAACAGCGCAATGTTTGCCCTCTGCCGCCATATTGGACCTTTAAATAGTCACGTGTTCTGGAATGCCTAATATAGAGAGGGCAATCAGTTGTATCCCTAACCTTCTAAACAGCTGATCCGATTGACTTGTAACTAACTTCATTAGCAAACAAATAAACGAAAATTGATAATAAATACGTTTATTACGGTATATTTTAAAAACAATAAAAATATGAAACAATAATTTGTAGGCTACTATTTATTTACAATTCTACACAATTCACATTCAGTGAAGAGGGATAGGGAATGTTTTGTCTAGTTATATTTCGTCGTTGCTTCATTCCCCTTCCGTCACTAGACATCAAGGTTCAAGGTCATTGTCAACAAGCTCACTTTACACTCCCTCTATTTATATATTCTTACCTCTATGGGCCCAATCCGGGAGAGCCACATCCTAGAGATGGCAGCACTAATGACCGACTTATAGGGAAAACATTATATTTTACGTTTGTGCTAGTTGTATTTTGATTCTTTGTTTTGAGGATATTTTGTTATTTTTAAATGAAATTAAATATGTTTATCACAATGTCAGACATATACATTTATTTAAATGGTTCTGTGCGGCCTATGATCGAAGGAGAAGCAGTATATAAAGGAAAATAAGATTCAAAATTGAAATTATCTGTATGTTAACTACTTATTTAATTATTTTTAGCTGGATATACTTGTGCGGATATAAGACAGATAAACAGAATAATATAGAAATAAATGGACTGTGTGTTCAAACATCTAATTTGAAAGGGGCTCATCATTCAATCGTAATAACATTAAATACAAACGCACATCAAGTTCTTTGTTTTGCACGTCTTCTTCTCTTGCTATTGCTCAACTTCTGGTATTTTTATAGTTTATTCTTCTTTTCTATAAACAATTTAAAATAAATATATAATATTAAAGAATAATAGTTACTATTTACAGGTAACGTCTCTCTATTTTACCATTTCTTTTTAATATTTTTCTATTAATAACTACAAAAACAATCTAATAATATTTTGAAGCATACATTTTTATAAATATTTATATGGAATAAAATCGCTTAGGTAAAAAATGTTGTGAACACACGTTCATGAACGGTGGTATGTCCTTTCCGATTTTTAACGCGATTTTCCACTTATTTTTTAATATTTCTCTTTTTGGGAAATAATGAACGGAAATATCAGCACTGCACTGCGGTACAGAACAATATTTCGTCGATTTGCTGGTCATTTTTGGTTGCTATTTACTTATATGACAGCACAACGTTTTTCCTACAACTTATATTTGTATGTTTTATTTTGCCACCAGATGTCAGACACTTTGTTGGCTCTTGCCAATACCCGCAAAAATTTGATCATTCACGGAGATTACTTCTTTTTCTTTCGGCTAGCGCGTCTGCCACCTGATTGGTCAAAATGCGCTTTTGCTATAAAGCTTGATTTACACAGTTTTACAGCTCACTAACAGAATGATTGAATGACCAACAATATTTGCAATATTTTCGGATATCTGGAGAGGTGATAGGTACGATATAAATATACAGTTTACAGATTTAAATATTCATGCAAAAGACTATTTTTACGTAAGGGTGACGTCGTGAAACATATAAAAACTCACAGTGGAAGAACAGTATTTCCTTGTACAACGTGCGGAAAGATATTTAAACGAAAAGAGAGGTTAGAATTGCACGTGAAACTTCACACTGAAATAAGAGTTTATGAATGTCCTACATGTAATAAAATATTTAAACGAAAATCTCACTTAAAAGAACATTTGAAAATTCATAGTGGAATTAAAGATCATATATGCGCGATTTGTAATAAACAGTTTTCACAAGGTAGTAACTTAACAACGCATATGAAAATTCATACAGGGACCAAGGAGTTTCGATGCCCGATATGTGGGTTATTGTATAGATTAAGTGGTAGTCTTAAAAGTCATATGAGAGTTCATAGTCGTGTCAAAAAGAATTCCATATAATCGTATCTAAGAAGAAAAGGTAAATTTTTGTATAGGGAAAATGAAAAGGCAGAAGACTTGTGTCATCGACCTGAAAAAACCTTATAAAATTAAATATAACTTGTAGAAATTATTTTTTCTGCAGTCACTATAGAAAGTAGCCATTTGCGCTCTCTTTTATCAACGCAAAATGTCACTTTGCCGCTCATGCGCGACAAAGTAGAAAAAACGCTCACTCTCCAAATTTCTAAATATACAATGTTGAGAAATATCACTTGTCTACATTCTTAATGAAAACGTTTAGTTAGGAACTAATGGCACTGTAGTTACACATTTACCACGTTCACAAGTCAATTTAACAAATGCTCTGTCGGTATTTAATATAACCTAACAAAATGCCACACTGATGTGAAAATGAAATAGGGCATTCATTTACAAAAGCAAAAGTGTAAAATGCTTAGATTAGATTGAATAAAAACTCAAGAAGAATGGAAAATAACAATAAACTTAAATTAAATATAAAATAAATTGTGTGAACAGTTATGTTTAGTAATAGGAATGATTGTACACAGATGGCGGTAGGATAGTTGCGAGTCGTACTGACATCTGATCTCGAGTTCATTATTTATTTTGATTACAATAAAGTTATTAGTTATTTCGTTACTTAAATAATTGCGAGAAGTCAGTCAATGCACATACATCTATATAATCACAAATTCCTTGAAATATTTGTTAATTTTTTCAGTGTGACAGGCGTGACAACTAACCACACATTTTGGTACAAAAACTCATCAAATCATCACAAATCCTTGCTTCCATGCTCTAATTTTGTTTTTTTTTATCGAATAGATGGCTAATGTAACGATATAATCATTTAAAAGCCTTTTTAAGTTTAAACCGCATCTTTTTGTTTAGCCAATCGTTATTTATTGAGCAGTACTGTAAGTATAAAGTGTACATTTTATTATTTTTTGTTATGGTGGAGGACCCCATTGTGGTGACTGTAGAAAAAATCTTGTGTGTGTTTCGAGCGCAAATGGACATTGTCGATTTCGAGAGAATGCCGCGCTCCTTCATCGCGCGGCAACAACCTCTCAATCGACAATGTCGCATTTTGCGCTCTTAATACACAAATAGCTATTTCACATTACAAGTGGGTTTATTTGTAGTGATATGAACGTTGATTTATGATTTATAAAAATTAAAACGTCAGAAAGCGCACAAAGTATAAATGACCAGCAATATTTTTGAAGTATTTGTAAATATCTGGAGAGGTGATAGGTACGAGATAAATATCCAGTTTACAGTTTTAAATTTTCATTTAATTTTCGATCATTTGTTTTTTTACATTACAAGTCAAATTACTTGAAAGGATATAAATGTTGTTAAAATGCTTTTTGAAGTTTCTATATACGATTAAATGATCGAACATTGTTATTCCTCAGAACAACACTATGAATAATGGGGTATTCTAATGTAGTAAAATTTAAGGTAAAAAATGTTATAACATTATGAATTATGCTTTAAATGACCAAATAATGAAAAAAAAAATCAATTTTATTTTTCCTAACATGAGTTTTCTTGTATTTTATTTTACCGCTGAACAGGTATCACGTGGGTTGTGACGTACGAGGGACTCATGACATCTAAAAAATTTTGTGCATGACTGTACCATATACAGGAAACAGCTGTTCCGCCATTGATGCATTGTGAGCTGTCTTGATCGTGTTAGTTGTATGACGTTTATATGTTTACAAGTTTTCAATTTTTCTAATTTGGTTCTTATAATAGTTATTATTGTTAATACAAGTTTTCATTACGGAAAATTCACTTAGATAACGTAAACAAAATTGAAATACATAGAAAACAAGCGACAACTAACCAAACAAACATAAAATGCCGAATGACAGATAGACTACCGCGCCAAGTGTTGTTTGTACCTATGTAAACATGCCCCGCCATTTAAATGTCATGAGTCCCTCATACGTCACATCCGGTAAAATTCAAATTTTCAAAGAATATTTAAAAATTCATATCTCGCTCAAATTAAATAAAAAAGAACTCAAAATTTTTGATTTGTAATACATATACGTGAAAGTTTCAGAAAAAAAAATAAAAAAAAATCATTAGAATACCCTATTCTCATATGCAAGGAACAATTCTGCTGAGATGAAATAGTTTATTGCATATTGTACACTTATAGTCTATGGATTTTCATTATATGTTTTTTTAAATGAGAATTTTGTATAAATGATTTATTACATGTCGTACACTTATATGCTCTAATTCCAGTATGAATTATCATATGCAGTTTTAAATTATAATTTCTTGTAAATGATTTATTACATGTCGGGCATTTATATGCTCTAATTCCACTATGAATTTTTATATGGACTTTTAAATAAGTATTTGATATAAATGATTTATTACATGTATCGCATTGAAATTTTTTAATTCCTTTGTGAATTTTGTTATGTTGGATTAGAGCAGAATGTAGTAAAAATAATTTATTGCATATTTCACATTTATAGTCTTTTATTCCACTATGAATTTTCAAATGATTTGATAAATCATGCTTATATGTAAATTGTTTATTACATGTCGGACACTTATATGTTTTATATGCAGTATGAATTTTGTTATGATGGAATAAACTACGCTTATGTGTAAATTGTTTACTGCATACTGTACATTTAAACTCTTTTATTCCGCTATGAACTTTTATATGGCTTTTTAAAGTAGAATTTTGTGTAAATGACTTATTACATATCGAACAAGTATAGCTTTTTATTCCAGCATGAATTTTGTTATGATTGGATAAATTATCCTTACATGTAAATTGTTTACTGCATATTGTACATTTAAAGTCTTTTATTCTGCTATGAATTTTCATATGCTTTTTTAAATGGAAATTTTTTGTAAATGACTTATTACATGTCTGACACGTATAGTTTTTTATTCCAGTGTGAGTTATCATATGTCGGGATAGAGTACCACGTTCTACAAATTGTTTATTGCATATTGTACATTGAAATTGTTTAATTCCTTTGTGCGTCTTTATATGCACTATCAAGCTTGTTTTCCTCGTAAAACTTTTATTACATATGGCGCAACAAAAACTGTTTGAATTAATACTTTTAGATTTCTGAATATCATTATTTATAGTAATTGGGTTGTCACATGATTTGTCAATCTGTTCATCATTATCACTAATACATTCTTCCTTCTTTACACTTTGCAACACATTTTCATATAATTCACGGTCTTCGGAATTTTCTTCTAGCAGTTCTTCTTTAATAGAAATTTGGTCAATATTTTGAGAATTAGTTACTGTTGTTATATCCTCGGCATCAAAGCCAATCATGTGTCGTTGAGTGTCCATGAATGCTTCTTAATTATTAATTAATAAACAAGTGAATATTTGTGTCACAAATGAGTAAGATTCGCGTAATATTTCTTCTCAATTTGATGTTTATCTGAAATATAAATAAGAATTTATGAAATTTCACTTATGTAAAGTATTTCTCTGAAAGGTTTATTTTCAAATCAGTTTTTTGCAGACTGTTGCCCCCCGTTTTAACTGACAACAATGGTTGGGCATCAAATGACACTAAATACATTTAAATTGTGATATTTTAGGCCCATACATTTATTCAATTTCGTATTAATAGCAATAGCCACGGCATTTGAACAAAAAAATAAATAAATGTTTAACATTTTGTGTCAAAATTTGTTATAACCTATAACTTGAACAAATTTTATTGTTATAAAGTTATTAATTTTGGAATTATCTATTATGAAACAACAAAAAGAAAATAACACTAAAAATCATAGCTAACAAATTATGATAGATAAAATGTCAAACATTTGTTTTTCCTTTTGTTCAAAAATGCCATGAGTATTGCTATAATTTGCATAAATTTGTCATCATCTGATGCAGAAAATAAGGTAACAACAACAGTTAAAATAGGGGGCAACCGTCTGCAAAAAACCGATTCTTCTATAACTTGAAAAAATAATAATAAAAAAAACACACCCCGTATGTTACTGCGAGATAGATTACTTTTGTAAATATATTACTGTTAAATTGTGTTAAATATAAAATCTAGAACTAATTTCGATTTGTGAATGAGCCTTTATTGCACGAAACTTTGGAACAGTAGTTATTTACAAGTAAGTGTACTTAGTGATTTACTACCAAAGATAAATTCCACAAATAACAATATAAACAATATGTAATAATTATGAATTCAGAATGAAAACGATGATAATGAATATAAACTTTTCAATATTCAAATCATAATATATTTTTGCCAATCTTTCAATATGGTAATAACCTTATCAGATTTTGTAACGAAATATACTTACAACGCAAAGATGACTTCCAAAAGAGATTTATTTCTGTGAAAGTTGATACACTAATTCAACTTTCAATTGGTGTACAAACATTTGCATTTCTAAAGAAAAGTTAAACGAAACAGTCGACGACGACCGTGCGATGGAAGAAATGATGTTTGGAAATGTTGAAACATCAGTGATAAAACTTTAAGATGTACTGCTACCGAAGCACTTCTGAAAATATATTGCCCAATATTAGTTACATGAAATATTTATTTAAAACTTTGAAACCTACCAAATATCACAACACTCTTTTATTTTCTTCATTTCAGTAGCAATGTGTTCAATATTTTGTGAGGTTAGAATATGTTTGTATTAAAATTTGTATAATAGACCCACTAGTTCCCACGATGCATCTTTGCAGAACGATTCACCAAAATATTTCATCAAAAAGAAAAAGTTTCGGTGTATTGTTTATCAGTTGTTCATACGACGACTTTTAAACGTTTCTTGAAAACCAATACAAACTATTACTAAAAATCCCTAAATGTAGGGGAATGGGAATTCATACATTTTTTTAAATCGATATTTTTATTTATCAAATAATTAGTAGTAAAACATTGATCTTGATCCTCATAATAAAAATGGAAGACACAAAAGTATTTTAACTAGTTACTCTTTATAGACAACTTTATTATTAGTAACAGTAAATAAGAATTATTTAAATAAAAAGAAATACTACGAATAACAGGTAAAATCAATTCAATATACAATTTATTATTAAAACGATATGTGGTATACAACATACAGGGTGTTTCACGGATACGGGACACCCCAATTATTTTCTTTGTTACTAGGAATAGAAGAAATTCATTCAAATAAAGGTTGCAGTAGATTAAACCAGAGTTATTTTTTTTTAAATGTGATATTACCTATACATTTTTTAGGCTCATTCGACAGAATATTTTTTTCTGAATTCAGCCATACAGGGTGTCTCAATAAGCTTGCTCACTATTGGTAACTTTTTTATTTGTAGAGATACGAGGTTGGTTAAATTAGCAAAATTGTGCCATTTTATATTAGAAAATTGGTCATGTAGACAAAATAAAAATTGTGTCAGCGGTTCCCAAAATTTCGGACAGAATATATATTTTTTAAATGGAACTATATATTTTTTATTATCTTATTAGAAAGAGTATTTTTTTCTCTTTCCAATAAGGTAATGTTGTTTATGTACAATTTTTTCAAATAAACGAGTTATTTACGTTTAAAGATAAAAATTATTTTATTAGTTTAGGTCCAGTAAACTATGGAAACAATTGCCTTTTATAAAATTATTATTTTATTAATTTATTTAACAGTAATAACAAAACAAAGAAAATATTGAAATTGAAAGCCATTATTTCTTTCGCACATTTAAACTCTTTTGGAAAGAGAGCCGACCGTTCTACGTAACTGGTGTCTAGATATAACTTTCCATATAGCACGATCATATCTAACTTTTCTTCATTTGTAAAGTTATTAAACATTATTAAACACAGAGAACTTTACGGAGAAATTATTAAACGTCAAAAAACAAAGAATCAATTGTTTCCATGACTTACTTGACTAAAAAACTAATAAAATAGTTTACAAAATTTAAATTTTTAACCGTAAATAACTCGTTTATTTGAAAAAATTGAACATAAACAACATTACCTTATTGGAAAGAGAAAAAAATACTCTTTCCAAAAAGATAATAAAAAATATATGGTTCCATTTAAAAAATATATATATATTGTCCCAAATTTTGAGAACCGCTGACACAAATTTTATTTTGTCTACATGACCAATTTTCTAATATAAAATAGCACAATTTTGCTCATTTAACCAACCTCGTACCTCTTCAAATAAAAAAAGTTACCAATAGTGAGCAAGCTTATTGAGACACCCTGTATACATATTTTATGTTCTTGCATAACAAAATATTGAGAAAAATTCATTTGAAAATTAAATAAATTTTATTTAACATAACACAAAATAGTAGGCTATGGTCAATAACAAAACAATTAACTTGTATTTAACTTCATAAATAATTTTCAAAATTGTTTCCATTATTTTCTAAACATAAATTAATTCTCCTAACTACAGTTTCTGATGTAACTTTTCTAAGAATGATCATGGCCTACTGTTTTGTGTTATGTTAAATAAAATTTATTTAAATTTCAAATTAATTTTTTTCAATATTTTTGTTATAAAATATTTATATGGTTGAATTCAGAAAAAAATACTCTGTCGAATGAGCCAAAAAAATGTATAATATCCCATTTAAAAAAATATAACTTTGGTTTGTAACTTGAGAATCACTGGTTTAAATTTTTTTTTTTTCTTCAATAAGTGGATGTCTTGATCTACTGCAACTTTTATTTGAACGATTTTCTTCTGTTCCTAATAATTAACACGTTAACGACCATGTGCACGTTAGTGGTGCGCACCATGTTTTTTGCACAGACCGCGTGCCCCTATTTGGGCACAGTGAACGATAATGTTTCAATAGACACTTACAAAATTGCAATTGCACGAGCGCCTCTAACGGCAAAGCATAGAAATCAAGGTTGCTATGGTTACCCCGTCCAAACAAGACCTGTCATCAGCCGTAAACTCTACACTCTAGCCATCGTTTTAGTTGAATAATAGAATGATCTTCAATATTATCAAACAAAAAAGTTGCCCCAGACACATCTTCTGGTTTTAAACTCATTTTTATTAAACACAACGTACAAATCACAAGAAAGAATTAGGTTTAACACTGAATAACAGATGCGAACACAATGACAGATAGGAACAGGGAACGGGGCGTAAGACAACGAGGGCAGGTTTGTTTGGATGCATGATCTTCTATCTCTCTCTTGCAGTGACGTCAATTTTGTAAGTGTCTATTCATGTGGGTCTGACAGGAACGCAGCTACAATGTACTTAAATACGGCGTTTAGTTGGTCTGGTCCCTGGGAAATAAAAAATATCCTTGGGTTGGGAAAATTAATTTTATTTTATATTACAGTATTTATGAAAAAAAAGCCATGACTGCTAATTTTATCAATATATGGTATATTATTTATTTATTTATAAGAAGAAGGCCGCACAACAGGACAAGTCCCAATAACTGTACAGCACTAATTACATACAAAAATTATTTATTTATTTATTTAGAGAGAAAAAATCAACAGGCCAAGGCCCAATTACAGATCAAATACAAATAATTACAAAGTTTCACTTTCCAAAAACATATTAAAGCATAAATAATAATAATAATAATAATAGAACAGTATAATGCCAAAACAGTTTAAGCCAGAAGCTATAACGAGGAGAAAAAAAAATCAAGAAGGTAAAAATAAGAAATAATTAACAGCAATAATTGAAACAGTCTCTTTTAAATTTAATAAAAGAGCAACCAAAAATATCTAGTTCATTGTTGTTTATCGAATTGTATAGGGAACACATAGTATATAAAGGAGATTTTAGGAGTAGGTTAGAAGACGCAATTGGCAGATGGAAACAATTAGTATGTCTTGTGGATATTAGAGGTACATGGAAGCGTATCATGGATAGAGTATAGGAGTCATCAACTAAGTTATGAATGATTTTATACAGAAAAATTAATGAATGAGCACGACGTCGATATGAAAGCTTAGAAAATTGGAACAAGCGCAACAATTCATCATACGAGATATTAATAGTAGGATAAATGTTATTCTTTTTATAATATAAATATCTAAGAAATTTACGTTGTACCGATTAAATTAAATTTTCATATTTATAGTAGAAAGGATTCCAAATTATGCTGCAGTATTCAAGTTTTGATCTAACGGAACTATAATAAAGAGCTTTAATTGCATGAATATTGGTAAATGATTGGGAGTTACGTTTAATGAAACCAAGCATTTTATATGCACCTGAAACAATATTTTGCACATGAATATTGAAATTAAGTTTTAAATCAAAGGTTACACCTAGATCTTTAATTTCATTTACACGCTGTAAGATAGAATTTTGTAATTTGTAATGGTAAACAATGGGGTCCTATACCATTTTTCTTTTATTTTTTTTCCTGTAAGAACAGGATAAAATAAGAACTTCAGTGCAAACGCGACTTAAAAATTTTACGTAATAAGCGAGATATGAATTTTTAAAGTTTAAGAATTTGTGCGTGACGTAGCGGGTACTAACAAGTGATCGACAAACAATGGGACAAACTGTTAGTTATACTGGAAACAATTTTTTTCATGTTTGCATAGCTGAAATGTTTTTAAATAAAAACTTATACGTTATATTCACGAAGAAATTATTATTAAGTATAAATAACATAAATAATAAGCATTTAACAAGGGTTTCTTCCTAATAAATTACAGAACATTGAAACAGTTTGACAATATTATTACACAAAGTATGACGACGGATGGCGCTAATGTTTGCCTGTTTTGCAGTTTCAATATTAATTTAATTAATATTATTATTAATTTAATTCATATTACAAATTGATTTAATTATAAATACATGATTATTGTTAATATTACTAGATGTTATAATTAAACAAATGCATCAAACACAAACTTGTTAAATATTTTGTTAGGTTATGGAACAACATGACATTTCATATTCTTTCAAAGGTGACCGCTACAGGCGCGCGATTCTCCTTTTTAAAATCAGGCGACCAATCAAATTCTTAGTACCTAACGCATCATACCCAATTAGTAATCAACTTCAATCGCTTGTAGTTTCTGACCTAGACAATATTTAAAGAAAATTTTTTCACTAATACTCATTAATTTATGTATATTTTCGTCTTCTTATTTAAGATAGTTAAAATATGACTATGGTATAGGACCCTATTGGTGATTTTCTGGTGAAGGATAAAATTTTACATTTAGAAATGTTCAGGAACAATAAATTACTACATCATTGTCAAAACAAATACACATAAACATATTTATATACATAGGTGCATAATTAAATAAAATGAAGTTAAATAATACGAGTAAAAATTACAACAGAAAAGAAAAAAAGAAACATTTTAAATTCACAGAAAATACCTTTAAATACAGTACTTAAAGACAAAAGACTTAAAAGTTCTTAATGAACAGTTATATATGTCTGGAAAATTAGACATCACTGACAAGTTATTAAATGTGGATATCATTCTAAGAAATGGGGCATTGACGGCTGAGTTAGTTCTACAGCTTGAAACAGCAAATAAATTTCGTAATCTGGTAGAATATGACGGTATTCTGAATGATATTTTATTAAGTAGTGCTGGACTGTCAATGATATTGTTTAGCAATTTAAATAAAAATGTTAGATCCATCATTGTTCGACGCTTTTGTAGAGATGTTAACACAATAGAGTTATCTGGAAATTTTTTACTTAAAATGTATAAAAATTTTCTTTGGATTCCTTCAATGGATGCATTGCACAAAGTGAGCGAGATAGTAAAAAGTGAGATGTTTTCAATGCGCAGTTGATTTGCTGCGCATAGAGATGATGAAATGAAATAGTTTTCAGTTTTAAATTCAAAAAGCCGCCAGTATGAATTCAGATTCCTTAAAATGTTTACAACAGACAAATGCGAATTGCTTTTCTTCTTTATTATTTTTAAATGAAATTAACCACTTTTTTTCTTATTTCTGGATTCCTCGGAAATCTATAATAAGATAATAATTGCGATGACGCATTACAAGAAGCTACGGAACAATATTTTCGATATAATTTGTGTTTCTTAACACATTTTACTTCTATTTGTTCCATATTTTTGAGATATATTTTGAACTTATAACATTTCAACAACACCACAAACTAAGCACATTCATTACATGACAGATAATCCATTGTTGCCAGTTCCGTTTATTATTAAATTTTACTATTGTTTAAAACTTTATTTTACCACAAAATTCATTTTTCTTTATTGGATATATCATTTTTAAATTCAAAATTGCAATAATTTATTTGTTTTGGCATTATTAGAATAATTTTTAATTAATACAATCCGATTTAATTATATCTCAATTATGTGGCAACACAGCATCATCTCTACAAAGCTTTACAAAAATACCGCTAGATGATAGAAATAATTTGACGTCATCAGGCTATTACTATGCAATGCATCCATTCTATTAGTATATATTTGATAAAAAGGTAACCAACAAATAGCGGCAAATTCAAGATGCGAACGAACAAGTGAGTAGTATAAAGATATGAAAGTTCCACTACTTTTGAATTTATCCCCAATTCTTAAAATAAATCCTAGCATTTTATATGATTTTTTGACAACATGGTCAATGTGCAAATCAAAGATTAATTTGTTATCTAAGATAACTCCTAAATCCTTTACATGATTTACTCGGTTCACATTGTTCCCGTCAAAACTGTAATTATAATCATATGTATTTCTGTTCCTAGAGAATGTTATACATGAACATTTGTCATAATTAAGAGCTAAATCATTATCATTAAGATAGCAGTCAAGCCTGCTAGTTCGATATTGAATTTTTAACTGTAAATTTTCAAAATAGACATCAAAATAACTTCCTAATAAACTGTGAACGAGTCACAACAATTAAATTTTCAGAACGAGAAGGGCGCCAATCAGCAATGAAAAATGCCAAAAAAATATATACTTTTTGCCCTGGATGCTCCGAAAATGTGACATATATGTGTATAAGTTGTTTTTTTAAAAGCCACACTTCTTTTATTAAGCAATAATGTTAACTATTTGTATTTTTAGTATATATTTTTAAAATCAGACCGCGTGTACCTATTTAGTGCACAGGTTTTTTTTTTGTAAAATACTCCCTCACATCAACTTATTTTGTCCAAATAAACATTTATTGAACCCCCTACTACCAAAATTAAATAAAAAATTATTTTGGTCCAGGGGTAGTTACAAAATTTAGGGCTGGTCCCATGTTAAACGCCTATGTTTACTCATAAAATAAACGCTTCAATACATTGCTGTCAAACATTCATACCGTAACTATGGCAATGATATACCCTATGTTTACTGATAAAATAAACTCTCGGTATAATATTTTGATTGGCGACCGAAAGACCTCCTATACATGCATAACAAATAGCGTGTTAGGAGGTGGGGGCTACTATCAATGGAAGTTAAGAAATTCAAATTCGAAAGGAGGGGCTAACATTCCTGTACTGCAGTTTTCAAACAGTTTTTATTTTAACATAAATTTCTTGCATTAAAGTTAATAATTTAAATACACTTGTAATTATAAAGTATGTAGACTTATACAGTGTTATAATATTCATTTATTTTATGTAAATATAACTTAAAATAGCATATATTTCAAGAACATTTAGGTCCATGATGAAAACAGTTTGATATAAAGACACATATGCGTGACGTCACGTCAATCTTTTCAAAATTCGGGAGCCCATAACTCTCTTATTAATAGGAATTTTTTCACCGGATTTTCATCAATAGTCTTAGTTTTTCTAATATTTTCAGATGAAATTATATATATATATATATATATATATATATATATATATAAATGGTGGAATCCCCTATTAGAGAGAAAAATATAATTTTATATACCGGGTGTCTACTTTTATTTCTGAACATAGGAAATTCAATGTTAAAATTTTGATCTGGTGATATCTCCTTACCTATTAATTTTAGAACAAAAGTGTAAGGAAGAAAAATGTTTAGAATGAAAAACTGCATCAACGAGATCTAATATTGTTGTTCAATTGTTTCTTATGGACGAGTTAGAAGCAAAAGAAAATACGTCATTTAAGGCAATTATCAGAGTGCCATGAAAAAAAAAAAACAATAATTTATATTTCTTGTTTCTGGCATATCTGACAGATTTGACATTTCTTTTTAATTTATTCTTATTAGAATTAGTGATTATTATTTTTTTCTTCTAGATTAACACTTCGCATTATTCTAGTAATAATAATACAACAAGAAATGTCAAATCTGTCAGATATACCAGAGACAAGAAACATAAATTATTGTTTTCTTTTTCATGGCACTCTGATAATTGCCTTAAATCGTGTATTTTCTTTTGCTTCTAACTTATACATAAAAACAATTGAACAACAAACTTGGTACTCAATCAATGCAGTTTTTTACTCTGAACATTTATCTTCATTACATTTTTGTTCTGAAATTAATAGGTAAGGAGATATCACCGAATCAAAATTTTAACATTGAATTTCCTATGTTCAGAAATAAAAGTAGACACCCGGTATAGTGACTGTATACCGTGAGTATTTTTTAACGTGAAACATTGGGTTTGTCATATCCATAGTTACGATTCGACATTTGATTGACAGCAATGTATTTGCGTGTCCCATTTAAAATGAAACATAGGGAACGAATTTGACATTTGATAAGACGTCAGTAGAGGTTAATTTTGTTTAAATAATTATACCTGCTTTCCAAATTAAATTTATTGTACCTTGTGCTCGAGTGATTTTCTAACTTGGCCAAATTTCTTACAATATTTAAATATAATACTCTGTAAAATTCATTCCCTATGTTTTCAATGAGACAGGCAAATATATTACTGTCAATCAAATGTCAAGTCGTAACTTATAGGAAAATTCAGCGGTTATCTGTCATATTGACAAGACGTCATTTGAGGTTAATTTTGTTTAAATAATTATACCTTTTTTCTAAAAATTAAAGTTAGTTGCAAAAAAAATATTGTGTGACCGAAATATGTTTAGTGCTCTCGAGTGGTTTTCTGACTTAGCTAAATTTCTTACATTATATAATACAGTTGTCAAATTCGTTCCCTATGTTTCATTTTAAATGGGACACGCAAATACATTGCTGTCAATCAAATGTCAATTCGTAACCATGGACATGACAAACCCAATGTTTCACTTTAAAAAATACGCACGGTATACATAATGTGGCCAATAGGGGGATCGATTTTGATTGGTCGGCGCGAATTTGGTTATATATGGCGGATATTATGCCGACAAAGTGACATTTTCAGATTTGTTACGTTAATTGAAGGTAATTATATTATATTTATATTTTAGATAGTGCAAATAATTAAATTACACGTGTATTTGTATATTTATAACTCAAAGTAATATATACATATTTTTTAACATCACATCTTTTTTAGGTTAACTGTCAAAATTACTAAAAATGTCTAATATTAAGGTATATATTTTAGATGCCTGGTTGCGTGGCGGTTGGTTGTGAAAACAGTTCTTCGAAAGGATTTAAAATGAAAATAAATATTGTTTCCATTTAATATACTCTTTCATTAATTGTTTACCGAATTTTGTTTAGTTATCACATCATATGAATTCAAATTTCCCGCGCATTTTGCTTAAATATGGCTGCGTTTGGTCACACTATGTATATACAGTCACTATAATTTTATACATATGGCGACATCGGTTGTCATCGCAATATTTCGAGCGTGTTCGAGTAAAGGACTCTAAGGGTAGGATTTTGGAACGCTATATTTCTCTCTTTCTTAGTACTATAATTGTCTCACTTTCCTATTACAGGGAACGTGACGTAGTAACCAAAAGCCGGGGAAATCAGTGAATTACTTATAAATTAATTGTAAGCTTATTCGAATGCGTATAACATTATATATATTTTTTTTTCAGAATTATTTAAGTGTTATAAAAAGTAATTTATGCTAAATATTAGAAATCTTATAGTGGTGGAAGACCCCATTAGAAAAACAAAAGTATTTCTTTATAAAAATATTATAACAAGTGACAAAACTTTAAATGTCGCGCGAATGTATACAACAAACAAGATGGCCAAACCTCACTCAAGGTCATAGAAACGTCAAGCCAAACACCAAAGGGCCGACAAGAGAGTTTATTTGTTCTGTGTTACAGGTGGAATTACTTGAAAGGATATGAATGTTGCTAATATTCTTTTTGAACTTAAAACTTTATATATACTATTTAATAGATTTAATATTGTTATTCCTAAGTACAACTATGAATAATAATTCTCGTAAGAAACGATTCTGCCTAGATGAAATAGTTTATTGCATATTGTACACTTATAGTTTATGGAATCTCATAATATGTTTTTTTAAAGTAGAATTTTGTATAAATGATTTATTACATGTCGTACACTTATATGCTCTAATTCCACTATGAATTTTCATATGGGTTTTTAGAACAGAATTATTTGTAAATGATTTATTACATGTCGTACACTTACTCGTATATGCTCTAATTCCACTATGAATTTTTATATGGACTTTTAAATAAGTATTTGTTGTAAATGATTTATTACATGTCGGGCATTTATATGCTCTAATTCCACTATGAATTTTTATATGGACTTTTAAATAAGTATTTGATGTAAATGATTTATGACATGTATCGCATTGAAATTTTTTAATTCCTTTGTGAATTTTGTTATGTTGGATTAGAGCAGAATGTAGTAAAAATAATTTATTGCATATTTCACATTTATAGTCTTTTATTCCACTATGAATTTTCAAATGATTTGATAAATCATGCTTATATGTAAATTGTTTATTACATGTCGGACACTTATATGTTTTATATGCAGTATGAATTTTGTTATGATTGAATAAACTACGCTTATGTGTAAATTGTTTACTGCATACTGTGCATTTAAACTCTTTTTTTCCGCTATGAACTTTCATATGGCTTTTTAAAGTAGAATTTTGTGTAAATGACTTATTACATGTCGGACACGTATAGTTTTTTATTCCAGCATGAATTTTGTTATGATGGAATAAACTACGCTTATGTGTAAATTGTTTACTGCATATTGTACATTTAAACTCTTTTTTTCCGCTATGAATTTTCATATGGGTTTTTAAAGTAGAATTTTGTGCAAATGACGTATTACATGTCTGACACGTATAGTTTTTTATTCCAGTGTGAGTTATCATATGTCGGGATAGAGTACCACGTTGTCCGAATTGTTTATTGCATATTGTACATTGAAATTGTTTAATTCCTTTGTGCGTCTTTATATGCACTATCAAGCTTGTTTTCCTCGTAAAACTTTTATTACATATGGCGCAACAAAAACTGTTTGAATTAATACTTTTAGATTTCTGAATATCATTATTTATAGTAATTGGGTTGTCACATGATTTGTCAATCTGTTCATCATTATCACTAATACATTCTTCCTTCTTTACACTTTGCAACACATTTTCATATAATTCACGGTCTTCGAAATTTTCTTCTAGCAGTTCTTCTTTAATAGAAATTTGGTCAATATTTTGACAATTAGTTACTGTTGTTATATCCTCGGCATCAAAGCCAATCATGTGTCGTTGAGTGTCCATGAATGCTTCTTAATTATTAATTAATAAACGAGTGAATATTTGTGTCACAAATGGATAAGATTCGCGTAAGCTTTCTTCCCAATTTGATGTTTATCTGAAACATTAATAAGAATTTATAAAATTTCACTACTGTAAAATATGTCTTTGAAGGTTTTTTTAAGGTGTACATAAGGGAGTAACATGAGAAATCAGTTTTTTGCAGACTGTTGCTCCTCGTTTTAACTGACACCGATGGTTGTACATCAAATGACACCATTACATTTAAATTATGTGATATTTCAGGCCGATAAATTTATTCAATTTCGTATTAATAGCACTAGCCTTGCCATGCATTTGAGCAAAAATATAAATAAATGTTTGACATTTTGTGTCAAAAAAAATTTATAACCTGTAACTTGGGCAAATTTTATTGTTATAATGTTATTAATTTTCTAATTATCTGTTTTAAAATAACAAAAATGATTATTTTCCTACGACCACTGTTAAAAGTAGTCTTTTTAACGGTAGCTTAGCGAGTTAAAAATAACAGTTTATAACACAGTGAATACTTTTAAATCGTTGTCATTGACAACGGATTAAAAGTAAAAAAAAAACAAATTTACTTTTAACACTAATGTTAAATATCTGATGTGCACACCACATGACTTCCTTGTACACCTGTTACACTATACATATTTTGTTAATAATTAAACTATGTATTATAACAGACCCAATCATCAAATTGCACGTATTTCACATAATTTGACATCGACATTAATTTTTTTATTTTTTTGTTATTTTTTGTCCTAATCCATAGCAAACTTAATTACAGAATACAAAGAGCTAATTTAATCATATTCGATGTTTTCGACGCAGAATTCAATTCACTAAAACTTTTATTTGAAGCATTTATTACTAAAATCAAAATAACACCTTTTTTTTAAGAAAAACTTATAACAGCTTCAGGTAAAGTATCACTTCCGGTTAGACTATTTTAACCAAAATCTATTATGTTATTCCCATTGATATAAAAGTATTATATACCAAATTTGAAAAGTTTTGGTTTATATTTTAATATAGTTTTTCATTAAAATCTATTATAGGCTTCAAGTAAAGTACCACTTCCGAAAGTTATGTAATGACCAAAAAGGGAGGTGCACAACTAGATGTTATAACAGTTCTAAATACAAAATTTTAACTTTTTACGGCTTCCCGTTTTTCAGTTATGCGAGATACGTACATACAGACGTCACGACGAAATTAGTCAAAATGGATTCAGGGATGCTCAAAATGGATATTTCCGTTGAAATCTGGAAACCGAAATTTTTCGCGATTACAATACTTCCTTTACTTCGTACAAGGAAGTAAAAAGTTCCATCTATAACTAATGGTTTGTCCATTGTTTGTCAATCACTGGTCAGTACCTGCACGTCACGCACCAAATTCTTAAACTTAAAAAATTCATATCTCGCTTATTATGTAAAATTTTTAAGTGGCGTTTGCACTAAAATTCTTATTTCATTCTGTTCTTACAGAAAAAAAAAATGGTATAGGACCCCATTTGCATGAGTTTGGCATCATCTCATGCAGAAAATAAGGTAACACAACCATCGATGCAAAAACCAACGGTCTGCAAAGAATCGATTATCCTATGCACAACTTCAAAAATAAAAAAAATAAAACACCCGGTATGTAACTGCGAGATAGATTACTTTTGTAATATATTATTGCAAAATTTGACTAGCAACTAAAATACTATTTGTGAATATATCCCCTCTTATTTTTACTGTTAAATGGGGTATTCCGGTGATATGGAATTAATGCAAAATAATAACTTTTTTCTATAGTTTCCATCTTCATATAGTAGAAAAATATAATAAAACATGTTTGATAAAAAGTTTTAATTCATAATTTAATGTTACAAAATTGGAATTTTTACAGCTCTAGAAACGTCCTTGAAATTTGTGACGTCAAGTTGATAATCTGTTGCTCATTTCAAAGTAAATATTTTCGTTTAAAAACACAGATGGTGCCAGTAGTTAACATGCGCGGGTATATTTCTTGTTTGACATTTCGTCCACTTTATAATTATTACTCCTATTTTTACCATAAACAAACACAGGACAAACACCGAAATACACGCTGCTACTAAAATCATATGTAAACAAGCAAATGACTGTCATGAACATGTGGATTTAGGCGCTGAAGTTAGTTGCAGATGTCACTATCGAGTTGACATCATAAACGCGCCATGATAAGAAAATTTGAATTGCGATGAAATTTTTAAAAATTCATATCTCATGTGATGCATACATTTACTTACTCAAAGTTAGATATTCAGAGTCCTACTGGTCAGTACAAATGTAAAAAAATATTTTTAAAAAATGTCGGAATACCCCATTGTGTTAAATATAAAATCTAGAACTAATTTCGATTTGTGAATGAACCTTTATTGCATGAAACTTTGGAATTGGAACAGTAGTTATTTAAAAGTAAATATGCTCAGTTGATTTACTATCAAAGATACATCTTACAAATAACAATTTAAAACAATGTGCAATAATTATGAATTCAGAATGAAAACGATGATAATGAATATAAACTTTTTAATATTCAAATCATAATATATTTTTGCCAATCTTTCTATATGGTAATAACCTTATCAGATTTTGTAACGAAATATACTTACAACGTAAAGATGACTTCCAAAAGAGCTTTATTTCTGTGAGAGTTGATGCACTAATTCAACTTTCAATTGGCATATACAAATTTACTGATTTGCCTTTCTAAAGAAAAGTTAAAAAGAACAGTTGATGACGACCGTGTAATGGAAGAAATGATGTTTTGAAATGTGGAAACATCAGTGACAAAACTTTAAGATGTACTGATACCGAAGCACTTCTGAAAATATATTGCCCAATATTAGTTTTACGAAACATTTATTTAAACTTTGAAACCTACCACAACACTCTTTTACTTTCTTTATTTCAATACCAACGTGTTCAATATTTTGTGAGGTTAGAAAATGTTTGTATTAAAATTTGTATAATGACCCACTAGTTCCCACGGTCCATCTTTTGAAAACGATTCACCAAAATATTCATCAAAAAGAAAAAGTTTCGGTGTAATTGTTTTATCAGTTGTTTGTTCATACGACGATTTTTACAAGTTTCTTGAAAACCAGTAACTATTATCAAAAATCCCTAAATGTAGGGGAATTTATAGATTCTTTTAAATCAATAATGTTTTTATTTATCGAGTAATTAGTAAAACTTGATTCTTTAAAATGAAAACACAAAAGGATTTATCTAGTTACGCTTTGTAGACAGTTTTGATATTTAACAAATGTTAATCACCCACTAGTGAGAAGTTAGACGCACACAAAACATTCACCAAAACTACAGACCAGAAATACCATATACCTATTAACTAATATATTGCTAATGCTCGTATCTTTCCCATAAGAGTAGGTGAAGGAAACACTGTGAAATGGAAATATCATTTCTGCATAAGTCTATCTCTCACAAACACCCAACCGGCAATTATGCGCATGCTCGGAAATCTTGACTACTATTGGCGAACGCTGACAGCGTCGCTGGCTGGGCTGCGTTCCAAAATCATACTCTTAGAGTACGAAATTATTCAAAGGCGTTTCAAAACTAATAACCTTACTCTCAGAGTTTACTCAACCTGTTCCAAAACAGCCAGAGTGTACTCCAAAGTGATGTTCTAGTTATTCTACTAACGACGAGGGTATAGAAATTACTCCACAATATTTTCAAACGTAGATGCTCACGATTCTCAAAATATGAAAGTAATTTGCCTTCTTGAGGGAGAAAACATGCTTTTGGTTGAAAATAAACATAATACGTTGACGTTTATTACGAGTATACTTTTATAATAAAAGTGCTTTTATGGAGCGTTCTTTCACATTACATTGAGGAGAGTGCTCCATAAAAGCGCTTTTATTATGGGCTTGACATTAATGTTGTAATTATACTTTTGTACTTCAACAAAACTTTCATTCGTTCCAAAACACAACACTTCATACTCTACGTCAAAACTCGGTATTCCTGGTTTTGGAACGCTGCCCTGGTGATGCAGCGAGCACATGGTTTGACTTTGATGTTTGATTTCATTTCTGTTTGTAGTTGCACTTCGAAAGGATTTGCTTTGTGTTTCATACAGTAATTTATTGTCACCTAAATAAATTAATCCTGACCAGATTGTATTCCTATTATTTTTACAGTACAACAAAGTAAATTATTTAATTCAAATTTATCACTAGAATATGTCAATGTTTTTTATTATTATTAATATTTATATTCAAGAATTTACATACAAAATAAATAATAGGTATATTGTTTAATTTCTCAAATTTAAATTTAATTTTTCTCGCGCTAGTCGTTAATAAACAGAACTCTGAGATTCGCAAAAAGTGATCATGATTTCCTCGTTAGCCAATAGTAGTCAAGGTTTCCAAGCATGCGCATAATTCGCGGTTGGGTGTTTGTGTAAGATAGACTTGTGCAGAAATGATATTTCCATTTCACAGTTTTTCCTTCAAGAAAAGCAAAGGATCCGCAATATATTAGTTAATAGGTATATGAACCTGTCATGAGCTAGCGTGTCTGCCATCTGATTGGTCAGAATGCGCACAAAATATAAAGCTCGATTTACACAGTTACACAGCTTACTATCAACACGTTTGAATGACCAACAATATTTGGATTATCGAATATCTGGAGATGTGATAGGTACGAGATAAATACAAAGTTTTAAATTTTCTTTTAATTTTCGATTATTTTTTGGAATTACTTTTACATTTTTGAACTTAAACTTTCTGTATACGATTTAACAGATCGAACATTGCTATTCCTTAGTACAACTATACTGAGATGAAATAGTTTATTGCATATTGTACACTTATAGTTTATGGAATCTCATAATATGTTTTTTTAAATTAGAATTTTGTATAAATGATTTATTACATGTCGTACACTTATATGCTCTAATTCCACTATGAATTTTCATATGGGTTTTTAGAACAGAATTATTTGTAAATGATTTATTACATGTCGTACACTTACTCGTATATGCTCTAATTCCAGTATGAATTGTCATATGCAGTTTTAAATTATGATTTTTTGTAAATGATTTATTACATGTCGGGCATTTATATGCTCTAATTCCACTATGAATTTTTATATGGGCTTTTAAATAAGTGTTTGATATAAATGATTTATTACATGTATCGCATTGAAATTTTTTAATTCCTTTGTGAATTTTGTTATGTTGGATTAGAGCAGAATGTAGTAAAAATAATTTATTGCATATTTCACATTTATAGTCTTTTATTCCACTATGAATTTTCAAATGATCTGCTAATGCACGCTTATATGTAAATTGTTTATTACATGTCGGACACTTATATGTTTTATATGCAGTATGAATTTTGTTATGATTGAATAAATTACGCTTATATTTAAATTGTTTACTGCATACTGTGCATTTAAACTCTTTTTTTCCGCTATGAACTTTCATATGGCTTTTTAAAGTAGAATTTTGTGTAAATGACTTATTACACGTCGGACACGTATAGTTTTTTATTCCAGCATGAATTTTGTTATGACTGAATAAACTACGCTTATGTGTAAATTGTTTACTGCATATTGTACAGTTAAACTCTTTTTTTCCGCTATGAATTTTCATATGGGTTTTTAAAGTAGAATTTTGTGCAAATGACTTATTACATGTCTGACACGTATAGTTTTTTATTCCAGTGTGAATTATCATATGTCGGGATAGAGTACCACGTTGTCCGAATTGTTTATTGCATATTGTACATTGAAATTGTTTAATTCCTTTGTGCGTCTTTATATGCACTATCAAGCTTGTTTTCCTCGTATAACTTTTATTACATATGGCGCAACAAAAACTGTTTGAATTAATACTTTTAGATTTCTGAATATCATTATTTATAGTAATTGGGTTGTCACATGATTTGTCAATCTGTTCATCATTATCACTAATACATTCTTCCTTCTTTACACTTTGCAACACATTTTCATATAATTCACGGTCTTCGAAATTTTCTTCTAGCAGTTCTTCTTTAATAGAAATTTGGTCAATATTTTGAGAATTAGTTACTGTTGTTGTATCCTCGGCATCAAAGCCGACTATGTGTTGTTGAGAGTTCATGAATGCTTCTTAATTATTAATTAATAAACGACTGAATATTCGTGTCACAAATGAATAAGATTCTCGTAAGATTTCTTTCCAATTTGATGTTTATCTAAAATATAAATAAAAATTTATAAAATTTCACTTAACTTCTCTGAAAGCTTTTTTTCAAGGTGTACATGGGAAATTAACATGAGAAATCAGTTTTTTGCAGACTGTTGCCCCCCGTTTTAACTGACAACAATGGTTGTGCATCAAATAACAGTAAATACATTGAAATTGTGATATTTTAGGCCCATAAATTTATTCAATTTCATATTAATAGCAATAGCCGTGGCATTTGTAATGAAATATACTTACAACGTAAAGATGACTTCCAAAAGGCCTTTATTTCTGAGAGTTGCATGTACAAACTTCCTGATTTGCCTTTCTAATTAAAAGTTAAGCAAAGCAGTTGATGACGACCATGCGATGAAAGAAATGATGTTTTGAAATGTGGAAACATCAGTGATAAAACTTTTGAGACGTACTTCTGAAAATATATTGCCCAATATTAGTTACATGAAATATTTATTTAAACTTTGAAACCTACCACAACACTCTTTTGCTTTTATTTCAATACCAACGTGTTCAATATTTTGTGAGGTTAGAATATGTTTGTATTAAAATTTGTATAATGAACCCTATAGTTCGCACGATGCATCTTTTCAGAACGATTCACCAAAATATTTCATCAAAAAGAAAAAGTTTCGGTGTAATTGTTTTATCAGTTGTTTGTTCATACGACGATTTTTACAAGTTTCTTGAAAACAGTGACTATTACCAAAAATCCCTAAATGTAGGGGAATTTATAGTTTCTTTTAAATCAATATTGTTTTTATTTATCGAGTAATTAGTAAAACATTGATCCTTGTAAAGTGAAAACACAAAAGGATTTATCTAGCTACGCTTTGCAGACAGCTTTGATATTTTAACACTTAAAAACTACATAATGAAACTAAAATTAATCACATCATCGTAAAACTAGTAAAATCATATTCCAGGTACCCTAAAACATGGTTTATTCATAAAAAACGAATTTTTGACAAAAAAAAAAATACGATAGAATACCGTAAGTATTTTTACTTCCCGCCATCTTTGGTAAGGAAGGTATAGGGATCGTGCTAAAAATTACATATCAAGATTTTAGTAAATGACCACGTTTTAAGGTCCCTAGAATCTAATTTTAATATTTTCACGATGTCTGTATGTGTGTATGGATTTTGTTGGCGCTCTAACTCAAATACTATCATTCAGAAAATTCTGAAACCTTGTATTTCTACCCTGTTCTTATATGGAAAGATCCAGTTAGATTTTGGTGTAAATCAGATAACCGGAAATGGCACTTTACCTGAAGCTCATAATGTGTTTTCTTCAAAAAATATCATTAAATGACATTTTTTCGCATTTTGTCATTATATAAATTAAAGATAATTGAATTTTCTACATAATATACATTAATATTTCTTCTACATATTTTACAAATAAAATTAAAAATCATTTTTTATTAATCCCGAAGCCTAAGATAAACACAATTCCTTTGTTACACAGTTCATATTTTAAATGAATGTAACTGACAGGTAAATATCACTGTCAAAAAAATAATCACTTCAAATTAATAACAATGACATTTTAAAAAGAAAATAGTAAATAAAGCAACAGTTATATGGAATGGAGCATAATATATTTTGCAACATAAGTAAAAACGTAGGTATGTATTTAAATTAATAAAAATTGAATAGCGGGAGGTTTTGTGTTGGCCACATCAGATTTTTTTAATGTGAAACATTGGGTTTGTCATAACCACGGTTACGACTTGGCATTTGATTGACAGCAATGTATTTGTCTGTCTCATTTAAAATTAACATAGGGAACGAATTTGACAGAAGTATTATATTTAAATATTGTAAGAAATTTAGCCAAGTCAGAAAATCACTCTGGCACAAGGTATATTTTTTCTATATCTAAATTTAATTTAGAAAGCAGGTATAATTATTTAAACAAAATTAACCTCTATTGACGTCTTGTCGAATTCGTTCCCTGTTTCATTTTATATGGGACAGGCAAATACATTGCTGTCAATCAAATGTCAAGTCGTAACCGTGGATATGACAAATGCAATGTTTCACGTTAAAAAATACTCACAGTATATCATATTTTTATTCATTTAATTTACAATCACTAGTAATTTTTCACTACACAAACACTTCAAGTAGATTTTTTTAACAGGTTATGAATATTATTCATGTGCCGTTTGAGATGATAATTTTGGGAAAACGATTTTTTACAAATGGAACATGGATGGTCCTTATTTCCAGCATGCAGTTTCAAATGTCTTTGGAGATTACTACCATATCTAAATAATTTATTGCATATTTCACACTTGTAGTTTTTTATTTCACTATGAATTTTCATATGTTGGGATAGATTTCCTTTATGGGAATCTTCTTTATTGCATTTACTACATTTATATTGTTTTATTCCTTTATGTGTTGCTATATGGTTTGTTAAATCTTTAATTTCATGAACGTTCATATGTCGTTTAAGATGCGACTTTTGTGTAAATGTTTTATTGCATTCTCCGCATTGATATTCCTTACTGCCTGTATGAATTTTCATATGGTCTTTTAAATGACTATTTCGCGAAAATGATTTATTACATGTCGGACACTTATGTTCTTTTTTTCTTGTTTTCAAATTTTCAGTTTTGCTATGATTATTTATAGTAATTGATTTATCACTCTGTTCATCATTATCAGTTATACATTCTTCCTTCTTTACACTTTGCAAAACATTTTTATACAACTCGCAGTCTTGGGAATTTTCTTCCAGCGGTTCTTCTTTAATAAAAATTTGTTCAAAATTTTTATGATTTATTGTTGTATCCTCGTCCTTAATATCAGCGTTAACCGTATGTGGTTGAATGTCCATGAATTCTTCTTTATATTAATCAACGAATTAAGATTCGTTTCACAAATGGAACAGATGCACAAATTCTTCCCGACTTTATAATTGTCTGAAAGATAAGTTTTCGTTCTCATAACATTTTGTTTTTGTTTATGTAATAAGAATGCAAAAATATATGTATTTAAAAAATAAATCCTATAAACAATTTAAAAATTGTTCAATATATTTGTTGTAAAACAAATACAAACAAAACAATTGGTTGAATAACATGACAACGGTGGAGGCTAAATGTAAACTTCTTGAAAAATATTTCAAACTTACCAGTACATCTTATTTTGGATACTTTAAAAATTATCTTCTTGGGAAATGTACCATTTGCTGATTGTACTATATGTTAGTGAAATATAATTTTAAAACAGCTTTTTATAATTTATAACATATTGAATTTGAAAAATTGTAATATAACCTTTTAAGAACTGTCATCTGATATGTTCAATGTGAAGTTCGTCCTTGCTCAAAACTTCCTCTTCCTATTCAATTTTCGACAAAAATGTTTTAAAAAATTGTTGTAGAGAATTAAATTTTGCACTTAAATTTCAAATCGAATACAGCGCTCTGTTATTATAAGCAAAATTAATTTTTTTCAAAGAACTTTGAAGCAAAATTATTTCTAAATGGTACACTTTCCGGTAGAAGCAAGTTTAGTTAAATCGTCTTATTTTAGCCACAGGAATCTGTGGTTAAGCCATATCCCCCTATTTGAGAGACACCTGTATATATATACAGGATATCTCAATAAGCTTGCTCACTATTGGTAACTTTTTTATCTGATGAGATACGAGGTTGGTTAAATTAGCAAAATTGTGCCATTTTATATTAGAAAATTGGTCATGTAGACAAAATAAAAATTGTGTCAGCGGTTCCCAAAATTTGGGACAAAATATATATTTTTTAAATAGAACTATATATTCTTTATTATCTTATTGGAAAGAGTATTTTTTTCTCTTTCCAATAAGGTAATGTTGTTTATGTACAATTTTTTCAAATAAACGAGTTATTTACGGTTAAAAATTTAAATTTTGTAAACTATTTTATTAGTTTTTTAGTCAAGTAAGCCATGGAAACAATTGATTCTTTGTTTGTTTGACGTTTAATAATTTCTCCCGTAAAGTTCTCAGTGTTTAATAATGTTTAATAACTTTACAAATGAAGAAAAGTTAGATATGATCGTGCTATATGGAAAGTTATATCTAGACACTAGTTACGTAGAACGGTCGGCTCTCTTTCCAAAAGAATTTAAATGTGCGAAAGAAATAATGGCTTTCAATTTAAATATTTTCTTTGTTTTGTTATTACTGTAAAATAAATTAATAAAATAATGATTTTATAAAAGACAATTGTTTCCATAGTTTACTTGACCTAAACTAATAAAAGATAATTTTTATCTTTAAACGTAACAATATTGCCTTATTGGAAAGAGAAAAAAATACTCTTTACAATAAGATAATAAAAAATATATAGTTCCATTTAAAAAACATATATTCTGTCCCAAATTTTGGGAACCGCTGACACAATTTTTATTTTGTCTATATGACCAATTTTCTAATATAAAATGGCACAATTTTGCTAATTTAACCAACCTCGTATCTCTTCAAATAAAAAAGTTACCAATAGTGAGCAAGCTTATTGAGACACCCTGTATATATATATATATATATATATATATATATATATGTACCGTATGTCCACGGATCGAGTTCTAAATAGGAAAAACTGTTTTATTTTTTATTTTACAAAAAAAATGTATTCTTGATAAAAGTTTTTCGATGTCTCGAAACGGTCAATTCAGTTTTAAGATTTTCAAATTTTCTTTTAGTTTCAGATAAAAATCGAAAATTGGACATTTGAGTTCAAAATTATTCTAAGTCCCAAAAAAATAAGTTTTGCGTTGTCATGGTAATTGCCGTTATTTATTTATTTTCATTAACTGTCAGTTATAAAAATCAACTATAATCGTTGAAAATGTTGTCAAAAGATGAACGAATTTACCTAATTCAATGCTATGGCAAAGGTAATAAAGCGATCCGTCGAGTTGTCGAAGAATTTAATCAAAAGTTTCCGGATATTTATATCTCAAATAGAGGTTGTGTTAACAATTACCATGACAACGCAAACTTATTTTTTGGGACTTCAACTAAAACGAACAATTTTCGATTTTTATCTGAAACTAAAAGAAAATTTGAAAATGTTAAAACTAAATTGGCCGTTTCGGGACATCCAAAAACTTTTATCAAGAATACATTTTTTGTAAAATAAAAAATAAAAAAGTTTTTCCTCTTTGGAACTCGATTCGTGGACATTATGTATATAGCTTCCATAACATTACCTGAATGGTTACTGAAGAACGCGGGGGATAAAACAATGGGAACTTCTTTTTCTTAAAATTGTATATAAATAATTTATTTAAGAGTACATTTTTGTAGTAATGAAAATATATTGTATTTTTGAGTAGCTACTAAAATTCTTTCACATCAGTAGACAATTTTTAATATTAACAGTTGTATTAACGAAATTTTTAAGAGTTACCTACCCTATAGGGCACCTGCACCTACGTCACAACATGGCGGATGATCAGCTGATCTCGGGCAACCAAGCTTCAGTTTAACATTGCTTCTTATGCAGCGAATGTGTTTTCTCTACAAGAAATTCAGTTTTTCCTAAATTTATACATGCTATTTTAAAATGTAATTAGCCATAATTAAAGATAAGTGTATGAATTATTTACTAGTAAAACAAAGCAGTCCTATTTATAAATATATTTTAAAAAATATTAAATTGAAATAAGTAGCTTGTAGCATCAGGTTGTATTAAATTTGAGATATATATATATATATACGTAGTCGTGCTATAAATTCTGTCTCTGAGTATAAAACACGATTAAAAGATTTATAAAAATAACATTAAGGGTACCCTGAACATTTGTTTTTTTCATCCGTCAACATATTATTGTAAATCATTAATTTCAAACCGATAGTTCATGCAGTAAACATGGAGTGGGGTATTACAGAGAACCGTGTAGCAGTGATTGCGCTATACAAGTGCAGCAAAACACCAGTAGAGATTTTCAATTTGTTAAAACTTTTGAAAATTACGAAGAAGTTTGTTTACCGGACCACTAAACGTTACAACGATACGTTACTAATTGATGACAGACCAAGAAGAGGTCGGCCACGCACAACTAGGAATCCAGCAGCCATCAAATCTGTTCGCGAGAGAATTCGGAGAAACCCACTCCGGAAGCAGAAAATCATGTGTAGAGAAATGAAGATCCCCACTAGAACCATGTTACGCATTCTGAAAGAAGATCTTAAACTTGGAGCTTATCGCAGAAGCACAGGACAGCGATTAACAGCGACCCTACGTCACATTAGAGCAACGAAAGCCAAAAAGTTACTGCAGCGACACGCAAATGGAAGTCATCGGCAAATTCTTTTTACGGATGAAAAAATTTTCACTGTAGAAGAAAAATTCAACCGCCAAAATGATAGGGTGTGTACCCATAGCTCCCGGGAAGCTGCAGAAAAAATTCCGAAGGTAGAAAGGGGTCACCACCCAGCGTCCGTGATGGTTTGGTGGGGGATGTCTTACGACGGCGTTACGAAGTTGCATTTCTGCGAACAAGGGGTAAAAAAGAAAGCAGAAAATTACCAAAGTGACATATTAGAGCAAGTTGTGAAGCCATTGAATGATTCTTTGTTAGCTGGAAAGCATTGGATTTTTCAGCAAGATTCAGCGCCCGCGCACAAAGCGAAGTCGTCGCAACGCTAGTTAGAGATGAGTTTACCAGAATTTATTGCCGCTGAAGATTGGCCCTCTGGAAGTCCAGACCTCAATCCTTTGGATTACCGCTTGTGGAATGTGTTAGAGGAGAAGGCCTGCTCCAAACCTCATCGCAATATTGAGGCATTAAAGGCTGATTTGGTAAAGACAGCAGCTTCCATACCCCTGGAAGTAGTGCGTGCTGCAATCGATGAGTGGCCGGAACGTTTGAAGAAGTGTGTAAAAGAACGAGGCGGTCATTTTGAGTAATTTTATTTTTTTAAGATTATTAGTTATGTAACAATAAAATCACATTCATTTTTTTATCAGCTTTCTTTTGTTTATGTAGAATAAGCCCCCCTTGTACTAGGGACAGTATTTATGGCATGACTACGTATATATATATATATATATATATATACAGTGTGAACACTGAAAACCGTGACATAGGCGTTTAATATGGGAAAACAGTTTTTTTCAAATATTATCTGTCCCGTACGACTATAGTCGGAGCTTTTGATATGGTTAGAAAGATTATTTAATTTGGTATCGAAGTGTATCTAAATGCTCTTAATTTAATGCTTTATTATTGAAATATTTACGAAAATATAATGCTACTTGACAGTTATTACTTATAACTTACTAAAAACAGTAATCATGGAAACGTATTCGGTAGCTGACTTGGTTAAATCAAGGCTCCAGGGAACAATCAATGCTCCATAATAACTTTTCACTAGTTCAAATCCCTCCCGGTTCAAGTTAATATTTTTATTATTTTTATATTTATTTTGTACAATTTATTATTAAATAAATTACAAAATTAAAACAAATAATTTTTTGGTACATCAAGTATTTTATTGACTAAATGTACAAGAAGTGAAATAAATATGTAAATTTAAGCCAAATTAAATTTAGTTTTATGGTCGTCATTAACGCAACTGGTTTTTTCAAATTTTAAAATGATTCGTCTAGTTCGTTCATGAGATGCAATTTGTCTATCAGAATATATCCTAACAAAAAAGTCTCGAATTTCTCGTAAACTCATCCCTTGATTGTAAAATTTAATTATACTAATTTTTTCTTCTAATGAAAAATCCACTAGATTTACAAAGTTTTAGGAAAAAATGTATTTAATAATACAAAAATAAATATAAAAATAATAAAAATATTAACTTGAACCGGGAGGGATTTGAACTAGTGAAAAATTATCATGAAGCCTCGATTTCACCAAGTCAGCTACCGAACACGTTTCCATGATTACTGTTTTTAGTAAATTATAAGTAATAACTGTCAAGTAGGATTATACTTTCGTAAATATTTCAATAATAAGGCATTAAATTAGGAGTATTTAGATACTCTTCAATGCCAAATTAAATAATCTTTTTAGCCATATCAAAAACTCCCACTATAGTCTTACGGGACAGATAATATTTGAAAAAAACTGTTTTCCCATGTTAAACGGCTATGTCACGGTTTTCAGTGTTCACACTGTATATATATATATATATATATATATATATATATATATATATATATATATATATATATATATATATATATACAGGGTGTCTCAGGACGAGCTTACGCTATCTATATTTTAAATACTATTTAATATAATTTAACGAAATTTGGTATCTAGGGGTTATCCAACATACCCGTTTTAACTAAAATATTTTCAAAGCAGTAGCACTTCCGGTTTAACCGGAAATTGGCCTCAACTTTCTTATTTTAAATGGAATACGCTATATTTTATTTTACCATTGAATGCAGCGAAAAATTTTACATATGAATCAATAAAAACATTTTACTCATGATCAACTACTTCCGGCGTTATTCAACTTTTTTTGATTTTTTGTCTGAAATCCGGCACATTTTCAAAACTCTGTATATCGGGAACGAGATCGAATTTTTGTAATCTGAAAAAAGCCTTTTATAAAGGAGACTTTAAGCTACATTATCCATAGAAGAATCCTCGATTATTTATAAAAATGTGACAGGTACGTTACACCAAAATTACAGTTGACAAACTTCAAAAAAGACAATTTTTTTAAATGGAACCACCCCTTTTTTATTACATAAATGTGTTCTACGGCAAAAAATAAGGGTACTTTATGTAACATGTCCTATGTTGAAAGTTGATAGAATTTCAGTAAATTAGAAAAACATGTAATCTAGGTATAATTATTTTATTAATACGGATAAGTAAGCCATGGAAAAAACAAATAAATTCTAAATACAAAACTATGATTAATTTAATACATATTCAAACTGTGCTCCATTCATATGTAAGCACATTGTTACTCTATTCAGTACTTCTTCTTGTGTAGCATTTTTTATCATCCGAGGAGACATGTTGTTAAATGCTGTTCGTACCCTATGTTGGCAATCTTCTTTAGTAGTTAAAGGTTTTTGATAAGACGACGTTTTTAATGTAACCCCAAACAAAAAAATCAAGTGGAGTTAAATAAATAATAATAATAATAATAATAATAATAATAATAATAATAATCTTCAAAAATTGTTTCCAAAAAAGTATTTATTCTATGGCTATTGTGGGGTGGAGCGCCATCATGCTGGTACCATATTAAATTCCTTTGATCCAACGGTAAGTTATCTAAGAAATCAAGTAGATGAGTTTGTAAAAACAAACATTGTTTTTTCCATGGCTTACTTAACCGTATTAACAAAATAATTATACCCAGATTACATGTTTTTCTAATTTACTGAAATTCTATCAACTTTCAACATAGGACATGTTACATAAAGTACCCTTATTTTTTGCCGTAGAACACATTTATGTAATAAAAAAGGGGTGGTTCCATTTAAAAAAATTGTCTTTTTTGAAGTTTGTCAACTGTAATTTTGGTGTAACGTACCTGTCACATTTTTATAAATAATCGAGGATTCTTCTATGGATAATGTAGCTTAAAGTCTTCTTTATAAAAGACTTTTTTCAGATTATAAAAATTCGATCTCGTTCCCGATATACAGAGTTTTGAAAATGTGCCGGATTTCAGACAAAAAATCAAAAAAAGTTGAATAACGCCGGAAGTAGTTGATCATGAGTAAAATGTTTTTATTGATTCATATGTAAAATTTTCCGCTGCATTCAATGGGAAAATAAAATATAGCATATTCCATTTAAAATAAGAAAGTTGAGGCCAATTTCCGGTTAAACCGGAAGTGCTACTGCTTTGAAAATATTTTAGTTAAAACGGGCATGTTGGATAACCCCTAGATACCAAATTTCGTTAAATTATATTAAATAGTATTTAAAATATAGATAGCGTAAGCTCGTCCTGAGACACCCTGTATATATATATATATATATATATATATATATATATATATATATATATATATATATATATATATATAATCTTCGAGTTCATTTTTCTTATTGTCATATTGTGTATTTTTATTGTAAATGAACTTATTGAGTTTATACGTTAAAAATTTATCTTTGGAAGCCAAAGCACGTTAAATCGATAAATTTAAGAGGATACATAATGTGGATCCTTATACATTGACATTTTTTTGACGAGGATTATAAATGCCTTTTAAAAATCAATATGAAATCAATAATTGATTACCTATCTAATTTTTAAACCTTTGTGAGAAACAGACACAAATATATATATATATATATATATATATATATATATATATATATATATATATATATATATATTCTGTTACTGAAAAAAACTTCATTCAAAATTTGTAATTCTGTCATTTAAAAAATATTTTTTCATGTTTTTTATATATATTATTAAAGAAAATTACATATATTTAAATATTCATACAATATGTTCCTATCCGATTATGTTTAAATTATTTTATATGCAATAAAAGTATACACAAAAAAATAGGATTGGGTTAGTTTAATTTAATAACCTGGAACTCATTAAATAATAAGAATGTCCTGACTTATTTTTTACGGAAAACACTCCTCATATACTCACTTTTACACACTCTAATAAGTTTTTCCCAAATTAAACAATAAGTGCCTTAAAAACACAATAAAAGCTTACGGCACGATATTTCTCCGTTAGACACAATGCAAACTGAAGGTTTGGTTGACCAAGATCAGCTGGTGGCCGCCATGTTGAAACGTCACGTGCAGGTGCCCTATTCAGAGTTTTCAGTGATTAAATTAACAAACACTATTTTTTTTCTTTTATAACAAATATATCAAGTGCTCCTATTTTTACGGGTATGCATCCTCATATGCCTACTGAGATTAAAATTTTGTATAAACGATTTTCCGCACACAAAACATTGGTATTCCTTATTCCCACTATGAAGTCTTTCATGTTGTGATAGATTACTACTTTGTGAAAATTGTTTATTACATATTTTACACTGATATTCTTTAAGCCCCGCATGAATCTTCATATGTCTTGTTAAATTTCCATTTAGTGCAAATAGTTTATTGCATATTGTACACTTATAGTTTTTAATTCCACTATGAGTTTTCATATGGGCTTTTAAATGGGAATTTAATGCGAATGATTTTTTGCATAAAGAACATGAATATTCCTTAATTCCTTGGTGAAATTTCAAATGTCTTTGCAGGGCACCCTTTTCTCTAAAGTATTTATTGCAGATAAAACACTGATGTACTTTTTCTTTTTTTCTTCCACTGTGTGTTTCCCAATGTCTTATCAAGTTTGACTTTCGCGAAAAACTCTTATTACATGCTGTACAACGAAAACTATTTGAATTAGTACTTTTAGTTTTCTGAATGTCGTTATTTATCGTGATTGGATTCTCATATTCTTTGTCACTTAGTTCATCATTATCACTTATACATTCTTCCTTTTTAACAGTTTGCAAAACATGTTCAAAAAACTTTTCATCTTGAGGATTTTCTTCCAGCGGTTCTTCTTTAATATAAATTTCTTCAAAATTTGGATTTGTTGTTGCTGTTGAATTTGCCATGTCCTCCATGATTCTTCTTGATCAATTAATTGAAAAGTGAAGATTAGTTTCACAAATGAAACAGATGAACACAAGGATTCTTTTCAACTTGACATTTGTCTGAAATATAAATTAGTATAAAATCTGTCAGAACTCATATTAAAAATAAAACAGTCTAATGACTGTTTAAAGTTTAAGTTCTGTATTTATAAACCAACGTTTCGGTAGCATATTTTTAATATCTATCAAATTTCACAAGAGGTGAGATATATAAATGCGAATTTGGTGGCGAAATTTGGAACTAAAACAAATGAACAATTTTATTTTATTCGTATGCTTTTTACCTAGACGCAAAATGCATTTTTTTATTGCAAACGCATGAAATAATAAACTGTTACGGCACTTTTTCCACACTTTTATTGCAGACGTAAAATAGCTATTTATGTAATAAGTTGCTAAATGATATTGTTTTAGGCACGCGACGTGAAATTTCTACGCACAAGCGTTAGCGAGGTATACAACACGTCAAGTGCCTAAAACACTCATTTCGCAATGTATTACTAACAAGATTTTTTATAATAGCGTTTTATCATTTATTCTTAAATATCATTTTGAATTTTTCAAAATTAAAAAGTAAGCAGACGTTAAGTTCATCTATTCGTTGCTAAATGAAATACTTTTAAGCACTAGTGCTTAAAGTAACATTTTACGCATTAAACTGTCAATTTTAAGCATTATTGCTTAAAAGTATTTCATTTAGCGACGAAAATGACAATCAAAAAGTTGTTTTAAAATTCTAATATAAAAAAATTGTATGCAACTCGAGTAAAAAGTGTCTTATAAGACTATACTTTTTACTCTTTTTGCATAAATAACTATTATCTAATATTTACGGTAAAACTAGTCTTAAGAAAAGAATAAAACTGTAAAGTTAACCTAACAACTGCTAACTAAAGATTTAAAATGAAAAATAATAATTAATCTACTACTAGAAGTAATAAAACAAAGAACAAGGATATACTCTACCTAAAATAATAATAAACACTGAAAGAAAAGTCTAAATATATGTAGAATTAAAGAAAAACTACTGACATCAATTTGTGGTAATTAAAGGTGTTCCCACAGAAAATATGGAAAACAGAATACTCATTTGTCAAAGGTTTAATGTTGATGCACAACGCCATCTATACATAATAAAATATTTCAATAGATCTAACAGTTAGTATCATAGGTGGCACAGTAGTATAAAGTTTGATTTACAAAATAAAAAATCTGTTGTGGCCAGCACAACACCTCTCGCCATTTACATATTAGGCTATATATGTATTGTATTGCACTTCGCTTTCGAACCGTCGTTTTATAACAAAATATTACAGAACTTTACCCAAATATTGTTTTTTATTGTATTTAACATGTCTTCTGCAGACATATAATTCTAATTATATCTATTTTTCATTGTATGAGGATGTTTCTAAATGTCAGAGATTCTTCCAATTCATTAACCAGATTGGCGGTATTTCTGATGGATATACGCATTTTACCACAATTTTACCTATAATTTCAAATATTTAATTAATAAAACAATAAGAAAGATTAAATATAATTCCCAGAAAAAGCTATCAGAATGTTACTAAAACTGTTGATTTTTGACACTGACATGTGTCATTTACAAACTATGTTATAAATATTGGAATTTGTCAACTGGTTTCCTTAGTGCCTTAGCCTCTGCGATTAGTTTACTCTATAAATTATAGTGCCTTTATCTCTAAATCTATACAAGATATAATCAAAATTTTAAGTGTATTAGATGGAGAATTTTATGTTCTTCAATATTTAATAAAGAAAAACTCCCAAAAAATATATTTAGAAGAATTTTTCTAAGAAACTACTACTTCCGGTTGTTCAATTATTACCAAAACCTTTTCAGCTCTTCCCAGGAATATTTAAGTCTTATAGTATTTAATAAACCGTGGTTCCAACATTTACACACACACACGGTCATCATTGTAAAAATGTTATAATCGACTTGTAGGGGCCTTAAAACGTGCTTTTCCACAAATTGCAGATACAATATAGTATATTATGTGGCAAGTGTGTGAAGCTGAAATTTTTACATGAGGGTGGAGATTGCGACACGAGCCGAAGGCGAGTGTTGCAAACCACCCGAATGTAAAACAGGCTTCACATATGTGTTACATACTATACTTTCTCTACGACCTTGCAATAAAATGTATTTTTCTTCACATGTCATTCTTTTAACGTAAAGCCTCTGTATTATCGACTACACAAGTCCAACGTTGGTAACCATGGTTACACAAACCATGGTTACCAACGTTACGGGTGTTTAACAACTTTGTTTTATTAAAATACAATTCAGTTTGTAATATGTAAAATAATGAACGGTGCGTGAAATAACACTTCACGCACAGTGTACAAAATATCACACTTCACACAAAAATTAATACGTGAAGTACTCACTTCACGCATGGGAGTAGAAAAAAATCTGTTGTGGCCAGCACAAGACCTCTCGCCATTTCCATTTTATGTTATATAAGTAATGTATTGCACTTCGCTATCGAACCGTCGTTTTGTAACAAAAAAATTACAGAACTTTACCCAAATATTGTATTTAACATGTCTTCTGTACACATACAATTCTAATTATATTTATTTTTCATTGTATGAGGAAGTTCCTATGTCAGAGATTCTTCCAATTCATTAACCAGATTGGCGGTATTTCTAATGGATATAAGCAGGATACCTATAAATTTAAATATTTAATTAATAAAACCATAAGGAAGATTAAATGGACTTCCCAGAAAAAGTTTTCAGAATGTAACTAAAACTTTTGATTTTTGACACTGATATCTGTCATTTACAAATTATGTTATAAACATTTGCATTTGTCAACTGGTTTCCTTAGTGTAGTTTCGCCTACTCGACTTATTATATCCCGATATTCTACATATTATAGTGTCTTTATCTCTAAATTTATAGAAGATATAATAAAAAATTTAAATGTATCAGATGTAGAATTTTGTTCTTAAAAATGCGTAATATCAAAAATTTTCAGAAAATAATATTTAGAATTTAAAAAAAAAAAACTACTACTTCTGGTTGCTCAATTGTTACCAACACCTTTTCAGCTCTTCCCAGGAATGTCAGATTGAAGAATTCATAGTTAAACATGTCTTATGTCTTATAGTTTTTGAGTAATCGTCCCTCCAACATCCACACATACATACACAACATCCACACACACACAGACATCTGGAGATGTGATAATTTTATTAATAAATCATTTCTTTTTACAGATGATCATGTTTCCAGTGGTAAGAGACGCAGCCATCGTGACTTGGAGAACCCGTTCGTGTGTCTAGAGTATCCTGGGGCTTCTCTCCGAACCTGGTGGACTTGATTTCGTTGTCTGGATCAGGAAACCATCTCCTGCGGTATTGTGAAGTCATGAACCGGTTCGCCTGATCTCCATACTTCAAATTCTATGAAATATAAATGTGAGAGTTAAACTGTATATTCCACTAAACTTTGTCATGCGTTATTTCACATTCTTGTTTATTACTCCTACATGGTTAAAGATAGCAACTTGCACAATGAAAATTTGGAATCTACATAAAATTCTCTGTACGATACGTCTGATTATAATTTTTTAACTTCGATTGGTTTAAGAGTTACGGGGCGTTAAAATACATGTATTTTCGTCAAATTTTCTCTGTACACTTTTCCATATTTTCATTTATCACTACTACAAGAATAAAGATAGTAAATAGGGAAGAAAAAATTTATATTTTACATAAAATTCGTCATTGGCAGACACATTTGTTTTGTGTTCAACAACTTAGAAGAAATGTAAATGTAATATCAAAGGTTCATACTTATCTATGGTGAATTTTCATAATATATCATCATCGGCGATTTTCACAGATCAGAATACACTTTGTAGTAAATATTACGTAACACTTACTCCAATTAGAATAACTTGTATAACACTTGGTATTAGTAAAACACTTTTACGGACAATTATACACATTTTATTAATAGGAAAGACTTTTTTTTAAATATACAGCAACTGTATAGTAAACTAACTCACGACACAATATAATTTTGAATAAGGATTAAACAATGAACACTAACGGAAGGACAGAGTCTTATGCAACATTTTAAATATCTAAAATTATAAGAAGCAGAAATACGTTGTATAAGTTAAAATGAATTTTGAATATTTAGATTTTATTGTAAATAATAATATACATATGAACATTTAAATTTAGTGTACTATTAAATTATTAAATTTAGATTATTTTTAAAAGTTTAAACAAAATGACAATTATTTAAAGCTATTTAAATATTTTTTTAAATATTTATAGAGTAAATCTAACACTTTTAAAATATATAGCGAACTGTACGATGTAAATAGCGAACGATTTCAATAAAAATTTCAAACTTTTTCGTTGCTATATGGCACTACACGATTATTCACAAGCACACGATGTTCACATCACCAAAGACTGAAAGGAACTGAAGTCTTTATTGTAAAAACATAATATTAATATTATCACGTAATACCCCCACTCTAATTAAGTGTTTATATTTTATATCTTTTGTACTTTGGCGCTCAAAGTAAACAATGTTTATGTTTGTTTACAAGTACTGCGAAGGGCCTAGTACACCCAGCAATAGGATACGGTGACTACAGCACTGGATGATGATAATATATGACTTTTTATAAGAATAAATAAATAAAATAGTAGTTTCCTTACCTTTCCTATGTAATAACAAAAGGGACAGGGAAATATCTTAATATTTAAGGATTTTTCCGAATTTTCCTATGCTATCTTTTAGTATTAAGTTCTCTAGGTACGAAAATAACCATCCGATAGGAGTCCGCCCTTTTATAAAGGGCTTAAGGGCTTATTTGAGCCCTTAGGGAAAATTTGACCACGGATTTCATTTATGCAGATCTAAGTAAGGTTAACAACACTTGTCCGGATTTTCTAGCTCTTTTAGTTCAGGAATTAGCGCAGGCCCTTCGCCACAAACTTGAAGGGCAAATATATTGTAAACCAAAGGGTTTTCATCAATTCTGTGCAAGCCAATGGAAAGCGCGGGTTCGAATCCCCCCGATTCGCTATTTTCCGGCTCTTTAGCCCTATAAATGGACGAATTTAAGTGTTAGTCCATTTAAAAAAATTAAGGGCTCATATCTCGAAAACGGCTGGGTTTTCAGCGTTTTCCTTAAACGCTGTTCCTTACGGGAATTCGAATGAGTAATATAGGGTCAAATTACATCATACCAAAGTTTGAAGGGCGTAGGGCAAAGTTTTTTCTAATAAGGGTTTTTGAAAATTTTTGAACATTTTTTGATTTTTTTTTGTTTACACCAAAATTTTATTATTTATTTTTTAAGCTCTATAAGCAATAAAATAACCATCCGCAGAACTCTTTCTCATTTTTGTTCCTCGGATACTATGGAAAATTTTCGACTCAAAATGCGACACTTTTTAATTAAGAAATGCTTTATATCTCCTAAACTACAAAAGATAGAAAGGCCGGACAGGGTTTTTTAGACTAATTACGACCCGTAGAACACGAATCCACATTGAAAATATGAACTCTTTTCATTCCTGTTATCCGGATACCATCAAAAATTTTCGACTCAAAAACTGAGTAAAATTGAGTAAAATTAGGTTTAAAAAAAGTGTTATAGCTCCAAAACTACAAACGCTAGAAAGGCCGGACAGGGTTTTTTAGACTAATTATGACCTGTAGAACACGAATCCGGTCTCACATTGAAAATATGAGAACTCTTTTCATTCCTGTTATCCGGATACCATCAAAAATTTTCGACTCAAAAACTGAGTAAAATTGAGTAAAATTGGGTTTAAGAAAAGTGTTATAGCTCCAAAACTACAAAAGATAGAAAGGCCGGACAGGGTTTTTTAGACTAATTACGACCCGTAGAACACGAATCCGGTCTCACATTGAAAATATGAGTACTCTTTTCATTCCTGTTATCCTGATACCATCAAAAATTTTCGACTCAAAAACTGAGTAAAATTGAGTAAAATTGGGTTTAAGAAAAGTGTTATAGCTCCAAAACTACAAAAGATAGAAAGGCCGGACAGGGTTTTTTAGACTAATTACGACCCGTAGAACACGAATCCGGTCTCACATTGAAAATATGAGAACTCTTTTCATTCCTGTTATCCGGATACCATCAAAAATTTTCGACTCAAAAACTGAGTAAAATTGAGTAAAATTGGGTTTAAGAAAAGTGTTATAGCTCCAAAACTACAAAAGATAGAAAGGCCGGACAGGGTTTTTTAGACTAATTACGACCCGTAGAACACGAATCCGGTCTCACATTGAAAATATGAGAACTCTTTTCATTCCTGTTATCCGGATACCATCAAAAATTTTCGACTCAAAAACTGAGTAAAATTGAGTAAAATTAGGTTTAAAAAAAGTGTTATAGCTCCAAAACTACAAAAGCTAGAAAGGCCGGATAGGGTTTTTTAGACTAATTACGACCCGTAGAGCACGAATCCGGTCTCACATTGAAAATATGAGAACTCTTTTCATTCCTGTTATCCGGATACCATCAAAAATTTTCGACTCAAAAACTGAGTAAAATTGAGTAAAATTAAGTTTAAAAAAAGTGTTATAGCTCCAAAACTACAAAAGCTAGAAAGGCCGGACAGGGTTTTTTAGACTAATTACGACCCGTAGAACACGAATCCGGTCTCACATTGAAAATATGAGTACTCTTTTCATTCCTGTTATCCTGATACCATCAAAAATTTTCGACTCAAAAACTGAGTAAAATTGAGTAAAATTAGGTTTAAAAAAAGTGTTATAGCTCCAAAACTACAAAAGCTAGAAAGGCCGGATAGGGTTTTTTAGACTAATTACGACCCGTAGAGCACGAATCCGGTCTCACATTGAAAATATGAGAACTCTTTTCATTCCTGTTATCCGGATACCATCAAAAATTTTCGACTCAAAAACTGAGTAAAATTGAGTAAAATTAGGTTTAAAAAAAGTGTTATAGCTCCAAAACTACAAAAGCTAGAAAGGCCGGACAGGGTTTTTTAGACTAATTACGACCCGTAGAACACGAATCCGGTCTCACATTGAAAATATGAGAACTCTTTTCATTCCTGTTATCCTGATACCATCAAAAATTTTCGACTCAAATACTGAGTAAAATTGAGTAAAATTAGGTTTAAAAAAAGTGTTATAGCTCCAAAACTACAAAAGCTAGAAAGGCCGGACAGGGTTTTTTAGACTAATTACGACCCTTAGAACACGAATCCGGTCTCACATTGAAAATATGAGAACTCTTTTCATTCCTGTTATCCGGATACCATCAAAAATTTTCGACTCAAAAACTGAGTAAAATTGAGTAAAATTGGGTTTAAGAAAAGTGTTATAGCTCCAAAACTACAAAAGCTAGAAAGGCCGGACAGGGTTTTTTAGACTAATTACGACCCGTAGAACACGAATACGGTCTCACATTGAAAATATGAGAACTCTTTTCATTCCTGTTATCCTGATACCATCAAAAATTTTCGACTCAAAAACTGAGTAAAATTGAGTAAAATTAGGTTTAAAAAAAGTGTTATAGCTCCAAAACTACAAAAGCTAGAAAGGCCGGACAGGGTTTTTTAGACTAATTACGACCCTTAGAACACGAATCCGGTCTCACATTGAAAATATGAGAACTCTTTTCATTCCTGTTATCCGGATACCATCAAAAATTTTCGACTCAAAAACTGAGTAAAATTGAGTAAAATTGGGTTTAAGAAAAGTGTTATAGCTCCAAAACTACAAAAGATAGAAAGGCCGGACAGGGTTTTTTAGACTAATTACGACCCGTAGAACACGAATCCGGTCTCACATTGAAAATATGAGAACTCTTTTCATTCCTGTTATCCGGATACCATCAAAAATTTTCGACTCAAAAACTGAGTAAAATTGAGTAAAATTGGGTTTAAGAAAAGTGTTATAGCTCCAAAACTACAAAAGATAGAAAGGCCGGACAGGGTTTTTTTAGACTAATTACGACCCGTAGAACACGAATCCGGTCTCACATTGAAAATATGAGAACTCTTTTCATTCCTGTTATCCTGATACCATCAAAAATTTTCGACTCAAAAACTGAGTAAAATTGAGTAAAATTAGGTTTAAAAAAAGTGTTATAGCTCCAAAACTACAAAAGCTAGAAAGGCCGGACAGGGTTTTTTAGACTAATTACGACCCTTAGAACACGAATCCGGTCTCACATTGAAAATATGAGAACTCTTTTCATTCCTGTTATCCGGATACCATCAAAAATTTTCGACTCAAAAACTGAGTAAAATTGAGTAAAATTGGGTTTAAGAAAAGTGTTATAGCTCCAAAACTACAAAAGCTAGAAAGGCCGGACAGGGTTTTTTAGACTAATTACGACCCGTAGAACACGAATCCGGTCTCACATTGAAAATATGAGAACTCTTTTCATTCCTGTTATCCTGATACCATCAAAAATTTTCGACTCAAAAACTGAGTAAAATTGAGTAAAATTAGGTTTAAAAAAAGTGTTATAGCTCCAAAACTACAAAAGCTAGAAAGGCCGGACAGGGTTTTTTAGACTAATTACGACCCTTAGAACACGAATCCGGTCTCACATTGAAAATATGAGAACTCTTTTCATTCCTGTTATCCGGATACCATCAAAAATTTTCGACTCAAAAACTGAGTAAAATTGAGTAAAATTGGGTTTAAGAAAAGTGTTATAGCTCCAAAACTACAAAAGATAGAAAGGCCGGACAGGGTTTTTTAGACTAATTACGACCCGTAGAACACGAATCCGGTCTCACATTGAAAATATGAGTACTCTTTTCATTCCTGTTATCCTGATACCATCAAAAATTTTCGACTCAAAAACTGAGTAAAATTGAGTAAAATTAGGTTTAAAAAAAGTGTTGTAGCTCCAAAACTACAAAAGCTAGAAAGGCCGGATAGGGTTTTTTTAGACTAATTACGACCCGTAGAACACGAATCCGGTCTCACATTGAAAATATGAGTACTCTTTTCATTCCTGTTATCCTGATACCATCAAAAATTTTCGACTCAAAAACTGAGTAAAATTGAGTAAAATTGGGTTTAAGAAAAGTGTTATAGCTCCAAAACTACAAAAGATAGAAAGGCCGGACAGGGTTTTTTAGACTAATTACGACCCGTAGAACACGAATCCGGTCTCACATTGAAAATATGAGTACTCTTTTCATTCCTGTTATCCTGATACCATCAAAAATTTTCGACTCAAAAACTGAGTAAAATTGAGTAAAATTAGGTTTAAAAAAAGTGTTATAGCTCCAAAACTACAAAAGCTAGAAAGGCCGGACAGGGTTTTTTAGACTAATTACGACCCGTAGAACACGAATCCGGTCTCACATTGAAAATATGAGAACTCTTTTCATTCCTGTTATCCTGATACCATCAAAAATTTTCGACTCAAAAACTGAGTAAAATTGAGTAAAATTAGGTTTAAAAAAAGTGTTGTAGCTCCAAAACTACAAAAACTAGAAAGGCCGGATAGGGTTTTTTAGACTAATTACGACCCGTAGAACACGAATCCGGTCTCACATTGAAAATATGAGTACTCTTTTCATTCCTGTTATCCTGATACCATCAAAAATTTTCGACTCAAAAACTGAGTAAAATTGAGTAAAATTGGGTTTAAGAAAAGTGTTATAGCTCCAAAACTACAAAAGATAGAAAGGCCGGACAGGGTTTTTTAGACTAATTACGACCCGTAGAACACGAATCCGGTCTCACATTGAAAATATGAGTACTCTTTTCATTCCTGTTATCCTGATACCATCAAAAATTTTCGACTCAAAAACTGAGTAAAATTGAGTAAAATTAGGTTTAAAAAAAGTGTTATAGCTCCAAAACTACAAAAGCTAGAAAGGCCGGACAGGGTTTTTTAGACTAATTACGACCCGTAGAACACGAATCCGGTCTCACATTGAAAATATGAGAACTCTTTTCATTCCTGTTATCCTGATACCATCAAAAATTTTCGACTCAAAAACTGAGTAAAATTGAGTAAAATTAGGTTTAAAAAAAGTGTTGTAGCTCCAAAACTACAAAAACTAGAAAGGCCGGATAGGGTTTTTTAGACTAATTACGACCCGTAGAACACGAATCCGGTCTCACATTGAAAATATGAGTACTCTTTTCATTCCTGTTATCCTGATACCATCAAAAATTTTCGACTCAAAAACTGAGTAAATTCAGGTCATTGATCCCAAAAATTGGGTTAAGAAAAGTGTTGTAGCTCGTAAACTACAGAAGTTAGAAGGGCCGGACAGGGTTTTTTATACTAATTACGACCCGTAGAACACGAATCCGTCGTCACATTCAAAATATGAGAACTCTTTTCATTCCTGTTATCCTGATACCATCAAAAATTTTCGACTCAAAACCTGGGTAAAGTTAAGTTAAGAAGAAAGTGTTATAGCTCCAAAACTATAAAAACTAGAAGGGCCGGACTAGTTCTATTAGACTAATTACAATCCGTAGAACACGAATGACCATAAAAAATTCCCATGTCTTATTTCCCTTATAAATGTTACATAACTACATCCCTGTCTCTTTGTTGTGGTACATCCCCCTGAAATAAATGACGGGTTGTTAAATAAAAATGTATTGGTTTAAGAAATATTTATTGTTTATTATGGTCATAGCTTAAATTGTATGTATTCTTATTTCTATCTTATAAACAAATATGCTTAGGGATGTTTAAATAATAGTCTGTATAAATTTTACTTGTATTTATTGTTTATTTGTACTTTACATTGTTGTATTTCTTGTAACTACCCTTAATGTACTTTGTAAATAAATAATATACTTACCCTTATCCTGAAAATTAGAAATAGGGATGTTTAAATAATAGTTTGTGTACATTTTACTTGTATTTATTATTTATTTGCACTTTACATTGTTGTATTTCACGTAACTACCCTTAATGTACATTGTAAATAAATAATATACTTACCCTTATCCTGAAAATTAGAAATAGGGATGTTTAAATAATAGTTTGTATACATTTTACTTGTATTTATTGTTTATTTGTATTTTACATTGTTGTATTTGACTTAACTATCCCTAATGTACAATAATATTACACAATAAAATATAATTTAAGATATAAATTGTTTATTTTTTATCCCTTTGCTACCCCTACACGTATATAGTTCTTAGAATGGCCGCTAGAGGGCAGCACCTATTAGAAAGGGGTTAGCGCCTAAAATATAGGCAACCAGAAATACTACACCGCTCTGAACATACATACGTACATACATCATTTTGGGGTTAAACCTAATGGGAATATAACCCACTAAATATGGGACGCTTTCTATGGGAATTTGATTAGGTGAAAATGGGACGAAAAGGCTCTAAAAAAGATGTATACCTATTGGGAATTTAAAACCAGTATTTTTTGTTCAATTTCACCTGTAACGTATACATCTTTTTAGTAAACGTGTCATATTCAACGGGTTAAATTCCCATTAGGTATAACCGAAAATGATGTATGTACGTACGTATTTACACAAATGAAATTTTTTGGGTTAAATTTTCCTCTAAGTTGGAACATTTATCGACAGGTGCTGCCCCCTGGTGGCCGTTTTAAAAACTACATACGTGTAGGAACTTAGAAAAAAAAATCAATTTTTAAACAATATATTTGTATTATATCAAAATTACAAGACTTTCTTATAAAAATTAAAGTTTATTGCTATTATAAAAGGCGGTTTAACATTATAATAAATTGTTATTAGATTTGTTGACAAATTTAGTAACAATTGTGAACAGAATTATAACACAAAAGAAACGTAAAAGACATTTGTGTTTGTAAATTCTGTTCATAATTATTTCTCACTAAGTTTGTTTAACAAATTTGGTGACAATCTTTTAACGTTGTCAAACAGGCTTTAGTTGTAAGTTAGAAATGTGTTTCAGAAAGAAAAACTATCATTATTCTGATTGTAAATATTATAAACTATTCTACATCTTTATTTTGTAATATAAGTTACTTTTATTACAAAATAAAAATGTAGAATAGTTTATAATATTTACAATCAAATTGTAATGACAGATATACTTTGTAAAACACATTTCTAATTTACAACTAAAGCCTGTTTGACAACGTTAAAAGATTGTCACCAAATTTGTTAAACAAACTTAGTGAGAAATAATTATGAACAGAATTTACAAACACAAATGTCTTTTACGTTTCTTTTGTGTTATAATTCTGTTCACAATTGTTACTAAATTTGTCAACAAATCTAATAACAATTTATGACAGTGTCAAACATGATTTAGTTGTAAAACTAAAATGTTTGTTCCCAAATAAAATTATCATTATTATAGTTGTATTATTTGTTGTTAATTATTTTGCATCTTTATTCTGTGACTGAATTAAGATGCAACAGAATTGAACACAAATAATATAACCATAATTTTATTTGGTAACAAACATTTCAGTTTTATAACTAATACGAAACTCTACATTCAAATTATATAAGTTTTAAAGTAAAATAATACTATATTACGTAGAGTTTCGTTTACAATAGTAATTTAACAAATGAAATCTTGGTGGTCCCAAAATAAGATTCCTTGTTCCCATTTTTAAAGGTACAAAGATTTCTTATTCAGTTGAAGACCGTTTCCGAAACTTTATATTAATATTATATATTTTATTACCACCCGAACCTCCCACTTACCAAAATATATAATATTTATTAATACAAAGTTTCGTTCACAATACTTAAAATCTAACTTTGCCCTGGCCGCGTCTAAATACTTAATAATAATTACATTTTTTTACTAAAACTACCTACTTTACAACTAAAGGAACATGGGTATTAATTTAAAATAAACGCAATAAAAGTTTGTTTTATTGTACATACATTTTAAACAAATGAAGAAGCCATGGTCTGCGTCTCCAAACGGCACTGCAATCTTGACGATAGTGGCGGTGGGGACTTCTTTTTAACTTTAAAACTATCTTAGAACTAAAAACAAAACCCTTTATTTAATAAATAGAATATATATAAGGGAAACACCGCCCTCAAATACCAAACCCACGTTCCCTTATATATATATATATATATATATATATATATATATATATATCATTTATTAAATACAGTTTCGTGTACAATAATACTTATAATCTAACTTAAATTATTGTAGTTCCCCCCCCCCCCCCCCCAATTAAATTAGTGAAGTGCGCAAAAAACCCTATCTTACGTTAAAGATCTATTTCAAAGAAAAACAAATCTAAAAAAGCCTATCTTACGTTAATAACGATTTCAAAGAAAAGCAAGTCTAAAAATGTCAAGTTACGTTAATTTTTCTCTCTCTCTCTCTCTCTCGAAAAGCAAAAACAACCCTTCCTACTTATATCTAAGCTATCTTATGTCTACGCGAACTATCTTATATCTAGATTAAACTAAGCTAAAGGCGTGTGAGAGAGAAAGAGTACGAGCTAAGCAAATGGTGAGAACGCCGTGGCGTCGAACGCCGTTGTTGGTTCTCACGGAAGTTTACGAGGGGGTTAAGCCGACCCCACGCGATGCAGAGCATTTACGGCCTAATACACGAACTAGGTAGAGAGTACGGTAGCAGTTACATGTAACTACCTAGGGTACACGCCAACCTACCTAGCTACTCCCGGAGACATTCGCCCGCGCCTCTCGCGGATACCCTACACCGAACGCGGTTATTAACCCGTGTGCTCAACAAAGTTAAATCAAACAAAAACTTTACCTTGTCTTTAATTATTCGTTGCCATTACCATTAAATGATGATTACATTACGTTGCCTCCGGATGAGGAGAGCACATAAGGCCATAAGAAAGCTTTCTGTGTCAACTATGGATTAATGTCCCTGGAAACATTCACACAAGTGTGAAGCGATCCACCATAACAACAGGATTCACATGACGGTGCGTTGTACATATCAGTCCACTCAATTATGGCTATCGCGCACGAACCCTACCTACCCAGCCCCTCTGACCGTGTGAAGTTAATTGAATAAGGAACCCGAACACCCACATCAAAGTTTCGATCTGTTACCTCCTTCCTGACTTACTCATCCATCCACCTGCAAGCATGCCCCGATACGTCCGTATTTTCTTTTCCCAAGCACTCTCCCTAGCTACCGTCTGGGTAAGCCACGCGTACGGTTACCGCTGCAACCGTAGACGCACGATTTTAGGATGATCGCCACGGACTGCACTTCAAATTAATCAATTTATTTTTAATTTTTAAAGAAAACGCGTGTTTGCTCGACGGCGCGATGAGCCAAAGTTTAATTAAAACCTGAAAATACATTTCCAAGAACTTAAAACTATAGTATTCCTCACGTACGAATGGCATTGCACAAGTTCAATTCGCTTTATAATCTGTGCTGACATCTAATAAGAAACTATCTTTTCCCGCATCAAGAAACGCACATGAATTGATAAATCAACACTAAACACAAAAATGTTACAACACCCGTCAATGTATATGAACTATGTTGACAGTTTCAAATTGTTTCCTAAACAGAGTTACATATGTTGTCTCATGAACAGATTGTATAACCTGTGTGCCAAAAAAACTACTATTGCGCGCAATGCCATTCTTACGTAAATAATACTAAGGCCCAATTTTACCATCTCTGGTTAAAATTATAACTGCCAGTTAAATAAACAATATTAAATCGGATTATTGGCAGCAATTATAAATTTGTCATTGGACAGTTCATTTCGTTTCGGTTTTGTTCATTTAACTCGTAGTTAAAATTTTAACCAGAGATGGTAAGATTGGCCATAAAACTTATAAAACTACTATTATTTTAATCTTCTAGATGTCCGATTCCTGAAAAACATATGGTAATCATTTGTTCCCAGATATTGATTTTATTGATAAATAGTCGATATTTCAATTTCAAATTGTTTGAATTTTATAAGGACATTTATGAAAGTTATATTTAGTTTACCATAGTACTCAAAACTGAATTTGAGATCAAGATAATATTTAGGCACAGTCATATTCCTTTGACTATAAGTTCTCATGGTTGACTATGAGAACGATATAATAATTAGGCATATAGTCATATTCCTTTGACTACAAGTTCTTATGGTTGAACATAAGAACAAGATAATATTTTAAACATTACAATTATGAGAGAAATAAAGTTTCCTACCAATTCATCCATCGATGGCCGCCTACGTCGAAGATCTGTAGTGTTGAAATCCACAGCTCGTAAGCTGTATCCAAATTCTCCAAGATTTCTGACGCATCAGATCAACCAAAGGTCCACCTATTAAATATTAATTATTAGGTTGTGGTATTCTTTAAATAATTTAAAAAACAGTTGGATAAAATTTCGTATGGCATTATAAAAAACACTTAAGAAAAGTATCGCTTTTTACCTCTCGCTAAGAGAAATATTTTATTGAGTAATCCAATTATAACATTTTTACGACGATGATAAGTGTGCGTGTGTGTCTGCGTGTGTGTTTGTGTGCGTGTATGATGCGTGTGTGTGTGTGTGTGTTTGTGTGTATGTGTTTGTGTGTATGTGTGTATGTGTTTGTGTGTATGTGTCTGTGTGTATGTGTCTGTGTGTATGTGTCTGTGTGTATGTCTGTGTCTGTGTGTATGTGTCTGTGTATTTGTCTGTGTCTGTGTGTATTTGTCTGTGTGTATGTGTATTTGTCTGTGTGTCTGTGTATGTGTCTGTGTATGTGTATTTGTCTGTGTGTATGGTCTGTGTATGTGTATTTGTCTGTGTGGATGTGTCTGTGTGTATGTGTCTGTGTGTATGTGTCTGTTTGTATGTGTCTGTGTGTATGTGTCTGTGTGTATGTGTCTGTGTGTATGTGTCTGTGTTGGTGTCTGTGTCTACGTGTCTGTGTGTATGTGTCTGTGTGTTGTATGTGTCTGTGTGTTGTATGTGTCTGTGTGTTGTATGTGTCTGCGTGTATGTGTCTGTGTGTATGTGTCTGTGTGTACGTGTCTGTGTGTATGTGTCTGTGTATTTGTGTCTGTGTGTATGTGTCTGTGTGTATGTGTCTGTGTATTTGTGTCTGTGTGTATGTGTCTGTGTGTATGTGTCTGTGTGTATGTGTCTGTGTGTATGTGTCTGTGTGTATGTGTCTGTGTGTATGTGTCTGTGTGTATGTGTCTGTGTATTTGTGCCTGTGTGTATGTGTCTGTGTATTTGTGTCTGTGTGTATGTGTCTGTTTGTGTGACTGTGTGTGTGTGTCTGTGTATATATGTCTGTGTATGTGTTTGTGTGTATGTATGTCTGTGTATGTGTTTGTGTGTATGTGTCTATGTTGGAGGGACGATTCTTCAAAAACTATAAGACTTAAGACCTGTTTAACTACGTATTCCTCAATCCGAAATTAATGGGAAGAGTTGAAAAGGTTTTAATAACAACTGGATAACCGGAAGTAGTAGTGTCATACAAATTATCTTCTAAATATTATTTTTTGAAGATTTTTGTTATTACAAATATAAAGAACATAAAATTTTCCATCTAATTCAAAATTTTATTATGTCTCCTATAGATATAGACATAAAGCAAATATAATATATAGAATAAACTATTGCAATAAATCGCACAGTCCAGACTACACGAGTTGTCAAATCAAATGTTTGTAATTGACAGATAAATGTTAGTGTCAAAAACCAACAGTTTGACTAACATTACTGAAAGCTTTTTCTGAGAAGTACATATAATATTTTTTATTGACTTATTTAAATATTCAAAATCATAGGTAGCTATGTATATTAATAGTAATAGTACTTATATCCTTAAGAAATACCGCCAACTCCGTCATTGAATTGGAACCATCTTGAACATTTTAGAAGAGTAGGACAAGATTCCTTATACAATGAAAGAATAGATATAATTATTTGTGGGTACAAATGTTAAATTCGATACTTATGTAATAAAATAAAAATTGCGAGAGGTATTGTGTTGACCACAACAGATTTTTTAAGTGATTTATGTAATGTGATGTATGTAATGAATCTACGTGTACAATGCGATATTATATCCAACAGTTTTTAAATGGTTTCAAATGTATTTGATATTTGCTTTAATTTGACATTTTCGAAAGCATATTTGATAAAAAATAGTGCAAAGAAGGCCACTATGATGTTAATATATGAATGTTTATCTCAAGTAACGTAAGATAAACATTCATATATCAACATTCCAGTAACTGTGTACTACTTTGCAATATATTTTTTCTACTCCCGTGCGTGAAGTGAGTACTTCACGTATCAATTTTTATGTGCGAAGTTTGATTTTTTGCACACAGTGCGTGAAGTGTTACTTCACGCATAGTGTGCGTGAAGTAACATTTCACGCACCGTTCATTATTTTAAATATTACGAACTGAATTGTATTTTACTGAAACAAAGCTGTTAAACACCCGTAACGTTGATAACCATGGTTACACAAGTCGATAGTACAGAGGCTTTACGTTAAAAGAATGACAATGTGAAGAAAAAATATATTTTATTGCAAGGTCGTAGAAAAAGTATAGTATGTAACACGTGTGTGAAGCTTATTTTACATTCGGGTAGTTTGCAACACTCGCCTTCGGCTCGTGTCGCAATCTCCACCCTCGTGTAAAAATTTCAACTTCAAACACTTGCCACATAATATACTATTATCAAATGTTTTTGAAATATCAAATGAAAACAAATATATTTTTAACGCATTTAAATAAATCTATTCCATAATAAACGCGTATTTTGTGTACAGGGTTAAACAACAGTTTCTAGTAATTTCGAATAATTTTTATGTAAAAATTATTGACTTAGCGAACTGTCTAGATGTTTTATAATAAGATTAATAATTTACGACCGTATTGTAATACGAATATTTGGACATTTTCGATTGCAATTATTGCAAATACGAGCCAAAACTCATACATTTTCAACAAACAAGTTATAAAATCTACGCAAATGGTGAGAAATCTCTACAAATTTCTTTCGACTAGTTTTAAAATAGATTTTAAACTTACAAAAACTGAATGTGTTAAAAATATGAGCTTAATTCTTTCAGATTTGCACTCAGCCATGTTTCTTTGATATGTATACACAGTTTTATTAATTCAAGTTGAAAGGTTTAAAAATTAACAAATTTGTAAATTTTGAACGATTTTTTATTTTGATATCCACGTCGATATTCTCTGGACTACGACAACCATTACTTATACAATATCTATAAATAAACACCATTCACCAAGACTAACATTTTTACACTTTTTTTTTAATTTGCAAAAAATTACTAATATTGAAAATAAGGTAATTAAACAATAGTTATAAACAGATTTTGTGTCGCTTTTTTATTTTGTTCTATTTTTCTATAGTAAATTGATTGATTTTTAACTGTTAACTAACTACTTTGGAAACGTGACATTTTCTAAAAGTTAAATTATTTAGTTAAAAGTTAAAACTACCAAGTTTATCAATTTTTATCGAAAGTACATTTTTGTGTATTTTTAAATTGTTTGTAATACTTTGTATTGAAAATGAAAAAATGTTAATAGTTAGAAAAAAATGATAAGAATAAAAACCTTCATGACTTCCCCATATGAGACGCCACTGGTTGAGATACAGAAACAAAAGAAAGTTTAAATATGCATCTCAATAAATATACCCAAATCATTCAAGCAGCCAATGCACGTCATTAATAAAAATTGAATAAAAGTAACAAGATGTGTGACGTCATGTACTGGTACGTTCACATAAGTTTTAGAATCTTTATGAAAATAGTTATACAGATTGTAATCTATATTATCGATATGTTAATGAACTGTCACATCTACAAAATAAATACTTTATTTTAGTCACTGTCCATTTCTATTTAAATTATTTTATAATACTAACCTTATTTATACTTATGTATGCCATATAAAAACAATAAATAAAAGTGAGCCGAAATATACCAAATTCTTTTGATTGATTAGAAGTGCTACCTTTGGCAGATTCACAGATTTTGTGTTTGCGTTAACGGTCACGTTGCGTCGTTGCGTTGCGTTTAACATTACTTTATTATAAATAGGCCTTTTCAACGCACAAAAATGTTTCAAGCACGATGCAAATATTTTTCAAATTGTCAAATAATAACTTTGACAGTATAAACATACAAATTATCAATGTTGCCAACTATAGAAACAATTAAAAGAATAATATGACGTTGATGTACATTATTTATATATTATTCATGTCATATACGATAAGTAATGAACTCTACTATTTATCTTAATAATAATTATATAAGGCTATACACTTTTTGACGGTTAAAAATGATTAAAATTTTATTTCATTTTTCACTATTAGTGATTTTAATGCATTAAGGTTTTTACACTAAGTGATGACGTGCATTGGCTGCTTGAATGATTTGGGTATAGTATCCTCGTATCAACTTTCAAACTTTTAATGCAGCTAGTATCAGAGTTATTAATAAAAATGTGCTTGATGAGGTGCACTTTTAAAGGCCTGTAACTCTGTAACGAGCAGTTTCCGGACATGCCTTCTTCATATGACATTTTTTACTCAAAATGATGTCAGAAATATACTATAAATTTTTTTACACTAGTCATGATACATCCTGTATACAGTGTGTCCCATTTAGAGGTGCCACCATTGGGATCTCGAGAACTATAAGAGATACAATGTCGGTTAAATGGAACTTTTTGTGCGCCTTTGGGAGGCCATCTCAGATGTGCTTTTGTTTTTCCAAAAATTCTCATAGGGCACTAGATAATGACGAAAATCTGAATATTGTTCATTTTTTCTATTTCAAATAACTTCTAAACTATTAGTAATTGAGAAAAACTTTTCAAATATAAAAGATAGATATTTTTATTAGCTAATCAGTGGCGCACGAAATAAATTTTTATATCCGTAAATTTTCGAGATATAACACAAACTTATATTTTTTTAAATGGAACCCATATCTGATTTTAGTCTCAAAAAAATCAATATTTTTTTCTCTTTACAATGATGTAAGGGTTATTATGTTTTATATTTGTTTTGCTCCTAAAATTTAATTTTTCTCTTTATTTTCCTGAATTTTCTTATTATTTTCCAAAAAAACATTATTATTTTTATTAATTATATTGTATTTAATCAAAATAATTTGTTTTATGCCTTTATTACTTAATATTTTCATTCTAGACTTATAATTACGAATTACACTATAATGTGCCAAGGGCGACCTGATACAAAATATTATAAAAATTAATTTGATACGAGTTTTGAGCAAATTTTTTTAACGATATAAATTATTTAAATACGAGGTGTATTTCCAAATAGAAATCTACCAATATTTTTAAAATAATTGTGAATTTAATACAAAATAAGCAAAAAATAATAATTTTGAAAGCAAAACAAATATAAAACATAATAACCCTTACATCGTTGAAAAGAGAAAAAAATATTAATTTTTTTGAGACTAAAATCAGATATGGGTTCCATTTAAAAAAATATAAGTTTGTGTTATATCTCAAAAATTTACGTATATAAAAATTTATTTCGTACGTCACTGGTTAGTTAATAAAAATATCTATCTTTTATATTTGAAACTTTTTTCTCAATTATTAAGAGTTTAGAAGTTATTTGAAAAAGAAAAAATCAACAATATTCAGTTTTTCGTCATTATCAAGTGCCCTATGAGAATTTTTGGAAAAATAAAAGCACATCTGAGATGGCCTCCCAAAGGCGCACAAAAAGTTCCATTTAACCGACATCGTATCTCTTATAGTTCTCGATATCCCAATGGTGGCACTTCTAAATGGGACACACTGTATACACCATGCCTCCCTAAATAATAATTTATATACAATACCGTGAGTATTTTTTAACGTGAAACATTGGGTTTGTCATATCCATGGTTACTTGACATTTGATTGACAGCAATGTATTTGCCCGTTCCATTTAAAATGAAACATAGGGAACGAATCTGACATTTGATAAGACGTCAATAGAGGTTAATTTTGTTTAAATAATTATACCTGCATTCTAATTTAAAATTAGTTGTAGAAAAATATAGTGTGCACCTTGTGCCCGAGTGGTTTTTTGACTCGGCTAAATTTCTTACAATATTTAAATATAATACTTCTGCCAAATTCATTCCCCATGTGTCATTTTAAATGAGACAGACAAATACATTGCTGTCAATCAAATGTCAAATCATAACTTATAGGAAAATTCAACGGTTATCTGTTATATTGACAAGATGTCATTAGAGGTTAATATTGTTTAAATAATTATACCTGTTTTCTAAAAATTACATTTAGTTGTAGAAAAAATACTGTGTGCACCTTGTGCCCGAAATATGTTTAGTACTCTCGAGTGGTTTTCTGACTCCGCTAAATTTCTTACAATATTTAAATATAATACTTCTGTCAGATTCGTTCCCTATGTTTCATTTTAAATGGAACGGACAAATACATTGCTGTCAATCAAATATGAAGTCGTAACCATGGATATGATAAACTCAATGTTTCACGTTAAAAAATACTCACGGTATATTTCCACAGGAAGTGGTTTTAAAGAATTGAATAATTATAGTTGATGTTATCAAAACTACTTTCCGCGGTGGTCCAGTAGTGGTAGCACGCACTTTAGAATTCTATCACAGAAAACGGGCGAATGCGATTTTACTTTTAAGAATATTGGTAGCATGCACTTTAGAATTCTATATTCGTTTTTTGATTCCGGAATTGTCGGGTTTTATGCTATGAAAATAGAAAATATTGCGACAATTGCATATAACAAGTATATAAATTAAGTCTGAATTAAATTGTGACAAAATAATGACGTTAGTTTAATACTTTCGTCTCGAGTCGTAAGCTTGCAGGCGAATATTTTGAGACACGCATGCTATGGTGAAAATGAAATGGCAGAAGACTTACGTCATCGACGTGAAAAAAACCTTATAACGTGAAATATGCCTTGTAGAAATTATTTATTTTTAAATATAGAAGAAAAATACTAGTATTAAGAAACGTATACTGTGTGTCCCATTTAGAGGTGCCACCATTGGAATCTCGAGAACTATAACAGATACGATGTCGGTTAAATGGAACTTTTTGTGCACCTTTGGGAGGCCATCTCAGATGTGCTTTTGTTTTTCCAAAAATTCTCATAGGGCACTAGATAATGACGAAAAACTGAATATTGTTGATTTTTTCTTTTTCAAATAACTTCTCAACTATTTTAAATTGAGAAAAACGTTTCAAATATAAAAGATAGATATTTTTATTATCTAACCAGTGGCGTACGAAATAAATTTTTATATTCGTAAATTTTTGAGATATAACACAAACTTATATTTTTTTAAATGGAACCCATATCTGATTTTAGTCTCAAAAAATTATTATTTTTTTCTCTTTTCAATGATGTAAGAGTTATTATGTTTTATATTTGTTTTACTCCTAAAATTTAATTTTTCTCTTTATTTTCCTTAACTTTCTTATTTTTTCCCAAAAAAACATTATTTTTATTAATTATATTGTATTTGATCGATAAAATTTATTTTATGCCTTTATTACTTAATATTTTTATTCTAGACTCATAATTACAAGTTACACTATAATGTGCCAAGGGCGACCAGATACAAAATATTATAAAAATTAGTTTGATACGAGTTTTGAACAAAATTTTCTAACGAAATAAATTATTTAAATACAAGGAGTATTTCTAAATAGAAATCTACCAATATTTTCAAAATAATTATAAATTTAATATAAAATAAGGAAATAATAATAATTTTGAAGGCAAAACAAATATAAAACATAATAACCCTTACATCATTGAAAAGAGAAAAAAATATTTATTTTTTTGAGACTAAAATCAGATATGGGTTCCATTTAAAAAAATATAAGTTTGTGTTATATCTCGAAAATTTACGGATATGAAAATTTATTTCGTACGCCACTGGTTAGATAATAAAAATATCTATCTTTTATATTTGAAACGTTTTTCTCAATTACTAATAGTTTAGAAGTTATTTAAGAAAGAAAAAATCAACAATATTCAGTTTTTCGTCATTATCTAGTACCCTATGAGAATTTTTGGAAAAACAAAAGCACATCTGAGATGGCCTCATAAACGCGCACAAAAAGTTCCATTTAACCGTTATCGTATCTCTTATAGTTCTCGAGATCCCAATGGTGGCACCTCTAAATGGGACACACTGTATATTAATGAAATTTACAAGTTTTCTAAGTCAATCTCTATTCCTTTTACGGAATATGAAACTATTTGAAATAATTGTAGCTGATTTTTATAGCATACGTTGGCATGACAATATTTACATTAAATTTTATATCGATCGAATATCGATCCTGTCACTATTGTCACTTGGTTGTCAGTTTCTCTGCGTTAAGTATTTGTAACTTGTAGTACAGTATTACGTGTCTGTTTTAATAAGTAATATACTATAATACATCCATAATAATGCCGAAAGCTTTAATAAAGAAATTTCAGAAATTAACCATGAATATTGTGAACTATTTGAACGGGAATTGTTCAACGATGGGCCATTAATTTGTTGAAAGCCATACGAAAAATATTTTGTTCAAATATTTCTTTTGTTATCAATCTTTAATTTTATTATGTATTTTTAGAGACCAAAAGATGCCCTGCAAATTAGCAAATCTTGAAAAGAAGATATGGGGCCCGTATCAAAATGGCAGCTAGTAATTATGTACATATCTTAAAAATGTCATATATTTAATTAAAAATTTCAAGTTTTCCTAAGTTCACCTGGTTTTATTTTCATAAATTTTGGAAAAAAATAGACTACTTTTGCACTTTTTATACCTGTTTTTACCTTCCGTCAAAAGGAAGGTATTGTTTTTGGTCAAAAAATTCGGTGGTGAGTTTTTAATGAATAAGCACGTTTTAGGGTCCCTACAATACGAATGTACTATTTTTAAGATGATGTCTGTATGTGTGTCCGTGTGTGTGTCTGTGTGTTTGTCTGTGTGTGTGTCTGTGTGTCCGTGTGTGTGACAAATTTTTCTCCGACGATAACTCCAAAACTACAATTCTAAAAATTATGATTCTTTCATATTCCTCTTCTTTACAACCATATGAAGAGCTGATTAGATTTTGGTTATAATTGGTCAACCGGAAGTACCCTTATTTGAAGTTCTTAACAGTTTTTCTTGAAAAATCGCAGTTAAATATCATTTTCGACATTTTATGTGATTATCAATAGAAAGAATATCTTATTCTCTATACGGTTCGATTATACATTTTCCTTCATATTCAATAGATATAGAGTTATAAAGAGATTAAGAGAGATTAACTTTCGAAAATCAGTCAGCATTGCAAAAATTATGAAAACAACTGATATATTCTAAAAAATCTAATTGACTGATGTCAGTGGCAAGTGCAAAACCAAAGTGGAAAGTATATGATCTGAAAGTGATATAAGTGACAGAGTGTCCCTCGCCAGTGGGAAGAGAAGATGAAAGGACTGTATAGCACAAGATTTGAGAGAGGAAGAACTGTGTCACAAAGGTGCTTTGGACAGGAATGAGTAGAAGAGAAGAGTAAGAAACAGAGACTTCTAATAGAATAGGGCAAAGTTGAAGCAGGAGGAAGTGTTAAGTGCAATACATAATGTACGTTCGTATTCGTATTAAAATTTTATTAGATTTTAGAATCTTTTCAAAGGAACTTTCAGTATGGATATGTAAAAAATAGTGTGTTCTTGTTACAATTATACAGGATATATAGAATCTTTTTTAAGGAACTTTTGGTATAGGATATGTGCAAAATACATCGAATTGACGGAAGGTTTTGTGCTGGCCACAACAGATTTTTTTTTTGTCACCAGGAGTGTGGACTTTACTTGGAGAGTTAAATAAATCACATGAAATTGGAAACTCAGTAAATTTGGAATGAAAAATAATGACATTTGACATATATGTACATGATTACTAGCTGTCATTCTGTCACGGGTCCCCCATATCTGCGTGTCAAGAAAGACCAACAATGACTTGGATGCTCGCGCCTTATAAATTAGTATCCTATGTAAACGTTGTAGTATATGACGTCATTACTTTAGGGATATTTTTTGATGACGTAAGTCTTCTGCCTTTTTATTTCTACCGTATCATGATTCGAACCGCACCCCAAATGTATTTTAATTTATAAACATTATTTAATTAACGCAAAAAACTATTAATATAGTTTAAACATTGTTTAAACTTACTATTGTTATTAATTTGCAACAATATAAAACACCAAATACATTTATTTTAACGTATTGTATCTTTAACTGTGTACGAGTTCCACGGACTAGAGAGATAGAACTGTTTCAGGTAATCATTCAACTTTAATAGTATTGGCTAATAACTAGATTTGAACTAGTTAATTTTTATTCTACGATCGGACTCTTAGATTATAAAATATTGTTGTATTACCAAAAATATTAGCTATTCCAAACAAATAAATACATTTAATAACGACCATAGAAATATAAAATAAGAGACAAAGATAAATATCCACTTACATTTGATGATTTCTTGCTGTCTGAACCGCTGGGATTCTGTTCTCTTTTTTAGATTTCTATCTCGACTTTGGACATAATTGTTTGAACACTGTAGATTCTCTGATTTCTACTGGAAAGAAAATAATTCATTGCATTATACAATACAATTATTTTGAATGATATTTGTATGTATGAGACAGAATATTGTTAGATAATAATTTTTAAACTTAGTTATACTTATAAGAAATAGTTATTTATGTACCTAGGACAAAAAATTGCATATTACAGCAGAGCTTGAGTTTGCTTTCCGAGGCGAAGCCGAGGTAAAGCAAACAAGCGAGGCTATAATATGCATTTTTTGCCGAGGTACATATTACATTTTTCTGTCTACCTTACTTTACGTAATAGATCTAGAAATAAATACACGTTTTTTTAAATTCGTAAAATCTTATTATTTATTATATGAATAATGATTGGATAATATGTTTTCTGCCATTTTCACAAAATTTTAATTCTTAGCTCTATTTTAGTTTGAAGGAAAACACACTACACTCACAGATACATCAACACTATTTGACAGGTGAAAATAAACACAACCAACAAAATAACTTCGAAAACAACTCTATCCAGCGGCATCTTAGATTAACAATTAGTCACGTCAAAATTAATAATTTTTAGTATAGTTAATTTCATTATTAAATCGCACATATTTAAGTTAAATTTATCATTAAAATAATATTTTTATTTGCTCGTTTGATATTTGTTATTTACAACTCCGGTGGTACACACAATTGCAATAATTATAAAATCGTAGTAGGCTTAGCGTACGAAAAAGGTTTGCGGACGAAAAAGGTTTGCGGACGAAAAGTGATAACATTCAGAAAAGTGTCATTTTTCGTCCGAAAATAAGTACGTAAAATTTCACTTTTCGTATAGGTAGACAGAAAACATATTTTCAACAAAAATAACTATTAATATAATTGAAACATTGTTCAAAATTACAATTGTTATTAATTTGCAACAATACTTAACTATATTGCACTAAAAACGTGATATTGGTTACAACACAAAATGGCTATCACAATCACTTGTTGAATAACAAACAGCAATTAAGATTGATTGATACAAGGACGAACAAATTATACATGATTTTTAAATCTTAAAACTACGAAAAATGTATGTTAAACTACAGATAAGTTATCAAAAACAATGTTCCCAATACTTTCCAGTATATATAGATGTAAGAAAATAACTAAAATTCCACTTACATATCCTAAAAACGCCAGAAAAATTTGGTTGTTTTCTTGCACTAAACAACCGATTCCCACAAAATTATTATCACAAACGTTAAATAAATACTTTATTTCGCTTTTCTGCGTAAAATTTCTCCGCTTTTTCTAGGTTTTCCAGCACAAAATCATGTATTTGTAGCATCAACAGCTTGTTGGCCATTTTCTCCTCATACACATTACAAAGAATGAAGATGACGGAAGTGGGATTCACAGATTTCCACTGAAAAGAAATTAGTTTACTGTAAAATTATTATTTCGAATGATATTTGTATGTATGAGACACAATATTGTTAGATAACAATAATTTTTAAATTTGTAGTTAAAGCTTGACTTTGTGAAAAAAATTACCACGTAATTTTTAATTTTAATTTTTATAAGAAAAAAACATATTTCCAACAAAAATCATTATAAATATAGTTGAAACATTGTACATTATGGATTTTAAATGAATAAAATTACACTTAAAAATCAGGTAAATCTTTTGCTCGTTTTAACTTTCAAACTTTGCCCCAAATTTAGTCAAAAAGAGGAATAGATACGTCACTTGACTGTTTTACTAATCGATTATTCTAAAAAAGATACACAAATTCACAAATTTTCAGAATAATTAATGAAGTAATTCAAATTTTATGGATCAAAGTGCGTAGACGGCGATTATAAAAGGTTGTACTATCCAACCTACATAACATTGGCTCTGCCATCAGCGCCAAAATGTTCGAACTAACTACCGACCTAGTTAATAATATATTCTAATGGATTTACAAAAAATTACGAGCTTTAATTTTGTATTCTTGTAAAATTTCGATACGGACCAGTGTTTTCAAGTCTATATTTAATGATTACATAACCAGCAAACTACTAGAAAATACATAATTTATAATAAAATATTTTTTAATGATTTAAACTTACCAAATGCATTGTTCACAACAAAAAATTAATAATTATACGCTTTTCTGTTATTTCATTTTCAGCTAAAACTATTATTTTCTTTTTGTACACTCGTTACCATTACCAACTAAGACACTGACTATAAATTTTGTGCTATTTAACACCAAATTTCATACGTTCAAACTATATTAACATACGAAACACATATTTTATAATTTAAAATTATTAATTATACACTTTTCCACTTTCAAAAACGTTTAAAATATACAATTTTCAACTAAAACTTTCACACACGTCATTGTCTTTGTCTACAGTCGGCCATTTTGTGTTCTCGTGTTAATCGCTGGAGGTCACATATAGTTGGACCAACTTAATTTTAGTTTTATAATTAATGATGATTTTTATGACGTCACAATGTTAAATCTCCATAAGACGTCATCGACATGTTCTTTTCGCTGCACTATATATTTATAGTTCAATAGTTTTAGCACGGATGGCGTTACTGATATTTTTATAACAAAATTTTATTGAAATACGAATTATTTAAATTGTAAATCAATTTAAAAGATATTAATTATTTCTGAAGCATTTAATATGTGTTAATGTAACTTTTGATGTTAAATAGTAATAATCTAGTTAATACAGATTTTTACCCTATAAAAGATGGGGTGGAAATGATTTGAACATAAGTTGTTTAGGTCGAGACGGGGATGAAAAATTCAAGTTATTGTTCTTGGACAGGGTCGGCGCGAGCCGCCATCTTGGATCAAAGGTGCAAAAAATAAATATTGTTGAGTTTTTGGCTATTTTCTCGAGAATATAATTCATTAGTCACGTGACGTTTTCCACCAATCAACATTCAAAATTTCCCTAGTTACATGTTTATCACAGCAATGATAAAAAACAAAGAAATTATCACCTTATTTACATTCGTTACTAGGGGATTTGTTTTCTTTTTTATAACACTGGCAGCTGATTTTAACAAAAAATCATTATATTCTCTCATTAAATAAAGCTCGAGATATGATTAATAATCGAAGATATTGCTTGTGAAACCGAAGCAGCACATTTCACTCGTCCTTCGGACTTGTGAAATCTGCAACTCGGTTTCACTCGAAAATATCATCGATAATAATCATATCACTTGTTATATTACGTATGAAAACAGTGGCTGGTATCAAAATTTTACAAGAATACAAAATTAAATCTCGTATTTTTTATATAAAAAAGGGTTCTTACATTTTTTACCTCCCGCCACAATTGGTAAGGAAGGTATAGGGATTGTGCTAAAAATCGCACATCGAGTTTTTAGTAAATGACCACGTTTTAAGGTCCCTAGAATCTAATTTTAACATTTTCACGATTATGTCTGTATGTGTTTGTGTGTGTATATATGTGTATGTATGGAAACAAATAGAAAACATATTAACCCTTACATCATTGAAAAGAGAAAAAAATAATTATTTTTTTGAGACTAAAATCATTTATGGGTTCCATTTAAAAAAATATAAGTTTGTGTTATCTCGAAAATTTACAGATATAAAAATTTATTTCGTACGTCATTGGTTAGTTAATAAAAATATCTATCTTTTATATTTGAAACGTTTTTCTCAATTACTAATAGTTTAGAAGTTATTTGAAAAAAAAAAAATCAACAACATTCACTTTTTCGTTATTATCTAGTTCCCTATGAGAATTTTTGGAAAAACAAAAGCACATCTGAGATGGCCTCCCTAAGGCGCACAAAAAGTTCCATAACCGTCATCGTATCTCTTATAGTTCTCGAGATCCCAATGGTGGCACTTCTAAATGAGACACACTGTATTTATATTTCTTTATCTGTAAATCTATAGAAGATATAATAAAATTTTTAAATGTATCGGATAGAGAATTTTACACTCTTTAATATTTGTAATAAAATAAATTTAAAAATATATATTTAGAAGATTTTTTTAAAGAAACTACTACTTCCGGTTGTCCAAAACCTAACTTGCTTTTCCCATTAATGTAAGATTAAGGAATCCGTAGTTAAACAGGTCTTAAATCTTATAGAATTTGAGAAATCGTTTATCCAAATTCTACGCACACAGACAGACAGACAGACAGACAGACAGACAGACACATACACACACACACACACACACACACACACACACACACACACACATATATATATATATATATATAAATTATGTAAGGCCCTGTAGATATTTCACAATAATCATATCCTGTTTGTGTAAGAGAGACCTAAACCAAGCTTCCCTTGGAAAGTTTCCATCTACCCACACGTATGATAAGAAACAGTTTAAATAGGCCGCAGAATTAGATAAACTTGTTCAGTTCATTATAAGTCTTTGAGCAGTTATGCTGTTGTATTGTAATTAAATAAATAAATTTTTTAAACACTTATTAAATCGAGAATTTAATTTATACATATATATATCATAAGTGTTAAAATCGGATTGTAAGATTTTAAAACGTGCTTATTCATTAAAATCTGGATATGCGATGTTTGGCATGAATCCAATACCTTTCTTAATTAACTTTTTCAAAAAACAAATTATAAAACTTAGTATCCAAATTTCTTTATATTAGTTTAAAACATAAACTTTAAACATACAGAAACTGAATGTTATTCAAGTATTCCGCCATTTAATATTGAGTTACATCGGCCCGTATTCTCACCTCTTGAAGAATCGCTACTTCCGAAGTAGCGCTATTTCGATTTTTTAAATTTTATTTTATTTTATGAATAGACAAGAATAGGTTTCATATTTTTGTAAATGAAACCTATAATATTTGAAATAAGTGGCATTTATAATTTAATTTATTTTTATTTCTTTTATTTTTAATATTAAAGTTGACATTTGACACTTGAAGTACCGATTTTTCGGAAGAAGCGCTACTTCAAGATGTCAGAATACGGGCCATCGTTTTTATTAGTAATACGAACTTTAATTTTATTGGGCATTGTATCCCTAAGCCCTGTACATTTTCCTGTGAGTATTGTCCCATATGTCTTACAAGGTAAATTTTACTGTACACACTTGATTTTTACGAAGTTGTTTTTCATTATACGAAAAGTAAAGGGTCTTGGTAGAAGCTAAATCTGGACTAAAAGATGACCCTTAAAATACTGGCCGTAATATTATCACCAGTCATTTGGCATACAGTTTTATGTATGTATTTAAAGTAGCCGAAAGAATTTTGTAGAAATTTCAAATCATTTGTGCAGATTTTATAATTTGTTAAAAATGTTAACCGGTCGAATTATTATGAGTTTGGGCTCGTGAATAGAAACAAATAATTTATAAAGTACACTCGAAAGTACATTAGCAAAATGATTTTTTGCAAAAATAAACACTTTGGCAACATAAATAACTAATAATATTAATAATTACGAGGTGTGGCAATTAAATAACGAGATTTATTTTTTTCGGCTTCCCTGTAAATTTGGCAACATTGCAGGCTATGTCATATTAATTTATCATCTTCCCTCCATCCACTGTTAAAATTTCTAAATAATTAGGCAAACAGTTCGGCAGTAGCTTTTGATTGATATTAACTACTTTCTCGTACTCCGCCGGAATTATGTTAGTGGTAATATGAAATTCTATGTGAAACGTAAAAAATCCGCTACAGAAATGTACGAATTGTTGAAGAATGTTTATGGTAATGAGGATCTATCTAGTACTCAAGTTTTCGAGCAGTTTATACGATTTAAAGAAGAAAGAAAAGAGAACGGAGACGATTAGCGCCTCGGCCGTGCACTGACATTGTTTTTTTCGAAATGCTAGTGATTGTTCACATGGATTGGGTGCCTGAGGGGCATTTCGTTATCCAAGCATATTACAAGAAGGTTTTGAAAACTCTTCATGCACGGGTGAGAAGAAAAAGGGCTGAAATATAATGGATTCTCCATGAAGACAACGCGCCGGAATAAAACGCCCTGTCCGGCAAAACATTTTTGACGAAATACAAAATCACCGTGTTGGTACATTAACCGTACTCACTTGACCTAGTGCCATGTGACTTGCTTTTATTTCCAATGTAATTTTGCGTTAAAAGACACCCTTTTCCGGGCCGAGATGTAGTTATAAAAAAGCGGCAGAGCTTATGAACAAGCTAACAAAAAAGGCCTACAGGCATTGCTTCCAACAATGGAATATTTGCATCGGGTGGTGTAGGGTTCGGGGAGAAGAGTACATTGAAGGTGGCAATATTTATTTTGAGTAATTTTATATATTGTCAATGTTCCAAGATCAATCTTATTATTTAATTGCCACACCTCGTATAAATATATTCGAAATATTTTTTAAACTTACTATTATTATTAATTAGCAACAATATAAAACACCAAATATATGTATTTTAATTTATAAATATTATTTAAGAAGAAAATTATAGCATGAATTTTATAGAAATAAAAACTTTATCAATGCAAATAACTATTAATATAATTGAAACATTGTTTAAATTTTCTGCTGTTATTAATTTGCAACAATATAAAGCACCAAATATAATGGGTGCGATTCAGTAGGTTATAGTAGGCTGTTTTAAGATCTGTATTAAGAGTTGTATTAAAATACCTGTTCAGTGGTTTATATCAGATTGTTTTAGGGCAGGTATTATAAACGTCCAGTTAAATTTAGTTCCAAAGTAAACTTAATAAAGTGAACAAATTTTAAAATGTTCTTATGACATTTAAATCATTTGCTGTCAAAAATTCGCGTTGCATTTGTTCGTTTAATTAAATTTAGTTCCGTAGTAAATTTAATAAAATGAACAAATACAAATAAATTATAATTTTCTTATGACATTTAAATTATTGCTGTCAAAAATTCGCGTTGCATTTGTTTGCTGAATTAAATTTACTGGGGAACTAAATTTAACTGGACGTTTATAATACTGGCCCTTAGTGTTTATTTTAATATATGTGTATTAATTGCCTAGGAAATTAAAAGACTTCTTGAAATGGGTTATACCTGTTTTAAGTATTGTATTAACCTTAATTCATAATGTTAAATATGAAATATTGAAGTAAAATTATATATTTAACTCTTCATAAAGTATACAAGTCTTAGTACAGACTTTCCACTGAATCGCACCTTTTATATTAACGTATTGTATGTTTAACTGGGTACGAGTGGCAGATGAAAATATGATATTCCACGCACTAGAGAGATAGAACTGTTTCAAGTAATCATTCAACTTTAATAGTACTAGGCTAGTAACTAGATTTGAACTAGTTAATTTTTATTCTACGATTCGACTCGTAGATTATAAAGTATTGTTTTATTTCCAACAATATTAGCTGGTCCAACCAAATAAATAAATACATTTAATAATGATCAGAGAAATATAAAATAAGAGATAAAGATAAATATGCACTTACATTTGATGATTTTTTGCTGAGATTATGTTCTCTGTTTTTTTAGATTTCTATCTCAACTCTGGGTATTATTTCAAGTAGTCTGAACACTGTAGATTCTCTGATTTCTACTGAAAAGAAAATAATTCATTGTAATATATAAGACAATTATTATTTCGAATGATATTTGTATGTATGAGACAGAATATTGTTAGATAATAATTTTTAAACTTAGTTATAATTATAAGAAAACATATTTTCAACAAAAATAACTATTAATATAGTTGAAACATTGTTTAAACTCACGATTGTTATTAATTTGCAACAATACTTAACTATATTGCACTATTAAATCAATAAAAACGATATATCGGTTACAACACAAAATGGCTATCACAATCACTTGTTGAATAACAAACAGCAATTAAGATTGATTGATACAAGGACGAACAAATTATACATGATTTTTAAATCTTAAAATTACGAAAAATGTATATTAAACTACTGATAAGTTATCAAAAACAATGTTCCCAATACTTTCAAGTAACACAGATATAAGAAAATAACTAAAATTCCACTTACATATCATAAAGACGCCACAAAAATTTGGTTGTTTTCTTGCACTAAACAATCGATTCCCACAAAATTATTATGACAAACGTTAAATGAATACTTTATTTCGCATTTCTATGTAAATTTTCTCCTCTTTTTCTAGGGTTTCCTGCGCAATTCATGTATTTGTAGCATCAAAAGCACGTTAGCCATTTTCTCTTTGAGCACATGACAATGAACGAAGATGCCGGAAGTGGGATTGTGAGAGTGGGAACGCATGCGCACTGCTCTGCCATTCTAGATGTTTGAAAAATACTGAAATAAAAAAAATATTGTTAAAATAGCCCAGAAATGTTATAACAGTTTTCATAAAATACAAAATCGATTATAATAATATAGCTGTAGCATTATTTAAACTTAATGACCGGTTTTATTTACTCTTAAACAGGGGTGATTAAACGTTGACTAAAGTAACAAATTCAGTTGTTTTTTAATCACCCCAACGTAATTCTAAATGGTAGTCATGGTAATTAGTTAGTTAGGGTGACTAAAATTTTGAGTAAATACTACCGGTCATTATTATTAATTTGCAACAATATGAAATCCCAATATGTATTTGAAATGAATACTTTATTTTACTTTATAGCTATATTTTGTTCTTTTGTTATTGTTTTTCATCCATAGCCTACTGTACAATAATATTGAAATAAAAATTTATTAAAATTTCAATCGCATTTTTTTCAATATTTTTATTATGTAAGGATATAAAACTAATACATGGTTGAATTCAGAAAAAAGTACATCTTTTAACCGTTTTAACCTTCACAGTTTGCCCTAACTTTAGACAAAAACATGAATAGATACACCACTGACTATTTGACTATTCGATTATTCATAAAAAGATACACAAATTTTCGGAATAATTACTGAAGTAATTCAACTTTTTTGGATCAAAGTGAAATGTTATACTAGTTTTCGTAAAATACAAAAAAGATTATAATATTATAGCTGTAGTATTGTTTAAACTTATTATTGTTAATTTGCAACAGTATGAAACCCCAAATATATTTATTTTAAATGAGAGATAGAACTGTTTCAGGTAATCATTCAACTTTAATAGTATTGGCTAGTAACTAGATTTGAACTAGTTAATTTTTATTCTACGATTCGACTCTTAGATTATAAAGTATTGTTACATTACCAAAAATATTAGCTATTCCAATCAAACAAATAAATAAATACATTTAATAAAAACCATAAAAATATAAAATAAGAGACAAAGATAAATATCCACTTACATATGATGATTTCTTACTATCTGAACCGCAGGGATACTGTTCTCTTTTTTAGATTTCTATCTCGACTTTGGACATAATTTCAAGTGGTTTGAACACTGCAGATTCACTGATTTCCACTGAAAAGAAATTAGTTCACTGTAAAATTATTATTTCGAATGATATTTATTATTTATGTATGAGGCAATCAGAGACGTCGGAAGTGTTTTCGCTTAGGGGGGGGGGGGGGGGGGGGCGAAAAAGATGATTTTTTTTTTTTGTAAATCGTGATGTAAGTAAATAAGGAGAGTCAGGGGGGGGGGGGGGGGTAGGAGTGAGTGTTTAGTATATTGGCGATTCAAATTAAATTTTCCCGCCATTACATATCAGTGTTTATGACATCATAACACTGTACAAGCTGTCAAGCTGTCATTGATATAATGAATTTTACGGTAATGAAAAAGTATCAAAACATGAAAATTGTGTTAAAGGATATTTTAAATAGCTTACAATCTCTAGAAAATTTCTGTGAAGGAAAGGAAATACTATATTATGGACGTATTTTTAGTTCAAATTTTGTCCACCAGATAGAGTTTGCTTAACTTGAATCGCGAATAGACGGTATATGAAATTTACTCACAAATGCATTAAAATTGTTTGTTTACATCTTAGTTACTAGGGCGGAATATTGAACATTACGCCCGCCGGGCTTTTTGCTAGTTTTACTGCCCACCGGACTGTAAAAAAGCCAAAACGCCCGGTAATGATACTAATTTTTATTTAATTATATAAATTTTTAGAAATATTTTTTAATTATTTATAATTTAACGAAAAAATAAGATTAACTTGGTCACGTAAAGGGAAAATAGTTGAGGGAGAGGGGCGATGCCCCCCCTGTTTTAAGTTAGGGGGGGCGAGCCGCCCCCTCTGACCCATACTTGCGACGCCCCTGGAGGCAATATTGTTAGATAACAATAATTTTTAAACTTGTAGTTAAAGCTTGACCATGTAAAAAATATTACCTAGTAATTTTTATAAGAAAAAAACATATTTTCAACAAAAATAACTATTAATATAGATGAAACATTGTATATATGTATTTTAAATGAATAAAATTACACTTACAAATCAAGTAAATCTTTTGCCCTTTTTAACCTTCAAACTTTGCCCTAAAATTAGTCAAAAATACGAATAGATACACCACTGATTATTTTATTAATCGATTATTCATAAAAAGACACACAAATTCACAAATTTTCAGAATAATTACTGAAGTTCTTCAACTTTTATGGATCAAAGTGAATTGTTATAATAGTTTTCGTAAAATACAAAATAGATAATATAGCTGTAGCATTATTTAAACTATTATTATTAATTTGCAACAATATGAAACCCCAAATATATGTATTTTAAATAAATACAATTAAACTTACAAATCAAGTACCTCTTTTGTCCTTTTTAACCTTCAAAGTTTGCTCTACATTTAGTCAAAAATACGAATAGATACAACACTAACTATTTTACTAATCGATTATTCATAGAAAGATGAACAAATTCACAAATTGTCGGAATAATTACTGAAGTAATTCAACTTTTATGGATCAAAGTAGACCAAACGAAAACAAAACGCACAACACAAATAAGAAATGGCGATTTATAGATGTTGTTTGTACTATCCAACCTACATAACATTAGCTCTGACATCAACGCTAAAGTGTTCGAACTAATTACCGACAGGTTGATTATATTTATTTATAGATTATATAATTTACTTATATTATTTATATTTATTCTCAAATATTGTCTAAAATATTATTTTTAAATGAAATTCTAGTTTAAAAAGATTGTGAAGAAGAAACAAATGAAACAATAATATTTTGTCGAGCGGTACGGGAAACTGCTTATTTCTTTATCTATATAGTTCGCCATTTTATGAGCTGCATTTGGGATGTGTTTGTGTAATAACTACAGTGTTTAGTTCTCCTTATTATAGACTATACAAATAAACTATTTGTTAACTTAAAATTAATAACTCAGTAAAGAAAGAGTCTGCAAATTGCCCATAAAGAAGAAAAGTGTAAAGTGAAGTAAGACACGTGAACAATGTTGTCTACAATTAACGTTTGTTTCATGTGCATTAATGATAAAAATTGCACAGATATAAGCGAGAAAGCTTTGAGTCTAGTGGAATATATCTTACCTGAAATTGTAAGTATTTTTTATATAATTTTATAGGTTGTGTTTGTACAAGGATGTTCATTTTAAATGGGCCACCATTGTTAATAGTGTCGGGTACAGCAATAAAACTATAACTATGGTAATTATAACAACGCTTGTTATTTATATTATTGGATACAAAATAGGCAATTATTTGCTCTGCTCTTTTGGAATGAAGACATGCATCGCCTGGTACTTCTACCTGTTCAGAGTGCTCTGTATAGTAAAATAATCTTACTATTCCTTTAACATAAATGCCATTTTTGTTTGAAAATTTTGGAACTATTTCATTCTCATAAGAATTTTTTTCAAACAAATATTTATGTTGAAGGAACAGTAATAGTTATTTACATTCGAGTGCGTGTAAGTTGTATTTTACAGCGCGATAGCTTTGTTTAAGGCACGAGCCCTTAAGGCGAGTGCCTTATTAGCTGGTGCGCTGTAAAATACTTCACGCACGAGAATTGTATCAATTTTTTTGGCCGACGATAATGAAAATCACTTTTTTTAATGAGATAGGTGATACAAGGGTAAGTTTAAAATATTGAGGTTAAGTCAATTTCCAAATTTGATTTTACTTACCTTCATTAGAGTACTTCTTCTAGCGAAAATTTATTTGTAATAATAGACGTTGTTTATGACTGATAATATATTTATTTGCTCATGTTTTCATCGTAATAAATAATAGGTAGGTGTCGATATTTGATATTTCAGCAATTTTCGCCTCGCGTATTTGACAGGTATATCGATCGGTGACTATGTCGGTAACGGCGGATTTTTACAATAATGACAGATGTCGCTGCCGTGATTTTGGTTTATATAAATTAATTTTAAATATAGGAAATGTTAAAGTAAAAAAATAACTTATGTAGGTAGTACTTTTTTACATGAACTTTATTATAGTAAAGATGATTTCTTTTCTAAATGCCCATAAACGTCCAGTGTATTTTGATTATTTTACCGCATAGTTAGACAAGTTACAACACAGTAAGCGTAAAATGTAGGTTACACTTGCTGTGTATACAATTGTAAAGTTCTCATTACACTTCAGGAGGGCAAAAAATTATTTACTATAACTATACAGAGCATGTCTTCATTTCAACAGAGCGGCGTAAATAATAGCCCGTTGGCATCCACTGTTATAATGCAAGCAGTGAGCGATATGCCGCTTTATTATAATTACGATATTTATAGTTTTATTGCTGGACCGGACACAGTCAATTTTTCAAGAGTTACAAAGTTTGTTCAATAGACAAATAATTTGTATTTTACCAGACAAACTTAATGGAAAGAATTTTTTTTTCGACCAGTGATTCTCAAAATACAAGGGCTTAACGTTTTTATTTTAAATGAAAACATAAATTATGTAGTGGCTTTAACATCTTTGGGTGAAAACATGTTTATCACCAAAAGGCACGTATAAACTGATAATCTTTTAATAAATTGGTAGATGTAATGTTAGAAATAAACCATTCCTGTTGCGACTAAGCTAAGTACAAGTAGTATTGTATAACTTTGTGTAATTAAAATAAAAGTTTTTAAAAACATATTTTCGATCATCGAAAATATAAATTATATTTTTTATTTGTTATATTTTTATTCGTTTGAAAATTTAATTGTGAATGCATATAAAGTTTTATTTTAATTCGATTAAAATATATCTATAATTAGAGTGCCACGAATAGAAAAAATAAATACATGTAATTTTCTTTTACATAGGATTAAAATACCATGAAAGAAAAAAGTGAATATTTTGTTTTTTAATGAGCCGGTTTCATATTTTTTAAAAAGTATTTTAAATGAAAGTTTAAATGTAGTATATTTCATAGCAATAAAATATATTAATAATTTATTGTTATTTTCGTAAATAATTAATTTAAAAAATTGGCGCCAGAAATAGTCATGAAAAACAACCCCACCCCATTCCTGTTACGTCGGTGTATATACAACACGTCATTCAATCATAGCCAATAGGAAAACAGTGTGTTATTTATATAAATAAAAGTAGGCGATAGTTTGTCACATGTTAAACTGTATGTACTCTGACGTCACATTCTGTTTCTGATCACGTGACTTTTTTCAAAATATTACACAAATTTCAATATTTAATTATAGATATTTTGAGATATTTTCAAATTTGAGGCTCTTTAATAATATCTTTTAAAATTCAGTACATAGAAATCACTTTAAACTTCGTGCAATAACAAATAAAAAATATTTGTTCTTATTTAAAATAAAAAAGTTAGCACTCGTATTTTGAGAAAATTTAAAATTTATTACCCTTTTAAAATTGAATATTAAGCATTTAAAATAATAGCTCTGTTCGATGAGAAGTGCTTGAAGTGCAGAGCAGAATAGTGCAGTGCAGTGTAGTGTACACTAGTTCAGTCTAATTCTTGTGGTTTCATAAAACACACTAGTGTATATTTGGGCAAGTTTGCTCAGTTGTGAGTAATCAAGCCAAGCGTAGCCAAAGGTGTAAAAGGTTAGGTTGTTTATAAACACAGTCATATCATAAAGCTGCAAAGGAGTGACTGCAGAAATGTCTGTTTTAAAGAGCATAATGTTTGAACTAATAAACGATTCTGACGAAGATCAATCATCATTTGATTCTTCATCAGATTCAGAGACAGACATATTAATTAATTCTTTATATAACAAAACAAAGAGAATATACTATATCTGAATCCATTATTTTATTTTCTCAATGTGTAAAATTTTAGGTTAATAAACAGATGTCTAGATAGGATAGAATTAAAATGTCTACCGAACAACATTTAGTTACCCCCACTCCTACTCTGCACTTTTCTACACCACCTCGCGAGTCAGGTCAGAAACGTGAGCACTAGTTCTTAAAATTTTTGTCATCGAACAGCCTGCCAGAAGCTGCCCGTTTCTCATAAAACATGTTAGTGTAAGAAAGTTAACACTAGGGCGGCCTAGTACATGTCATCGAACAAAGCTAATATGCGTAACCGTTTAAAACAGTGGTTCCTAAACTTTTTTAGTGGCATACCATTTTTCAATATGGCGTCCATATAAAATTTAAAACTCTGATCTTTGAGTATCTCCCATTTTAAAAAAATGTGGCCGGCACAAGACCTCTCGCCATTTACATATTAGGCTATATAAGTATTGCAGATATTTGACATTTCTGATACATACAAAAACACATATCTTCTTTATATATTTTTATATTATTTAATTCATTTTATTCACTCTTATTCTTCTAATGTTCGAGATTCTTCCAATTCATTGAAGAGACTGGTGGTATTTCTGAAGGGTGTATGTAATATAGTATCTATAATTATAAATATTTAATTAATAATAAAATAACAAATATTAAATGTACTTCCCAGAAAAAAACCTTCAGTAATGTGTTTGGCTTTTTGACACACATTTATCTGTCAATTAGAAACATTTTAATTTTTCCACTTGTTTTCCATGGGCTGCGAGATAAATTTACACCTATATTATATATTCATATGTCTCTATCTTTAACTTCATAGAAGATACCGTGAGTATTTTTTAATGTGAAACATTGGGTGTGTCATATCCATGGTTACGACATTTGATTGACAGCAATGTATTTGCGTGTCCCATTTAAAATGAAACATAGGGAACGAATTTGACAGAAGTATTATATTTAAATATTGTAAGAAATTTAATTGAGTCAGAAAACCACTCGAGAGCACTAAACATATTTCGGGCACAAGGTGCACACAATATTTTTTCTAAAACTACATTTAATTTTTAGAAAACATGTATAATTATTTAAACACAATTAACCTCTAATGACATCTTGTCAATGTGACATTTGATTGACAGCAATGTATTTGTCTGTCTCATTTAAAATAAAACATAGGGAAGAATTTGACAGAAGTATTATATTTAAATATTCTAAGAAATTTAGCCAAGTCAGAAAATCACTAGGGCACAAGGTGCACACAATATTTTTTTTATAACTAAATTTAATTTAAAAAGCTGGTACAATTATTTAAACAAAATTAACCTCTATTGACGTCTTGTCAAATGTATAATTCGTTCCCTATGTTTAATTTTAAATGGGACACACAAACACATTGCTGTCAATCAAATGTCAAGTCGTTACCATGGATTTCACAAACCCAATGTTTCACGTTAAAAAATACTCACGGTATAATAAAAATTTTAAATATATCGGATAGAGATTTTTATATTCTTTAATATTAGTAATAACAGAAATTTTCAAAAAATTATATTTAGAAGATTTTTTCAAAGAAAATATTACTTCCGGTTGTCCAATTATTACCAAAATCTAATCAGCTCTTCCCAGGAATGTCAGATTGAGGAATCTGCAGTTAAATATTTTTTATGTCCTATAGTATTTGAGAAACCGTGGCTCCAACATCCATACACACACGTACATACATACATACATACATACATACATACATACATACCTACATACATACATACGGACATCATCGTGAAAATGTTATAATCGGATTCTAGGGACCTTAAAACGTGCTTATCCACTAAAATCTGGATATGCGATTTGTTAGCATGATTCCAATACCTCTCAGCGAGAGGTAAAAATCTGTTGTGGCCAGCACAAGACCTTCCGTCAATTCCATGTATTTTGTACAAATCACATGCCAAAAGTTCCTTGGAAAAGTTTCTATATGGCACTTTACTTGAAGTTCATAATGGTTTTTCTTTAAAAAATACCATTAAATGTCATTTTTTCGCATTTAAATCATTATAAAAATTAAAGATTATTGAATTTTCTACAGTTATACATTAATACTTTTGCTACATATTTTACAGATAAATTTAAAAAATAATCTTTTTATAAATCTCAGAGCCTATGATTTAAAGATTTCTTTATTTACCCCATAAAATAAATAAAATTTGTTTATTTTTATATACAATAACGTAACATAATGTATTTCATTTTGGATTACTTATATTACGTAATGAAATTATAAAAAAAATAGTATATTTTTGAATAATTTCCAAATATGAAACAATATTAGGCCCCTTTTTATGTTTTTTTTTTTTAATGGGAGATACTCTATTTTTTTTCAATGTTGGATTTCAAATTATAAGATCAGAGTTTTAAATATATTGCGTTTTAAACAGCTATTTTTCCTAAAATAAATAAAATACGAAGACTATTTTGTAAGACTGTAATTCAAAGTTATATTAATATTTTCTTTGGCCGCCATTTTTCCAATATGGCGGAGCGAGTGGCAGCACTTCATAACCTCAAATTTAATATTTTATTCAAAGAAACTGTACTAAACCGCTAATGGGATCATTTCAGAAAAAAAAATATCGGTTTTTTTTTATAAAATCGTGAAATCCATCTCATTCAATAAATGTAGCAACATAAAATATTTTAAAATATGCGACTTTTCATTCATAAATTTGCTAATAAACTTTCACGGTTGTGAACACGGACTAAATTTATGACGTCACGGTTTCATACTCTCACAAAAAATTTCACTAATGCATTGACAGATCTCAATACCCACCAAAGAAGTTCACTATTTAGTCGGTAGTGGCGCTGACGTCTAAACTTGCATCGCAAATATCCCTATTTCACACACAATTAATGTCAATAAGTTTTCTTTTAATTTTGTTTCAGACTATCATAAAATTAGACGTGAACCTACGCATTTGTTCAATTTGCGAAGAAACTATCTCTTTATTTAGCAAATTTAAAGGGTCTTGTTTGAAAAACAGCAAACTGTTAGAAACAACAATCAAAAAGGCGCAATCGTACAGAGACAGAGTTGCCAACCCTCAAGAAAACAACACCGTAACATCAACAACGCCTAAAAACAGAAATGGTTTAATAGAAGATGAAATCATCGACATTACTGCGGATGAAGATGTTATCATCTTAGAAGATGACGCCCCTTTAGATAAAGATAACAAAAATGTTGATCGGGATGACCCAAATGTTGATCGGGATGACCCAAAAGTTGATCAGGATGACCTAAATGTTGATCAGGATGACCCAAATGTTGATCAATTTGAGGATGACACAAATGTTGATGAAATTTGGGATGACATAAATGTTGATGAAATTTGGGATGACAAAAATGAAAATGACGATGACATAAATGTGATTGAAGATGATATAAATATAGATATAGAAGAAATATCTGTTTCAGAGGAAACATCTAAAAAAAATTATTCGTGCCGAATATGTAGAAAAATATATAAACATAAATGTAATGCAATATCTCATATAAAATTGCATAGAGGACTGATCGAATACAAATGCGCAGAGTGCAATAAAGAATTTGAAAATAGGAGCAAATTATTGGAACATGTACTAATTCACACAGATACAAAAAATAAAAAAAGTCAAAATCGTATTCCTTGTACATTATGCAATAAATCTTTTACTTATAAGTGCAACTTGGCTCAACATATGAAAACACATACAAAAGGATACAAAAATATAGGAACAGAAAAATTGGCTCGAAAATTGGCGACAATGCGACCTCGAAAAGAAATAAATTACAGAGAAATAAAAGGAAGTGAAACAAGAAGATATCGATGCGCAATTTGTAACAAAAGATTCACGAAGAAAGATGACTTGCAGTATCATGTCATTTGGCATGGAGGAAAAAATAATTGAAACGAAAGGCTCATTAAAAAATCATTCCGAAAATATGCATAAGATTTATGGCCGATTTCACCACCAATTCCTAAAATTTAAGTAATGCCTATGTACCCGATGTGCACCACATAGGCATTACCTAGCAAAATTTCGTTTTCACCAACCGCTCAACATTTTCTGTCTCGATTTACGAATTACTTAGCTAGGTATCTGTTTTCTGATGCCCAAATCGCTAAGCATTTCCTAACGTTTGACAGCTGATACTTCAAAATTAAAATTTTTCAAGCCTAAAGAAAGAACAATTTTTTTTAAATCCATTAAAAATTGTTTTTAAGTGGCCTATGCGGAACGCTTGTCTAATTTTATACAGGGTGTATCAGGACTAGTGTAAAAAAATTAATAGCACATTCCTGACATCATTTTGAGTAAAAAATGTCATATGAAGGTATGTCCGGCAACTTCTCGTTACAGAGTTACAGGCCTTTAAAAGTGCACCTCATCTGACATATTTTTATTAATAACTCTGATACTAGTTGCACTAAAATTTTTAAACTTGATACAAGGATACTACTTATAAAAATGCATATTTAAACTTTCTTTTGTTTCTGTACCACAGGCGTCTCATATAGGGAAGTCATGAAGGTTTTTTATCGTTATTTTTTGATCTATTAACATTTTTTCATCTTTACCTATAAAATATTACATATACAATTCAAAAATACATAAAAAAGTACTCTCGATAAAATTTGATAAACGCAGTTGTTTTTGAGATATTTTAATTTTTAACCTTTCAAAAGTGAAAGAAACCTCTGATGCAACTTGTAGATAAGTTCACGCCAAATGAAAATTATATTTATAAAAATGAATAGAACTATGTTGTATTAATTATAGCATATTTAGATATGTAATCCTCAATTTATAGTCTATATATATTTTTCTTTTAGAAATTCTGTGTCCATGTAAAATGCCTGTTTGAAATGAGTCTGAACCTAGGTTCGGAACCTGTGACGTCACAACATGGCTGGTTTTTGCAACTTTTTAAAAACATACTTTAAAACGATTTTATACAACAAAAAATGTAAATAAAACATAATTTAATCGTACTGAACTATAAATTAGACTATCCTTCTTCGATTTAAACCGAAAAAAGTACATTTTTTTTTGCATGATATTCAAAAATGTCATAAATTATAAAAATTATTAATTATTTCCAGTGGGTATCACAAAAATAAGTAATAATTTGATGCTTACGTAAGTAATTCCTAGCTGAACATTGTTTTGTTTGGTGAAATTCAAAATGGATAAAAATTAGTTTGGCATTTCTTAAATTAAGGAAATTCCTAGCTAAGCAACGGTTTAGAAATCGGTGGTGAAATCGGCCGTTAGGGTACTTGCCAAATTTTGGGAGAGTATTTTAAATTTTTCAGGGCTTACACCAAGGCATCGAACCAGAACCCCGCACCGAACCTCAGATATTTTTCAATAGAAACCGAGTCAGAACCAAACTGGGTATTAAAATTCGGGTTCTGGGTTCGGCTCATTTTCAGTTCGAAGCGCAAACTTAAATACTGCCAATGTGCTTTTCTAGCTGTGTTGACTGTTCGTAAAGTTGTGTTGCATTAATAGGCATTTACGACAATTCTACCGGTGAACTGTTACCGGTATATATCGGTAAACAGCTGTTCATCTGGTTACAGCTACCGGGATAGATACTTTAAGAACGCAAGTAGTAAACAGGGTAGATTTAAAACCTATGTAAATCAGTTGAAAGATGAAACGGATTTGAAATTTGATATAGTTAAACATTGTCTCGTCTGGTCTTCTGTATTATCATAATTAACTTCTGAAACTTACTTCCGATTCCAACTACGCTTGGCATCTCTACCTTTTTTAAGGTTAGATTCTTCATTTACCGGCTGAATTACTCGATCCACAAATCATGGATCCGGTAGATGGATCTATACAGTGTCCCACACTCTATGTTCAGTATAGGGTCTTATGGAGTACCATGTTGGCAAATTTACCTGCTGTTAGTCTACAAGATAGAAAGAGCAAAATATATGCCCAAAAAGAGATGAAATATTCTGGGTAATTCATTGAATGTATTTATGACTGGTACTTTCAGTGTATCTAAACAGTTAAACAGGTGGGTGAAAAGAAAAAAATAAAGAATAAACTGGTCAGTTTAACAATTTAAAATAATTAACATTTAACTCTTCAATTTAAAGTAAATAATATAAAACATTTTTGTACTTATAATTGGACATTTTACAATCTTCGTCAACAATATAAATTCCCTATGTTACATATTTACATTCTACGAAAAGATATAGAGCTACATGAAATAATTAACACCATATTTTCTACAGCGCATTTTTGTAACACAATACTTGCTGATTGGAGCAGATAGATATGATGAATTGAAATCCCTAATTTTTTGTGTTCCTCCTACGATACCTACATTATCTCAATGTCATATTGATGAATATTTTTTTATGTTTTATGCTATTTATGTCGACATATTATATGATGAACTCATAAAGAGTTAAAATTATTAAGCATTATTACCTTCCGTCACCCTTAGGTAAGGAAGGTATTGTCTTTGGTCAAAAAATTCGGTAGTGAGTTTTTAATGAATAAGCACGTTTTAGGGTCCCTACAATACGAATTTACTATTTTTAAGATGATGTCTGTATGTATGTATGTATGTGTGTGTGTGTGTGCGTGTGTGTGTATGTGTGTCCGTGTGTGACAATTTTTTCTCCGACGATAACTCCAATACTACAATTCTAAAAATTATAATTCTTTCGTATTCCTCTTCTGTACATCCATATGAAGAGTTGATTAGATTTTGGTTATAATTGATCCACCGGAAGTACCCTTATTTGAAATTTTTAACAGTTTTTTTTAAAAAAACGCAGTTAAATATTATTTTTTGACATTTTGTTATTATATTTATTAAAGAAAATACTCTTCTCTATATGGTTTGATTATTTATTTTCCTTCATATTCAATAGATGTAGAGTTAAAGCATTATAAAGAAATTAATTTTCAAAAATTAGTCAGCTTTATCATTGAAACAGCTGACATAATTATTCAAAAAAAAATTAATTGACAGATGTCAGTTGCAAGTGCAAAACCAAATATGGAAAAAAAGTATAGGATCTAAAATTGGTATGTCATAGTGTTGCTCGCAAGTGACACGCAGAGAAAGGCCAAAGAGAAGATGGAAGGACATTACTTAGTGTAGTTTATGTTATAATTTTATTGGATTTATAGAACCTTTTTAAATGAACTTTTGGTATGGAATTTATAAAAAATAGTATGTGTTCGTGTTCGATTTTACATGATATAATATAGAATCTGTTCCAAGGACTTTTTGATATGGGATTTGTACAAAATACATGGAATTGACGGAAGGTCTTGTGCTGGCCACAACAGATTTTTTTTTTATATAATTTATGATAATTTTAGAAATACTGCATATATTTTACATAGTTCATAAGTCTTTATTCTTTCTTTATAATCTCCAATTTGAATTTATAATATTTTAATCTCTAATGCAATTGATCGCGATTAGTACGACGGGCGGTTTTAAAATATTGTATTGAAATATTACTTATTACAGGTACAAATAGCTTCAGCATGTTTTTTACACCCCGGTTCCAATGCATCTTTTCGCGCCCCTGTAAATAAAACTATTTAGAACTGCAGATAAATTTCGGGTGATTTCAATAAGCCCTTGGGTAAATAAGAGACCCTCATAAAACTTAAATTGTACAGTGTTAACTAATTTTGGTATAGCAATAAAAATTTATGAATGTTTCAATATTACATTACATTGAAAAATTGGCAACATGGTACAGAAAACCTCCGTAAGAATAACATTGGCTATCTCTGCTACACTGAAGATAGAGTGTGGGACACTGTATAGTAGATATGGTACAATTTTCGAACACGGTAACTATTAATCACTTGTGTTTTCGAACGCAATCGGTATGTGCGGTATATACCGGTAGAATTTTCGTAAATGCCTATTAATTCCGGCTTGCATTTGAAATTATAAAGATTGTTATTCCTATTAATTCAATTTTCATTAAGTCGAACCTAATCTGAAACCGGAACGAAACCGCAAATTTTATTAATGCTTGAATCAGAACTGCACACGAATACATCTCTCAAAAATCAAATTAACCTAAACTTGAACCGAACCCTGTTCTTGGTGGGTTCGATGCCCTAGTTTATACCGTGTAAATAAACTTTTAACATGAGAAATCAGTTATTCTTTGTGTAAAAGTTATAAGGATTTAAATTCTGCACCCATGGCGCAGTTTTTGCATCTCTGGTAAAGTATCAGTTAATTTAACTGCCACATAAAAAGAAAATATCGCAAATTGACAAAATTATACACTATACCGTGAGTTTCAGCTAAAATGCAATATTTGTTATTCTGATTTAATGTATTGCTATGGATACCAGTTATACATGGTGTATGCAAAGATGGAAAACAGGGCCTTAAATGCAGAATTTAAATCCCTATAACATTTATTTGAAGTATTTTTGAAGAAAGTAATTTGGTACCATTTACACTAAGACAAACTGATTTCCCATGTTAAACGCCTATGACCAGTGACCTCTATTCTCTATAATACGTATATAGAGGTCACTGCCTATGACCCAATTCTCAGGGACATTCTGTATATTTTACTATTACTCGTAATGAAATTACCATATTTTTGCAGTAACAACAAACCCTATTTTACATATTTTTTATGAATGTGTGTGTAATTCTTTTTTTATTTTGTGATGTATTGTGTCAGAAAAATTTTTTCACGTAACTTTATGTTCAAAATGGACAATTTGAAAAACTTAAAAAAGTCGTGAAAAATATGTTTAATAACTATTGTATATAAATTATGTAATACTTTGTTATATATTAATGATAAATAAAAAATAATTATTATTTATTACAAATCTTTTTTTAATGTTTTAAATTGTCAGTTATGATACTCAACAAACCTAGGTAAAGTGATTTTTTTTAAAGATGTCCAATCAAGGTAAGTCAGCTTTTTTACCTCGCGCTGAGAAAGAGGTATTGAATTCATGCTAAAAATCAGATATCCAGATTTTAGTGAATAAGCCCGTTTTAAGGTCACTAGAATCAATTTCAATATTTTTACGATAATTTCTCTGTATACATACATATACAGGCTGTAAATTTTAAAACGGGTCATAGGGCTATAACATAGAAAAACAGTTTTTTAGACGCCAAAAAGTTTCTATATTAATTTATTGAAAAAAGAATTAGGGCATACTATAAAGAAAAAAATTACGAATTTTTTAACATCAAACACATTACATTGTTTCTTATAAAGCCAGAAATAAATTTTAAAATTTTCACAATTAAGAAAAAAATATTATTAGCCTTGAAACTGACAGAAACAAAAGAAAACTATTTTTGACAAGACTTGTCATTAATAAACTTTTTTTAGACATTATTTGTTAAATTATTGTTATTTTCGTTTTATTAACAAGAAATCATGGATAATTTGTCCCATGAAGAAAAAATACAAATTATTTTTCCCTTGTAGTTTGCAGTTTTTCTCGTTTCTTATAACTTATTTCTTATTACATGTAGATCATCTTTAATTTGTAAATACCTATTACAATAAATATAATTGTTTCTTAAATAAATATCCCAGTGTTTTCTTTATTTTATGTCATTTTATATTAGTTCATAAATTAATAACTTTAATCTTTAATTGTCACCTATCATGTTATTAAAAGATGACAATGTTTTGTTACTGTCAGTTTCATAGCTATTGTTATTTTTTCTTAATTGTACAAATTTTTAAATTTATTTTCTGGTTTGATATGAAACAGAAATGTAATGTGTTTGGTATTAAAAAAATCGTAATTTTTTTTCTTTATAATATGCACTAATTATTTTTTCAATAAATTAATATAGAAACTTTTGGCGTTTAAAAAACTGTTTTTCTATGTTATAGCCCTATGACCCGTTTTAAAATTTACACCCTGTATATATATTCGTGTATGTGAAAAGATACAGAAAAAAGTGATTAGGATATTTTGTAAGGGATAGAGGGGGACACATTTTAGCATAAACTTTATTATCATAAATCCAGTGGTACTCAAACTATAGGGCAATATTATATTTTTTTAAATGGCATTATATATTTTTTATTAACTCATTAAATAGAGAATTTTGTTCTAAATTCAACGATATAATAATATCATACCATTACATTGCGAAAAAATTTATAAAAATTAATTCAGTAGTATTTCATTTGTATCTAAGTAATCTGAGCAATCATTCAATCAATAATAACACAAACATATGAAAAGTAGTGCGCAGACTTCTTCAAAGTCAAGAAAAAAACACTGTTGCTCAAAAATATGGAATTTAATGAATTTATAATAACTGGTCCCTGTAATGTTTATTAAAAGAACTTTGGATTGATTACTTGAACAAGAGAAAGCAGTTAATCAGCTGTATCTGATAATCTTCGAAACAGCGATTTCCCTGTTCTAGTGTTCTATAACTAACTTCATTATCAAATAAATAAATAAAAATTTAAAATAAATATCTGTATAACAGGTATTGTTATTATTTTGAAAATATAATACAATAAATTTATATGAAAAAGTGATTTGTAGGCTACTATTTATAATCCCACTCAAATTTTATATTGAGCATTGTCATCTATGATCCAAATTGTAATTCATATATCCCATCCTAACCTATTCAACAGTTTATAAAATTTTGATATAGAGGTTTGTATTATACCTTGATAATTTTTAATTCTTCATTTTTGGTAACATTGCGTCATATATTTCTAAAAGTGTTTCGATTTTTCTATTGTGTTTAACTCAAATAGGAGAAAAGCTCAAATTTTTTCTTAAGTTATGTTTTATGCTTTGTTTGTTACGTTCTGTAAAGTATAAATCCAGCTTTTGCAACTTACAAAAAACACGTTATTTATAATCATCGCTTTTTGAAACAAAATAAAAACGAAATATATGTTTCAGACTTATTATTATCAAGTTGGGAAAACCTCTGGTGTGCTTTTGTTCCATTTTTGGAACGAATCTTTGCCCGTTTAACAATTAATGAAGAAGCATCCATGGACACTCAACTGCACACGGTGGGCCCTGATATAAAGGTCGAACATACAACAACAACAACAAATGAAAATGTAGAAGAAATTTATATTAAAGGTGAACCACTGGAAACAACTTCCCAAGACTGTGAATTTTATGAAAATATATTACTAAGTGTAAAGAAGGAAGAAAATATAAGTGATATTGATGAACAGAGTGACAAAGAATATGAGAATCCAATCACTGAAAATAATGGTAGTCGCAAAACTGAAAACAATTTTTGTTGTGGTGTATGTAATAAAAGTTTTGCGGGAAAGGATAGTTTAAAACGACATTTGAAAGTGCATAGTGCAATTAAAAAATATGAATGTTATGCGTGTAAAAAACGATTCGCAGAAAAAACTCATTTAAAACAACATATGAAAATACATACTGGAGTAAAAGAATTTTCTTGTCCAACATGTGATAAATCATTTACACAAAGTGGTCATCTGAACAGACATATGAATATTCATATTGGAATTAAGGACCATCATTGTTCACTGTGTGGTAAATCGTTTTTAGAAAATTCACATCTCAAAAGACATATGAAAATACATCCAACTAAAAATAATGATATTAAGAAAACTAAAAACAGGGTTTGTTGTACTATATGTAGTAAAAGTTTTACACGAAAGGAAACACTGACACGGCATTTGAAGATACATAGTGGAATTAAAAAATACGAATGCTGTGAGTGTAAAAAACGATTCGTAGACAATTCATATTTAAGAGAACATATGAAAATACATACTGGAGTAAAAGATTTTTCTTGTCCAACATGTAATAAATCATTTTCACAAAGTAATCATTTAAACAAACATATGAAAATTCATACTGGAACTAAGGACCATCATTGTTCACTGTGTGAAAAATCGTTTGTACAAAATTCTTATCTCATAAAACATATGAAAAGACATTCAAATAAAAATAATGATAATAAGAAAACTGAAAACAGGTTTTGTTGTGTTGTATGCAGTAAAATTTTTATACGGAAGGAAACATTGACACGGCATTTGAAGATACATGATGGAATTAAAAAATACGAATGCTGTGAGTGCAAAAAATTATTTGCAGAAAAATATGATCTAAAACGACATTTGAAAATGCATACTGGAGTAAAAGATTAATTATTGTCCAACATGTAATAAATCATTTTCACAAAGTAGTCATCTAAACACACATATTAAAATTCATACTCGAACTAAGGATCATCATTAATAATAGATATATTCTGGTGCTCTAAAACGCAATCTGTGTAAATAGGGGTTTCGACAAATTTTCAATTTTTTATGTTATTCTTCAAGAAAAGTTATATATATATATTAGAATAAAAAAAACATTTTTATTATAACAGGTTTTGTGTAAAAAAAAATTTGAAAACAGTATTTGTCATAGCTCGTTTAAACGGCTAATTTTTACCGCCACAATAATTGCGTACGCGTCCGCCGGGTTTAGTTGCGCCATCTGTTAACTATTTGCGTAGTAATACTCTTCTATTTAGGAGTGGAGGATGGGAGATTTAACTCTCTCTCACTGCAAATAATGGATGCATTGCATAGTAATTGCCCTATGACGTCATATTAAGTCTGTCATCTAGCGATATTTTAGTAAAGCTTTGTAGAGATGATGCTCTGTTGCCACATAATTGATATATAATTAAATCAGATTGTATTAATAAAAAATTATTCTAACAATACCAAAACAAATAAATTATTGCAGTTTTGGATTTAAATATGATATATCCAATAAAGAAAAATGAATTTTGTGTCAAAATTAAGTTTTAAACAATAGTAAAATTTAATAATAAACGCAACTGGCAACAATGGATTATCTGTCATGTAATGAATGTGTTTAATTTGTGAAGCGTTGTTGAAATGTTCAAAAAACAAAAAAAAATTTCAAAACTATGGAACAAATAGAAGTAAAATGTGTTAAGAAACACAAATTATTTCGAAAATATTGTTTCGTAGCTTCTTGTAATGCGCCATCCCAATTATTATCGTATCATAGATTTCTGAAGAACCCAGAAATGAAAAAAGTGGTTAATTTAATTAAAAATTAATACAGAAGTAAAGTAATTCGTATTTGTCTGTTGTAAACATTTTAAGGAATCTGATTTCATATCAAGCTTTTTGAATTTAAAAGTGACAACTATTTCATTTTATCATCTCTATGCGCAGAAAAACAACTGCGCATTGAAAACGTCTCATTTTTTACTATCTCTCTCACTTTGTGCAATGCATCCATTGTTTTATTTCCAAACGAAAGATTTGATAAGGTAAACAATAATAATTGTATTTACAATTTAAATTAGTTTAAAACAACTATTTTATCTCAAATACTTTTAAATATGCTACAATTTGAATGTGCTGCCATCTATTATCACGTAGTAATATATTTAATTTATTTGACGCATCTAGATAAAATGGAATACTGTAAACTACTCCCATGTTGACCGGCTAACTGGTAAAATCTACACTATAAAACCGTCCCGGGACCTTTGAATATAAAGACTAAACTTTATGTACGTCACAAATTTGGCAGCATTTCAAACGCAGTAAAATGTTTTCATGCATTAGAAAATGGAAACATATTTAAACCATATACCTATTAACTAATATATTGCGGATCCTTTGCTTTTCTTGAAGGAAACACTGTGAAATGGAAATATCATTTCTGCATAAGTCTATCTCACACAAACGCCCAACCGCGAATTATGCGCATGCTTGGAAACCGCGACTATTGTTGGCTAACGAGAAAATCATGATCACTTTTTGCGAATCACAGAGTTCTGTTTATTAACGGCTAGCGCGAGAAATTTTAAATTTAAATTTGAGAAATTAAACAATGTACCTACTATTTATTTTGTATGTAAATTCTTGAATATAAATATTAGTAATAATAAAAAACATTGTCATATTCTAGTGCTAAATTTGAATTAAATAATTTACTTTGTTTACTGTATGTTTACTGTATGAAACACAAAGCAAATGCTTTCGAAGTGCAACTACAAACAGAAATGAAATCAAACGTCAAAATCAAACCATGTGCTCGCTGCATCCCCAGGGCTGCGTACCAAAACCAAGAATACCGAGTTTTGGCGTAGAGTATGATGTGTTGTGTTTTGGAACGAATGAGAGTTTTGTTGAAGTAAAAAATTGAAGCTAAATTAAAAATAATTTTATAAAATTAACAAAACTACTTATAATTACATCATTAATGTCAAATCCGTAATAAAAGCGCTTTTATGGAGCACTCTCCTCAATATAATGTGAAAGTACGCTCCATAAAATCGCTTTCATTATAAAAGCATTCTCGTAATATACGCCAACGTATTTACTTATGTTTATTTTCAACCAAAAGCATGTTTTCTTCCTCAAGAAGGCAAATTACTTTCATATGTTGAGATTCGTGAGCAACTACATTTGAAAATATTGTGGAGTAATTTCTATATCCTCCTTGTTAGTAGAGTAGTAGAGATCATCACTTTGGAGTAAACTCTGGCTGTTTTGGAACAGGTTGAGTAAACTCTGAGAGTAAGGTTATCAGTTTTGAAACGACTTTGAATAATTTCGTACTCTAAGAGTAGGATTTTGGAACGCAGCCCAGCCAGCGACGCTGTCAGCGTTAGCCAATAGTAGTCAAGATTTCCGAGCATGCGCATAATTGCCGGTTGGGTGTTTGTGAGAGATGGACTTATGCAGAAATGATATTTCCATTTCACAGTGTTTCCTTCACCTACTCTTATGGGAAAGATACGAGTATTAGCAATATATTAGTTAATAAGTATATGATTTAAACCCTGTTCTATAACTAACTTCATTATCAAATAAATAAATAAAAATTTAAAATAAATATCTGTATTACAGGCATTGTTATTATTTTGAAAATATAATACAATAACATTTATATGAAAAAGTAATTTGGAGACTACTATTTATAATCCTACACAAATTTTATATTGAGCTGTCATCTATGATCCAAATTGTAATTCATATATCCCATCCTAACCTATTCAGAAATTATAGTCTGTCATTATACCACCAACGAAAACTAATATCAACAGTTTATAAAATTTTAATATAGAGGTTTGTATAGTACCTTGATAATTTTTAATTCTTCTTTTTTGGTAATATTGCATCATATATTTCTAAATGTGTTTCAATTTTTCCATTGCATTTTCGTATAGGAGTAAAGCTCATATTTTTTCTTAAGTTATGTTTTATGTTTTGTCTGTTACGTTCTGTAAAGTACAAATCCAGCTTTTGCAACTTACGAAAAACACGTTATTTATAATCATCGCTTTTTGAAACAAAATAAAAACGAAATATATGTTTCAGACTTATTATTATCAAGTTGTGAAGTCTTCTAGTGTGCTTTTGTTCCATTTGTGGAACGAATCTTTACTCGTTTAACAATTAATGAAGAAGCATCCATGGAGACTCAACTGCACACGGTTGGCGCTGATATAAAGGTCGAACATACAACAACAATAACAAATCAAAGTGTAGAAGAAATTGATATTAAAGGTGAACCACTGGAAACAACTTCCCAAGACTGTGAATTTTATGAAAATATATTACTAAGTGTAAAGAAGGAAGAAAATATAAGTGATAGTGATGAACAGAGTGACAAAGAATATGAGAATTCAATCACTGACAATAATGGTAGTCGCAAAACTGAAAACAATTTTTGTTGTGGTGTATGTAATAAAAGTTTTCCCCGAAAAGGAAGTTTGACACGACATTTGTACATGCATAGTGGAATTAAAAAGTATAAATGTTAAGAGTGTAAAAAACGATTTGCACAAAATTCTTATTTAAAACAACATATGAAAATACATACTGGAGTAAAAGATTATTCTTGTCCAACATGTCATAAAACATTTACACATGGTGGTCATCTAAACAGACATATGAATATTCATATTGGAATTAAGGACCATCATTGTTCACTGTGTGGGAAATCGTTTATAGAAAGTTGTAATCTCAAAAGGCATATGAAAAGACATTCAACTAAAAATAATGATATTAAGAAAACTAAAAACAGGTTTTGTTGTGATGTATGCAGTAAAAGTTTTATACGGAAGGAAACATTGACACGGCATTTGGAGATACATAGTGGAATTAAGAAATACGAATGCTGTGAGTGTAAAAAACGATTTGGACATAAAATTTATTTAAAACGACATTTGAAAATGCATGCTGGAGTAAAAGATTATTCGTGCCCAACATGTAATAAATCATTTTCACAAAGTGGTTCTTTACACAAACATATGAAAATTCATGCTCGAACTAAGGGTCATCATTAATAATAGATATATTTCGAACTTTATCGTCTTTATTTTTAAGTTACAAGGTGTAACTCAAAAATAAATACGATGCAAGTTCGATATATATCTATTATTAATAATCAACCATTGTCTACAACCTTCAAACATGGATCATCATTGTTCACTGTGTGAAAAATTGTTTGTACAAAATTCTCAGTAGTAATATACAGGGAATTTAATTTAACATGCAACATAAAATGACAGCAATGTAATATTTGTCCATTTTAAAATGCAACATACAAAATTTGTAGTTTTGTATTATCAAAACTAATTTCCAATAAATTAGCCTACATACGATTAACAAATAATCAAAACATGAATGTTGTACATCTTAAAAAACTTTAGCTTACAAAAATTCATAACTTTCATGTAATAAATGTTAAAAAATACCCCCAATCACTCTGAGGTAATATTCTAGTCGGTTGTAATAAGAATTGACTCCATCTCCATTTGTGATGTGTTTTGGAGGTATCTCCTATGCTGCAATACTACTTATAATTTTGCATTTTAAAATGGACAAATTTTACATTGCTGTCATTATTTGACAATAGTGAGTAACCATGGAAGTGATGAACTATAATGTTGCATTTTAAAATAAATTCTCTGTAATAAGAGAGTGAGAATAAAATGAAAATAATTTGAGAAAGAAACCGAAGAATTATTTTCTAATTTATCGAACCCTCGAATTATATTTAATTAGATAATTTTTTGATCTATACTTCATTTCACGTAAGAAAATAGCAGATGGCGTTTGGAAGCTGACCGTTTTTGCATGCATTAAATAAATAATTTAAATTCAGCACACCAAACTTTGTCAATAATAAATATTTTTTCTGCCTACCTATACGAAAAGTGAAATTTTACGTACTTATTTTCGGACGAAAAATGACACTTTTTTGAACGTTATCATTTTTCGTCCGCAAACCTTTTTCGTACGCTAAGCCTACTACGATTTTATGATTATTGTAATTGTGTGTACTACCGGAATTGTAAATATCAAATGAGCAAATAAAATATTATTTTAATGATAAATTTAATTTAAATATGTGCGCAATTAATAATGAAATTAACTATACTAAAAATTATTAATTTTGACATGACTAATTGTTAATCTAAGATGCCGCTGGATAGAGTTGTTTTCGAGGTTATTTTGTTGGTTTTGTTTATTTTCACCTGTCAAATAGTGTCAATGTGTCTGTGAGTGTGTCTTCCTTCAAACTAAAATAGAGCTAAGAATTAAAATTTTGTGAAAATGGCAGAAGATATATATTATCCTATCATTATTCATATAATAAATAATAAGGTTTTACGAATTTAAAAAAACGTGTATTTATTTCTAGATCTATTACGTAAAGTAAGGTAGACAGAAAAATGTAATATGCACCTCGGCAAAAAATGTATATTATAGCCTCGCTTGTTTGCTTTACCTCGGCTTTGCCTCGGAAAGCAAACTCAAGCTCTGCTGTAATATGCAATTTTTTGTCCTAGGTACATAAATAACTATTATCTGTAAAAAAGTACAATACCTGAATATTAAAAATTACAAAATCAAAATGATTAAATGTAATTTAATTTTGTCAATTTTATTTCATAACTGACAGCTGGCAGGTGATATTTTTTTTGATTTTGTGAACTTGGTTTGTATTCTGACAGATGGCAGAATTCATATCCCTATTTTCTTACGTCAAATGAAATATACAAATTTATTTCAAACAACGGAAAGCCAGTGCCTTGCTGTGTGCCCATCTTCGGTAATAAGAAAATCCATTATAACGTCCTTGTATAATTTACTATTAAATTGTTACATATGTTGAAAATAGTCTCATCTTTTTCCTTATTTTATAAACTTTTCAATGTGTCTACATTCTTTTGTTTAAAATATGAATAAAACATGAATTATTGCTTTAGGAATAGGGCTGTTGCAAGAATTTCTATATGACTTCTAAGTATTAAATTTGAAAAGATATTGTTCTTTAAAGAGCCTCAAATTTGAAAATATCACGAAATATCCTTTAGATATTTTACAATTAATTTTTGAAATTTGGATAAAATTTTGAATAAGTCACGTGATCTGGAACAGAATGTGACGTCAGAGTACATACATCTTCAGCGGTTCTAAGGTGTCAAGTGTATTGTCAAAGTTGTCAAACAAGTGTCAAATAAGAATCACGACCAGAACTTTAAAGTAAAATATATTATCAATTTATATAATAAATTCAATTTTTATATTTATTTTACCTCAACTCAACACCCCTTATTTCGGTAGCAGTAAAACAATCGTTCTGATATAAATTCAGCCATCATCCAGCTATCGACCTTCGGTTAATTGTCCTACTTAGCTTGAGTGTAATTTGAATTAGCCATTATTACTTTATTATTCATTTACAATGAGCAATGTCAGCGTCAAATGTCAAATTAAAAGATTTTGTTATTAACATGTGACAAACTTTAGCCTACGTTTATTTATATAAATAATATGAATAAACGTAGGTGATGGAAAAACTATTTTCCTATTGGCTATTAATGATGTAATGTATGTGTTTCTACGTCACAGGAGTGGGGGGTAGTTTTTCAGGACGCCAATCTTTTTATTTAATTATTTTCACAAATAACAATAAATTATTAAAATAAAAATTATTACTAAGAAAATCATTCCATAAACTTTCATTTAAAATAGTTTTTGAAAAATGTGAAACAGGCTCATTATGTAAATCAAGCTTTATATTATGGAGCCCCATCTATGATCCAAATTGTATTATACATCCTAACCTATTTAAAATTTATACATCCCTATATCAGAAAAAATGTATATTTCGTCTGACACAACAACGAATACGACAGTTTACAAAATTATGAGAGGTTTGTAACTTGATAATTTTTACTTCTTCTTTTTTGGTAATATTTGTGATATATTTCAAACAGTGTTTCGATTTGTCAATTGCTCTTTCGTCGTGAACTGCTTCATTTAATTTTTCTTTAAGACAACATAAATTATGAAGTTTGCATAGGCTATTACTTCAAATAGTGTAGTGAACCACACATTTTTTCTTACGTGATTATTATGTTCTGTTTTTTAAGTACAAATCCAGCTTTTGCAACATACTGAAAACATCTTATTGTATTAATGGCTATTTGAAGCAAAATAAAAACGAAATTTATATTTCAGACTATTATCAAGTTGGGTAGACTTCTTGGGTGCTTCTGTTCCATTGAACAATTAATGAAGAAGCATCCATGGACACTCAACTACACACGGTTGGCACTGATGCAAAGGGCGAACATACAACAGCAATAACAAATTATCAAAAGTTTGAAGAAATTTATATTAAAGAAGAACCGCTGGAAGAAACATCTCAAGACTCTAAATTTTATGAAAGTGTATTGCAAACTGTAAACAAAGAAGAATGTATAAGTGATAATGATGAACAGAGTGACAAAGAATATGAGAATCCAATCACTGAAAATAATGATACTCGCAAAACGGAAAATGTTGATTCAAACAATTTCTGTTGTGGTGTATGTAACAAAAGTTTTGTACGAAAGGGTAATTTGAAACGGCATATGAAGATACATAATGAAAATAAAGAATACGAATATTCTGTGTTTAAAAAACTACACAGGGTTAGCGTTGATGCGGAGCACGAGGATACAACAAATCAAATGGTTGAAAAAATTTCTATTAAAGAAGAACCGCTGGAAACAACGTCCCAAGACTGTAAATTTTATGAAAATGTATTATTACTCAGTGTAAAGAAGAAAGAAAATATAAGTGATAATGATGAACAGAGTGAAAAAGAATTTGAAAATCCAATCACTGAAAATAATGATATTCGGAAAACTGAAAACAGATTTTGTTGTGGTGTTTGCAGTAAAATTTTTACGCGAAAAGACAGTTTAACATTGCATTTGACCTTGCATAGTGGAATTAAAAAATACGAGTGTAGTGCGTGTAAAAAACGATTTGCAGAAAAAAAATATCTACAACGACATATGAAAATACATACTGGAAGAAAATATTATTTTTGTCCAACATGTAATAAATCATTTTCACAAAGTGGTAATGTACAGAAACATATGAAAATTCATACTGGAACTAAGGACCATCATTGTTCACTGTGTGGTAAATCGTTTGTACAAAATTCTCATCTCCAAAAACATATGGCCACTCATACTGGAATCAAAAACTATCATTGTAAAATATGTAATAATAAACAATATGCACATGCTAGTAGTCTACACAAACATATGAAAAGTCATAGAGGAGTAAAAACTAATAATGTATAACATTTAACATCCTCTGATATATATATATTACACATAAAATTCGTACTATAGACTAAGGACAATGATTGTCAATTTTCTGTGTATTATGGTCAATTCGCGAAAAAATTCGAAGTAGCTGACCTCTACAGCGCCAATTGCGAACTAGAGAAAGAAGGAAAACTTTGGTTTTATCATTTGTGCATGTATGAAAAAGTTGCTCTAATTTTAATTGTTGTTATTAGAATATATTTTAAGAATTGTTTTTATTAGATCTAGTATTTTATTAAGTTTGTAAATAATAGTGTACATAAGTTAATGGTTTTAGTGTAAAACGTTTTTAAATGAAGGTTAAGAATGACAATGACAAGTAAATCTAAGCGGTATTGTTCGGTTCCCCAGTGCAATAATTATAAATCAGATTCTATAAGTATTCATTTATTTCCAAAAGATCCTAAATTATGTAAAAAGTGGGCTATTGCACTTAAAATCGGTAAGCTAGTTAGTAAATGTACGACAGTTTGCTCTGATCATTTTCTGCAGACTTTCATCCAGGTAAGAATAATAATACATTATTTGTTACAAAGAAGTAAATAAATATCATTTATTAAAATAAACTATAAAAATATTGACTGCTCATAGTTACTCAAAATTTTAGTCACCCTAACTAATTACCATGGCTACCATAAAAATACATTGGAATGATTAAAAAACAATTGAATTTGTTATTTTAGTCATAGCTTAATCACCCCCGATTACGGGCCACTTTTTCAATCTTCAGTTAAAATTTTATCTGGCAGTTAAATAAACAAAATCGAAACGAAATGAAATGTCAAATGACAGATTTGTCATTGCAGTCGATAATCCGATTCAATATTGTTTATTTAACTGCCAGTTAAAATTTTAACCAGAGATTGAAGAACTGGTCCTAAGAGTAAATACTACCAGTCATTGATATTAATATTTATTTCTTAATACAGAATTAATAAAAAAATAAATACCTATTTACGTGTAAGCAACTATGTGTTTGTATTTTCCTCCTAACCCGGCCTTACAAGTACATTTGCCTTGTAAATTTGGCTTTAATAACACTTCAATAAAGTGTGGAGTTCCATTCAAACTGCTCGTTTGAAGGCAAAATCCAAAAACTGTGTTTAAATCAGTGTTCTTCAAACCGCACATGGTTACATGGCCTGCTTTATACACAGTTTCTCCTTCCTTTATTGGTCTTGAAGAACCAATGTAGTCAAAAATATCACTTAGATCAATATTCACTTTTTCCATTTTGCACTTTTTGCTGTACAGACGCTGGATACTTCTCTATTACAGATGTAAAATAACACTGTCAACTGATGTTACAGGTATACGCGTGCATCTGTTTTCCTTCTTTCGTCTCCATTTTGTCGCCGCTCGACCTGACATCTATAGCTAATTTTTTTCGCCTATAAAGGTTCATAACCGCGGAATGTCCTTCCTTAATGTATTTTTATTGTATTTAAAACTCTATTTATATTGGATAATGAGCTTGTTTCATATTTTTCAAAAACTATTTTAAATGAAAGTTTATGTTGTTATTTGTGGAAATAAATAAAAAGATTGGCGTCCCGAAAAACTACCCCCCACTCCTGTGACGTAGAAGCACATACATTACATCAATAGGAAAATAGTTTTTCCATCACCTACGTTTATTCATATTATTTATATAAATAAACGTAGACTAAAGTTTGTCACATGTTAATAAAAAAATCTTTTAATTTGACGCTGACATTACTCATTGTAATTTAATAATAAAGTAATAATGGCTAATTCAAATTATACTCAAGCTAAGTCGGACAATTTACCGAAGGTCGATAGCTGGATGATGGCTGAATTTATATCAGAACGATTGTTTACTGCTACTGAAATAAGGGGTGTTAAAGAGTTGAGGTAAAATAAAATATAAAAACTGAATTTACTATATAAATTGATAATATTTTACTTTAAAGTTCTGGTCGTGATTCTTACATTGAATCTGCTATAGGACATGTAGATCTATCATAAAGTGAAGCAACAAAAATATACTGTTATCGTGAAGATGGATGAAAGTTAAAATGATCTTCACAAACATGGAGACACGATTTTTTTGACAAATTATCAGCTCTTCGACCTACTGTTTCTAGCCACAATTTTTTTTTCTTCTCATTTGTAAAATTTATAAACTGTATAGTAGGTTTGTTCCTAACAGTATTTTTGTAAGAAGGCACAATACAATATTGTAAATTACTCATTTTATTTTGATCTTTTTATTACCTACATATACAACTTGAACCAATCTAAAATTTTGATTTGTTTGACAACTTTGACAATACACTTGACACATTAGAACCTCTGAAGATGTATCGTGAGATGTATGTACTATGACGTCACATTCTGTTTCAGATCACGTGACTTATTCAAAATTTTATCCAAATTTCAAAAATTGTAAAATATGTAAAGGATATTTCGTGATATTTTCATATTTGAGGCTCTTTAAAGAACAATATCTTTTCAAATTTAATACTTAGAAGTCATATAAAAATTCTTGCAACAGCCCTATTGTTAAAAATTTACTTAATATAACTGTTCATATTAAAAAGTGCCTACTAATAAACAATTTTTGTGCTGAAAATATATTTGTGTACGAAATATTTGTTTATTATAAATTTAAAAAAATTCAAATAAATAATTTTCACTTTTTTAATGTCATGGCGCATTGGTTAGGATTGCTGCTTCTGAAATTTCTGATTGGGGTAACTATTTTTTTTTAACTTTTAAAAATCTGTCGTATTATATTTAAAGAGGAAGACAAAAAAAAAACTTGGGATGACAGTATAAATGAAATATTAGCAAAGAGAAATACAACTATTAGGAGAGCACACGAGAGAGCAGGAAACCAAGAAGAGTGGAAAAAATTGTCCTACAAACTTGAAGAAACACACCTCCACACCCAAAGGGTAGAAGAGGATCAGACTGTATATACAGTATGTCCCCGGATTGCGAAAAAAGGCCAAGGGAAGAAAAATTTTTGTTTTAATTAAAACGCATGTTTCAGTTATTAAAACTTTTGTTAATTGTTAAAGAGTTAATTGAATAAATTACAAGTATTATGATTTTCGCCACTTTCTTTTTTCTGAAATTAGAATTAATAATCATTTGTCAATATTTCAAAGCTAACTAAAATCATGTTAGGTTCAATGTAATAACTGTATTATTAGGAGGACAAAATACGAAAAAACGTTATAATAAAATAACCTTACATTAATTAAAAGTTTTAATAACTGAAACATGCGTTTTAATTCAAGCAAAAATTTTTCTTCCCTTTTTTTTCGTAAAATCAAAAATAAAATTTTTTTTCCTCTTGTAAACTCAATCCGGGGACATACTGTATAGCATATAGCTGTATTAGAATTTACAGATGATTAAAAATGAAAGTTTTCATTGTATTTCGAATAAAAGCTTAATATTAGTAACGTCATCCTAATTTTATTTTTATTCTTAATAATATTACGAACATTTAGTTAATAAGTCTTTTTTATTATAATGTGTAAAATTAAATATTTTTTTTTAATATCACTAAAGTTTGAAATAAGATTGTGTGTAATCTGTATAATTTTTTTTATAAAGATTCTAAAACCTATGTAAACGTACCAGTACATGACGTCACACATCTAGTTTTATTCAATTTTTATTAATGACGCGCACCGGCTGCTTGACCGATTTGGGTATAATAATATCGTTATACAAAGTGATAGAAAATAACATTCATTTGGCAATAAAAAAATACTTGAAATTGGTAAGATTGATACAGAAATTTATTTCCTATTTTGGACACTTGATAGTCACTCATTTTGTGCAATGACATTTTATGTAAATCAAGCTTTATGTTACAGTGCCATCTATGATACAAATTGTAATATATCCGTATTATGATTGTATTCTTACATCCTAACCTCTACAGATTATAAAACAACAGAACGGTTTACCACATTTTTGTTGAGGTTTGTAATTTAATGGTTTTTAAATTTTTCTCTTTAGTTTATATCGCATCTTACAGGTGGTGAATCAAAGAGGAAGAGGAAGGCCAAAAAGAAGTTGGAAAGGTTTGTAAGAAGATTTTAGAGAGAAAAGGTTCTGTGAGGAAAAGGAAAATAAGGAACAATGACCCCTAATTAAATAAAGAAAAGATGAAAAACAAAAAGAGTTTATATTGCGTCATATGTTTCTGGAAGAAGGAAGTTCTTGTATTCATCGACAAATTCATCGTGATATGGAATTAATGCAAAATAATAACTTTTTTCTATGGTTTCCATCTTCATATAGTAGAAAAATATTATAAAAAAACATGTTTAATTAAAATTTTAATTCATAATTTAATGTTACAAAATTGGAATTTTTACAGCTCTAGAAACGTCCTTGAAATTTGTGACGTCAAGTTGATAATCTGTTGCTCATTTCAAAGTTAATATTTTCGTTTAAAAACACAGATGGTGCCAGTGGTTAACACGCGCGGGTATATTTCTTATTTGACATTTCGTCCACTTTATAATTATTACTCCTATTTTTATCATAAACAAACACCGAAATACACGCTGCTACTAAAATCATATGTAAACAAGCAAATGGCTGTCATGAACATGTGGATTTAGGCGGTGAAGTTCGTTGCAGATGTCACCATCTAGTTGACGTCATAAGCGCGCCATGATAAGAAAATTTGAATTGCGATGAAATTTTTTAAAATTCATATCTCATGTGATGCATACATTTTCTTACTCAAAGTTAGATATTCAGAGTCTTACTGGTCTGTACTAAAGTAAAAAAATATTGTTAAAAAATGTCGGAATACCCCATTTGTAGATAGTTTAAATTTGACAGCTGTTGGAGGTTTTTAGTAACTTTATTCTCAGGTTATCTAGTGTATTTGTAGTGTAACAGGGGCGACTATCTTACATGTTATATAGTTGCTATGGATATTTATTTATTTTATTTCTACCTTGTGAATCAAGTTACAAAAGACGACGTTTGAAGAAAAAAAAAAAAATTATCACAAGAATAAAAATTTATGTTTCAGACTATCAACAAGTTGGGAAGAATTCTTGTCTGCAACTAATACATTTGTGGAAGAAATCTTCACTCTTTAAAGCATCCATGGACACTCAACTACATCCGGTTAGCGCTGATGCGAAAGACAAAAATACAGCGACAATAACAAATTATCAAATTTTTGAAGATTTGGCTATTAAAGAAGAACTGCTGGAAACAACTTCTCAAGACTGTGAATTGTATGAAGATTTGTTATTAAATGTAAAGAAGGAAGAATGTGTAAGTGATACTGATGAACAGAGTAACAATGAATATGAGAATAATGATATGCGGAACACTGAAAATACTAATTCAAAAAGTTTTTATTGTGCAGTTTGTAATAAAAGTTATAATCAGAACTTGAGAAGGTATATGAAAACTCATAGTGGAAATAAGGAATACCAATGTGATAAATGTAAAAAAATATTTTCTCAAAAGAAAAATCTTAATTCAAATATTGAGTATATAAAAGCGCGTCTGTCTCGGCGTCGTGAGACTGACGCCATTCGCAGAGCTAATGAAACACCTGCGCAAAGAGAGGCGCGTCTTAAAAGGCTTAGAACTTATGACATTTCCCGTAGAACAAATGAAACGCTCGAGCAAAAAGAGAAACGTCTGTCTCAGTGTAGAGCTAACGCTGCTGCTCGAAGAGCGAGAGAGAAAGAAAAACGGCTCTCTCAGCGTAAAGCTCTTACAGGGAAGGAAACTTCAGAGAGAGAGGCGCGTCTCTCTCAAATATGAAGCTCTGTTATATCTCAGAGAGAAAATGAAATGCTCAAATCCTAAAGTTTACGCGGCCGAAGTTGCGGGTACAGCTATGGAAGAAATGATGGCAGAAGACTTACGTCATCAACCTGAAAAAACCTTATAAAATGAAATATAACTTGTACAAATTATTTATTTTTAAATGCAGAAAAAAATATACTAGTATTAAGAAACGTATACAGGCTGTCTCAATAAGCTTGCTCCACTATTAGTAACTTTTTTATTTGAAGAAATACGAAGTTGGTTAAATGAGCAAAATTGTGCCATTTTATATTAGAAAATTAGTCATGTAGACAAAATAAAAATTGTGTCAGCGATTCCCAAAATTTGGGACAATATACAGTATGTCCCCGGATTGAGTTTACAAGAGGAAAAAAAAATTTATTTTTGATTTTACCAAAAAATGCCAAGGGAAGAAAAATTTTTGCTTGAATTAAAAAGCATGTTTCAGTTATTAAAACTTTTAATTAATGTAAGGTTCTTTTATTATAACGTTTTTTCGTATTTTGTACTCCTAATAATACAGTTATTACATTGAATCTAACATGATTTTAGTTAGCTTTGAAATATTGACAAATGATTATTAATTCTAATTTCACATAAAAAAGAGTTAATTGAATAAACTACAAGTATTTTGATTTTCGCCGTTCTCTATTTTTCTGAAATTAGAATTAATAATCATTTGTCAATAACTGTATTATTAGGAGGACAAAATACGAAAAAATGTTATAATAAAAGAACCTTACAATAATTAAAAGTTTTAATAACTGAAACATGCGTTTTAATTCAAGCAAAAATTTTTCTTCCCTTGGCATTTTTTCGTAAAATCAAAAATAAAAAAATTTTTCCTCTTGTAAACTCAATCCGGGGACATACTGTATATTTTTTTTAAATGGAACCATATATTTTTTATTATCTTATTGGAAAGAGTATTTTTTTCTCTTTCCAATAAGGTAATGTTGTTTATGTACAATTTTTTCAAATAAACGAGTTATTTACGATTAAAAATAAAAATTTTGTTTTATTAGTTTATTTAGCCAAGTAAGCCATGGAAACAATTGATTCTTTGTTTGTTTGACGTTTAATAATTTCTCCCGTAAAGTTCTCTATGTTCAATAACTTTACAAATGAAGAAAAGTTAGATATGATCTTGCTATATGGAAAGTTATATCTAGACACCATAGTTACGTAGAACGGTCGGCTCTCTATTCAAAAGAGCTGAAATGTGCCAAAGAAATAATGGCTTTCAATTTGACTATTTTCTTTAACTGATTTGTTATTACTGTAAAATAAAATAATAATTTTATGAAAGACAAATGTTTCCATGGTTTACTTGATTAAATTAACTAATAAAAGATAATTTTTATCTTCAAACGTAAATAACTCGTTTATTTGAAAAAATTGTACATAAACAACATTACCTTATTGGAAAGAGAAAAAAATACTCTTTCCAATAAGATAATAAAAAATATATAGTTCCATTTAAAAAATATATATTTTGTCCCAAATTTTGAGAACCGCTGACACAATTTTTATTTTGTCTGCATGATCAGTTTTCTAATATAAAATGGCACAATTTTGCTCATTTAACCAACCTCGTATCTCTGCAATTAAAAAAGTTACCAATAGTGAGCAAGCTTATTGAGACACCCTGTATATTAATGAAATTTACAAATATTTCTCAGTCTATCTCTATTCTTTTTATGAAATATAACATTATTTGAAATAATTGTGGTTGATTTTTATACCATACGTTGGCATGACAAAGTTTACATTAAATTTTATGTCGATTGAATGTCGTCCTGTCACGATTGTCATTTAGTTGTCACTTTTCTCTGCGTTAAATATTTGGGACTTGTGCTACAGTATTACGTGTTTGGTTTAATAAGTGATAAAGCTACTTAAAATACATCCGTAATAATTATTAAAATATCTTTCAGAACTCATATTAATAATTGGAATAATACTACCTTTTTAGTTTATGTTCTGTATTTTTTATTAAAACCCAATGTTTTGACGGCGATTATAGCACAAAATACATAAGAATTGACGGAAGGTAATATGCTGCCACATCAATTTTTACCTTCCGTCAAAAGGAAGGTATTGTTTTTGGTCAAAAAATTCGGTGGTGAGTTTTTAATGAATAAGCACGTTTTAGGGTCCCTACAATACGAATGTACTATTTTTAAGATGATGTCTGTATGTGTGTCCGTGTGTGTGTGTCTGTGTGTGTGTGTGTGTGTGTGTGTGTGTGTGTGTGTCCGTGTGTGTGACAAATTTTTCTCCGACGATATCTCTAAAACTACAATTTTAAAAATTATGATTCTTTCATATTCATCTTCTTTACAACCATATGAAGAGCTGATTAGATTTTGGTTATAATTGGTCAACCGGAAGTACCCTTATTTGAAGTTCTTAACAGTTTTTCTTGAAAAATCGCAGTTAAATATCATTTTCGACATTTTATATGATTATCAATAGAAAGAATATCTTATTCTCTATACGGTTCGATTATACATTTTCCTTCATATTCAACAGATATAGAGTTATAGAGAGATTAAGAGCGATTAACTTTCGAAAATTAGTCAGCTTTGCAAAAATTATGAAAACAACATATATTCAAAAAAATCTGTTGTGGCCAGCACAAGACCTTCCGTCAATTCCATGTATTTTGTACAAATCCCATACCAAAAGGTCCTTGGAACAGATCCTATACAATATCATGTAAAAACACATACTATTTTTTACAAATTCCATACCAAAAGTTCATTTGAAAATGTTCTATAAATCCAATAAAATTATAACATAAACTACACTAAGTAATGTCCTTCCATCTTCTCTTTGGCCTTTCTCTGCGTGTCACTTGCGAGCAACACTAAGACATACCAATTTTAGACCCTATACTTTTTTCCATATTTGGTTTTGCACTTGCTACTGACATCTGTCAATTAAATTTTTTTGAATAATTATGTCAGCTGTTTCCATGATAAATAACAAAGCTGACTAATTTTTGAAAATTAATTTCTTTATAATGCTTTAAATTTACATCTATTGAATATGAAGGAAAATGTATACTCAAACTGTATAGAGAAGAGTATTTTCTTTAATATATATAATAACAAAATGTCAAAAAATAATATTTAACTGAGTTTTTTTAAGAAAAACTGTTAAAATCTTCAAATAAGGGTACTTCCGGTGGATCAATTATAACCAAAATCTAATCAACTCTTCATATGGATGTACAGAAGAGGAATACGAAAGAATTATAATTTTTAGAATTGTAGTATTGGAGTTATCGTCGGAGAAAAATTTGTCACACACGGACACACACACACACACACACACGGACACACACACACACACATACAGACATCATCTTAAAAATGGTATATTCGTATTGTAGGGACCCTAAAACGTGTTTATTCATTAAAAACTCACCACCGAATTTTTTGACCTTCCTTACCTAAAGGTGACGGAAGGTAAATATCTAATTGACAGATGTCAATGGCAAGTGCAAAACCAAAGTGGAAAGTATATGATCTGAAAGTGATATAAGTGACAGAGTGTCCCTCGCAGTGACTTGCATTTGCGGCCTCGCCTCAAGATAGGAACTTATAATGCCAGAAGTACGAGAAAGGCAAAAGAGAAGATGGAAGGACTGTATAGCAGAAGATTTGAGAGAGGAAGAACTGTGTCACGAAGGTGCTTTGGACAGGAATGAGTAGAAGAGAAGAGTAAGAAACAGCGACTTCTATTAAAATAGGGCAAAGTTGAAGCAGGAGGAAGTGTTACGTGCAATACATAATGTACGTTCGTATTCGTATTAAAATTTTATTAAATTTTAGAATCTTTTCAAAGGAACTTTCAGTATGGATATGTAAAAAATACATCGAATTGACGGAAGGTTTTGTGCTGGCCACAACAGATTTTTTTAATAATAAACATATTTTATACATAAATATATTTTCAGCAAAAAAATTATTGTTAATAGGTACATTTTAGTATTAACTAAATTTTTAACTAATATCCAATATTCATAGTTTTAAAAATAAAAATACCTCACGGAAGGGTAGTTTCGGGGCTATGATTTTTCAAATGCTTTTTCAGGTAAGAATTATCTACAAATGATTGCCCACACACTGAACAATGATGGTCCTTAACCCCAATATGAATTTTCATGTGTAATTTATATCTATTAGCATATCCAAACTCTTTATTACATATTGTACATTTATAGTTTATTTCTCTATGTACTTTCATATGTCTGGACAGAGTACTACCGTGCGCAAATTCTTTATTACATATTTTACAATGATAGTTTTTGATTCCAGTATGAGTGGTCATATGTTCTTTGAGTTGAAAATTGTGTCTAAATGTTTTTCCACATGCTGAACATTGATGGTCCTCACCGTTAGTGTGTGTTTTCACATGTAATTTATATCTTTTAACGTATGTAAATTGTCTATTACATATTGTACATTTATAGAACATATGAACTTTCATATGTCGGGTTAGGTAACACGCATGTGTAAATTGTTTATTACATATTGTACACTTATATTTTTTTATTTCACTGTGAGTTTTCGTAATATGTTTCTTTAGGAGGGAATTTTGTGGAAATGATTTGTTACATGTTGGACAAGAAAATTTTTTTACTAATCGTATTTCGGCATGTACCTTCGTATGTCTTTTTAGATAAGAACTTTTTGTAAATAATTTGTTGCATATACTACATTCGTAATTTTTCGAACCATCTTTCCGCGTAAAACTTTTATTAAACACAGCACGTTTTGACTTACTATCTTGAGTTTTTGGACTATGATTATTTTCGGTGATTGAATTCTCATATTCTTTATCACTCTGTTCATCATTATCACTTACACATTCTTCTTTTTTTACACTTAACAATTCATTTTTATAAAATTCACAAGTTTCTTCCAACGGTTCTTCTTTAATATAAATTTCTTCAAACTGTTGATAATTTGTTATTGCTGTTTTATTTTCGTCCTTTACTTTTAAATCACTGTTAACCGGGTATAGTTGAGCATCCATTGAAGCTTTTTATTTAATAAGAGAAAGTTAGATGCACAAATTTAGTCTTTATTTTGTTTGAAATAGCGATGATTACATTTTCCATATGTTGCAATTGCAAGAGTAGGGTTATGTTACAAATACAACATAAAAGATCGCGTAATAAAATACTTCAACTGGCTTATGCAAACATCATAATTTATCTTCGTCAATACATCTCCTCAAGAGAAGATAAATGAAGTATTCGTGACGAAAATATAGTAGAAGAAACAATCTTCGTAAATGTGGAAACATCAGTGGAACGCATTATGATGGATCTTTTACATATATTCGTACCGAAGCAGTTCTGAATATATATAATACAATGTTAGCAAAAGAAAAACATGAAAAATCTACCAAATTACAAACCTCTACATCTAAAATTTGTAAAATATTATGTGTCATTCTTTATTTATATTTGCACAGTGCACAGAGTACAAAAGAATGCACATTAGAGCTATGTAAATGTAATATAAGTGGTTCATAGATGGCTCTGTACCTTAAAGCTTGTTTTACATCAATGTTACCGCTACTCTTAAAGGGACATAGATAAAATCATATACCTATTAACTAATATATTGCGGATCCTTTGCTTTTCTTGAAGGAAACACTGTGAAATGGAAATATCATTTCTGCATAAGTCTATCTCACATAAACGCCCAACCGCGAATTATGCGCATGCTTGGAAACCTTGACTATTGTTGGCTAACGAGGAAATCATGATCACTTTTTGCGAATCACAATAGTTCTGTTTATTAACGACTAGCGCGAGAAATTTTAAATTTAAACTTAAGAAATTAAGTATTGTACCTACTATTTATTTTGTATGTAAATTCTTGAATATAAATATTAGTAATAATAAAAAACATTGACATATTCTAGTGCTAAATTAAATTTTATTATTCATTTCTTCTTTGATAAACTATAAGAACATAACAAGAACGCATTATTTAAAAGACATGCTCAATTCTCACTTCGTTCAGTTTCGTAACGTTCAAATCTACAAAACGTTCATCCATGACGTTGGCGCGTATCAAAACGTTTATTTCTGCACAAATTTTATTATATAATTCTAGAAATTTCATAGTTAAGGTGGCACTATAGTTACTCTATGTTACCACCGCCTGCTCACATTATGAATTGTCAGTTAGGTATTGTAATAGTTAATTGATTTCGGCTGGCCAGAAAGAGACAGATATATTTTATCTAGTTCTTGAATTTTGAGAGGCCACCTGAATATATCAGTGTAATTTGACATTTGCGGTTTTGTTTTTGAGTGAAAGGTTAGTTTTTATTTAAATAATTAAATAAACAAATCATATTGGATATTATTATAAATTAATTTTACGCTTAAATTCATTTGGCAACACAGGCAAGGTACACAAGTTGTATTCTTAGCAACCTTGTTGCGGTGGGTCATATAAGCAAATGTCAAAGCCCGGGCCTCATATACAAAATGGATACGTTTTTGTAAGTTTTTTACAGATTTAAAGATCTGTAAGACTTGCAGATTTGACCTATAATCGAAATATATGTATAACTTGATGTATATTCTAAAAAACTTTCTATTCTAAAATGTCAATAATATTGCACCTCTAGTGAGAAATACTCGAACTAGATAAAACATATCTCTATCTCTGTCTGGCCAGCCGAAATCAAAACAAATTAAACGATGTTTTGTCTAGTTATATTTCGTCGTTGCTTATTATGGCTGTCTCAAATATCAGGGTACGGAGTAACAAAGTACTATTAATAATCTGTTCAAAATAAATATTGAATTTTAATATTTAAATTTTGAATTATTATATTTACTTCTAATACGCTGACAATACATTTTGCACATTTAAACTTCATTGATACTGTAAATCAATCTTTATATAACAGAGTCATCTATGATCCAAATTGTAAAACACATCGTATTCTAACCTCTTCAAAAATAAATATTGACGCCGCTACGCTAATAGTAGCTTACAACTTACAAGTTTTTGATGTAAAGGTTTGTAAACTTGATAGTTCTTTAGTTTTCTCTTTTGTTAATATTGCGTCATTCATTTCTAAAAGTGTTTCGTTTATTTTATTGCACGTTCTCATAAACTGCTTCATTTAATTTCTCTTTAGGAAAACAAATTATGATGTTTACATGGTCTATTACAGTGTGTTCAGAAAAAAAAACCTAGTTTGGAGTAGTCTATGAACAAAGAAACATGTTTGATTATTATTGAATTCAAAAGTCATGTTATCAAAATTGATCGTGAAATGTAATTTTAAGGAGAAAAAATAATAAGAAACATACAGAATATTGTCATTCACAGGTTTCTAATTTATTTAGATTCAAGATGATTTCTCTAGATAATATTTTTGACAATATCTCGTACCAAATTAACATTTAATTAAATACTTTCAAATTGACATACGTTTTTTCGTTCGTAGTTTACTCCGAGTTGGGATTTTTTTTAAAAACATTGTACTTGAAGTAATGTATCAAATCGTATAAAGCTCATATTTTTCTTAGGTTATATAAAGTACAAATCCATGCAACATACGAAAAACATCTTATTCTAATCATCGATATTTGAAACAAAATAGAAACGAAATTCATGTTTCAGACTTATTATCAAGTTGGGAAGACTTCTTGTGTGCTGAGCAACGAATTTTCACTCGTTTAACAATTAATGAAGAAGCATCCATGGACACTCAACCACACACGCTTAGCACTGATGTAAAAGACGAGGATACAACAACAATAACAAATTATCAAAAGTTTGAAGAAGTATATATTAAAGAAGAACCGTTAGAAGAAACTTGCCAAGGCAGTGAATTTTCTGAAAATGAATTATCAAGTGTAAAAAAGGAAGAATGTACAAGTGATAATGATGAACAGAGTAACAAACAAAATGAGAATTCAAACACTGAAAATGATATTCGAAAAACTGAAAATGATTCAAACAGTTTTTGTTGTGATGTGTGTAATAAAACTTTTTCGCACAAGGGGAATTTGAAAAGGCACGCGAAAACACATAGTGGAATAAAAGAATATGAATGTTTTGTATGTAATAAATTATTTACACAATACGGCAATCTGAAACAACATATGAAAGTACATACTGAAGTAGAAGTATTTTCTTGTCCAACATGTAATAAAATATTTTCACAGAGTGATGTACTGTACAGTCACATGAAAAATCACAGTGAAAGAGAAAAGAATCAGTGTAAAATATGCAATAAACAATTTGCCCGATATGGTACTTTATTAATTCATATGAAAATACATACTAACACTAAGGAATATGAATGTTCGCAGTGTGAAAGAACGTTTAGACTTAATTTTCAACTCAAAAACCATATGGCAACCCACACTAGAATAAAAAATTACCAATGTAAAATATGTAATAAACAATTTTTACATGCTAGTTCTCTATCTGAACATATGAAAATTGAGAGAGGAATAAAAAAATATCAATGTACAATTTGTAATAAATCATTTACACAAAGTAGTAATTTAAAGAAGCATATGAAAATACATGCTGGGACTAGGGACTGTCTTTGTTCTGTGTGTGGGAAATCGTTTGTAGAAGAATATAGTCTGAAAAAACATATGAAGACTCATACCGGCGAAACTATTCTCCCTTGATGTATTTTCGTTGTATTAATGCTGGGTTTATGCAGCGTGTAATTTATAATATTGAATTATGAAATTAGGTTAAAATAACGTCGTTTATGCAGTAAATTAAATTGAAAATTTTATGGATGACATTTCGTATAATCGAACTTTTATTAGGTAAAATTGCGATACACTGTATTTATATAGAATAAAATAAATATACTGACATATAAAAGTTTTAATGTATTTTACGAAAAAATATCAGTCTAAAACCCAATATATTTCATTTTCTTTTAATCCAAAATGAAACGCCATATATTACGTTATTATAATAAAAAAATCTGTTGTGGCCAGCACAAAACCTTCCGTCAATTCAATGTATTTTGTACAAATCCGATACCAAAAGTTCCTTGGAAAAGATTCTATATATCCTGTAAAATTGTAACACGAACACACTATTTTTTTACAAATTCCATATTGCAAGTTCCTTTGAAAAGATTCTATAAATCCAGTATAATTATAACACGAATGTACATTCTGTAAATTGCACTTCACACTTCCTCATTTCTATCCAACGCATCTTCTTCACACATTTCTTCCTCTCTCAAATATTCTGCTACACAGTCCTTCCATCTTCTCTTTGGCCTTCCTCGTACTCCCGACATTGAAAATGCAAGTCACTTGCGAGGGACACTCTGTCACTTATGGTACTTTCTGATCCTATACTTTCCACTTTGATTTTGCACTTGACACTAACATCTATCAATTAGAATTTTTTTAATATTATCTGCTGTTTCCATAATTTTTGCAAAGCTGACTGATTTTTGAAAGTTAACCTCTCTTAATCTCTCTATAACTCTATACCTATTGAATATGAAGGAAAACGTATAATCAAATCGTACAGAGAATAAGTTTTTCTTTCATATTAATGATCATAAAATATCGAAAAATGATATTTAACTGCGTTTTTTCCAGAAAAACTGTTAAGAACTTCAAATAAGGATACTTAACCAAAATCTAATCAGCTCTTCATATGGTTGTAAAGAAGAGGAATACGAAAGAATTATAATTTTTAGAATTGTAGTATTGGAGTTATCGTCGGAGAAAAATTTGTCACACACGGACACACACACACAGACACATACAGACATCATCTTAAAAATAGTAAATTCGTATTCTAGGGGCCCTAAAACGTGATTATTCATTAAAAACTCACCATCGAATTTTTTGACCAAAGACAATACCTTCCTTTTACGGAAGGTAAAAATAAACGAATAATATACTTTATGGGGGATTACACCATTTTTTTTTTATAATTTCATATGAAAATATTAGGAAAACTAAGACTATTGATGAAAATCCGGTGAACAAATTCCTATTAATAAGCGAGTTATGGTCTCCCGAATTTTGAAAAGATTGACGTGACGTCACGTCACATTTTTCTGTTTTTATATCAAACTGTTTTCATCATGAACCTAAATGTTCTTGAAATATATGCTATTTTAAGTTATATTTACATAAAAATAAATGAATATTATAGCACTGTATAGGTCTACATACTTTATAATTACAGGTGTATTTAAATTATTAAGTTTAATGCAAGAAATTTATGTTAAAATAAAAACTGTTTGAAAACTGCTGTACATGAATGTTAGCCCTTCCTTTCGAATTTGAATTTCTTAACTTCCATTGGTAGTAACCCCCACCGCCTAACATGCTATATGTAATGCATGTATAGGTGGTCTCTCGGTCGCCAATCAAAATATTTTCATATTAGTGTCGAAGCGTTATAACAAAAAACCCTTTATTTCCGTAATATCTCAATTATACCATTTCATTTTTTTTTTATTAATATTCATTATTCAGCATATACATTCGTATTTTTTTACTATTTTCCTTTAATTCGATTGAGCCGTAATCCCCCATTTGACTTTGAAATTTGAATACTCCGAATTTTGTTTTTTCTGAACACACTGTATCTCTCTGTACATTTTGTGCCAATATTTTCCTAACGGATAAATCCCATACCAAAAGTTTCTTGAAAAAAAAATATATCCAGTAAAATTGTAACACGAATATATACTATTTTCTAGAAATTCCATACCGAAATTTCCTTGGAAAAGATTCTATAAATCCAATAAAATTATAACACGAATATACACTATAAAAATTGCACTTGACTCTGACATCTGTCAGAATTATTTGAATATATCAGCTGTTTCCATGATTACTGAGTGTTTCAAAACATGTGTCGGAAAATAAAGGGTGGGATTGGTTGGCTAATTATAAGAAAAAAAGTTCCTATTAACATGGTTCCGCAAACGCACCGTTTTCGAGATACAGGGTGTAAAAAAAATTATTATGAAAAGCATGAAAAAAAGTAGTAACATGATCACAGAACTTTGATTTTACAAAACTAAGCAATAACATAAAAAACAAGAAAAATCACAAAAATTGTTGAAAATGACCTCCTCCTACAATAATTTTAATGTTAAAACAAATGCATGAACGCAGACGACTAGATCAAAAACAAATGTTTTTATCAACAACAAAACATGTTGCTACTTTTTTCATGTTTTCCATCATAAAATGCCGTATTTCTCTAAAACGGTTTACGTTAGAGCTTTTAACTAGGTGTACCTTTTTTGTGTAGAAAATATTGGTGGTTCACAATGTGTTTTCAGAATGCCAATTTCCCACGTGTCATAGAAATTAGGGCCATAAAAACCTCACGCAACCCTAAAATCTCCGTCAATGGCACATGAAAAAAATTGAATAAGCGCTTAAAAAGTAGCTAATATTAATGCTAAGATGTGTACAAAACTGAGTTTTGTATCTCAAACGGTTCCTGAGATGTCGTCAAAAAATAAAATATTTTTTTTTACACCCTGTATCTCGAAAACGTTGCGTTTTCGAAACCATGTTAATTGGAACTTTTTTTCTTATAATTAGCCAACCAATCCCACCATTTATTTTCCGACACATGTTTTAAAACACCCCATATAGCAAAAGCTCACTGATTTTTGAAAGTTAATCTCTTTATAATTCTTTACCTCTATACATCTATTGAATATGAAGGAAAGTGCATAATCAAACAGTATAAATAATAAAACATTCTTTCATACTGATAATCACATAAAGTGTCAAAAAATTATATTTAATTTCGTTTTCAAGAAAGTGGAGACCTTCAAATAAAGGTTGTCCAATTATAACTAAAACCCTAAAACGTGCTTATTCATTATGAACTCACCACCTAATTTTTTGGCCAGACAATATCTTTCTTACCTAAACCTAAAAAAAATACTTTTGAAACAGGGATATGAAAGAAAACTAGAAAATTTTATAAAAATCTTTTATTTCTTTAACCCCCGGTTTTATAAAGGGAAGAATAAATTTACTTCTATAATAAATTTATTTAAACTAATAAATTCGAATCAATTTTAACCATTTTATGACATTTAAAACATTACTGTCAAAAGTTCGACTGTCATTTGAAGAAATAAATTTTATTTACTTTGGAATGAAATTTATCTGTCGTTTATAAAACCGGCCATAATAATAAATTTTTTAATGTTAGTAGATATTTTTTACTTCCTTGTACGAAGTAAAGGAAGTATTGTAATCGCGAAAAAATTCGGTTTCCAGATTTCAACGGAAATATCCATTTTGAGCATCCCTGAATCCATTTTGACTAATTTCGTCGTGACGTCTGTACGTACGTATCTCGCATAACTGAAAAACGGGAAGCCGTAGAAAGTTAAAATTTTGTATTTAGGACTGTTATAACATCTAGTTGTGCACCTCCCTTTTTGGTCCTTGCATAACTTTCAGAAGTGGTACTTTACTTGAAGCCCATATTTGATTTTAATGGAAAACTATATTAAAATAGAATCCAAAACTTTTCAAATTTAGTATATAAGACTTTTATATGAATGGGAATAACATAATAGATTTTAGTAAAAATGATCTACCCGGAAGTGGTACTTTACTTGAAGCCTATAGTAAATTTTAATAAAAAACTATATTAAAATATAATCCAAAACTTTTCAAATTTGGTATATAATACTTTTATATCAATGGATATAACATAATAGACTTTGGTTAAAATAGACTAACCGGAAGTGATACTTTACTTGAAGCTATTATCAGTTTTTCTTGAAAAAAATGGTGTTATTTTGAATTTAACAATAAATGCTTCAAATAAAAGTTTTAGAGAATTGAATTTTGCGTCGAAAACTTCAAGTATGATTAAATTAGTTCTTTGTATAAGCGAGATATGTAAATTTAAACATTATGTACTTTTTGGTTTCTGTAATTAAGTTTGCTATGAATTAGGGCAAGAAATAACAAAAAAATAAAGAATTTAATGTCAATATCAAATTATGTCAAATACGTGCAATTTTAAGATTGGGTCTCTTATAATACCTACATAGTTTAATTATTAACAAAATATGTATAGTGTAACAGGCGTACAAGGAAGTCATGTGTTGTCCACATCAGATATTTAATATTAGTAGTTGTATTAACTAAATTTTTAACAAATATCCAACATTCATAGTTTTTAAATACAATAAAAATACATCACGGGAGGATAGTTTCGCGACTATGAATTTTCATATGTTTTTTAAGATAAGAATTATCTACAAACGAATTTCCACACAAAGAACAATGCCAGTCCTTAATCCCACTATGAATTTTCATATGTAATTTATATTTATTACCGTAGGCAAATTCTTTATTACATATTGTACATTTATAGTTTTTTATTCCACTATGCACTTTCATATGTCTAGCTAGAGTACTACCGTGCGCCAACTGTTTATTACATATTTTACAATGATAGTTTTTGATTCCAGTATGAGTGGTCATATGACTTTTGAGTTGGGTATTTTGTCTAAACGTTTTCCCGCACTGTGAACACTGATAATCTTTACAGTTATTATGTATTTTAATATGAATTGATAGACTAAAACTATGTTTAAATTGTTTATTACATATTGTACACTTATATTTTTTTAAATCACTATGGATTCTCATATGTTTCGTTAGATTACAATTTTGTGAAAATGATTTATTACATGTTGGACAAGAAAATTTTTTTAATACTTGCATTTCACCGTGTACTTTCATATGTCTCTTTAGATAAGGTTTTTGTCTAAATAATTTGTTGCACACGTCACATTCGTATTCTTTTATTCCACTATGTATCTGCATGTGATTTTTCAAACCATCTTTTCGCGTAAAACTTTTATTACAAATAGCACAACAAAATCTTTTCGACTTATCTTCAGTTTTCCGAATATCAATGTCACTCTGTTCATCATTATCACTTATACATTCTTCCTTCTTTACACTTAGCAATACATTTTCATACATTTCACAGTTTTGGGAAGTATCTTCCAGCGGTTCTTCTTTAATATAAATTTTTTCTACATTGTGACAATTTGTTATTGTTGTATCTTCGTCTTTTACATCAGTGCTAAACAAATGTGGTTGATTGTCCATGGATGTTTCTTGATTAATTGTTAAACGAGTGAAAATAGGAACAGAAGCCCCAATTTGACAATAAGTCTGAAACACAAATTTCGTTTTTATTTTGCTTCAAATAGCAATGATTACTATTCATTTTCCATATGATGCAATTTGCAAAAGTTGGATTTGTACTTTACATAACCTAACAAACATAACGTAAGATAAAATAAGAGCTTTACTTGATGTTTTACTAAAGATAAGTTAAATAATTCGGTTCATGTCGAAAGTGCAATGTTTACAAATGTAAAAACGTCATCAACTTTAAGAATAATGAATCTTCTACACATATTATTCTTAAAAACATATGACACAATATTAGCAAATAAAAAAATTATAAAATTATCAAGTTACAAACCTTTACATCAAAACTTTGTAAACTTTTATTTTATTAGTGTTCGTTGGTGTTATTATTTCTGTAGAGGTTAGGATAGCATTACAATTTGAGAGAGCTGGGCTGCGTTCCAAATTCAAGAGCACCGAATATTCGAGTAGGAGTTAGAGTATGATTTAAGAGTGTAGTGTGTTTTGGAACGAAAGAATTTTGTTGGAGTAAAAAATTGAAACTAAATTAAAAATAATTTTTTGTCCTCCTGAAGTGTAATGGGAACTTTACAATTGTATACACAGCAAGTGAAACCTACATTTTACGCTTACTGTGTTGTAACTTGTCTAACTATGCGGTAAAATAATCAAAATACACTGAACGTTTATTGGCATTTAGAAAAGAAATCATCTTTACTATAATAAAGTTCATGTAAAAAAGTGCTACCTACATAAGTTATTTTTTTACTTTAACATTTCCTCTATTTAAAATTAATTTATATAAACCAAAATCACGGCAGCGACATCTGTCATTATTGTAAAAGTCCGCCGTTACCGACATAGTCACCGATCGATATACCTGTCAAATACGAGAGGCGAATATTGCTGAAATGTCAAATATCGACACCTACCTATTATTTATTACGAAGAAAACATGAGCAAATAAATATATTATCAGTCGTAAACAACGTCTAATATTTCAAATAAATTTTCTCTAGAAGAAGTACTCTAATGAAGGTAAGTAAAATCATATTTGGAAATTGACTTAACCCCAGTATTTTAAACTAACCCTTTTCAGAAGTACAACCTATCTCGTTAAAAAAAGTGATTTTCATTATCGTCGGCCAAAAAATTTGATACAATTCTCGTGCGTGAAGTATTTTACAGCGCTCCAGCTAATAAGGCACTCGCCTTAAGGGCTCGTGCCTTAAACAAAGCTGTCGCGCTGTAAAATACAACTTACACGCACTCGAATGTAAATAACTATTAAAAAATTAACAGAACTACTTATAATTACAACATTAATGTCAAGCCCGTATTACAAGCGCTTTTATTATAAAAGTGTGCCCGTAATACAGGCCTTATGTTTACTTATGTTTATTTTCAATCAAAAGCATGTTTTCTTCCTCAAAAAGGCAAATTATTTCGTATGTTAAGTATCACAAACATCCATGTTTGAAAATATTGTGGAGTAATTTCTGTACCCTCCTCGACAGTAAGTTAAGTAGAGTATCACTTTAGATTAAACTCTGGCAGTTTTGGAACAGATTAAGAGTAAACCCTAAGAGTAAAGTTATTAGTTTTGGAACGATTTTGAGTAATTTCGTACTCTAGACTAAGGTTTTGGAACGCAGCCCTGAAGTTTGGTTTAGTAGTTTTCATATTGAAGTTTTTAGTACGTATTGAGTTATTTTATATTTTTTGCCAAACCATGAAATCATGAAAACAAAACGCATAAACGCTATAAACCAAAACAAACTTCAACTCTCTGTCCTTCTATCTGACAGTTTCTCCCCAGTTTTTGATTGGCTAATTCGCTTTGTCACGTGAGTGTCCGGAACCTTTTAATATATTATATGAAACAGTTAGTGCGCTTATTGGGCTTCCAAAATTAAAATGCGCCACTGGTGGCAGATTTCTGAACTGAGTAAAGTGTACATGTACGAAGGTGGTTGTTTTATTCAGGGATTGTATTTATTTGTATACGAATTTTAATACGCTTTTATCTTCGGCTATTATTGTTTTATTCTTAGTAGGATCTGAATTACTGCTAATATAACAGGTAAGTTTTTGTTTTTTAAAAAATTAATGAACAAATTAGGAGATATGCAATTTATAGGTTAAAGTTACGATGGAGTTTTCTCCGAAAATATTTACCACATAATATTATGTGGCCACTATTTATTACTTGCTGGCCTTCCACCATATTTCTAGATGATACACTACAATTCCCAAATCTACAAATAGTATCTAAATCTAAGCAAAGAAAATTGTTCATTATGAAAGAAAAACCATTAAATAAAAGTAAAGCTATGTAGATAGAAATTAATATATGTACAATTACGGCAATGAAATACAATCTAAATAAAGGAAATCAAATATTTTTTTATGAAAAAACCAATATACTGTTAATTAAAATATGACTAAAATACTCTTAACCTACAACTACTTACTAAAATTAACCCTATTAACTAAAATATTTTAAAACTATCACTAAATTGTTACTACAAGAAAGAACAAACTCAATTCTACCGAAATTAACAAAAAAACACTATACTAAATCCTAAATTAAATTAAAAACTACGAAAATTAGTCTCAGACCAATTATACTCTTATGGAAGCCAGCGAAAAATGTACCATTCGTTTGAATTTTGACGTTTGACGTCAGCGCCATCTCTTGATAATTTGGAAGCCCAATAGTTCTTCTTAACATGTTAAAAGTGCTTTTATAGTCACTGAAATAGAAAAATATATTCTTGATATTTGTCTGTTGGTTATTATCAAGGTACTGTAGTGCCATCTATAAGACGTTTTGTTCGAACATTCCATTTTATGCAACTACTGGCAGATAAGATGTAAATCAAGCTTTACACTAAGGAGCCATCTATGACCCAAATTGCAACACATAAATACATATATTACAGACCAAAAAACACTAATATACACATACATAACCTATCACAACCTGGAAGTAGTGCCAGTACATCAACTTTTACAAAAGTAAAGATCTTATTTCTTTTCTTGCTTTAAGTTTTATGTTATGTTTGTTGCACTATGTAAACATCGTTATTTAAAACGAAATTTATGTTTCAGACTTACTATAAAGTTGGGAAGACTTCTTGTGTGCTTCTGTTCCATTTGTGAAACGAATCTTCACTCGTTTAACAATTAATCAAGAAGCATCCATGGACCCTCAACTACACACGGTTACCACTGATATAAAAGACGAGGATACAACAACAATTACAAATTATCAACAATTTGAGGAAATTTTCATTAAAGAAGAACCGCTGGAAGAAACATCCCAAGATTGTGAATTGTACGAAAGCGTTTTGCAAAATGAAAAGAAGGCAGAATGTATAAGTGATAATGATGAACAGAGTGATAAAGAAGATGACAATCCAATCCCTGAAAATAATCGGAAAACTGAAAACAGTTTTTGTTGTGAAGTATGTAAGAAGAATTTTACCCGCAAACATCATTTGGTAACTCATATGAAGATACATACTGGAAAAAAGGATTTTACTTGTCCAACATGTAATAAATCATTTACACAAAGTAGTACTTTGTACAATCATATGAAAATTCATAGCGAAATAAAAGAATTTACGTGCAAAACATGTAATAAACAATTCAAACAATATAATACTCTGAAAAAACATATGAAAATACATACTAACAATAAGGAATATAAATGTTCAAAGTGTGAAAAAATGTTTAGACTAATTTCTGAACTCAAATTACATATGGCCAGTCATACTGGAAGCAAAAATTACCAATGTGAAATATGCAATAAACAATTTGCACACCGTAGTACTCTATCGAAACATATGAAAGTTGAGAGAGGGATAGAAACGTATAAATGTACAATATGTAATAAATCATTTTCACAAAGTAGTAGTCTAAACAATCATATGAATACTCATACTGGGACTAAGAATTATTATTGTCATACTTGTGGAAAATGGTTCACACAAAATGCTAACCTCAGAAACCATCATTTGAAGATTCATAATCGCGATACTATTCTCCCTTGATGTAGTTTTATTGTAATATTGTACACTCAAGTGCAAAAAATGGGCCACTTTTTGCTTAATTTTTGTTAATAGTATTGTTTTTGAAACATTTTGTCTAATTACGAAGTAGTCGTAGCTCTAATAGTTCTCGAGACAATGGGCTACTTGCGTGGTACTGAAAATCCGATTTCTGTCACTATATACGTAATGTTATATTGAAAACATATATAAAAATATAAATTTTATTTTAAAATAATTATTTGTTTTTTTCTAAATTAAGAAAGAAAATTTTCTGTGACGTCTTTATATTGAACTGGGGGAGGGGAAGCATGTTTAAGAATGTTATCAATAGATGGCATGGCGTGCGAGAAAGTTTTAATTTGAATTTGACATTAGTTCATTTTTCTCTCTCTGGTCTCTCAAATACATTTATTACTTAATAAATAAACACGTAGGTAGTTACATATAATTTAAAATATCGATACCAAAAAGACAAACTAAAATACTAATCTCCAAACTATTATTGAAACGTCAAACAGGTGATCTACATTACCCGCACAAACATACCATTAGTATGGGACGGCACCACGCTGTGACTTTACGACTATTCATTGGTGCGGCGTAATTATACGTCATACATGGCGGGAATTCAAATAATCAAATTTCATTATTTTTTTTCTGGCTAATTAATAAAAAAAAATGTCAAAAGAAAAAATATGGGTAGCAAGTTTTTACCTTCTCTTCAAAAATATTAAATAAAAAAAGGTACGCAAGTAGCCCATTAACAAAAATAAAAAATAGTGACTCGTTTGCTTTTCACTTGAGTGTATTTAAAACTATGAATTGTATACTTGTTAAAAATTTGGTTAAACGGCGTTTACAGCTTCGAAATTTGGCCAACGCTTGCAAAGTCAAATATTTATCACCTAATTTAAGACCGTCTTTATACAATATTGTTTAGCAGTAGGAACTAACTTTGACTGTAACGTGGGGGAACCATTTTGGATATTTCATTAATAATAATGAGGCCAGGTTTCAATTTAATTAATTTTTTTATTAATTTATTAATTTCAAATAAAATTGGAACCTGAAGGCCTTATAATTATTAATGAACTAATTTTTAGGTGAATATTTTGGTTATGTAAATATTGCCCACAAATAAGTTCATTTTTATAATAAAAGGGTTTTTATATTATTATTTATGTTATTATAAAAGTACGCGTATAATACGGTTTTGTTATATTTAGGTATAATCATGAATGAGTACTTTTAATAATATAATTATTTGTTATTATAACAATAGACCTGATTATATTATACAATGAATACTTAAATACACAATTTATATAATAATAATAATTCAATACAACAATCGCTCTACTTGATTTTAACTTTTACCTCCCGCTACCCTTGGTAAATGACCACGTTTTAAGGTCCCTAGAATCCGATTTTAACATTTTCACGATGATGCCTGTATATATGTGTGTTAATGGATTTTGTCAGCTCACTAACTCAAATACTATCATTCAAAAAATTCTGAAACCATGTATTTCGACCCTATTCTAATATGGATAGAAACTATTAAATTTTAGTGTAAATCGAATAACCGGAAATGGCACTTTACTTGAAACAATGGGGTTTCATCAAAAAATAAAAATACCATTAAATGTCTTTTTTGCGCATTTTGTCGTTATGAAAATTAAAGATTATTGAATTTTCTACAGGAATACATTAATACTTTTTCTGTATATTTTACCGATAAATTTAGAAAAATAATCTTTTTTATAAATACCGGAGCCTATATTTTAAAGGTAAACACAATTCCTTTGTTACCATTTCATATTTCAAATTATTAATGGTCACATTTGTAAAGTAAATAAAGCAATAGCTATATGCAAAAGGAACTTAATATAATTTGCAATATTAGTAAATATGTAGGTATGTATGTTTTTAAATTAATAAAAATTAAATAGCGGGAGGAATTGTGTTGGCCACATCAGATTTTTTTTTAAAATAGTGCATTAAAATACAAGTTTCATAAGACAGGATTTTAGTGTACATATTTTTCAGTGGACAAGTGCGCTAATAGCTATTTATGTAATAAGTTACTAAATGATAGTGTTTTAGGAACGCGACATAAAATTTGTACGCACGAGCGTAAGCGAGTGAGGCAACACGTCTAGTGCCATTCGCAATGTATTACATACAAGATTTTTTTATAATAGCCTTTTAAAACAGATCATTTATTCTCAAATATCAACATTTAGAATTTTATAAATTAAAAAGTAGGCAAACGTCAAGTTCATTTAGCAACGAAAATGACAATCAAAAAGTTGTTATAAACACTACTATAAAAAATGTTTTATGAAACGTGTATTTTATACCATTTTTCTTATATTGATTCTTTTGTCAAAAAAAATATTTAAAAATATTCGTTATTGTTAAAAAAATGACATGTGCACCGGGCCTAATTCGGATGTATGCAAAGCCGGTTGAACTTTTACGAAGTTTGCGTACTCACAATCCACGGAGCGTACAAGTTTGAGACGGTTTAAAACAAATTAATTCTTGGATTTTATATGGAAAATCAATATTAAACAGCAATATATATATTCAAACGTAAAATATACACATTTTTCTATGTTTTACACACAAAATTCGCCATTTTGTGATCGAATTTATGCTTGAAATAATTGCAAACATATTTATATGTTTATGAAAACACCTTAAAATGTATGAAATCATGAGGAATACTAATTAAATTATAAGAATTAATGAGAAAATAATGTTTTTAATACTTTGAAGTATATTTAGAATTATATAAGTATAAATAAACAATAAAAATGTACTTACATTTGTTGCTTTGAAGATTCCCAAAGACGGCACACACAATTTATTATTTTTACTCATTTAAATTGCGATTTCCGAAAAAAATATTATTATAAACGTTACATTAACACTTTATCTTTGATTTTCACATAATTTCTTCTATTGTTCTTGTAATATTTCCGCAGATATTAATATTTTAAAACACCGAACGCGACTTCGCGAAGTAGCTTCGTTGAACTGTCGACCCGGCATGCGCATGAGTTGACTATCAGATTTTTATCAGTGTTGCCACCCAACTCTAAAGAAAAAACACTAATTAGCAAAATTATTATTGAAATATATTATTTCAAACTTTAAAATATTTATATGTAAGTGTAAAGAACATTGTATTATGTATTTGTGATAAAATAAATAAAATTTTATACTTATTTTGTTAGCTGTCAATTATCAAATAAAATCTAGAGATTTAAGTGATGTTTAACCTTGTTTTGAAGTAAATTTTAATATTCTGGAGTCGGACATTTCACAGATTATTGGGAAAATTTGGTTTAACGAATTTAAATTATTTATTTAATGCATGTAAAAACGGCCATCTCAAGATACGCACATACGAACACAAACCCCGAACATTGGAAGAACTGAAAGAAGCTATTTGTGTAGAAAGTAGAAGTATCCCAAATTGACAGCGATGTTGCAAAATTGTTTTCAAACTTCGTAGAACGCGTCCAGAAATGCATTAATGATAACGCCTTTCTACCTAACCTGTATAAGTAAACCTAACCTATTATATTTTGAGTTTTATTTTACATATTTACCGAATTTCTTACCTACAAATAACATAATACATAATTTTAACTTACATTTTTATTTGGGCAGTATATCTTTAAACATACAGACTATGAAAATTTCAGTATTTAACACAATACTGACTCTAATCCACAAATTTCCTTTTACCATTAAATTAGTTTCATATTGCCCTATTGCTTACTTTACTTCGTGTATGAGAAAAGGAAATTTGGAGAAAATTAGTACTATATAAAATCACAATGAAGGTATATTTTAAATATTAGAACTTATAGTTAAAATAAATTATTAAGTAAGAATATTTTACAGTTTTAGGCGTTTGTATTTTGTGCGCCTCGTCTTTTGTTGACAGAAAAGATTACGTCACAAATTCGGATTATATTTTGCTAGAGCAAGAATTCAGCTTTTAAAGCTTTATAAAAAGAATATTCTTTCAAAAATTATCATCTGCATTCCAAGTAGAAGAGATACTTACAGATAATTAATTATTAATAATTCTGTAAAAATAGTTAATTTTTAACAACTGGTTAAAAATTTCATGAAATAGATATTGATTTGCAATTAAAAATTCTTTTTTTTGTTATATATCAACAGACTTGGGAATCTATTCTGTAATTCAACCGTTAATTTTTAACGGCTGGTTATAAAAGATTCAGATTTGACAACAAAAAATTCAAATCTTCTTGATACGCTAAATTTTTTAAACAGCTGTTAAAAATTAATGGATGAGTTATAGAATAGGGCCCTTGATCGGTTAAATTTTTTAACCAATTGTTAAAAATTAACTAGTAGTTACATAATAGGCTCGATAATAAATAAATATATCTACATAATAAGAATGTTGCAAAAATTAACCTAAAATTTAAATATATAATTTCATTCCGATTTTGAAATTATGTTCTAAGTAATAATTAAGTTTTTTCTGCATCATTCTTTATATTATACACTAATGAGTAATTAAAATTAAAATACGTTTCAAATAAAATATGTACAAGCGTAATACAACAATTTAAACTTGTTAAAAACTATAAAAATACACTTAGGCCCGGAAAAAGTTGAACATCAGTCCATACTCATTTACTTTATCTGCAGAATACTACAATTCGTTTATTTAATATTAAATTGTTTTGAATTACACATCTCTACGTCAGAGAATAAGACATTTTTTTTTTATTATTTAACCTAATACTTGTGTAGTTAATATAATAATTTATTAACGTACGTTGTAAAGGTATATAAAGATACTTCTGATACATTGTGCAATGCAAAATAATATATTACACGCCAAGGTTGAGAAGATAATCATTATTGACTCAACACCAAGATTGTACCCAGAGGGCGAAGCCCGAGGGATATAAGGCGCCTGGTCAATAATGATCTTCTCAACCGTTGTTTATATACTATTTTTTTCACTACTAGCACATAAATCCTATTTGATTTTTTTACCAATCATTTTGACATGAATAATTACGTTACTTGTTTGTTAATATTTACAAAAACAAAGTAGGCTGCATTTGTTTTTATATCTGACGTTTCGCTCATTTCGCTGGGCTGTTAACCTCTCTTATGACCCTTGATTTGTTTTTGATTTAATTATTTAATAAAAACACTTTGTGCTGTTACAGTCAGCAGCGTAATTAGTTTATTATTATTTTTAAATAAATCTGTTGAAATCTATTTACTTACAAATATAAAAAAATAGGGATTTATTCATTGCTAGTGGACTGGCGAGGCGAGGCGGGGCGGCAGCGTAGGTCAATTTAAAATTAAGCGGCAAATTTAAATTATATACTTAACACCTTTCTTGAGTTTAATGAGTTAAATAATATTTGGATTTGGAGGCTTGAGTTTGATTGAAAAGTGACAGTTTGTATAAGGTTACCATGGTTACAAGCAAGCGGTAGTGAAAAACAATCTCATGTCAAATAAAGGTAAATAACAGTGGGTTCCTAGGCTAGTAGTGAAAAAAATATATACATATTTTTAAAGATAAATATAAAAATTTGTAAATAATAACAATTTAGCATAATAAATCGTTTTCTATTAATAAATAAACTCGCCAAATTTGGCTCTTTTTGAATGTAAATAAAGAAATATTTAAGGTACATTTATGTATAACCTAATTTGAGTACAGCGAAATTCAATTTGGTTGTAGATTCATCTAAATATTTTAATTAGTTTATAAAGGCTGTTAACGAATACGTGTTACAAATTTATAGGATATGTAGGGAATTGAAAATTGACTAAATTTTAATAAACCCATATCCGGAATCGCTATAAATTTGTAAGGTACCAACAATAATAAATAGTTGGTTTTGGTCAATATTACTTTTGTTCGTGCGATAAGATACCCTTTTTCCTTTAATTGGAAACACACGTGACTATTTGCTTTAGCAAGTATGGCATGATGTCTATCTATCAGATAACGAGATGCAAAAAAATTTCCGGCGATATTTCACACAGGGAAATTATTTGCAAAAAAAAAAAAAACTGCTTAATTTACATTTTCGCCTATATCTATACTTCATTTCACGTATGAAAATAGCAGATGGCGCTTGAGAGCCGACCGTTTTTACATGCATTAAATAAATAATTAAAATTCGTGAATTCAAACTTTGCCAGTAATAAAAATATTTTTATCTGTAAAATGTACGAGTCTTGAATATTAAAAATTACATCAAAACATGATTAAGGCCCGGATTTATAAAGAAATGTAATCTTCACTTAAAATTTAGTTGTCAAGTAAATTTAATGGAATCAACAAATTCGAATCAGTTTCTCTGTTCTTATGACATTTAAATTATTGCTGTCAAAAAACGCGTTGCTTTTTTTTATTTCATTAAATTTACTGCGGAGGTAAATTTTAAGTGAAGATTCAATTTCTTTATAAAACCGGTCCTGAACATCACTTAATTCTGTAGATTTTATTTAATAATTGACAGCTGACAAGTGATATTTTTTCGCTTTTGTGAACTAGGTTAGAATTCTAACCAATCAAATGGCAGAGTTTATATCCCTATCTAAACCAACACTATTTTCTTAAGTGAAATGAAATATAGTTAAGCCTATGGCACACTTATCGATGAGCATCAGAGAGCATCGATGAGTTCATTGATGAAACAACAGTAAGCATCCGTCATCGATAATTTTGTGTTTCATCAATGACAAATACATAATTTTTTTTCTTTGACGAAAAACAGAAGAGCTGGTAATATTACCAGTGAAATGTTCCTACACCGTCGGTTTTTAAATTGATATTTCCCTAGTTTATTGTTGTTTGACACAAGTCAAAGTGACGTGAGGCACAAAAGATACGTGTGAAATGAGATACGTTCGTTTCATTGATGATCTTCGATGAAAATAGCAGCGCCGCTATTTTTCGTTGATGACGGGTGCGTTCTGTTGTTTCATCAATGAGCTCATCGATACTCTCTGATGCTCATCGACAAGTGTGCCATAGGCTTTATATATTTACAATAGATTATGTAACTGTCAGTCTGATACTCAATGTTGCTAACTTCCGAACATTGAGGTTATCGTAAACAATACTCAAAATTATGTTTTATTTCAATCTTGTTTAACTAATAACAGATGGATACCTAGCCATGTTTGCCTGAAGCAAAAAAGTCATGTGCATGCTTGAGACCGAAGCATAGACAAGGAAAGATATATACTAGACCTTCGACCATATAACTATAGACACGTAACTGGCTATGTTAGGTTATACAATGTTTTGAAGCATAAATGTGCGGTGTGGGGAAAGGGGGCGGTGCCCATATGTGGTGTTTTGTTAGTTGCAGGATTGCAGGAGATAAAAGTGCATTGCAGATTACATACGGGTAAGCATTATTACATTAGCCTTTAAAAAATGGTTGAGACATTAAATATAATATTCCAATACGAATTATTTAAATATAAAATTTATGTTGTTACTATTTTTAATATCTAAAATTTAAAAAGTTAAACATTATTTTAAATTAATTGCTCAGATGAAAATATTAATTTTAATAAATAGCTAAAATTAATAATAATAATAGTAGTTAGTGTTATATACAATATACAAACGGAAAAATTAATCGTTATTTAACAAAAGAATCTACTAACAGTATGTAAAACTAGTAATATTGAAACATTTTCCTATCACCGAAAATAAAACAATAATTATTTTAAATTTATCTTCATAGCTTCAAACTAAAAAACATGAAATATTAAGAAAATCAATTTTAGTATAACATGTAGTACATTTAGGTATGTATTATGTACACACATTATTTTTTGTTATGTTAAATATTAGTAGTTATACACAAATTTACTAAAATCTACATAAAGTCTATCCTTTTATATAAGAGAAGATAATAAAAATAGCAAGAATATTAATTTTATATTTAAATAAATCGTATTGGAATATTATATTTAATGTCAAACATTTTTCCAAGGCTAATATAATAAATACTTACCCGTATGTAACCCGCAACGCACTTTATCTCCTATAAACCTGCAACCAACAAAACACCACATATGGGCACCTTCCTCCTTCCCCGCACCGCGCACTTACGCTTCAAAACAAATGCCTCCATTACGTGTCTATAGTTATATGGTCGAAGTACTAGACCGAGTTTACAATGTTAGGAGTTTGTGCCAAATAGAATGGATGGTCGCCATAACGAGACGCTAATAGAAAGGCGGGAAATTTCAAAATAGGAAAAAGATGTTTTCTGAAACTAACAAAATATAGACATATGTATACCGTAAAGGCTGAAAACAATCAAATTCAATAATAAAATATATTTGTATATGAAACAAATAGCAAAACAAGCTTTGTAAACAAATACTAACCAAAGAAATAAACTTGAAAAACTCTCACTAACAGAAATGACAGATCGCTAGGCTGCCAGCATAAATAAATAAAATTCACTACAACTGAAGAAAATATTTATTATAATTATTGTAAAAATAATGTAAATTAAATATTGTTCGTACTTTTTATTGGGCGACTGAGCTTTATTATTTTGAAATGATGTAAAATACGTAATTTAAGTTACTGCATAGTTACTTGTTTTCATTATGTTGTAGAATTTACACTAGAATTAGCGTCTCGATATTTATTCAATTCGGCACAAAGCTGGACATTGCCGCCATGATGGAAGCTCGGTCTAGTATATTTCTTTCTTTGTCTATGGGCCTCGCTGAGACCCATATTCGAATCACTTCTACTTGGAACACTGTGACTCATTTGTAGTACTATGCGTTGGTTTTGTTCATATGTGCGGTGTGTTGCCGTTGCGATTCCGCGGTGACATTTCTGACTCGGAGACGTCGACGTCCGTGCTGGGCACTCCTCCTCGTCGCCTCGTGAATAGGTCGGACACCGAAACGGCCTAAACGACATAGCATACATTACAAAACAATATAAAGGCGGAAATTATACAATAATCAAATTGAAACCCTTTACAGAAACAAATTAATATTATTCTCATGATTATAATAATCAATGGAGATATTCTACCGTATTTTTTCTGATAATGTATAAATATTTTGGAGTATTGGTGAAAATGAAATGTTAAAATAGTAAGCGAGATTGAATATGAATTTTTGAATGTCTAAAACGTTTTTTTTTTTTTTTTTGCAAAATTTTGCGTCTTACATAGTTAACAAATGTCGAATTTTAATAAAATAAATATCTTTATACAATAAGTCACGCATGATACGATTTTCTGTAAGATAAAAATAACAATTATTGCTTATATATTTATAAAATGCTAATTAAAATTCCGCATTCTTTGAATTAACCTCTCCGCTGTGACGTCACATGTTTTAACCGTAAACCGCTGAAGCGCTGGTGTCGAATTTGAACAGTAAACATTAAATGTCACAACAAGTAACATAACCTTGTTTTCATGTATAATCTTTGATTATACAGTATTGGCCATAAAGATAACAACTTTTAAAAAAATTCTATTTCTCTGAAGTGAACATAAGAATATTGAAAATAAATTTCATAAAGAATAACCTCTTAAAATAAGTTTATTTTATGTTAAAATAATTTATATTAAATTTATAGAATTTATTTAATTTGCATAATTCTTACTTTTGTCTGGACATAAAAATAGCAACTACATAATGAATGTCTTTATTTTCTCAATTTCAACGTTTATATCGTATAATTGTTTAAAAAATATAAATTAGTACTTCAAAATTATGGGTCGTAATAAGACTTTGACTAAAGAATTTCGCAATTTAATAATTAAATCATATGAAAATGGTGCTTCGCGGAATAAAATGTCGAAGAACTTTAATTTGCATAAATCTACAATTGCACGAATAATAATCCATTTTCGAAGGAAGGGTAATATTGAGCTTTTTACAATTTCTAGTAGAAAAAAAAAATCAAACCGAAGCGACAGAATGATAAAACACATATCGTTAAAAATCCGTTGTTATCATCAAAGAAAATTTTAGGCTTTCTACTAAGTAATGTTAAAGATAAAATATCTTCAAGACAGGGAAGAAGAATATTAGTTGCCGGTGAACTTTATAGTCGTCGGCCTGCAAAGAAACCACTTCTTTCGAAGAAGAACGTGAAGGCCCGATTATTTTTTTGCAGAAAATCATGTAAACTAGACAACTGACATGTGGAAAATAGTATTATTTAGTGATGAACTAAGATTAATTGATAGAAATGTAATAACAAAATTACTTGAATTCATGATGAAACGAGAAGAAATAATAAATTCTCGTGGTTCCGGTTATTACACTAAATATTAGAAAATTTAGTTTTTATATTAATTTTATAAAAGTTGCTATTTTTATTTTTATGTCCAAATAAAAAATATTTTTTTGCACAAAAATCAATTTTTAAGAATAAAAGAAGTATTTCGAACTTTCATTGTCTTTATTTTTTTTTGAGTTACACAAAGTTTCGATTGATAAAATCTCCAATTGTTATCAAGTGAATCAATTTTTATTAATGTAATGCAAATTATTTTAATTTATATTAAACTTGGTTCAAGACACTAATACTGCAGTAATTTATTTCTGAAATCCCAGTTTTTACATTAGAGCAATTGAATTTTTTTTAAGTTGCTATCTTTATGGCCAATACTGTATATCTGTATAAATACAGACATAGACATAAAACAAGGCTATGAAAAACAAAGAAGTAAGCAAAATGACTATCAAATACACAAAAAACAAAACTGACAATTACCAAACAACGCTGTCTAAAACGGAATGTAAACAAGTTCCCCTTGCCCCTTGCAAGACATACGTAACGAAAAATTGTGCTATCTCTTTCATACAGAGAAACTGTATGTCGTGACTCGTTCGCAGCCGAAGGTAAACATGTGACGTCACGTATGGAGGGAGAAAATTTATTTATTCTTTTAACTTTAATTTAAAAATACTATAACTACCCTAGAAACTACTTATAAGATAGTTGATTCAGAGAAATCACGGCCCTAAAACTTTCTGTATTGTTATTCTAATTTACTTTCTTATTGTATTAATGAAGACTTTAATAAAAGTTATTACAAAGAGGGGAAGTGGTCTATGTTGGTTATAAATGAATAGTAAGAAAACCATACCCAGTAGCGAACGTGCAAGGAATGAATGTTATTTGTATAGGAGTGGAGTGGATTCTGTAGCAGATCGTATCCCCTTGCTATACGACGCCATGCATCGCCGCTACAACACAACAAGCCTAATTATTATAACTGCAACACACTTAAACTACAGGTTCCACTGAAATATATTATAGACTGAAATTCGCAAACTCCGCCTATAGTCAGACTCAGTCGGGTACAGCAATAAAACTATAAATATCGAATTATGACAAAGCTTTTAATATTGAATACAAAATAGGACATTATTTGCGCCCCTCCTTTGAAATGAAGATATACATCGCCTGGTACTTCTACTTTCCCTGAGTGTTCTGTATAGTGAAATAATCTTACTATTCCTTTAATATAAATAATAGTTATTTATGATATAAGTGTTAAAAGTGACATTTTATGAGTGAGTGGGGAAGTTTGTGAAACGAGGCGAAGCCGAGTAAAACAAACCCCACGAACGAAATAAAATGTCACTTTTAACACGAATATCATACACTATTTTTCCTACGACCCTAGTTATGTATTAGTAAAAACTAAAAATTATAGAATGACATTTATGACAGGTCGTGACATTCTAACCTCTACCTCCAACAATATTCTAACCTCTATTTCCAACAATACTGTTTTAAATTCCAATTTTTCAAGCGCCTTGCAAGAAATAAATAAACAATTGTAATAATTTTACTATAACAATAAACGTTCCAAAATAATGTGTACTTCTAATAAAATACCTATATAAATAATTTCAGTACAAAAATAAATATAAAATTAAACTACATTTACTTATGTACACTAAATGTAACTAGATTTAGTTACTTTTTAACACTAAATGTAACTAGATTTAGTTCTTGTTTAACACTAGTGTTAAAAGTAAATTTGTTTTTTTACTTTTAATCCGTTGTCAATGACAACGATTTAAAAGTATTCACTGTGTTATAAACTGTTATTTTTAACTCGTTAAGCAACCGTTAAAAAGGCTACTTTTCACAGTGGTCGTAGGAAATAGTATATTGTGTTGTTAGGAGTAAGTAAGTTTGCACGACAAGCGATAGCAAGTCTGACAATTGCATGCAAGGCACACAATTGACACTTTTACTCCGAATGACACATATTTTTTCTTCTAACGTACGTATTTAAATAAAATAATTTCAACTTGACGCTACAATAATTATAAATACCGTGAGTATTTGAGTATTTTTTAACGTGAAATATTGAGTTTGCCATATCCATGGTTACGACTTGATATTTGATTGACAGCAATGTATTTGCCCGTTCCATTTAAAATGAAACATAGGGAACGAATCTGACAGAAGTATTCTATTTAAATATTGTAAGAAATTTAGCGGAGTCAGAAAACCACTCGAGAGCACTAAACATATTTCGGGCACAAGGTGCACACAGTATTTTTTCTACATCTAAATTTAATTTTTAGAAACAGGTATAATTATTTATACAAAATTAACCTCTAATGACATCTTGTCAATATGACAGATAACAGTTGAATTTCCCTATAAGTTATGATTTGACATTTGATTGACAGCAATGTATTTGTCTGTCTCATTTAAAATGACATATAGGGAATGTATTTGACAGAAGTATTATATTTAATACTGTAAGAAATTTAGCCGAGTCACAAAACCCCCCGGGCACACTATATTTTTTCTACAACTAATGTTAATGAGTGCAGGTATAATTATTTAAACAAAATTAGCTTTTATTGACGTGTTATCAAATGTCAAATTCGTTCCCTATGTTTCATTTTAAATAGAACAGGCAAATACATTGCTGTCTATCAAATGTCAAGTAACCATGGATATGACAAACCCAATGTTTCACGTTAAAAAATAATCACGGTATTTTACGTGAAGGACGTTTGCTGAGTTCAATTGCTATGGTGCTATGGATATTTTAGTGTTTGTTCACTTTTTGTTATAAACATTCAAGTGGAAATTTTCACGCTGACATCCAATGTTATAAAACAAACAGTAAGCGATATGCCGTTTTGTCATAATTACAATTTTCATAGTTTTATTGCTGAACCCGACAGTCAATTTTTCTGACTATATCACCATACGCTGAACTAAAGTCCGATTGAATGACAATAGCTGGTGGGTTCGCGCATGTTCGTGTCAAACCGAACATAGCCGAGTACTCGTATACATTCATCCCTATTCCCTACTACTCACATACCTTTCATTTAAAACTTTCACCATGTCCATAACGTTCCGCACTGGACGAAATAATTGTTATGAACTCACGAACTGTCCCGATGTTTGCCGATTCCACCAGCAGCCAGCATTCAATAGAGCTTCACTATCACAGGTCGTATGCGCATTCCAGTTAGTATATATTTCAATGGCAGGTTCATTCAAAATGTCGGAAATATTTTAATTTGTTTCTTATTAAGAATTTGTATGTTATATTTTCAGTATTTTTCTATAAAATAACAAGGTAAGGTTTGCGTTTGCGCAAAGAAAAACTGATTTTCCATGTTAAATGCCTATGGCCCACTTTTCGATTTACACCCTGTATATAATTTTATTGCTTATGAATTATATTTCCATCATTTTGAATTCCCAGTAGACAGAAAAGAAATTATTAACTACTACTACTACAAACATGATACAAAGAGTTAAGAACCACAAGTAAAAAATATATTTGTAAATGAAATACATAAACAAACAATGTAATGTCTGTTATTATTATTGGTGAAAAATTTAAACAATGTTAAAACATGACAAGTTACAGAATACACCATAATGGGTGGTAGTATGAACAAGTGATTAAGTGTGATTAGCTAGGAGATGACTAGCAGTGTTTTAGCGCTGTAAATCGTTTAGGGATTATTTCAGAGAAAAATACTTCAAATAGCAGTTATAGAAAAATTAATTGTACACAACTTTTATTTGAAGTATTTTGCTCTAAAATAATCCATAAACGATTGACAGCGCTAAAACACTGCTAGTCATCTTCTAAATAATCACCCTTAATCACTTGTTCATACTACCACCCACTGTGCTTTAAGATAGTCCATCACCAAGCCTAAAGCCGGATTTATAGTTTACATAACATAACATAGCATAGCATAACATAGTGAAAATATGATAACACATAAGTCCGTATGGCATTTTATAGTTTTATAACATAACATAACATAAGAAATGACCATATTTTATTGCGTTATGTTATGGTGTTCGGGAATATTCGGCTCAATTCGGCTCTATTGGCAGTGCAGCGAAATCTAGGAGCGTTGGAGTGCTCGCATCTGCTTGTTGTATACAAACAAATGGTGAGGTTAGTTTTTGTTTCTGATGAGATATTTACGTTAAATAAATAGTTAAATTATTGTGCAGAGTTAATAATAATAATGCACAAGATACTGAAACAGCTACTATCATAGCATTGTCATCAGCCATTTTTATCTAAACAAATCAGGTTTTCGCGAAAAGTTCTAAAAATTAAAATGTACAAAGAACGACAAAATGAAATGTGAAAACAGTAATGAATATAGTAATAATACTACATTATGTACATTTTTCAGAACAATTCTTCTTTTTCTCGTACTATGTCTTATGCTTGTGTTTCGTACTATAAAATCTAAAAAAATTCTTATGTTATGTTACGTTATGTTATGCTATGTTTTGTTATGTTATGTAAACTATAAATCCGGCTTAATGCTTCTACTTACAGTGTGATAAAAAATAAACCTAATTCGGGGAAGGCTATGAACACAGAAACGTATGTCTGATCAATTTGATCATTTAAAAAAATTTAAAAATCAGACTAAAATCCCGTAAACCATTCTGGAATGAACTATTTCCTAATGCACCTTTCTGCACATCTGATCCATGGAAAATTAAATCGATATTCTAAACAAAAGAAGTACTACCTTCAGATCAACCAAGGGTTATGTTTTTTTATTATACATACATACATACATACATAAAATCACGCGTATCCCACTTAGTGGGTTAACAAAAACCCGAAAAAAAATATATTAGTAATAGGGAAAGGGATAAAAAAAAAAAATCATCTTTCGCCACACATTCCTGTACAAACATACTTCGTTCACAACGTCCACATAAAACTTCAGCTGTCTCTCCATTCTCATAAAACATTCTTACTAACCATATATCTTCACACCACAACATTTACAAAACAATCATCCTTCGCCACACATTCCTATCCAGGCACACTTCTTTCGCCTCAGCCACATTCATAATCGTATTCATGCATGCTCTTCTTTTTTTATTATTATTATTTTATTTACTATCGATGTTTGTTAATGTTTGTTACAAATATTTCATTATTTTTTTGACTTATTTAACCCTGAAGAGGATCATAGTTATGACCGAAACGTTGGTTTGAAATCAATAAAATCTTCCAGACTGCAGTTCCGAATATTTTCTTTTTTTTCCTATAGATAATATTTTTGAGAATATCTCGTATCAAATTAACATTTAATTAAATACTCTCAAATTGTCATACATATTTTTATTCATAGCCTACTCCGAGTTACGATTTTTTTGAACACACTGTATAAATGAAAGACACAAAACATGTGATACAATGCAAAACAAAGGAAAAAAGAGTATGGGATACTACACAAGCCAGAGAGCAGGTGCAGCTGCAGCAGGAATCCTGCAGTATCATTCCTGCTCGGGTGCCAGGACATGCAGGAGGCATGAGCACAATGCACTTTCATCTTAAATTAAGATTCAACAAAAACAATGCGTTACGATCGAGATATCTGATAATTAGCGATGTGCACATTGCTAAAATTGGTAATAAGAATATTATAAAGTGAACTTTCACGAGACGTCATTAGTTTTAAAACTGTTATTATATTAGATTTATTCTTATTTTTCATTGTGCTAAACTGTTGATGTGTGTACGTATAACTTACGACTAGAAAGGCGACGAACATGCCGAGGAGTAACCCGGCCATAACGTCGCTCCAATGGTGTTTGTAGTCTGAAACTCTGGTCATGCCGGTGTATAAGGACAGCATGATACACAGGTACTGAGAGAAGTGCCGCCATAGTTTTGAGCCTCGCCACGTCCACCGAGATTGCAGGTACATCTATAAAATAATACAACAAAAATAAGCTATAATAGAGGATTCCAACACAATCGAATTAAGGGAAATTAGTACCTATACCCAAATCATTCAAGCAGCCAATGCACGTCATAAATAAAAATTGAATAAAAGTAACTAGATGTGTGACGTTATGTACTGATACGTTTGCAGAGGTTTTAGAATCTTTATGAAAAGAGTTATACAGATTGCAATCTGTATAACTCTTTTCATAAAGATTCTAAAACCTCTGCAAACGTATCAGTACATAACGTCACACACGTCATGAACTGTCACATCTACAAAATAAATACTATATTTTCGTCACTGTCCATTTCTATTTAAATTATTTTATAATACTAACCTTATTTATACTTATGTATGCCATATAAAGGTAATAAATAAAAGTGAGCCGAATTTCAAAGAAATATACCGAATTCTTCTGATTGATTAGAAGTGCTACCTTTGGCAGATTCACAGATTTTATGTTTGCCTTAACGGTCACGTTGCGTCGTTGCGTTGCGATTAACATTACTTTATTATAAATAGGTCTTTACAACGCACAAAAATGTTTCAAACACGATACAAATATTTTTCAAATAATAACTTTGACAGTATGAACATACAAATTATCAATGTTGCCAACTATAGCAACAATTAAACGAATAATATGACGTTGATGTACATTATTTACATATTATTCATGTCATATACGATAAGTAATGAACTCTACTACTCATCTTAATAATAATTATATAAGGCTATACACTTTTTGACGGTTAAAAATTATTAAAATTTTATTTCATTTTTTCACTATTAGTGATTTTAATGTATTAAGGTTTTTACACTAAGTGATGACGTGCATTGGCTGCTTGAATGATTTGGGTATAAATAAAAAATCTGATAAAGCAAAAAAAAACCTCCCGCTATTTAATTTTTATTAATTTAACTACATACCTCCGTATTTACTAATGCTGCAAACTATATTATGTTCCATTGCATATAACTGTTGCTTTATTTACTATTTTCTTTTTAAAATGTCACTATTATTAATTTGAAGTGATTATCTTTTTGACAGTGTCAGTTACATACATTTGAAATATGAACTAGGTAACAAAGGAATTGTGTTTATCTTTGGCTTCGGGATTTATAATACAGATTAATTTCTAAATTTATCTGTAAAATATATAAAAAAAGTGTTAATGTAATACCTGTAGAAAATTAAATAATCTTTAATTTTCATAATGACATAAAATGTGAAAAAAAAAGGCATTTAATGGTATTTTTTGAAGAAAATCCATTATGAGCTTCAAGTAAAATGCTATTTCCTGTTATTCGATTTACACCAAAATCTAATGGTTCCTTTCCATATTAGAATAGGGTCGAAATACAACATTTCAGAATTTTCTGTAATCCCTTTACCAAAAGTTCCTTGGAAGAGATTCTATAAATCCATTAAAATTATAACACGAACATACACTATGTAAATTGCACTTGACACTGACATCTGTCAATTAGAATTATTTGAGCTATTTCAATGATTCCAGCAAAGCTAGCTGATTTATGAAAGTTAACCTCTTTATAATTCTTTAACTTTAAATCTAATAAATATGAAGAAAAATGTATAATCAAATCATAGACAACAAGATATTCTTTCATATTGATAATTAAATAAAATGTCAAAAAATGATATTTAACTGCGTTTTTTCAAAAAAAAAAAAAAAAAAACTGTTAACACTTCATATGGATGTAAAGAGGAATACGAAATAATTATAATTTTTAGAGTTGTAGTATTTGAAGTTACGTCGAAGAACTTTTTGTCACACATGGACACACATACAGACATCAGCATAAAGCTAGTAAAATCGTATTGTAGGAACCCTGAAACGTGCTTATTCATTAAAAATTCACCACCGAATTTTTTGACCAACGACAAAAGGTGACGGAAGGTAAAAAATGCATAGGTAAAAATAGCAAGAAGAAGAAAAGAAATGTTTCTGACAGATACAAAATACAGGGAGTTGCCAGTTATCCGCCAATTGCACAAAACATACTACACGTGTCCATTTCATAACTCCTAAAATATGATCTAATGTTTCACTTTCATAATCCAACTAATCTCGAAATTTTGTCATACAAGAATAATTACATCCATAAATATTGTTAACACATAATGTACATTTCTCAGCCTATGTAAACTGTATCAATTTCTTATTCAGATTACTGAGAAATAAAATTAAGAAAACATTCCAAATGTCATAACAAGAAATCCTGAAATAAATTTTGAGTAAGTAGATTTAATGCATTAGCTCTCAACAAAATGAAAATGTGAATGTTGAATTTGGATGTTGGCCATAGTAACATATTTGATTTATATTTAGCATACAAGTTTAATTTGTTTATAATCAGAACAATTTTTTTAAATATATATAAGATTAAAAATTAAAATTGTACATAGTGTTGTTTTCGATATTTTTTAAAGTATCTTCAGGGAGTACTTATACAATTAATTTTTACGTTTATATGAAGAGCTAAAATAATTGTATCATGATTTATATGCAAAATTTAAATTTCTGACGGCTGGGTTATGATGGATTTAATTTAGAAATTTAGATTTACGAATTTATATTTTTACCTCTCGCTAAGAGATTCATGCTAAAATTCGCATATCCAGATTTTATTGAATAAGCACGATTTAAGATCGCTAGAATCCAATTATAACATTTTTAAAATGATGTCTGTGTGTGTGTGTGGGAATGTGTGTGTGTGTGTGTGTGTGTGTGTGTGTGTGTGTGTGTGTGTGTGTGTGTGTGTGTGTGTGTGTGTGTGTGTGTGTGTGTGTGTATGTATGTCTGGATGTTGTAGACATGATTCCTCAAAAACTATAAGACTTAAAAAATATTTAACTGCAGTTTCCTCAATCTGACATTCCTGGGAAGAGCTGAAAAGGTTTTGGTAACAATTGAACAATCGGAAGTAGTAGTTTCTTAGAAAAAATCTTCTAAATATAATTTTTTGGTAGTTTTTTTTTTATTAAATATTGAAAAACAAAATTCTCCATCTAATACACTTAAAATTTTTATTATATCTTGTATAGATTTAGAGATAAAGACATTATAATATATAGAGTAATCTAATCGCAGAGGCTAAGGCACTAAGGAAACCAGTTGACAAATTCCAATGTTTATAACATAGTTTGTAAATGACACATGTCAGTGTCAAAAATTAACAGTTTAGTGACATTCTGATAGTTTTTACTGGGAAGTATATTTAATCTTTCTTATTGTTTTATTAATTAAATATTTGAAATTATAGGTAAAATTGTTGTAAAATGCATATATCCATCAGAAATACCGCCAATCTGGTTAATGAATTGGAAAAATCTCTGACATTTAGAAACTTCGTCATACAATAAAAAATAAATATAATTAGAATTATATGTGAGCAGAAGACATGTTAAATACAATAAAAAACAATATTTAGGTAAAGTTCTGTCATATTTTGTTATAAAACGACGGTTCGAAAGCGAAGTGCAATACAATACTTATATAGCCTAATATGGAAATGGCGAGAGGTCTTGTGTTGGCCACAATAGATTTTTATCTCTCTACACCAGCTATGAGTGCCCGTGAGGTGACGCCTGGTAAGCGCCCACACGGTAAAATATATCGTCATCATTACCGATGTCTACATGTGTTGTAGATACTGGCACACACAGAAATGGGTAATATGCCGTGATGATTTATTTATAAATTTACAAATAATCCCCCCATGGCAAATCTAAAGATAAATTTTTATTTGTTTGCATAATTGTATTCTTTGACTTTATTCTTTAAGAGGTTATATAACTGTCATCACATTTATGTCAAGTCACGTGACCCAATATAAGATATTGACTAGACGCATTTAATATCTTTAAATTCACTATAAACCAAGGTAAATCGTAAATTTCAAAACTAAATTTGTAAATCTAAATTTATAAATTAAATCCATCATAAACCAGTCATAACTTTTATATAAAGTATTTTTTTTGTATAAAATAATTAAGTAACGTTTGCGCAAAGAAAAACTGATTTTCCATGTTAAAGGCCTATGTCCCACTTTTCGATTTACACTTTGTACATAAAATGAACAAAATAAAATTTGTGCATGAAGAAATATGTTGGAAATTCCAACATAACGTAAATGTACACACGGTTGCTCACAACAAGGCTTACTTCACACAAAGTATCTGTGTTAATATAAAAGAAAACTCACCGCTAAATAAAACATAGTGTACATGGAGAAAGAGGAATGTCCTGAAGGAAACGATAATCTGCAACAAAACATAAATCTATTAATATTTGCGGAAAATACCGTAATCCATATTAGTTGGCCTATTTGTTTAATTCATGTATCGTGACTTAAATAGTATTATTTCTAATAATAATCGAGGAAGTTTTTATTTTTTATATAAAGATATTTTCACATTATATCGTAACTGTAAATTCCATACAGAAAGTTCATTGGAAAATATTCTATAAATCCAATAAAATTATCACATTATGTATACTCATATATAAATACTCTAAAAATGCGTACACTTACGTAATATTCTCTTTACAATCAAATAATATTACTATCAAGTTTATATCTCTACCCATTTTTGAATTATTGTCCCAAAAGTCAATATACCCCACATTTAGATAAAAACTTCAAAATTTTCGAAAATCTAATTTATATGTATCTAGATACTTCTCAATGCGCTGATTCCAAATTCTGAAACCGCAGGTCGATATCTCTTTTCGTTCTCGAGATATTTAGTTTCAAAGTTTTGTTCAAGACTGCCCATTTTTGGGTATTAACCCAAAAATGGGTTGAGATATGAATTTGGCGACATCATCATTCGATTCTACGGGCAAAAATACATAAGTATAGCAATTTTCATAATTTTTGTCCAACCGGTTCATTTTTTATGAATAAAAACTTGAAAACCCCTGAAAATGGCCAAAATCTGAAAAAATCGTAAGGGGTACCCCTTACGATTTTTGCGAATTTTAGCCATTTTCAGTTATTTTGCTTTAGAGATTGTATGCGGTTTTCAAAAATTCTGAAAATTGGTGTACTTATGTAATTTTGCCCGTAGAATCGAATGGTGATGTCGCCAAATTCATATCTCTACCCATTTTTGGGTTATTACCCAAAAATGGGCAGTTTTGAGCAAAACTTTGTATCTAAATATCTCGAGAAAGAAAAGAGATATCGATCTGCGGTTTCAAAATTTGGAATCAGCGCATTGAGAACATATACATATAAATTAGATTTTCGAAAATTTTGAAGTTTTTATATAAATGTGGGGTATATTGACTTTTAGGGCAATAATTCAAAAATGGGTAGAGATATAAACTTGATAGTAATATTATTTGATTGTAAAGAGAATGTTACGTAAGTGTACGCATTTTTAGAGTATTTATATATATGAGTAGGTATACATAATGTATATTCATGTGATAATTTTATTGAATTTATAGAATATTTTCCAATGAACTTTCTGTATGGAATTTGTAAGAAACTGTATTATGTTTGTGTTACAATTTTACAGGATATATAGAATCTTTTCCAATGAACTTTTGGTATGGCATTTGTACAAAATACATCAAATTAACGGAAGGTCTTAACAGATTTTGTTCATTAAAATGAATTTATAAAGTATGTCTTTTTTTACCACAATAAAAGTGTGAAAAAAGTGAACTCTTTTAACGCTACGGAGTGGAAACGTTACGGCACTTTTTTCACACTTTTATTGCACACGTAAAATAAATTGTATACAACTCGAGTAAAAAGTGTCTTATTTCACTCATAGGATGAACTCGCCTGCGGCTCGTTCGCTCAAACTTTCCTATTTGTGAAAACAAACTATACTTCTTGTTGCATAGATAACTATTCTAGTTAAACATAAATAATTAACAGTATAATAATAACTCATATTTATTAGTAAACTTTTATTATTTATCAAGATTGGATAATTCGCCGATTATTCTTAAAAATTGACCTAATTTTTTATGGTGTTTTATTTCTAAACTCTGACAAACAAATGACGTCAATTCTTTTTAAACTTTATTTGATTTTCTTGTATTGTTAGTAAAGCATTATTTTGTTTAACATTAAAACAACAAAATATTTCAGAAAATATATCTTGCTATACAGGGTGTTGAAAAATAAGTGTCACAAATTATGAGGACGTGTAGTACTGTCCAAAATGAGTAAAAAGGTTTAATCAACCTTGGTCCGATCTTCAACTGTTTTTGAGAAAGAGGCCATTTTGTATTAGAATCGAAGAAAAACTGACTAAGATAGAGTTTGAACCAAATTTTGTCTATGCCAGTAAATAGAATATAAGAAACAATAACATTTTATTTGAAACATTTTTTTCACTTTCTAATAGTTACGAAGTTATTTGAAAACTAAATATTGGCCAAGGTCGCCACAATTTTTGTCAGTACAATTGTTCGATTTTTTTTTGAAAAACAAAAACACTAAGATGACCTCAGAAAGGTAAACAAAATGTCTCATTTAATTAAAGTCGTAACTCTTACAGTTTTCGAGATAGCAGAGATAAACACTGAAAAAACTCATTTTTCATTGTCTTATACAGGGAATTTATTTTAACATGCAACATATGGCGAATCACTTCCATGGTTACTCACTATTGTCAAAAAATGACAGCAATGTAATATTTGTCCATTTTAAAATGCAACATACAAAATTTCTAGTTTTGTATTATCAAAATTAATTTCCTATAAATTAGCCTACATATGATTAACAAATAATCAAAACATGAATGTTGTACATCTTAAAAAACTTTAGCTTACAAAAATTCATAACTTTCATGTAATAAATGTTAAAAAATACCCCCAATCACTCTGAGGCAATATTCTAGTCGGTCGTAATAAGAATTGACACCATTTGTGTGTGTTTTGGAGGTATCTCCTGTGCTGCAATACTCTTTATAATGTTGCATTTTAAAATGGACAAATATTACATTGCTGTCATTTTTTGACAATAGTGAGTAACCATGGAAGTGATGAACTATAATGTTGCACTTTAAAATAAATTCTCTGTATCTCGGATTGAAGATCGGAGCCATGTTGATTAAATTTTTTTTACTCATTTTGGTCAGTACTATATGCCCTCATAATTTCTGATACTTATTTTTTAACACCTTGTATAGCACAAGAACCACAAAATATCTACAATATTAAAAAAATACCGATAATTACGTTAGTTGTTATTTGTATTATAGGTATATGCGCTAAATAAAATAAAATTTTAGCGACTTCGCTAACTAATATGGATTAGGGCACGTATTATAGGTAATCCAGAATGTTTGACACGTACTTCGTTCTAACTATAAGTTTTTAAACAATTTTTGAGGATCACTCCTGCTTGTTGTTTTCGCAAGAAACAGTAGTGATTATGCTTACAAAAATTGTCGGAAAAAGTCACTAGTGGTATTACTATTGAAAATATTTTTTTACCTGACTTCTTTAAGTAATCTGCCGTCACGATCATTGCTGCAACTGAAGTCTTCAATGTATCTGCAATATAATTACATATTTATAATTTCGTATTTAAATTATCAGAAGTAATATCACAAGACCTCCTGATTTTATCGATAAATTTTTATTTTGCACGAATTGCTTAGCAACAAACACGAAAGCAAACTGCATGGTAAATCCCGACTCCGAAGGAGGAGGGGTTTTACCTAATGTCAGTTTGTTTGAGTGATTTTGCTTAAAAGCAAAAAAAAAATGACAGTCCAATTCTTAAAAAAGTTTAAGTTAATCCTCATTTTGGTTTAGTGAATTCAATTCTATTCCGGTGTTTAAAATTGAAACTTCAAAATATTATCAAAAAAGGTAGATACTAGGAATAGATCAGAATATATTTTAAGAAATAAACTGCCAAAATTAGAGTAGAATTCGCTAATCAAAAAATGAGGATTAGCTTAAACTCTTTCGAGAAAGGAGCTGTGAGTGCTTAAAAATAAAATTTTATCTGAGAAAATCTGAGAGGTCGTGTTGTATTTGGTGAGATAAATTCCAAAGACAACGCAAAATGAAACTTGAACATTAACTGTCACACTGACAGTTATAAACAATAACAACTGTTTACTGTTTATTTACTTGGTAGCGAAAAATTGTCGTAGTAACGAGGTTTTATCAGTATAATACTGTTCCCATTGGTTGAATTTTCAAGTGTTTTGCATCATGATTGGTTAAAAACTAGTCGTTGGAATTTATCAGCTATAATGTACGGAGAACAAAAATAATGGGCTACTTGCGTGGTACTGAAAATCCGATTTCTGTCACTATATACGTAATGTTATATTGAAAACATAAATAAAAATATAAATTTTATTTTAAAATAATTATTTGTTTTTTATTAAATTAAGAAAGAAAATTTTCTGTGACGTCTTTATACTGAACTGGAAGAGGGGAAGCATGTATAAGAATGTTATCAATAGATGGCATGGCATGCGAGAAAGATTTAATTTGAATTTGACATTAGTTCATTTTTCTCTCTCTCTGGTCTCTCAAATACATTAATTAATTAATAAATAAACACATAGGTAGTTACTTGTAATTTAAAATATCGATACCAAAAACATAAACTAAAATACTAACCTCCAAACTATTATTGAAACGTCAAACAGGTGATCTACATTACCCGCACAAACATACCATTACTATGGGACGGTACCACGCTGTGACTTTACGACTATTCATTGGTGCGGCGTAATTCTCCGTCATACATGGCGGGAATTCAAATAATCAAATTTCATTATTTTTTTCTGGCTAATTAATAAAAATTTTGTCAAAAGAAATAATATGAGTAGCAAGTTTTTACCTTCTCTACAAAAATATTAAATAAAATATCTGATGTGGACACCACATGACTTCCTTGTACGCCTGTTACACTATACATATTTTGTTAATAATTAAAATATGTATAATAACAGACCCAATCATAAAATTGCACGTATTTGACATTGACATTAAATTCTTTATTTTTTTGTTATATCTTGCCCTAATTCATAGCAAACTTAATTACAGAAACCAAAAAGTACACAATGTTTAAATTTACATATCTCGCTTATACAAAGAACTAATTTAATCATACTTGAAGTTTTCGACGTAAAATTCAATTCTCTAAAACTTTTATTTAAAGCATTTATTGTTCAATTCAAAATAACCTCATTTTTTTCAAGAAAAACTGATAATAGCTTCAAGTAAAGTATCACTTCCGGTTAGACTATTTTAACCAAAGTCTATTATGTTATTTCCATTGATATAAAAGTATTATATACCAAATTTGAAAAGTTTTGGATTATATTTTAATATAGTTTTCCATTAAAATCTATTATAGGTTTCAAGTAAAGTACCACTTCCGGGTATACGATTTTAACTAAAATCTATTATGTTATTCCCATTGATATAAAAGTATTATATACCAAATTTAAAAAGTTTTGGATTATATTATAATACAGTTTTCCATTAAAATCTATTATGGGCTTCAAGTAAAGTACCACTTCCGGGTAAACCATTTTTACTAAAATGTATTACGTTATTCCCATTGATATAAAAGTCTTTATACCAAATTTGAAAAGTTTTGGATTATATTATAATACAGTTTTCCATTAAAATCTATTATGGGCTTCAAGTAAAGTACCACTTCTAAAAGTTATGCAATAACCAAAAAGGGAGGTGCACAACTAGGTGTTATAACAGTCCTAAATACAAAATTTTAACTTTCTACGGCTTCCCGTTTTTCAGTTATGCGAGATATGTACGTACGTACGTACAGACGTCACGACGAAATTAGTCAAAATGGATTCAGGGATGGTCAAAATGGATATTTCCGTTGAAATCTGAAAACCGAATTTTTTCGCGATTACAATACTTCCTTTACTTCGTACAAGGAAGTAAAAAAAGGTACGCAAGTAGCCCATTTACTGTATGTTAAAAAAGCATAACTCGTAGTAGGGTATGAACAAAAAAAAGCTTGTATTTTGCTTTAAATTGATTAGAAGTTTGTTCGTATTGATTTTAAACATTGGATTTTCTCGATTGAATACGATGCAATCTCATAAACATCTTAATACCCTAACGCCTAACCTAATATGTAATTATTCTTCCGTCTCATTCGGCTTTACCTATGATAGTTCCGTGGATCCGAGCAGTTGACATTTGGCTGGCAGACGGTGAAAAAATGAGGCCGTAGCCTTCCGACGGTGTACTTCATGACGTCTGTGGAAAGCTGCGAGGCGGCAGCGCCGAATCCGAACACCAGGATGGCGGAATACGCCGCCCAAGCCCACCGAGGTATCTTCACACCCGCCACACACAGGGGACGGTCTTGGCCTTCTCTGCCTCGAATGTACTCTGTTATGAGCATCTAAAAACAAAAATATATCCATTTATGAAGATCATTTTTACCCCTGGCTAATGCCCGTATCACACTAGCGGTTAGCGGGTGCGGGTACGGGTGCGGGTGTTGGATCTTGCAATCATACTCTGCGTGCGGTTATTAGATATATGCATCAGGAATACCGCCGATCTCGTCAATGAATTTGAAGAATCTCGAACAGTTTGAAGAGTAGGAGGAAATTTATTTATACAGTGTGTCCCATTTAGAGGTGCCACCATTGGGATCTCGAGAACTGTAAGAGATACGATGTCGGTTAAATGGAATGTTTTGTGCGCCTTTGGGAGGCCATCTCTGATGTGCTTTTGTTTTTCCAAAAATTCTCATAGGGCACTAGATAATAACGAAAAACTTAATATTGTTGATTTTTTCTTTTTCAAATAACTTCTAAACTATTAGTAATTGAGAAAAACGTTTCAAATACAAAAGATATATATTTTTATTAGCTAACCAGTGGCGTACGAAATAAATTTTTATATCCGTAAATTTTCAAGATATAACACAAACTTATATTTTTTTAAATGGAACCCATATCTGATTTCAGTCTCAAAAAAATAATTATTTTTTTCTTTTCAATGATATAAGGGTTATTATGTTTTATATTTTTTTTTGTTCTAACGAATAGAAATCTACCAATATTTTTAAAATAATAATAAATTTAATACAAAATAAGGAAAAAATAATAATTTTGAAGGCAAAACAAATATAAAACATAATAACCCTTACATTGTTGAAAAGAGAAAAAAATAATGAATTTTTTGAGACTAAAATCAGATATGCGTTCCATTTCAAAAAATATAAGTTTGTGTTATATCTCGAAAATTTTGCGGATATAAAAATTTATTTCATGCGCCACTGGTTAGCTAATGAAAATATCTATCTTTTGTATTTAAAAGGTTTTTCTCAATTACTAATAGTTTAGAAGTTATTTGAAAAAGAAAAAGTTAAGATTAATGAAAGAAATATCTATATTTATAAACGTATTTTTATTTATATTATATTACATGTCATTCAGAATTATAATTATTTTTTCAATTATTTTATTTTTGATTACCTTGATCCAATATATTGAAATATTGTTTATTTTCCTCAATACTCCCCCTTAAACAAAATTTCAATAATGTAAAAAAATCTTCATTGTTGTAATCCAATTCGTTCATTGAAGACTTGTAGTTTTTTACTCGTTGTTGCCTTCGTCAATGGATCTGCGATCATTTCTTCTGTTGGCACATATTCCACTGCAATTTCTTTATTTTCTATTCGTTCTTTTATTAAGTGATGTCTAATATCAATGTGTTTTGTTCTTTGACTGAATCCTTCATTTTTAGTTAAATGTATTGCACTTTTATTATCAGAATTTATAATGGTTGGTTTCGATGTTAAAGTTGGCCATATTTCGGATATTAAGTACCTTAACCAAAGTGTTTCTCTCGTTATTGCAGAAAGTGCAATGTATTCCGCTTCCGTAGATGAATTAGCTACAGTTGGCTGTTTCTTGCTAGCCCACGATACAGCTCCCCCTTGCATTATGAAGATATATCCAGTTACGGATCTTCTATCATTAATATCTTCTGCCCAATCTGCGTCGCTGTATCCAATTATTTCTTCATTACCATCTTTTTTAAATGTAAGGTTATAATCTTTTGTACCTTTTAGAAATCTAAAAATACGTTTCACACTTTTCCAATGTGCCTTTCCTGGATTTTGACAAAATCTGCTTACTACTCCTGTTGCATAACTGATGTCAGGACGAGATATTTGACATAAAAATAATAAACTTCCAACTGCTTCCTTATATGGTATTTTCTTCATTTCGTTTATTTCTTCTATTTCTTTTGGTTCCATTTCTTTGCTTAATTTTTGATTTATATCAATGGGTGTTGCAACAGGTTTACTTTCTTCCATATTGAATCTTTTCAAAATTTCATTAATATATGTAGATTGATCTATTTTTATCATGTCATTCTCTTTGGTTATTCTCATTCCTAAAACATTTTTGGCTTTTCCTAAATCTTTCATGTCGAAATTTTCGTGCAAATTTCTCTTTGTTTCATTCATGATTTCTTCATTGCTAGTAAAAATTATTAAATCGTCGACATAAACAGCGATTATTACTATTTTATTATTTGAAAGTTTCTTCCAGTATATACATTTATCTGCTTTGGATTGTTCAAATTTTAGTTTTCTCAAAACTGAATCTAGCTTTTTATTCCAAGCTCTGCCGCTCTGTTTCAATCCGTACATCGCTTTCTTTAATTTGTATACCTTAGATTTATCTTCTTTTACAAATCCCTCTGGAGGATAAATATAAGTTTCTTCCTCTAGATCTCCTTGCAAGTACGCCGTATTTACGTCCATGTGGTGTATCAGAAGGTCATATTTTGCAGCTTGCGCAAATAATAAACGTAGTGATGCGTATCTGACCACTGGAGAGTAGATATCAGTATAATCTATTCCTTGCTTCTGTCTACATCCACGTACAACTAATCTTGCTTTAAATTTAGTTTTATTTTCTTCGTCTGTTTTTCTTTTAAACACCCATTTTGTATCTAATACTTGCTTATTTTCTGGATGTTCTGCAATTTCCCACGTTTTATTCTTCAATAAAGACGTATATTCATCTTGCATGGCTTTCTTCCATGATTCTTTATGCGGAGATTCCATAGCTTCTTCTATTGAAGTTGGATCTTCTAGATTTTGAATAAAATTATTTTCTTCAATCAAACAAGTCAAATCTTTCTTTTTATTTTTGAGTCTTTCTGAACGTCGAGGTTGTATTGTTTCTTCGTCTTTTTCAGGTTGTATTGTTTCATCTTCATTTTCTTGTATTTCTATATCTTCTGGTAATGAAGTTTCTGAATTCATTTGTTCAAGAAATATATTTTCGAGTGGAGTATTCCGTTCATTTTTCTTGTTATTTGCTTCTTTACAAAATTCATTTTCTATAAATATTACATCTCTGCTGATTGTGATGCTATTTGTTTTTGGATGAATTAATCGATATCCTTTTGTATTTTCACAATATCCAATAAACATTAATTCTTTAGATTTATCATCCCATTTTTGACGTTTTTCTTTTGGAACGTGTACCATAGCTTTACAACCAAATACTCTCAAATGACTAATATCCGGAATTTTGTTACTCCATACTTCTTCTGGGGTCTTACCTGTAGCTGCTGCAGGTGATCGATTTATTAGATATACTGCCGTTGAAGCCGCTTCTGCCCAAAAATGGGTTGGCAAATTTGCATCAGCCAACATTGTTCTTGCTTTTTCTACTATCGTTCGATTTGCCCGTTCTGCGATTCCGTTCTGTTGCGGACTATAAGGGACTGTTAGTTGATGGCGAATTCCATTCTTCTTTAGTAAATCAGTTACGGATTTATTCACACACTCGCGCCCATTATCCGTTCGAAAACATTTAATTTTCTCTCCGGTTTGCTTTTCGACATAGATGATGAATTCTGCTATAATTTCTTTAACTTGATCTTTGCTTTGCAAGAAGAAAATAAACATTTTCCTAGAAAAATCATCTATTATAGTAAAGAAATATTTTGACCCACCTATCGAATTAATTTGCATTGGACCGCATAAATCCGAATGTAATAATTCTAAAATATTTGAAGCACGTTTTCCACTAGGTTTAAAAGGTTGTCGATGATGTTTACCCTTTATACAAGGAATACAATGATTTTCATTACATTTACTTAAATCATATCCTGTAACTAAACCCTTTTTAAGTAAATTCATCCCTTTTCTATTTAAATGTCCGAGCCTTTGATGCCATAGGATTCCATTATTTATTGTTCTAGTAATACATACTTTTGGTTCTCTTTTTGTTTCTGTCTTTATTTTATAATTTTCTTCATTTAGTTTATAAATTCCGTTTTCAACTGTTCCATTCGCTACAACTGTACCATATTTGTCTTTTATTTTACATCCATTTTTATTAAATATTACAGAGAAGCCATTTTCTACTATTTTATGTACAGAAAGGATATTTGCCATAATATTAGGTGCATATCTTACATTGTTGACTGTAATTAAATCAGTTTTGTTACCTACTCTTACCTTTAATTCCGCTTTTCCAATTTGTTCCGTTTTTAGTTTTGTATTGTTTGCTACGGTAATTTCTGCGGAATCTGGATATTTTTCTTTCAAAATCGTACTGTCACAAGTTAAATGGTGTGTAGAACATGAATCTATGTACCAATTTTTATCACCTGAAGGTAAATTTGTTGAATAAAGGACGCAAAAAGTCTTTTTATGTGAAGATTCTGCTTGTTTATACTGTGGTGCTGCTGTATGTTGTGCTTTTCTATACCTACACTGACTGGAAAAATGACCAAACTTTTTACAAGTATAACATTGTACCTTTTTATTCACTTTATTTGAATGAGTATAAAATGCCATATTTGAATTTGTATTATTTGTCTCTTTTCTTGTCTTTACGTCTTGAAGAATTTTAATTTTTATTGAATCTGAAGTAATTTTTACACCCGAACTCTCCAGACCCATGATCATTGGTTTATACTCTTCTGGCAAACCTGCTAACAACAGTACACCAGTCCATTCTTCTATTACTTTAAATCCAATGTTATTTAGTTTATTAGCAGTACTTATAATTGTATTCACATATTCGTCCACTGAACTACATCCATTTAATTGAGTGGTGACCAATTGACGTAAAAGACCTACTTTTCGAGTTAAGCCTGAATCTTCAAAAGCTGTTTTTAAACTATCCCATGCTTCCTTAGCTGTAGTAGCACCTTCAATATGAACATAATTAATAGGATCTACAAATAAAATAATTTTTGATTTGGCCTTTCTGTTTTTATTTTCATCCTTCTCTATTCCTTGAACTACAGCCCATAAATCTTCGTGTTCTAACAGTGCTTGCATAGCAAACTTCCATGTATTATAATTCTGCCGACCAATTAGCTTTTCAAAGCTAGGAATTACCGACGCCATTTTCAAAAAATATTTTTTTCTGTTGACTAATTATTATATTCCAAACTTTTAACTAATTATACAATATTGAGCATCCTGGGCCCATAACCAGTTAAGATTAATGAAAGAAATATCTATATTTATAAACGTATTTTTATTTATATTATATTACATGTCATTCAGAATTATAATTATTTTTTCAATTATTTTATTTTTGATTACCTTGATCCAATATATTGAAATATTGTTTATTTTCCTCAATAGAAAAAATCAACAATATTCAGTTTTTCGTCATTATCTAGTGCCCTACGAGAATTTTTGGAAAAACAAAAGTACATCTGCGATAGACTCCCAAAGGCGCACAAAAAGTTCCATTTAACCGACATCGTATCTCTTATAGTTCTCGAGATCCCAATGGTGGCACCTCTAAATGGGACACACTGTAGAATGAATTAAAACCATAAAAATAAATGAATAATAGACGTAATTAAAATTCTTTTGTGTATACCAGAAATGTTAAATACAATATGTACTTATACAGGGTGTCTGTTAAATAGGAGGATAAGGCTTAACCACAGATTCTTGAGGCTAAAATAAGACGATTTAACCAAACTTGCTTCTACCGGAAAGTGTACCATTTAGCCAGAATTCTGCTTCAAAGTTCTTCGAAAAAAAATTAACTTTGCTTATAATAATCGGACGCTTTATTCGATTTGGATGAAATTTGGTATGACAGTTTATATGGTTATAAGTCATCTTTTAAGGTGATACTTGTTATTATTAGTGAACCACTAGTGTATGAAACTTAGGTGTCCCAACATTAATTAGACCGTAACTTTTTAATGGCAATACCGAAAACGTGAAATTATTTTTCTTCAGAAAGATACATTCAATAGTAAACTTTTCTCTCTCTCCGTAATTTGTGATATTTATTATAAGCAAAATTATTTTTTTTTCGAATAACTTTGAAGCAGAATTCTGTCTAAATGGTAGACTTTCCGGTAGAAGCAAGTTTGGTTAAATCGTCTTATTTTAGCCTCAGGAATCTGTGGTTAAGCCATGTCCCCCTATTTAAGAGACACCCTGTATAACGTAATATAGAAATAGCGAGAGGTCTTACGATGGCCACAATAGTTTTTTGGTCTTTGAAGACCGACTTTTTGAGATAATTTCAATAATGTAAAAATATTCCTGATATTTTCATTTGTTTTAGAGTTATGAAAAAAAATGTAAATTATAAAAACTTACTTCTTTGATTACCAGTATTCGATTATGATAATCTCAGGAATTCTAATCACTTATCGATAACTTATTCGTTCCATTCATCAGATTAACTCTTATAATTGCTGTATTCGTAATTTGTAATAAAGTGAATCGTGAAAACTATTTTAATTAACTTTAGAATCATGGTCACATGCATCAATCATCTAGAATGTTGTATCTATTTCGCGTATTTTCCAATTAAATTTTACATATCCGGATTTCTATAATTAAAATTACTTGTATGTTATTGAAAGAAAATTAATTAAAACAAAAATAATCAACATCTTTTTAGATTCCGTAATTTAATACGTAGAGATGGTACAGTGCGCGAAACAATATTGCGCTGAAATAATACTTTAGTAAATCGAAAAATACCCTGACACAAAAGAATATCATTATGACAATCATATAAATTTTTGCCAACTTGACTGTCTGCGTTCCTATTAAAAACATAAATTGTAAATAAATACAGAGAATTTATTTTAAAATGCAACATTATAGTTCATCACTTCCATGGTTACTCACTATTGTCAAAAAATTACAGCACTGTAATATTTGTCCATTTTAAAATGCAACATTATAAATAGTGTTGCAGCACAGGAGTTACCTCCAAAACACATCACAAATGGTGTCAACTCTTATTTCGACCTACTAGAATATTGCCTGAGAGTGATTGGGGGTATTTTTTAACATTTATTACATGAAAGTTATGAATTTTTGTAAGCTAAAGTTTTTTAAGATGTACAACATTCATGTTTTGATTATTTGTTAATCGTATGTAGCCTAATTTATAGGAAATTAGTTTTGATAATGCAAAACTACAAATTTTGTATGTTGCATTTTAAAATGGACAAATATTACATTGCTGTCATTTTTTGACAATAGTGAGTAACCATGGAAGTGATTCGCTATATGTTGCACGTTAAAATAAATTCCCTGTAGTTATTTGTATCACTAGGCCAGAAACTGAAAGTAAAAAATCTGTTGTGCCCACCACAAGACCTCTCGCCATTTCCATATTAGGATATATAAGTATTGTATTGCACTTCGCTTTCGAACCGTCGTTTTATAACAAAAATTTTACAAATCTTTAACCAAATATTATTTTTTATTGTATTTAACATGTCTTCTGCACACATATAATTCTAATTATATCTATTTTTCATTGTATGAGGAAGTTTCTAAATGTCAGAGATTGTTCCAATTCATTAACCAGATTGGCGGTATTTCTGATGGATATATGTATTTTACCACAATTTTACCTATAATTTCAAATATTCAATTAATAAAACAATAAGAAAGATTAAATATACTTCCCAGAAAAATGCTAAAATTCGCATATTCAGTTTTTAGTGAATAAGTGCGTTTTAAGGTCCCTATAATCCGATTATAACATTTTTACGATGATGTCCGTGTGTGTGTGTGTGTGTGTGTGTGTGTGTGTGTGTGTGTGTGTGTGTGTGTGTGTGTGTGTGTGTGTGTGTGTGTGTGTCAGTTTCCTCAATCTGACAATCCTGGGAAGAGCGGATTAGATTTTGGTAACAATTGGACAACCGGAAGTAATAGTTACTTTAAAAAAATCTTCTAAATATTATTTTTTGAAAATTTCTGTTACTATTATAGAAGAACATAAAATTCTACATCTGATAAATGTAAAAAAAATTTATTATATCTTGTATAGATTTAGAGATAAAAAAATAATTTCATGTTATCGGCATGGCCATTAAAAAGTTATGGTCTAATCAATGTTGGGACACTTACGTTTCATACACTAGTAATTCACTAATAATAACAAGTATCATTTTAAAAGATGACTTATAACCATATAAACTGTCATACCAAATTTCATCCAAATCGAATAAAGCGTCCGGTTATTATAAGCAAAATTAATTATTTTTTTTGAACAACTTTGAAGCAGAATTTTGGCTAAATGGTACACTTTCCGGTAGAAGCAAGTTTGGTTAAATCGTCTTATTTTAGCCTCAGGAATCTGTAGTTATGCCATGTGCCCTATTTAAGATAGAGATGCATTCGGACCGGGCCGGGCCGGGCTTTGATGTTTGGATCGACTCGGCCCGAAAATAAAAATTACCGGCCCGACTCGAAGGTCGACTCGACAAAAAAATTAGCTAGACCGGCTCGAAAATTGACTCGAAATCGGGCCGGGCCAAAGCTCGATATTGGGTGCATCCGGCATTCCTAATGTTGATTTTTATGTTAAGAAAAAAATGTTTAACTTTTTTCGTGTCAAACTTATAAAATACCTCTACATTCTTATAAATTTCAACATTAGTTAACATAAGTAATTAAAGAAGAGACCCTTCTAGTGTAAGTTTGTTATAAAAATTACAGACCTACGAGTATTTAACACTTTGTTTACCAAAGAATGTAAACAACTTTTTCACAAATCTTATATAAAAAAATATAATTTTAATTTACATAAGGATTTTTTATCTAACTATGTTTCGGCTCAAAAATAGGACAAGAAATCATTATGGTAGGAACAAAAATTATTATTTTTTAAGTATACGAGTAATAACAATAATAATAGCAACATCACAATATAATTATTATGCTTTAATGAATAACCTTGAATTCTTGAAGTAAAATAATATATTTTAATTTATTAATATGTGAATTATGTTGTTATTAAATAATTTTGATCCTTTTTAACTTCATCCATTTTCATTAAAATATTAAGGAAACTGTGCATTTGACTGAACTATAAGATTTTTCGAGCCAGCCCGAAAAGATCGAATATTCGGGCCGGGCCAAAATCAAAAGTCCGACTCGCCTCGATTTTTGAAAATTATTAGCCCGATAAAAAATATCTTCGGCCCGGCTCGATGATCGACTCGAAATCGAGGCGGGCTTCGGGCCGGGCCGGGCCAAAGCTCGAAATCGAGTGCATCTCTAATTTAAGAGACTCTGTATATGACTATCTTAGAAATTTATAATGATATTCAAATAAAATATTTCTCATAAAAAAATAGTCGGTCTTTCATCATAAATAGCCGGTGAGATGAACGCCCGTTATTCGTGTAATTGCCGTAACGTATCGTTTTACGATCCACATCTCATTTACTTTAATCTTCCTATGTTTAACTTCGGTCCCTCTGCTTACATCAAAGCTCCTGCTAATAGTGTCTCGTCTCCGGGCTTGATAGAGCGTGAAGAATTTTCATGGCGATTGTGTAAGCTAAGCCTTGATGTGGTACATTACCGCCATTTTATTTATTTCTTCTCCAACTCATTATCACGAGTAATCTATTTTAAAATCCGTGAATGCATCGCTGAACATGAGTGGAGCAATATTTTTGTTTTATGACCAATAAAATTGTGTAAGGACTATTTTTATGTCTTATTCGATAAAGTGTGACAAAATAAATAAAATTGTAGGTGTAGTAACTATTTAATTGCACAATATTGTACAATTAAATTTGATCTTCAGTTAACTATCAATTAAAGCTAATTTTAGTTGCAATTTACATGAATAAAAACTCATGACAAATAACCTATTTAAATTTCATTAAAAACTGTCGTAAATGCTTTCATTTCAGCAACAAAATAGTTCTTATATCCGGGACACACTACAAAAAAAAACTGATGTGGCCAGCACAAGACCTCTCGCCATTTCCATATTAGGCTATATAAGTATTGTATTGCACTTCGCTTTCGAACCGTCGTTTTATAACAAAATATTACAGAACTTTACCCAAATATTGTTTTTTTATTATATTTAACATGTATTCTATTTTTCATTGTATGAGGAAGTTCTTTAATGTCGGAGATTCTTCCAATTCATTAACCAGATTGGCGGTATTTCTGATGGATATATGCATTTTACCTATAATTTCAAATATTTAATTAATAAAACAATAAGAAAGATTAAATATACTTCCTAGAAAAAACTATCAGAATGTCACTAAAACTGTTGATATTTGACAATGACATGTGTCATGTTATAAACATTGAAATTTGTCAACTGGTTTCGTTAGTGCCTTAGCCTCTGCGATTAGAATATTCTATATATTATAGTGTCTTTATCTCTAAATCTATACCATATATAATAAAAATTTTAAGTGTATTAGATGGAGAATTTTGTTCTTCAATATTTGTAATAACAAAAATTTCCAAAAAATTATATTTAGAAGAATTTTTCTAAGAAACTACTACTTCCGGTTGTCCAATTGTTACCAAAACCTTTTCAGCTCTTCCCAGGAATTTCAGATTGAGGAAACTGTAGTTAAATGTTTTTTAAGTCTTATAGTTTTTGAGGAAACATCCAGCCTTACATACACACACACACACGCACACACACACACACAGACATCATTTTACAAATGTTACAATCGGATTCTAGGAACCTTAAATCGTGCTTATTCAATAAAATCTGGATATGCGAATTTTAGCCTGAATTCAATACCTCTCTTAGCGAGAGGTAAAAATCTGTTGTGGCCAGCACAAAACCTTCCGTCAATTCGATGTATTTTGTACAAATCCGATACCAAAAGTTCCTTGGAAAAGATTCTATATATCCTGTAAAATTGTAACACGAACACACAATTTTTTTACAAATTCCTTATTGCAAGTTCCCTTGAAAAGATTCTATAAATCCAATATAATTATAACACGAATGTACATTCTGTAAATTGCACTTCACACTTCCTCATTCCTATCCAACGCATCTTCTTCACACAATTCTTCTTCTTTCAAATATTCTGCTACACAGTCCTTCCATCTTCTCTTTGGCCTTCCTCGTACTCCCGGCATTGAAACTGCAAGTGACTTGCGAGGGACACTCTGTCACTTATGTTACTTTCTGATCCTATACTTTCCACTTTGGTTTTGCACTTGACACTGACATCTGTCAATTAGAATTTTTTGAATATATCTTCTGTTTCCATAATTTTTGCAAAGCTGACTGGTTTTTGACAGTTAACCACTCTTAATCTATCTATAAATCTACATCTATTGATTGAATATGAAGGAAAATGTATAATCAAATCGTATAGGGAATAAGATATTCTTTCATATTAATGATCATAAAATGTCGAAAATTGATATTTAACTTCGTTTTTTCCAGAAAAACAGTTAAGAACTTCAAATAAGGGTACTTCCGGTTGACCAATTATAACCAAAATCTAATCAGCTCTTCATATGGTTGTAAAGAAGAGGAATACGAAAAAATCATAATTTTTAGAATTATAGTTTTGGAGTTATCGTCGGAGAAAAATTTGTCACACACACACACACACCCGGACACCCGGACACACACACAGACACACACACACACACACACACACACACATATATATATATATATATATATATATATATATATATATATATATATACAGACATCAATGTAAAATTAGTAAAATCGTATTCTAGCGATCTTAAAACGTGCTTATTCATTCAAAACTCCCCACCGAATTTTTTTACCAAAGACAATACCTCTCGTAGGTAAAAAATCTGTTGTGGCTAACACAATACCTCTCGCTATTTCCATTTTATATTTTATATGTATTGTATTGCATGCATTTTACCTATAATTCGAAATATTTAATTAATAAAACAATAAGTAAAATAAATAAATATATCATCACGGCATATTACCCATTTCTGGGTGTGCCACTATCTACAACACATGTAGATATCGGTAATTGTGCCATTTAAAATTGGAAATATTTGGCGTCTGTCGGTTCCCCAGGTTCGCGACCAGACACAATAAAACAATAAGAAAGATTAAATGTACTTCCCAAAAAAAGCTATCAGAATGTCACTAAATTGTTAATTTTTGACATTGACATCTGTCATTTACAAACTATGTTATAAACATTGTTATAAACATTTGACTTTGTCAACTGTTTCCTTCGTGCCTTGGCCTCTGCGATGTACTACATTAAATTATTATAGCTATCTTTTTCACATCAGTTTCTGTAGTAGGCTGCGCGAGAAAGATACCAATAGTGTGACGTCATCTGTACTCCTGGAAATAAATTCAAATATCTCGCAAAGTAATGATTAAAAAAATGTTTTTTTTTTATCTTATTCGTTATTTATTGAGCAGTACTTTAAGGATAAAGTGTACATTTTATTATTTTTTGTTATGGTTTATGGGCCTATTGTAACGGCCCTTAGTCGTTACAACTGGTGACCGGTTTATATTCTAAATTTTATTCTCGTGCAATCCAAGTATACCTTACATTCGTATGCTTGTTAAATAATATACTGTTTTTATTACAGGAAGTACTAAAAATAGGTACTTACTGTTAAGTAACATCTAAAAGCATATAACTTTTTAGTAACACTGAAATCATATAAAAATTTCTAATGTATGTTTTTTTTACCAATAAAAACTAAAGTAAGTAATGTAAGTGGATTTGTCCATCAACAGTTGTTAGCCATTCCTCCATTCATTCGTGTTTGATAGTAATACATTCCCAGTGCCAGTACCATACAACTACACATGTGTCACTACTACTTAGCGGCTACGTGTTTTTCTCGGTACAAATATGGTACCACTTAAAACACGACATAAATATCTCTTGCAATAAAAACTTCAACATTGCATCAATGCTCGCTGTCGTTGTCATAAAAGAAATCTGGAACGTCGGAAAGGAAACTAATAATATGTGACATATTATGACACTAATAAAGATGTAGACAACATCGTAAAAACAACGAAGGAACATAAAACGTAGTTATTATTTAAAATTTATCATCGATATTTACCTCTCGCTAAGAGAGGTATTGGAATCATGCTAAAAATCACATATACAGATTTTAATGAATAAGCACGTTTCAAGGTCACTAGAATCCGACTTTAACATTTTTACAAGGATGTGTGTGTGTGTGTGTGTGTGCGTGTGTGTGTGCGTGTGGATGTGTGTATGTGTATGTGTGTGTATGGCTGGATGTTGGACGGACGATAAAATTCTACATCTGATATATTTCAAATTTTTATTATATCTTCTATAAATTTAGAGATAAAGACGCTATAATATATAGAATAACGGGATGTAATAAGTCGAGTAGGCTAAACTACACTAAGGAAACCAGTTGACAAATTCTAATGTTTATAACATAGTTTATAAATGACAGATGTCAATGTCAAAAATCAAAAGTTTTAGTTACTGGGAAGTACATTTAATCTTTCTTATGGTTTTATTAATTAAATATTTAAAATTGTAGGTAAAATGCATATATCCATTAGAAATACCGCCAATCTTGCTAATGAATTGGAAGAATCTCTGACATTTAGGAACTTTCTCATACAATAAAAAATAGATATAATTAGAATTTTATATGTGCAGAAGACATGTTAAATACAATAAACAACAATATTTGGGTAAAGTTCTGTAATTTTTTTGTTACAAAACGACGGATCGATAGCGAAGTGCAATGCAATACTTATATAATATAAAATGGAAATAGCGAGAGGTATTGTGCTGGCCACAACAGATTTTTTTTTTGACCAAAGACAATACCTTCCTTACCTAAAAGTGACGGAAGGTAAAAATTGGCAAAATATATGCCATAAAAAACATGGTAAAAACTAAAAAGTGAAATTGCAATTTGCAAGAACGCATCTTGCGGCAAAGCATAGAACTAATATTAGAATAGAATATGTAGAATAATAGAATTAAAGGTTGCTACCACTTGCAAACAAAGACCTGCCATCAGCAATAGACCTCTACACTCCAGCCATCGTTTTAGTTAAATAATCTAATGATCTTCAAACAAAAAAGGTTGCCCAATGCACATTTTGTGGTTTTAAACTCATTTTTATTGAACACAACGAACAAATCACAAAGAATTAAGTTAACACTGAATGACAGATGAAACATAATGACAGATAGAATTAGGGAGCGGGACGTAAGACAACGAGGGGAGGTTTGTTTGGAAGTATGAACTATCTTTCTCCTGCATGTGATGTCAATAGGCTACTTGCGTACCTTTTTTTTATTTAATATTTTTGAAGAGAAGATAAAAACTTGCTACCCATATTTTTTCTTTTGGCAAAATTTTTATTAATTAGCCAGAAAAAAAATCTGATGTGGCCAACACAAAACCTCCCGCTATTTAATTTTTACATACATACGTAAATAAAATCACCCGATTCCCACTTAGGGGGCTAGCAAATACCCGGAAACAATAGTAACAATAAGAAAAGGGATAAGAGTAAGAGCTCAGCTGACTCACTTCACTCTTTAACAACATTCTTCTTTCGCCTTGTCCACAATCATCATAGCATTCATACATAAGAACATATTAAAGTGACCGATTTTCGGTAGCGAACAGTAGCGAATAACCCCATCCGGACCACAATAATAGTTACGCAACAATCTTCCTTCGCCATACTTTCCTATCCATTTTTATTAATTTAAATACATACTTGCGTATTTACTAACGCTGCAAACTGTACCATTGCATAAAACTATTGATTTATTTACTATTTTCTTTTTAAAATGTCACTATTATTAATTTGAAGTGATTAGTTTTTTGACAGTGACATTTACTGTAAGTTACATTCATTTGAAATATGAAATGCGTAACAAAGGAATTGTGTTTATCTTAGGCTTCGGGACTAATAAAAAAAATTATTTTTAAATTTATCTGCAAAATATATAGAAAAAATATTAATGTATTCCTGTGGAAAATTCAATAATCTTTAAGTTTCATAAGACATAAAATGCGAAACAATGGCATTTAATGATATTTTTTGAAGAAAAACCATTATGAGCTTCAGGTAAAGTGCCATTTCCGGTTATCCGATTTACACCAAAATCTAATGTCTTCTTTTCATATTAGAATAGGATAGAAATACAAGGTTTCAGAATTTTCTGAATGATAGTATGTGAGTTAGAGCGAAGACAAAATCCCTACACATACACACACACACACACACACACACACACACACACACACACACATACATACATACACACACACATACATACACATACATACACACACACATACACACATACAGACATCATCGTGAAAATATTAATATTGGATTCTAGGGATCTTAAAACGTGGTCATTTACTAAAATCTCAATTCGTGATTTTTAGCATGATCCCTATACCTCCCTTACCAAGGGTAGCGGGAGGTAAAAATAATGAAATTTGATTATTTGAATTCCCGCCATGTATGACGTAGAATTACGCCGCACCAATGAATAGTCGTAAAGTCACAGCGTGGTGCCGTCCCATAGTAATGGTATGTTTGTGCGGGTAATGTAGATTACCTGTTTGACGTTTCAATAATAGTATGGAGGTTAGTATTTCAGTTTATCTTTTTGGTATCGATATTTTAAATTACAAGTAACTACCTATGTGTTTATTTATAAAGTAATTAATGTATTTGAGAGACCAGAGAGAGAGAAAAATGAACTAATGTCAAATTCAAATTAAAACATTCTCGCGCGCCTTGCCATCTATTGATAACATTCTTAAACATGCTTCCCCTCCCCAGTTCAATATAAAGACGTCACAGAAAATTTTCTTTCTTAATTTAGTAAAAAATAAATAATTATTTTAAAATAAAATTTATATTTTTGTATATGTTTTCAATATAACATTACGTATATAGTGACAGAAATCGGATTTTCAGTACCACGCAAGTAGCCCATTCTGTAAGTATCTATTCTTGAAAACTACTATAACTCCCTCACAAGTCTCAGCCAAGTGTGCATGCTTGTTCAAACAGTGGTAAAAAAAAGTCCGATTTATATTTGAATGGCCCTCGTATATACACTAAAATAGGATATACCTACGTCTGCAAAATAAAACCGTAATTATGTACATTTCTCTCCTTTATAGCTCTCTCCATAAACGCCAGTTTAGAAAATAAATCACAAAACCAAGTAAACAATTCCCGATAACCACAAGAGAGAATTACGAGGCGAGTTAGGACTCGTCCGAGTCCAAGAGCAACGTCCGCGTCCCCAGGTCTCTGCGGCTATGTTTAGCGCCATCATCTCTAAGCCTAAAGGGCCGTACGAGATGAAAATAGCTGCAGTAATGGTACTAAAACCAACAGGATGGATGCGAGAAGGTAGTTTACCAGGTTTATAGCTGGGGACCCTCTCAAAACGCACATAAAGCTGGAATTTAATACCAGGGGTGAAAATAATCAGCCATAAATCAATCAAATATGTCTAAATGTGTTTTCGAAGTGGAAGGTTTCAAACTATTTCTAACGGATAATAAAAAGTGTTAAGAACTTCAAATAAGGGAACTTCCGGTTCAACAATTATAACCAAAATCTAATCAGCTCTTCATATGGATGTAATACGAAAGAATTTTATTTTTACCTCCCGCTAAGGGAGGTATAGGGATCGTGCTAAAAATCGAATATAGAGATTTCAGTGAATAAGCACGTTTTGATGTCCCCAGAATCCGATTTAGACATTTTTATAAAGATCTGTAGGTATGTATGTGTGTCTATGTGTGTGTGAGTGTGGATCTTGTGGACACGATTACTCAAATACTAGGAATGACGAAATCTGATAATTTTGGTACCTGAGTACCCGAAACAACTACTCGGATAGTACTCTTTACCCGTTAATTACCCGATACCCTTTAATTAACCGTTATCCTTTAAGTACATATACATAATTCGTTAATTTGTTAATTACCAGTTACCCTTATATTAGCAGTTTACTTTTTAGTAAAATTCATAATTATTATTATTATTATTATTATTATTATTATTATTATTATCTGTTAACATGCTATGCTGTACTGATGAGCTCTAATAAGAGTGAAACACGTGTCTACAGCTGCTATGAGCGGTTTCCCTGTGAAAAAAATTTTTAAAAATTTTGACAGCTTCACGCTCGTTTACAAAAATCTTTCATTCATAATTATTGTTTACATAAATTTATTAAATAAAAAGTAATACAAATAAATAACATACTGTATTTCTATAAAAACTTAACATAAATTATATTAATTACCTATGGTATGGTAATAAAAAGTTCTTATTTTAAATACAATCTTTCGGGCAGTTGAAAACTGTTCGGGTATTTAAAGGGTATCGAGTAATTAACGGGCAACGGGTATATTTCGGGTAATCGGGTAAGAAATTTTATACCCGGGTACATTATTATCGGGTAGGTTCCGAGTACCCGGGTACCCATCGTCATTCCTATCAAATACTATCAATCAGAAAACTTTGAAATTTTGTATACCCATTCTATACTAATGTGGGAAGAGCTCATTAGGTTTTAGTGCATATCGGATAACCGGAAGTATCATTTATACAAGATTTTAACTGTTTTTCTTGTAAAAAATTCATTGAATATTGTAGCAGCTTTTACCAATACAAATTGAATATAATGGCACAATCCTCAATTCTACGATAATAGCATTTAGTAAATAACTTGAAATAACTTTATATTATATTATAACATAATTTATTTTTACCTCCCGCTACCCTAGGTAAGGGAGGTATAGGGATCGTGCTAAAAATCGGATATAGAGATTTTAGTGAATAAGCACGTTTTGATGTCCCCAGAATCCGATTTTAACATTTTTATAATGATGTCTGTAGGTATGTATGTGTGTCTATGTGTGACTGTGTGTATGTGTGTGTGAGTGTGGATCTTGTGGACACGATTACTCAAATACTATCAATCAGAAAACTTTGAAATGTTGTATACCCATTCTATACTAATGTGGGAAGAGCTCATTAGGTTTTAGTGCATATCGGATAACCGGAAGTATCATTTATATAAGATTTTAACAGTTTTTCTTGTAAAAAATTCATTGAATATAATTTTTTAACAACTTTTACCAATACAATTTGAATATAATGGCACAATCTTCAATTCTACGATAATAGCATTTAGTAAATAACTTGAAATAACTTTATATTATATTATAAAATAATTTATTTTTGTACATCACTTTGCCTCTGCGTCAAACAAAAACAATACTTTAATAACAAATTTGACATATTTAAACAAATGTCACTGTCACGAAGCAATTTTCATTAAAATTAATAATGAAACCGTGTTAAGAAGAATTTAGTAGTTTAAATATGATTCTAATGAAATTAAGGTTTGTAAAAATAATATATTTTCCATCATACATAAATATTAGATATACAGAATAATTCGATTTAAGTTTGATGTTTGCAGCATTATATATCAAACAGCTCTCAATAAGAACGTGATTTCAAAGTGTCACATAATAGTGGATCATGTACGGCGAAGAATTTATACAGATTGCGTTTTAGAGCATAAGGAAGTTGGTGCTGATTTTGACAATAATGTGTGTGTGACGATTTTTCCTTAAAATATATTAATGATTCAAAACTTCGCAAAGTTAGTATTTGCTTATGCTTACAGATTTTTCAGGAAAAACATAATAAAATATTATCCAAAATTTGGTATTACAAACTTTTCTATTTATTGGAACAACAAAGTAGATTTTGTTTACAAACGATCAATCGGAAGTGAAACTTTACTTAAAGCTCATTGCTATTTTAAACATGGAATCGGTGGGAAGTCATGTGCTGGCCACATCAGATTTTTTACTTTTGTAACAAGTACGAGGGTCACTCCAAAATTATTGAGATGCTGGGAAACAGTTGGCTTTGGAAAATTTTTAGTGCACAAATGTCAAACTACAATTTATTTAAAATATCTGTCCAATAATAACATCTGATTGAAGTGATTTATTATGGTGGAATTCGAAGTGGAAATAAACTGCAACATGAAGTTAGGAAGAGAGCATTATCGCGCTATGATTTACTACGACTTGAAAATTGGATTACGTGAAGAACAGTGCGAGGAACGTCTACGATTGGCATTTGGAGATGAAGCTCCATCTCGAGCAAAAGCAAAAGAGGCCGTAATTTCTTGCGTGATGAGAAACACTCAGGGAGACCTTGTACAGCGGTAGTGCCATAAAATGTAGCTGCCATCAGACAAATGATAAAGGATGACAATCGTGTCATCTATCAAACGATGGAAGATGCCCTTGGCATTGGATCCGCAGCAATAGCAAAAATTTTTCATGAAGAACTTCGTGTTAGAAAAATTGTTTCTCGTTGGGTGCCACACAACTTAACGGACAAACAAAAAGCCAAGCGTGTTACAATTAGTCGCGCCACTTTAAAATTGTTAAACAATGACGATCATCGTATTCTTTCTAAAATTGTAACTGGCGATGAAACTTACATACCCTTTTATGATGTTCCAACGCGTCAAGAAAGTAGGGTATGGGTGTTTGAAGATGACCCAACACCAGTTACCGTGAAAAAACAACGTACACTTAAAAAAGTTATGTACGCTGTATTTTTCAGAAGTACAGGTCTTGTGAAAGCAATTAGGTTAGAGGGACAGAAGACTGTTACTGCCAATTGGTACACACAAAAATGTCTACCTGAAGTTCTTCGCAGTGTAAAAATTAAGGGTTTAATGCTTCACCATGATAATGCGTCCTCCCATACCGCATACCGCTGCGACAACTGTTAATTTTTTGAAAGAAAATGGTATTAAAGTCATTGAGCATCCACCGTATTCTCCTGATCTTGCAATGTGTGACTTCTGGCTATTTTTTAATTTGAAAAAACATTTACGTGGTCGTCATTTTACGTCAGAAGAGGAGATTAACAACACCATAATGGAGTATTTTAATACGATTTCAGAAAATTAACGGCTCAAAGCTTTCCATCCCTGGAAAATTCGATTACAAAAGTGTATTGAAGCAGGGGGGTCTACTTTGAACATCAGTAAAACTACATGCTTCTCCTTCAAATAATATTTCTGTATCTCAATAATTTTGGCGTGACCCTCGTATCTATGCGTCTTTGGGTAAGATTATGGATTACATAAGTGTATTGTGTCATACGATATTTAAATTTTTCCTTTAATCAAAACCAGGGAATTGCAAGCAATAGTATATGAGTGTTTAAGTTATTTATTGCGATCCTTTGAGTTTTGATGAGGCAGAGTATACTTGTTATTTATTCACTGAAACGATTTATAAACTCGAGAGCTGAACAATTTTAATTGAATTAAAATAGCTTGAGCTTAGAATTGTAGTGTAATTTATTATTATGTTCAACGGGTCGTTGTCACATGTATTCTTCATTACATTTAGAGGATATAGAAAGGAAACACTTTCAACTCTATACGATTATTTATCCTGTCTCCTCATATGAATTACACACACAAATACACATAATTTATTACAATCATATTAATTTCTGTCTTTATACTATCTCTTCTCTACTGACTTAATTTGTTACAAAATAGTTATTTATGTGACAAGACTAAAGTGTTGTATTATTTCACGAATACACGATAATTAATAAAAAATCTGTTGTGGCCAGCACAAGACCTCTCGCCAATTCCATATTAGGCTGTATAAGTATTGTACTGCACTTCGCTTTCGAACCGTCGTTTTATAACAAAATATTACAGAACTTTACCCAAATATTGTTTTTTATTGTATTTAACATTTCTTCTGCACACATATAATTCTAATTATATCTATTTTTCATTGTATGAGGAAGTTTCTAAATGTCAGAGATTGTTCCAATTCATTAACCAGATTGGCGGTATTTCTGATGGATATATGCATTTTACCACAATTTTACCTATAATTTCATATATTTAATTAATAAAACAATAAGAAAAATTAAATATACTTCCCAGAAAAAGCTATCAGAATGTCACTAAAACTTTTGATATATGACAGTGACATGTGTCATGTTATAAACATTGGAATTTGTCAACTGGTTTCCTTAGTGCCTTAGTGTCTGCAATTAGTGTACTCTATAAATTATAGTGTCTTTATCTCTAAATCTATGCAAGATATAATAAAAATTTGAAGTGTATTAAATGGAGAATTTTATGTTCTTCAATATTTAATAAAAAAAACTCCCAAAAAATTATATTTAGAAGAATTTTTCTAAGAAATTACTACTTCCGGTTGTTCAATTGTTACCAAAAGAATCTCGAACATTTAGAACAGTAGGAGGAAACTTGTTCATAGAATGAAATGAAAAATTGTGAATATATGTAATTAGAATTTTTTGTGTGTACCAGAAATGTTAAATACAATACTTATATGTATGTAGATACTTCTCAATGCGCTGATTCCAAATTTTGAAACCGCAGGTCGATACTCTAAAAATGCGTACACTTACGTAACATTCTCTTTACAATCAAATAATATTACTACCAAGTTTATATCTCTACCCATTTTTGAGTTATTGCCCCAAAAGTCAATATACCCCACATTTAAATAAAAACTTCAAAATTTTCAAAAATCTATTTTTTATGTATCTTTTATGATACTTCTCAATGCACTGATTCCAAATTTTGAAACCGCAGATCGATATCTCTTTTCGTTCTCGAAATATTTAGATTCAAAGTTTTGCTCAAAACTGCCCATTTTTGGGTAATAATCCAAAAATGGGTCGAGATATGAATTTGGCGACATCGCCATTCGATTCTGCGGATAAAAAAAACAGAAAAATAAGTATAGCAATTTTCATAATTTTTGTTCAACTGGTTCATATTTTATGAATAAAAGCTTGAAAACCCTTGAAAATGGCAAAAATCGGAAAAAATCCTAAGGGGTACACCTTAGATTTTTGCGATTTTTGGCCATTTTCAGTTATTTTGCTTTAGAGATTGTATGTGGTGTTCAAAAATTCTGAAAATTGGTATACTTATGTAATTTTGCCCGTTGAGTCGAATGGTGTTGTCGCCATATTCATATCTCGACCCATTTTTGGGTTATTACCCAAAAATGGGTAGTTTTGAACAAAACTTTGAAGCTAAATATCTCGAGAACGAAAAGAGATATCGACCTGCGGTTTCAAAATTTGGAATCAGCGCATTGAGAAGTATGTAGATACTTAACAATTAGATTTTTGAAAATTTTGAAGTTTTTATCTAAATGCGGGGTATATTGACTTTTGGGGCAATAATTCAAAAATGAGTAGAGATATAAACTTGATAGTAATATTATTTGATTGTAAAGAGAATGTTATGTAAGTGTACGCATTTTTAGAGTATTTATATATGAATATACATAATGTATATTCTTGTGATAATTTTATTGGATTTATAGAATATTTTCCAAGAAACTTTCTGTATGGAATTTGTAAAAACTTGTATTATGTTCATGTTACAATGGGCTACTTGCGTGGTAATGAAAATCTGATTTCTATCAATATATACGTAATGTTATGTTGAAAATATATATAAAAATATAAATTTTATTTTTAAAAAATTATTTATTTTTTAGTAAATTAAGAAAGAAAATTTTCTGTGACGTCATTATATTGAACTGGAACTGTTTAAAAATGTAAAGTATAGATGGCACTGTGTGTGAGAAACTTTTAATTTGAATTTGACATTAGTTCATTTTTCTCTTTCTCTGGGCTCTCAATTATATAAATTACTTCACAAATAAACACGTAGGTAGTTACATGTAATTTACAATATCGATATCAAAAAGACAAGCTAAAATACTAACCTCCAAACTATTGTTGAAATGTCAAACATGAGATCTACATTACCCGTACAAACAAACGCTATGGCTTAACGACCATTCATTGGTGCGGCGTAATTCTACGTCATACATGGCGGGAATTCAAATAATCAAATTTCATTATTTTTTTTCTAGCTAATTAATAAAAATTTTGCCAAAAGAAAAACTATAGGTAGCAAGTTTTTACTTTCTCTTCAAAAATATTAAATAAAAAAAGGTACGCAAGTAGCCCATTGTACTGGATATGTAGAATCTATTCCAATGAACTTTTGGTATGGGATTTGTACAAAATACATCAAATTAACGGAAGATCTTGTGCTGAGATTTTTTTTAAAGTAACAGTGTTTTATTTTCGGACCATCAGTATGCAATTAAAAACAATGAATGAGAGAAAGCTATTATTGTTGGATATAGGTATGTGAAATATAATTATAAGAAGAATATACTGACTATTATGACGGGCATTCCGAGGCCGAAGATGTAGAGGTAGAAACTGGGAACAGTTGAGTCATGGTAGGGGTGCATCAGCGATTCATCGTTGCAAAAGAAGCCGCGATTGTATGGCGAGCCCAGCAGGAAGAACAGAAGAATTGGAATGCCCACTAGAACAAAAAACAATACATGTATCACTAAACACTAAAGCAAAAGTTCATTAATCATATCAATCATTGTAGAAGAAGAATTTGAATTTATAATAATAACTAGGTATTCGTTTAATCCAATCAAGTTATTCCTACACTACAATAAAATTCATAACTTTTATTTCTTTATTGGGCTTCCAAAATTACAATGCGCCACTGGTGGCAGATTTCTGAACTGAGTGAAGTGTACATGTACGAGGGTCAGTGGCGTTCCCAGGATTTTGGTCTAGGGGGGGCGACTAAATAATTTCATTGACTTATTTTCTCATATTTATATTTTATAATACAAAGATATTTTAAGATATTGAGGTAGGAAGGTTAACATTAAAATTTAAAAAACGTTAAATAAAAAATGAGATATTTTAGATAAGAACATGAATCAAAAAATATTATTGTATATTATTATATTACATAGAGATGACAAGATATTGTATTATGAAGTCTAATTTACGGTTGGATCTTTTTGCGAAACTTTGTATTACTTTTCCAACATCTATTCTATTTCGGTGAATGTGTAAAATTGCTAAACTTATGTCTTTGTCCATTTTATTTCGTAAGTATGTCTTTAATCGACGAAGTGTTGAAAAAAAAAAAAATGTTAATTTTTTACTTTAAATAATTAAAATTGAAATGACGACAAAAGCAGAAATGATTGTTAACACTTGATCTATAATGAATACGAATTAAGCACCCATATTTAATAGAACTAAAGACCGATTAATATTTAAGACCTCCATAAATGACAATCTATCTTTATTAGGTGGCTATATTTGGGTGTCATATTGTCATATTTTATTTGTTGTAATCAAGAAATTCCAACACATATATGAGAGACGGAGAATACATCATTTTTAAATACAAAGCTTTTTTGGCATTCCTTTAATGGTGTGTGTGTAGGTCTAGGGGGGGCGATCGCCCCCATCGCCCCCCCTCTGGGTACGCCACTGACGAGGGTGGTTGTTTTATTCAGGGATTGTATTTATTTGTATACGAATTTGAATACGCTTTTATCTTCGGCTATTATTGTTTTATTTTTAGTAGTATCTGAATTACTGCTAATATAACAAGTAAGTTGTTGTTTTTTATAAAATTAATGAACAAATTAGGAGATATGCAATTTATAGGTTAAAGTTACGATGGAGTTTTCTCCGAAAATATTTACCACATAATATTATGTGGCCACTATTTATTACTTGCTGGCCTTCCACCATATTTCTAGATGATACACTACAATTTCCAAATCTACAAATAGTATCTAAATCTAAGCAAAGAAAATTGTTCATTATGAAAGAAAAACAATTAAATAAAAGTAAAGCTAAGTAGATAGAAATTAATATATGTACAACTACGGCAATGAAATACAATCTAAATAAAGGAAATCAAATGTTTTTTTATTAAAAAAAAAAACAATACTGTTAATTAAAATATGACTAAAATACTCTTAACCTACAAATACTTACTAAAATTAACCCTATTAACTAAAATATTATTAAAACTATCACTAAATTGTTACTACAAGAAAGATCAAACTCAATTCTACCGAAATTAACAAAAAAAAATCTGATGTGGCCAACACAAAACCTCCCGCTATTGAATTTTTATTAATTTAAATACATACTTACGTATAATTATTTATAAAATATAATTTGTGAAGAAAGGAATATTATTATATTTAATTTAAACATACTTACGTATTTACTACCGCTGCAAACTGTTCCATTGCAGAAAACTATTGCTTTATTTACTATTTTCTTTTTAAAATGTCACTATTATTAATTTGAAGTGATTAGTTTTTTGACAGTGACATTAACTGTCAGTTACATTCATTTGAAATATGAACTGTGTAACAAATGAATTATTGTGTCTTAGGCTTCGCGACTAATAAAAAAAATTATTTTTAAATTTATGTGTAAATTATATAGAAAAAGTATTAATGTATTCCAGTAGAAAATTCAATAATCTTTAATTTTCATAAGACATAAAATGCGAAAAAATGGCATTTAATGGTATTTTTTGAAGAAAAACCATTATGAGCTTCAGGTAAAGTGTCATTTCCGGTTATCCGATTTACACCAAAATCTAATGGCTTCTATTCATATTAGAATGGGATGGAAATACAAGGTTTCAGAATTTTCTGAATGATAGTATTTGAGTTAGAGTGAAGACAAAATCCCTACACATACACACACACATACATACACACATACACACATACAGACATCATCGTGAAAATGTTAAAAATGGATTCTAGGGAACTTAAAACGTGGTCATTTACTAAAATCTCGATATGAGATTTTTAGCACGATCCCTATACCTCCCTTACCAAGGGTAGCGGGAGGTAAAAAACACTATACTACATCTCAAATTAAATTAAAAACGACGAAAATTAGTCTCGCACCAATTGTACTCTTATGGAAGCCAGCGAAAAATGTACCATTCGTTTGAATTTTGACGTTTGACGTCAGCGCCATCTCTTGATAATTTGGAAGCCCAATACTATGTTACAAACATTTCAATTTGTCAACTGGTTTCCTTGGTGGACATGCGATTTTTAGCATGAATCTAATACCTCTTTACAGACAGGTAAAAAATGGCTCACATATAAGTTTTATTATTTTAAATATACTATTTAATGGCAGATACAAATATTTTTTATAAAGTCAGGTGCACAAAATACGACTATAATAGTTATTTACAATACAAATGCGGAAACAAGAACTTCCGTGCATGAGCCTTTGTTTGAAGTACGAGCGAGCAACGCGAGGGAGTATTTCATTTAGGCGAGTGCACGGAAGCTATTTCCGCATAAGTATTGTACAAGATTTTTTGTAACGAACGAATGAATTATAAAACTTCTACCTTCGATTGATGTTACACAGAACATGTCATCGCATCAAATAGAGCCATCAATTTCACTAACTGTCAGATACAAAATATAAATATATAATAATTATTGCAATACCAAGGACCATTCTTAAAACTGTATATAATCGATTCAAATACAATTTATTAAATTTAAGATCTTATTTTATTTTGATAGTACATATGTATAGTAGTTTGGTTATAAATTTAGGAACAGATCACTACCTAAAACAAATAAAAGTATGAATACATATCAAATTATCTTTAAATAAAATATATTCTTATACCTATTAATAATAATAATAATGTTTTTATTGTATATTAATACCTACTAATATTATCTTTAATATTGTGTGCAACATACAGCATGGCCGCCATGTTCATCATTCGCGATTCTCGTTACATTAGTTTCTAATAGATGGCGTTAGTAGTATTAAAATGTCAAAATTAGCAATGATTCTGATTTTATTTAAATAATGTTTATTCTTTCAACTAATTTTCCTAAATTATTATGTTCTTATATTAAATTTCTTGTAATGTACAAAAATATTAAAAATAAATTAGCACTTTTAAGCTACTCGATCAAAGTAGTTTCCATTGAGACACTAGTGCGGGAAGTAAAACAATAGAGCGGGAATATGGCCTTTCGGATTGTGAGTCGGCTGCGGGAAACATTAGTTTCTAGGCAGTGAGTACGAAAACTATTTTTACTTCCTTGTACGAAGTAAAGGAAGTATTGTAATCGCGAAAAATTTCGGTTTCCAGATTTCAACGGAAATATCCATTTTGACCATCCCTGAATCCATTTTGACTAACTTCGTCGTGACGTCTGTACGTACGTATCTCGCATAACTGAAAAACGGAAAGCCGTAGAAAGTTAAAATTTTGTATTTAGGACTATTATAACATCTAGTTGTGCACCTCCCTTTTTGGTCATTACATAACTTTCGGAAGTGGTACTTTACTTGAAGCCTATAATAGATTTTAATGAAAAACTATATTAAAATATAATCCAAAACTTTTCAAATTTGTTATATAAGACTTTTATATCAATGGGAATAACATAATAGATTTTGGTTAAAATAGTCTAACCGGAAGTGATACTTTACTTGAAGCTGTTATCAGTTTTTCTTGAAAATATGGTGTAATTTTTGTAAATTAGCTCTTTGTATAAGCAAGATATGTAAATTTAAAAATGATATACTTTTTGGAGTCTGTAATTAAGTTTTCTATGAATTAGGACAAAAAATAAGTGCAATTTTATGATTGGGTCTGTAATAATACATATTTTAATTATTAACAAAATATGTATAGTGTAACAGGCGTACAAGGAAGTCATGTGCTGTCCACATCAGATATTTTTAAATAGCAATCTACAATTATTTTACTTAAGTAAATATAATTGTAATAAATATGTAAAAAAAATTACGAGCACGAAAAATATGTAGTTATTAATTAATTAATTAATGACACATGCGATAGCAAGGACATTTTATTAGGTAAGCCTCCCACGTTCATATTGTTTTGTTTCATTGCAATTGTATTGTAAATTTTCCATGCCTTATATTTACAAACATATTTATTATGTTTTCTAATTTTTGGGTACAAAATTATATACATCATTTTCTATTGCATGTTCGTAATTATAGGTTATATCATATACAAAATATGTATTTGGAAATTATGTAATAATATACCTATCAATGTCATATAAGGTGAAATTTGCAAAATTAAATTTTATGTTGCTAATTTATGGAATTATTCGTATAAATATTTTCCAATAGCGCAAATTCTGATTGCGTTAGAAAAATACTAGTTTGTTTTCATAATTTATGCAAATATGTGTAAAATTATATGTTTGACCTCAGAGATTACATCATAACTATTTTTATTATTTCTTAAGTTTGCACTTCGTGTTATTGAATTAAATGTAATTTGTAATTATGACTGCAACGAATATACTTATTTTAAACAACTTTTGAAATATGACAGTGCTTTTCTTATTGAAAATAGAAATCTCGTCATTCTGACGAATCTTACGGATTAGGTACATACGAATTGTATCTGTGCATTTTCAGTAGAGTTGTAAGAAAAACAGGTGACTAGATTTTGAATATCACCAACAGGATCTCGGAATCTATATGAGATATGATTTCACTTGCTACTACTTAATGACGAAATATATGTAGTTGTTAATAAAAGAAATGTGCAATATTTGAAAATGAATATTTCGACCAAAATAAGTTTTTCGTCATTATGTAGTAACATATATTTATAGACCATCTAAGATGACCCCCAAAAAATTTGGTGGTAAATTTTTAATGAATAAGCACGTTTTAGGGTCTCTAGAATACGATTTACTAGTTTTACGATGATGTATGTATGTATATGTGTGTGTGTGAGTGCGCGCGTGCGTGTGTGTGTGTGTGTGTGTGTGGATGTGTGTATGTTTGTATGTATATGTGTCTGGATGTTGGAGGGACGATTCCTCAAAAAACTATGACTTAAAAAATATTTAACTGCAGTTTCTTCAATCTGACATTCCTGGGAAGAGCTGAAAAGGTTTTGGTAACAATTGAACAACCGTAGTAGTTTCTTAAAAAAAATCTTCTAAATATAATTTTTTGGGAGTTTTTTTTTTATTAAATATTGAAGAACATAAAAGTCTCCATCTAATACACTTAAAATTTTTATTATATCTTGTATAGATTTAGGCATAAAGACACTATAATTTATAGAGTAAACTAATCGCAGAGGCCAAGGCACTAAGGAAACCAGTTGACAAATTCCAATGTTTATAACATGACACATGTCATTGTCAAATATCAACAGTTTTAGTGACATTCTGATAGCTTTTTCTGGAAAGCATATTTAACTTTTCTTATTGTTTTATTAATTAAATATTTGAAATTATAGGTACAATTGTGGTAAAATGCATATATCCATTAGAAATACCGCCAATCTGGTTAATGAATTGGAAGAATCTGTGACATTTAGAAACTTCCTCATACAATGAAAAACAGATATAATTAGAATTATATGTGTGCAGAAGACATGTTAAATACAATAAAAAACAATATTTAATTAAAGTTCTGTAAGTACAATACAATACTTATATATCCTAATATGGAAATGGCGAGAGGGGTTTTGTGCTGGTCACAACAGATTTTTTGAGAATGAATTTACTTTTTCGTTGTACAAATTATAACTTCAGTATTATGAACTCATACAAAACTTCTATCTTTTTATCTATCTTATCTAGATAAGTAAGTTTTGTTGAGTCTGAAACTTAAAAGATTATAGCAGCATATCAGTAGGATTGGCTGAACAATAAAAAGCTTATGGATGATGTAAATCAATAAACACGTACGTAGCTGGAAGGTACATATAGGTCAATGTCAAGATCACATGATGGTCATTGGCATGGTACTCATGGCAGCAGCTCGCAGTAAGTACGTTGCTATATAGAGGCACAATACATCATCAATATCACTAGAGGGAACACCATTATGAAATAATATCGGATTATATTCGCTCTACTTCCATCCATACAATTTATATTTTCTATTACTTACATATCTTATCAAACTTTATTGATCATAAATATAGGTAAGGCCCGGTATTTTAATCTTTGATTAACTCTCTGTTAATTTAAGGTGGATCTGTTCTATCGTGAAAGTCATATAAAAGTTCAGGAATTTGCAAAAAAAAAAAAATCATTTTTAATAGTTTAGTATTATTAAGATACATAGTTAAATTGTTATTGTCAATGTAAATATACAGAGTGATAAAAAAACTGATTCAGTACTAGAAATTGGCAACACTGATTTATTTCCTGTTGTTGACAGTGACATTTGAAAATTGAAATTTGAGTACATTTACAGTTTTTTACCTCCCGCTACCCTTCATAAGGGAGGTATAGGGATCGTGCTAAAAATCACATATCGAGATTTTAGTAAATGACTACGTTTTAAGGTCCCTAGAATCCATTTTTAACATTTTCACGATTATGTCTGTATGTGTGTATGTGTGAGTGAATGTATGTGTGTGTGTGTGTGTGTGTGTGTGTGTGTGTGTGTGTGTGTGTGTGTGTGTGTGTGTGTGTGTGTGTGTGTGTGTGTGTGTGTATGTATGTATGTATATATGTGTGCATGTGTAGGAATTTTGTCTTCGCTCTAACTCAAATACTATCATTCAGAAAATTTTGAAACCTTATACCCTATCCTAATATCGTATATCCGGAAATAGGAATACGAAAGAATGGGTCCATAAACCAACAAAAAATAATAAAATGTACACTTTATCCTTAAAGTACTACTCAATAAATAAAGAATTAGAAAAATAAACATTTTTACCTTCCGGCACCTTTAGGTAAGGAAGGTATTGTCTTTGGTCAAAAAATTCGGTGGTGAGTTTTTAATGAATAAGCACGTTTTAGGGTCCCTACAATACGAATTTACTATTTTTAAGATGATGTCTGTATGTGTGTATGTGTGTGTGTCCGTGTGTGTGTATGTATGTCCGTGTGACAAATTTTTCTCCGACGATAACTCCAATACTACAATTCTAAAAATTATAATTCTTTCGTATTCCTCTTCTGTACATCCTTATGAAGAGTTGATTAGATTTTGGTTATAATTGATCCACCGGAAGTACCCTTATTTGAAGTTTTTAACAGTTTTTCTTTTTAAAACGCAGTTAAATATTGTTTTTTGACATTTTGTTATTATACATATTAAAGAAAATATTCTTCGCTATACAGTTTGATTATACATTTTCCCTCATATTCAATAGATGTAGATTTAAAGCATTATAAAGAAATTAATTTTCAAAAATTAGTCAGCTTTGCTATTTATCATGGAAACAGCTGATGCTGATATATTAAAAAAATTCTAATTGACAGATGTCAGTTGCAAGTGCAAAACCAAATATGGAAAGTGTAGGATCACAAAATTGGTATGTCATAGTATTTCTCGCAAGTGACACGCAGAGAAAGGCCAAAGAAAAGATGGAAGGACTATATCGCAGAAGACTGAAAGGTTTATAGAATAGAAATATTATATAGAATCTGTTCCAAGGACCTTTTGGTATGGGATTTGTACAAAATACATCGAATTGACGGAAGGTTTTGTGCTGGCCACAACAGATTTTTTAATAATTAGATACTTTGCGAGATATTTGAATTTATTTCCAGGGCAACAAATGACGTCACACTATTGGTATCTTTCTCGCGCAGCCTACTACAGAAACTGGTCTGAGAAAGATAGCTATAGGTTTTTTGATATCACAAATTGCTTCAAAATTAGACGAAGTTTTATTTAAATTTGTTAAAAAAATGGTTTAGGGGCCCATTATAATTTTGAGAATTGTAGTATTGGAGTTATTATCGGAGAACACACACACATATTACAACTAGTAAAATCGTAATCTAAGGATCCTAAAACGTACTATTCATCAAAAACTTACCACCGATTTTGGCCAAAGACAATACCTTCCTTACCTAAAGGTGACGGAAAATAAAAATAAATACATACATAATATTGGGTTTTTGATTGCTAGTTTTCCAAATACCGTGAGTATTTTTTAACGTGAAACATTGGGTTTGTGATATCCATGGTTACGACTTGATATTTGATTAACAGCAAAGTATTTACCCGTTCCATTTAAAATGAAACATAGGGAACGAATCTGACAGAAGTATTATATTTAAATATTGTAAGAAATTTAGCCGAGTCAGAAAACCACTCGAGAGCACTAAACATATTTCGGGCACAAGGTGCACACAGTATTTTTTCTACTACTAAATTTAATTTTTAGAAAACAAGTATAATTATTTAAACAATATTAACCTCTAATGACATCTTGTTAATATGACAGATTTTCCTATAAGTTATGATTTGACATTTGATTGACAGCAAAGTATTTGTCTGTCTCATTTAAAATGACACATGGGGAATGAATTTGACAGAAGTATTATATTTAAATATTGTACGAAATTTAGCCGAGTCAGAAAACCACTCGGGCACAAGGTGCACACTATTTTTTTTCTACAACTAAATCTAATTTTTAGAAAACAGGTATAATTATCTAAACAAAATTAACCTCTATTGACGTCTTATCAAATGTTCCCTATGTTTCATTTTAAGTGGAAAGGGCAAATACATTGCTGTCAATCAAATGTCAAGTCGTAACCATGGATACGACAAACCCAATGTTTCACGCTAAAAAATACTCACGGTATACCGTGAGTATTTTTTAACGTGAAACATTGGGTTTGTCATATCCATAGTTACGACTTGGCATTAGATTGACAGCAATGTATTTGCCCGTTCCATTTAAAATGAAACATAGGGAACGAATTTGACATTTGATAAGACGTCAATAGAGGTTAATTTTGTTTAAATAATTATACCTGCATTCTAAATTAAAATTAGTTGTAGAAAAAATATAGTGTGCACCTTGTGCCCGAGTGGTTTTCTGACTCGGCTAAATTTCTTACAATATTTAAATATAATACTTCTGTAAAATTCATTTCCCATGTGTCATTTTAAATGAGACAGACAAATACATTGCTGTCAATCAAATGTCAAATTATAACTTATAGGAAAAACGGTTATCTGTGATATTGACAAGATGTCATTAGAGGTTAATTTTGTTTAAATAATTATACCTGTTTTCTAAAAATTAAATTTAGATGTAGAAAAAATACTGTGTGCCCGAAATATGTTTAGTGTTCTCGAGTGGTTTTCTAATTCCGCTAAATTTCTTACAATATTTAAATATAATTCTTCTGTCAGATTCGTTCCCTATGTTTCATTTTAAATGGAAAGGGCAAATACATTGCTGTCAATCAAATGTCAAGTCGTAACCATGGATACGACAAACCCAATGTTTCACGCTAAAAAATACTCACGGTATAGATTGAACTATGTACTATCAGTCAAAGACTTTTTTGTATCGTTGTATATTTAGATGTAAACTCGTAACCTTCATTTTAATTGGAATTTACAATCATTCCATCATCAAGTAATAAAACCCTCGTTAAGGAAACACATTGACAAGTCCTCATATAAACATGTCACAACTCGTAATCACATTAAAAATATAAATCCTCCGACAGGAAATCATATTAGCTTTGCAACGGAAACGGACGTATCACCACGGTTTCTATTTCTGTTCAACTCCATCGGTACTGTCACGTCACGGTCTAGTTACGCGCTCCGATACCGGTATGTCAAGAAGCAGAGGAGAAGATGTGCTCGACAGGGTGGAACAAATTCGAGGTTCTATGAAAAACTTTTTTATTAAGTATGCTACAGAAAATTGGTGTAGGTCTTTATGGGCCAATTTTTTGAAATAACTTGCATATGCACCACAGAAATTTTAAGAGAGGTATTGGATTCATTCTAAAAATAACATGTCCAGATTTTAGTGGATGACCACGTTTTAAGGTCCCTACAATCTGATTATAACATTTTTACAATGTTTGTGTATGTGTGTGTGTGTATGTGTGTGTGTATGTGTGTGTATGTGTGTGTGTGTGTGTGTGTGTGTGTGTATGTCTGGATGTTGGAAAGACGATTTCTCAAATTCTGTAAGACTGAAGACCAATTTAACTACGCATTCCTTCATCTATCATTAATGGGAAGGGATGAAAAGATTTTGATAACAATTGGACAACCGGAAGTAGTATTTCTTAAAAAAAATATTCTAAATGTTATTTTTTGGAAATTTATGTTATTACAAATATTAAAGAATATAAAATTCTCTATCCAATACATTGAACATTTTTATTATATCTTCTATACATTTAGAGATACAGAATCATAAATATATAAAATAATCTATTGTATAATGAATCCAACAGCCCATGAAAACCAGTTGAAAAATGATAATTTTTTTATTATAAAAGATAAAGAAAAAAATCGAGAAAAAATGTTTAGATAATTTTTAATACTTAATAATTAATTAATATAACACAAACTGTATAACAACTCTACATTCTTTTGTTTTAAACATGAACAAAATATGAATTAAATTTTTTTGGGTTGAAAAAATGAAATGAAACAATTGAAAAAACAATTACGGATTATAATTTGTTTATTTTGATTCTATATCTATTAATTAAATTCTCAAATGTCTTTTCAGTCAATTATTTTCGGATTAAGTTAATTAATTTTTTATCGGCGTCGTATAGTTGGCTTTGACACATTTCGAAATATATGGTATAATATTCTTTCTGAAGTTTATATATTAGAAAAATGAATAAAAATAATGAAAATAATATTAAAAATAAACAAATGATGATCTGTAATTAATTTTTTCAATTGTTTCTTAAAAAAATTCATTTTTTTCAACCCAAAAATTTAATAATTCATATTTTATTCATGTTTAAACTATAGAATGTAGATTTGTTATACAACGCTGAAAAGCTTATAAAATAAGGAAAAAGATGAGACTATTTTCAACATATGTTCCCATTTAAAAAATATTATGTTTGTGTTATATGTATCTCCAAAATTATTAAGTACAGTATAAAAATTATCTAAACATCTTTTCTTTATCTTTTATAATAAACGAGTTGGGTAGTACGAAACTTCTCGGAATACGGTGTGACCAGAACCGAAACTCAGTCGAATCAAACCTGTATATAATAAACGAGTTATTTGGTATTTTTAAAATAAACGAAAATCAAGTTTTAACCTGTAGCTCAAAAACAAAAGACGATCGAAAATTCCTGTGGTGCCTATTAAAGTCGTTTCAAAAAGTTCAATTATCTGTAGCGTGCTTAATAAGAAAGTTTTTCATATAAGAAACTCGAATTTGTTCCACCCTATATACAACAGAGAAGAAAACGCAAAAAAGATGATGCTAGATGAGTGTTGCATTTCTGCAGGTTTGTTCTGGTTAGATTGCATCGCGGTGGCGGTGATGCGATGGTGTTTTGTCTGCCGCAGAAATAAAACATGACAGCGGAACAACTGAAGTGCAGGTTTTTGTTTTGCACGCCTTTCAACACGTCGTTGGATCAAAAGGATTATTTTCAGAGGCGTGTTCTGCTGGATTAAACGATCTACCTGCTATTCGCAACGAAGATCTTCGATATAAAAACTGTTATTTATCATGTCATCGAAAGATGATAATCACCACCCACGTTTTTGTTTTATTCTAAGGGGAATGTTGAACAACAAAACTTTCAACATCAAAGTGTTCAAACACCAAAACAAGTATGCGTCAAATTTTCTGCATCAAATCTCGCATCGTCAAAACAAAATAATGCCGGTCAATGACTATGTTTCATAAAAAACTAAATAGCAACAGAATTGTATTTTATCTAAAGCCCTTAGATTACCGAAGTACCGCCTCTGTTTGGCAATTTGGAGCCAAAATCACGAACTGTTGTGGATTTGTCACTTAAAATTTATTTAAAAATATCTATTGTTGTAAGAGGTTTTGAAAGAATAGCCCCGAAAAGGGTTTTTCACTATTTAGAATACTATGTCAAAGAAAACGAATTATTTGTCGGATCTGTCAGTTATTTGTGAAGTTAGTTTGTTTTTGTATTTATTATTGGGCGAGATCAATAATTTTTAATAGTTCTGTATTGTGTAATTATTAATAAATATTGATTTTTTTTATTTTTATAACGATAACCTATTATTGGATTCATGCTAAAATTCGCATATCCAGATTTTATTGAATAAGCACGATTTAAGGTCCCTACAATCAGATTATAACATTTTTAAAATGATGTCTGTGTGTGTGTGTGTGTGTGTGTGTGTGTGTGTGTGTGTGTGTGTGTGTGTGTGTGTGTGTGTGTGTGTGTGTGTGTGTGTATGTATGTGTGTGTATGTATGTCTGGATGTTGTAGACACGATTCCTCAAAAACTATAAGACTTTAAAAATGCAGTTTCCTCAATCTGACATTCCTGGGAAGTGCTGAAAAAGTTTTGGTAACAATTGAACAACTGGAAGTAGTAGTTTCTTAGAAAAATTCTTCTAAATATAATTTTTTGTGAGTTTTTTTTTATTAAATATTGAAGAACAAAATTCTCCACCTAATACACTTAAAATTTTTATTATATCTTGTATAGATTTAGATATAAAGACATTATAATTTATAGAGTAAACTAATCGCAGAGGCTAAGGCACTAAGGAAACCAGTTGACAAATTCTAATGTTTATAACATAGTTTGTAAATGACACATGTCAGTGTCAAAAATCAACAGTTTTAGTGACATTCTGATAGCTTTTTCTGGGAAGTATATTTAATATTTCTTATTGTTTTATTAATTAAATATTTGAAATTATAGGTAAAATTGTGGTAAAATGCATATATCCATCAGAAATACCGCCAATCTGGTTAATGAATTGGAACAATCTCTGACATTTAAAAACTTCCTCATACAATGAAAAATAGATATAATTAGAATTATATGTGTGCAGAAGGCATGTTAAATACACTAAAAAACAATATTTAGGTAAAGTTCTATAATATTTTGTTATAAAACGACGGTTCGAAAGCGAAGTGCAATACAATACTTATATAGCCTAATATGGAAATGGCGAGAGGTCTTGTGCTGGCCACAACAATTTTTTTTAATTCACTTGTGAATAAAATGTTACTTGTAATTGTTGCTATAGAGTTAATAATGACAGTTTAAAACGTCAAAATGGGGTATTCCACCATAACAAAAAAAATGAAAAAAATTCAATTTAACATAAAGTATGGTTCAATAAATAATAGTTAAAACAATGAAAACATTTTTTAAATAATTACTTTACGAGATATTTCACATTTGCTAAAAGGGAAAATTGACGTCATACAATTGTTATCTTTCTCTCGCAGCGTACTCAGAGCAGTGTGTGTGAGAAAGACAAGTATAGGGGAACTGTGACGTTACACTGATTTCTCGAAAATAAAATACTGTTAAACTAGGAACAATTAAGATTTTTTAATACTATGAATTGCTTAAAGACTGAATGAAGTTTTATTTAAAATAATAAAAAAAATTGAGTGGAATACCCCATTGAATAAAATACCTTCCGTGAAATCTCATACCTAAAGTTCTCTTAATTGAAATTATTTGAATAAATCAGCTATTTCCATATCTGTTGAATATGAAGGAAAATGTATAATCAAACCGTATATAGACAAGATTCTCTTTCGTATTAATAATCACATAAAATGTCAAAAAATCATATTAAATTACACTTTCTTTTAAGAAAAACTGTTAAGAACTTAAAATAAGAGAATTTCCAGTTGACCAATTATAACTAAAATCTAATCAGCTCTTCATATGGATGTAGAAGAGGATTACGAAAGAATTACAATTTTTAGAATTGTAAAATTGGAGTTATCGTCGGAGAAATTTTTTGTTAAACAGTAAAACTAGTAAAATCGTATTTTAAGGTCCCTAAAACGTGCTTATTCATTAAAAACTCAAAGCCCTAATTTTTTGACCGGACAATACTTTCCTTACCTAAAGATGACGGAAGGTAAAAATATCGAGTTATATTATTCATTAATTTATGTAATTGAAAATTTAAAACATAGCAATTTAAATTTTTATGTTTAAATATTAATAGAGCTTCCTATATTTACATACACAGTAATAAATAATTCATAGAATGCTTAGCATTTGAAGAAATTGACAACGAATACAATTCGATAGATTATATTTGTCATTTTCCAAATTACATTAGCAATGTAAATGAAAATAATTATTAACATACAATTTATATACAAATAATATTACGGCGCTACAAAATTAATGTTTTTCTTTTTAAATATTGTCAGTATTTTATTACAAGTAAACAGAATCTATGCATAAATGATTTAAAGCTTGGAGAGAATAAACAAATTTCTTATTTATTCTAAATTTATTTCACATCGGTTATGACAACTACACGACATTTAACACATTTGACATTTGAACTAAATGGCACATGCAATATTAAAATAGCCTTTATTACACCGGATTAGAAATGATATTGCGTTTAACCTAATTCCGATTTATTAACAATTACTAATGTGTATTATTTTATAATAGAATACATCGTCACTTATTTCACGGTGTATAAATATAGGTGTGTCAAGACAACTCAGTATGTTTGTTGACATATTGATGTTTGTTAATGATTAGTAGGCCGAGATTCTAACCTTACATGCAACGCTTCTACAATGTGCCGGCCACATAACATTCTGGAACTAACATGACAAATGACAAGTTTAATGTCATTGTATAATCTGGACCTATGTAATAATTACATCAAAATTACAACTAATTTAGAGAATATATCATGTGCCCTGATGATATGTCTTCTTAGGATTCCTATTAAAATTGTCTCAAAATGTTGGCCCATAAAGACCTACCTACGATTCTTCAAAAACTATAAGACTTAAGACCTGTTTAACTACGAATTCCTCAATCTGACATTCCTGGGAAGAGCTGAAAGGGTTATGATAACAATTGGACAACCGGAAGTAGTAGTTTCCTAGAAAAATTCTTCTAAATATAATTTTTTGTTTTTGCAAATATTTAAGAACATAAAATTCTCCATCTAATACACTTAAAATTTTTATTATATCTTGTATAGATTTAGAGATACAGAACAGACATTATAGTATATAGAATAATCTAATCGCAGAGGCTAAGGCACTAAGGAAACCACTTGACAAATTCAAATGTTTATAACATAGTTTGTAAATGACAGATGTCAGTATCAAAAAATCAACAGTTTTAGTGACATTCTGATAGCTTTTTCTGGGAAGTACATTTAATCTTTCTTATTGTTTAATTAATTAAATATTTGAAATTATAGGTAAAATGCATATAGGTATCCATCAGATATACCGCCAATCTGGTTAATGAATTGGAAGAATCTCTGACATTTAGGAACTTCCTCATGCAATGAAAAATAGATATAATTAGAATTATATGTGTGCAGAAGACATGTTAAATATAATAAAAAAAAAACAATATTTGGGTAAAGTTCTGTATTTTTTTTGTTATAAAACGACGTTTCGATAGCGAAGTGCAATACAATACTTATATAGCCTAATATAGAAATGGCGAGAGGTCTTGTGCTGGCCACAACAGATTTTTATATAAGGAACTCGAATTTGTTCCACAAATATGTACAGACATATTTGTTTTGTTTTACTTGTAATATTATTCTGTAATGGATTATTACACCTAGTAATTATACAACATATTTATGGCTCTTTGTTAAATTATTCCAATCATTTTGTTTCATTCTTCAACTCTTTTTATTTCATTCCATTTTGTTTAGACTTGGATGTTTTATTTCTTGTTAACAAAACAATATAAAACAAAACGAGGAGTGAATTGAATATGCATATGCATATTATAAACATTCTCACATGATTGTGTTAATTACATGGTGCGTTACAAAACGAGCACCTCGAGTACTATAACAACATTCCCATGATTAACTACAGCTAGTGCAATGGGTGAGTATGAATGGATGATGTTAGAACAGGGCCGGTTTTATCATGACATGGCGCATTGATACGTATTAGGCTCATAAACCAATTTTTTAAAATATTTTTAAATGCAAGTTCATTTAATTTTGAAGCAATTCGTGGTATCAAAAAGCCATAATTGTTTTTTGTATAGCTGCATTTGATTTTTAAAGAAATCTATAGCTATCTTTTTCACACAGTTTCTGTACTAGCCTGCGCGAGGAAGATCCCAATAGTGTGACGTCATCTGTATCCCTGGGAATAAATTCAAATATCTCGCAAAGTAATTATTAAAAAAATGTTTTTTTTATCTTAATCTTATTTATTGAGTAGTAAAGTGAACATTTTATTATTTTTTGTTATGGTTTATGGGCCTATTATAGGAATTCAAGAGGGTGGTTGTGTCAGAATAGGGTCTTATTATATAACTCTCGCCACCAAAATTCGAGGGACGGTTATAAACAGCTTAACCACGCATCACTTAAGTCCACAAAGAAACCAAAAACTTCTGCCCATCATAAATAATAAGACTGAATACTATCACTGTTTTTCATACAAAGCTAAAACAACTTGCGGTGTACCGTGCTAAACTATTCCATTCTAGTTTTATAGTAAAGAGGCGGTTAAACTGTTTATGACTGTCCTTCAATTTTTGATGAGAACTATACCATAGTCAAAATTTAACTGCCTTCGGCTAAAGTCTGGGATACCCACCTCTCAAGAATTTTATTTTGATGGTTAATCCATTAAAAATGTAAGGAGGGTAGGTATTGTCTTTGGTTAAAAAATTCAGTGGTGAGTTTTTAATAAATTAACACGTTTTAGGGTCCCTAGAATATGATTTAATTTTACGATGATGACTATATATATATATATATATATATATATATATATATATATATATATATATATATATATATATATATACAGTGTGAACACTGAAAACCGAGACATAGGCGTTTACCATGGGAAAACAGTTTTTTTCAAATATTATCTGTCCCGGAAGAGTATAGTGGGAGTTTTTGATATGGTTAGAAAGAATATTTAATTTGGCATCGAAGAGTATCTAAATACTCCTAATTTAATGCCTTATTATTGAAATATTTACGAAAGTATAATCCTACTTGATAGTTATTACTTATAATTTACTAAAAATAGTATTCATGGAAACGTATTCGGTAGCTGACTTGGTTAAATCAAGGCTCTATTTCAAATTTTTGTAACTTTATATTGTGTATTGTCAAACCTTTATTTATATTGTTGTGTTATTTATTGTTATAAGTTATAGTTTTATATTCTTGTATTGTTATTTGTATAGTGTTATTGTTAATTTGTTATAGGGTAATAACCTTTGCAGTTGAAGCCCAATAAATAAATAATAATAATAATCTATGGTAATTTTTCACTAGTTCAAATCCCTCCCGGTTCAAGTTAATATTTTTATTATTTTTATATTTATTTTGTACAATGTATTATTAAATAAATTACAAAATTAAAACAAATAATTTTTGGTACGACAAGTATTTTATTGACTGAATGTACAAGAAGTGAAAGAAATATGTAAATTTAAGCCAAATAAATAATTAAGTTTAGTTTTATGTTCGTCATTAACGCAACCGGTTTTTTCAAATTTTAAAATGATTCGTCTAGTTCGTTCATGGGATGCAATTTGTCTATCAAGATATATATCCTAGCAAAAAAGTCTCGAATTTCTCGTAAACTCATCCCTTGATTGTAAAATTTAATTATACTATTTTTTTCTTCTAATGAAAAATCCATTGGAAAAATGACAATAAAAGTCTGACACAGGACAAACCTGTGTGAGAGTTTATTTATTATTGATTACTTTTTGTTTTTTGCTTAATACTATTAAGAGTGATATAACAAAGAAATAGTATAGTAAATTCAAGAAAATACTTGACGTACCAAAAATTATTTGTTTTAATTTTGTAAATTATTTAATAATACATTGTACAAAATAAATATAAAAATAATAAAAATATTAACGTGAACCGGGAGGGATTTGAACTAGTGAAAAATTATCATGGAGCCTTGATTTAACCAAGTCAGCTACCGAATACGTTTCCATGATTACTATTTTTAGTAAATTATAAGTAATAACTGTCAAGTAGGATTATACTTCTTAAATATTTCAGTAATAAGGCATTAAATTAGGAGTATTTAGATACTCTTCGATGCCAAATTAAATATTCTTTCTAACCATATCAAAAACTCCCACTATACTCTTCCGGGACAGATAATATTTGAAAAAAACTGTTTTCCCACGGTAAACGCCTATGTCTCGGTTTTCAGTGTTCACACTGTATATATATACCGTGAGTATTTTTTAACGTGAAACATTGGGTTTGTCATATCCATAGTTACGACTTGACATTTGATTGACAGCAATGTATTTGCCCGTTCCATTTAAAATGAAACATAGGGAACGAATTTGACATTTGATAAGACGTCAAAGAGGTTAATTTTGTTTAAATATTAAATAATTATACCTGCATTCTAAACTAAAATTAGTTGTAGAAAAAATATATTTAAATATAATACTTCTGTCAAATTCATTTCCCATGTGTCATTTTAAATGAGACAGACAAATACATTGCTGTCAATCAAATGTCAAATTATAACGGTTATCTGTCATATTGACAAGATGTTATTAGAGGTTAATTTTGTTTAAATAATTATACCTATTTTCTAAAAATTAAATTTAGATGTAGAAAAAATACTGTGTGCACCTTGTGCCCGAAATATGTTTAGTGTTCTCGAGTGGTTTTCTGATTCCGCTAAATTTCTTACAATATTTAAATATAATTCTTCTGTCAGATTCGTTCCCTATGTTTCATTTTAAATGGAACGGGCAAATACATTGCTGTCAGTCAAATATCAAGTCGTAACCATGGATATACAAACCCAATGTTTCACGTTAAAAAATACTCACGGTATGTGTGTGTGTGTGTGTGTGTGTGTGTATGTGTGTATGACAAAAACATCTCCGTTGATACCTCCAGTACTACAATTCTAAAAATTATACTTTTTTTGTATACCTCTTCCTTACATCCATATGAAGAGTTGATTAGATTTTGGTTACAATAGGCTATTCCACAGTAATCAAAAATAGTAAAAGTTTATTGAAAATATGAACGATAATAGTTAAAGGATAAAGAAAATCATATTTCTTTTATTATAAATTATTTCTTCTGGAAGACACGGGGAGTTTTGCTTTTGATGATGCAGGACATGTGCACGAGTGTTTGAACAAATAGGATCCAAGTATCCGGTTTTGAGAAACCCCGCCCTAACTAAGAATATACTTCTTCGGGTGTGTCGGAACTGTTCGGTTGCTGTTCGGGTAACGTTCTAATTTCTTTGTTTTTATAAAATGAGAAAAAAAAGTTAAATAAATTAAGTGTAATAATTTATTTTATGTGTCTAATAATGAATTATAATATTACAATTTAAATATACATTATTTTGTAATTTGTTTAACATTTTTTCGTGGCTTGTGAACCACTGTTTGTTTACCTCTGGTATATCCACATTACCTACGTCACAAAGGTAATTTAAAATTCGGACCATAATATCTCGCTTATTTGGAGGAATTTTTAACTCGGACTTTCACATGTGGTCTTCTATTTTTATGTACTTGAAGAAAAAAATTTAAAAAAAATATCGTGGAATAGCCTATTGGTCAACCGGAAGTTCCCATACTTGAAGTTCCATACAGCTTTTCTTGAAAAAACGCAATTAACTTTAATTTTTTGACATTTTATGTGATTATCAATATGAAAGAATATAATTTATTGTCTATACGGTTTGATTATATATTTTTCGTCATATTCAATAGATATAGAATTAAAGAATTATAAAGAGATTAACTTTCAGAAATTAGCATCGCTACAATCATAGAAACAGCTGATATATTCAAATAATTCTAATTGATAGATATCAGTGTCAAATGCAATTTATATAGTGAATATTCGTGTTATAATTTTAAATGATATATAATCTTTTCCAAGGGACTTTTGGTATGGAATTTGTACAAAATACATCGAATTGACGGAAGGTCTTGTGCTTTCTCAAATAACGATACTTTCGTCTAATTTAAACCGATTTCATATATCTCTTATAATTCTTGAAATCCCTACACAAGGCGCCCTTTTTTAGGACTCTGTATACGACACGACCCAAAATCCTGACAGACTGAAGAGCTCCAAATATTATAAATCCAACACTGTACCAAATAATGATGTTGAGGGTAGATAGCAATCATCGCTTGTATCTGTGAAGAGCAAATACTCATTCATGAAGCAGCTAAGCGGTTTTTAATTACAATGCCATGCAGCCGTACAAGTTAAATATGTGAAGAGATGAAAGATGGAACAGGGAATTTGCACCTGCTTTATGCACTTTGTCTTCTTATTTTGTCATCAACATGAATTATGGTTGCTTTGTCTACCTTCAGGCATTTAATAATACATTTTTCATTATATTTCTCCTTAGATTAAACAAAGAAATACAGAGTTTTTATCTCTCGCTAAAGAGAGGTATTTGATTCAAGCTAAAAATCGCATATCCAGATTTTAATGAATAAGCATGTGCGTGTGTGTGTGTATGTCTGGATATAGGAGGAACGGTTTCTTAAATTCTGTAAAATTAAAGACTAATTTAACTACGTATTCCTTAATATGACATTAATTAATTAAAATTAATTTAAACTTGGTTTAAAAAAAGGGGATTTTTTTATAAGTAGTAATTCGGTAGAGACGAGACGAGAAGAGAAATTCATTGTCTCGTCTCGTTTCAAATTTATAAAATTATGTCTCGTCTCGTTTAATAGAGTCTCGTCTCGGCCGAGATTTCTCGATGGAAATTTGATATGTATATAAACTAATTATTAAATATATACAATTTTGTATTAACAGCAATTTGAAATATTTGTCGTTTTATCTGTCAAAATTTGTCATAACCTAAACCTTGAGCGAATTTTATTATGTTATAATTTTAATAATTTAATATTTATCTATCATTTTCTAATCTTTTATAAAACTCGAAAAAGAAAATAACGCTAAAAATCTTAACTACAGCATAGATTACACGACGAAATTTTTATTTTCAAGTGACTTGAAAAGTGTCTTTATAGTGACCTTACAAATATATTTATTTTCATACTTACATTAAGATTTCAATTACATCTCTATTCCATTTTGCCATTTTTCAGTTGAATATTGATCACTTATAACACTTCTTGTATACATCAAAAATATAAACACAAATGACATTTGACAGTTAAAATTTGTAGAGACTTTTAAGAAAAAGTAGTGCATGTTCCAGTTTTTCTTTACAAGTTTTTCGTTTAAAGTCTATTCAATTGTCTCTCGTGCACTAATGTCATTGTGGGAGAGAGAACTCTTTTCGTCACTTGAAGAGATTCATCGTGTAATGCACGCTTAACAAATTCTGACAGATAAAATGTCAAATACTTTATTATCTTTTTGTTTAAAAATGCCATAGCTAAATAGAGATAGATAACACTAAAAATATGATAAATTTCACACGTTTGCAAATATAACTCATGAGAGAAATAAGAAACGAGAAATCTCGAAACAATTTTCGAGAATCGAGATCTCGGCAAATATTTCTCGTCTCGTAAAATATTTTTTACATTTCTGTCTGAGAAATCTCGTGTACGAGACGAGACGAGAATCGAGAAATATCTCGGTCTCGACAGAATCACTATTTATAAGCTAAAGTATGTAAAAAATAACTTGTCTACAGAATGAAGTAAAAAATATAAAAATATATTACATAAAGAATAGATACAAGTTTAATATCGAGACAATACAAGTCGATTTTTAAAAAGTTTATTTATATCTTTACAATATAGGCTCTGAATACAGACTAACTAAGATGCTATGATTCTTCAAAGAGGAAAACTACATAATATAATTTATCTAAACTAAGCATAATATGATATATATGAAATAGGATAAATGTCTATTCAGCATAATGTGGCACTGTAACTTACATTTAGAATTTGGAAACATTTTCAATACGAGAAATCAGTTATTAACCGTTACAAGCCAAAATAACGTTATCTATAAAAATAAATTGCATTTAATAAAAATGTGTGCTTGAAATCATAGATGAACCGTGTGAAACTGTATTTTATGTTTATTTACTTATTTTACAAATATTTTATTTACTATAGTGATAAAATTCTTAGTGTGCAATATTTTACGAATATAACCCAACAGTATACAGATATGTTTATAAAAATACTGATTTCCCACAGAAATTTATAAGTATAAAATATTGATTTGACAAAACTTCTGCTATTTGTATTTCAACAATTTTTAATGTTTACCTATTTGAAAATTTTTCACTGTTAGGTAAGTACATATTTAAATGACACAAATACCTATTTTATATGCAAATAGATACTGTTCGTCTGGTACAATAGAGCACTTATCTTTATTCAAATATACCATTCACACATTGAAAATATTACATATATTTATATTTCGGGCTACTTAAGTCGTCAAGTATGTTTGTTCACTCAAATATTTACACTGCACATAAGATAAAAAATCTGTTGTGGCCAGCACAAGACCTCTCGTTATTTCCATATTAGGTTATATAAGTATTGTATTGCACTTCACTATCGAACCGTCGTTTTATAACAAAAAATTACAGAACTTTACCCAAATAATTTTTTTTTTTGTATTTAACATGTCTTCTGCACACATATAATTCTAATTATATCTATTTTTCATTGTATGAGGAAGTTTCTAAATGTCACAGATTCTTCCAATTCATTAACCAGATTGGCGGTATTTCTGATGGATATATGCATTTTACCACAATTTTACCTATAATTTCAAATATTTAATTAATAAAACAATAAGAAAAGTTAAATATATTTCCCAGAAAAAGCTATCAGAATGTCACTAAAACTGTTGATATTTGACAATGACATGTGTCATGTTATAAACATTGGAATTTGTCAACTGGTTTCCTTAGTGCCTTGGCCTCTGCGATTAGTTTACTCTATGAATTATAGTGTCTTTATCTCTAAATCTATACAAGATATAATAAAAATTTTAAGTGTATTAAATGGAGAATTTTACGTTCTTCAATATTTAATAAAAAAAACTCCCAAAAAATTATATTTAGAAGAATTTTTCTAAGGAACTACTACTTCCGGTTGTTCAATTGTTACCAAAACCTTTTCAGCTATTCCCAGGAATGTCAGATTGAGGAAACTGCAGTTAAATATTTTTTAAGTCTTATGGTTTTTGAGGAATCGTGTCTACAACATCCAGACATACACACATACACACATCCACACACACACACACATACACACACACACACACACACACACACAGACATCATTTTAAAAATGTTATAATCGGATTCTAGGGACCTTAAATCGTGCTTATCCAATAAAATCTGGATATGCGAATTTTAGCATGAATCCAATACCTCTCTTAGCGAGAGGTAAAAAAGAGGTTGAGAAGTGTCTTGTGCTGGTCACAACAGATTTTTAGGAATTGTTTTTGATTAGAAAAGTAGATGAGTTTTAGTTAAAAAAAATACGTTGTTCGGGTCTATAGAATCAAGAATCTACAGTATAATTTTACTATTTTACGATAGCATTTTTAAGATTATAGATATTTAAATATTTTTTCAACATAGGTACCTACTTAAAACCGGTAGAAAACATTGGACTCGACATTGGGTAATAGCAGGTATTTAGCATTTAATGACACTACTTCAAATTATGCCTTTGAGCCATTCACAGGTGAACATAAAACTTCCTAGTAAACAAGTCGGTTTTCTTCATTGTATACCGACAAAGCACTGATATTATCTCCAACACAAAAATTCCTAAACACCATCACGAACTAACCCCCGGCAAAACAGTATTAAATAGTTTTATTTTTATTACATCAGACGCATAAACTGATCACTTGAAACTTTATTCTGTTGTGCTTGTTAACTTGTTTATGAAAGAACATTATTATCGAATACCTATAGCCACTGATCACTGATCTCTATACATAACTGGATATCGGAGGCAATGTTAAACCTTTTGTGACTAATTGAACGCCGCCATGTTGGAGGATTTCGGCATAATTTTAGCTAGAGATAGAAACCATCCTAGCTACTTTAAAGTTAAAAGTTATGTGATCTTATAGGAAATTTTCCGACAAATTTGATGGTGTTATTCGAAATGTTCTATCTCAATGCGAACATTTGAAAATTAACTTTTCTCGAAAAAAATCATTTCTATTAAATGTCTTTTTAATTTTAACTTTAACTGCTCATATCTTTGTACTTATTGAAGATATCGTTCTGATTTTTTCAGATTATTATTTATTTATGTTTTGAGAATGTGCTTATGTAATAAAAATATCACATTTGTTTCTAAAATTATAAGAAAAACAATAAAAACGAGCATCGAACACTTTTGTTTTGGATTTTGCAGCACAAGAAGCACTAAGCGAGAAACTTTTCGTCCTTACGAGATAGACCCTAATATATAGGACGATAGTTGTAGTAAATAAATTAAAGAAGTATTTTTTTATTTGAATTTTTTTCCATGTAGTTAACTCGTAAAATTGAATCTTAAACCATTGTACAACAGTTCATTTTTACCTCTCGCTAAGAGAGGTATTGCATTCATGCTAAAATTCGCATATCCAGATTTTATTGAATAAGCACGATTTAAAGTCCCTAGAATCCGATTATAACATTTTAAAAATGATGTCTCTCTCTCTCTCTCTCTCTCTCTCTCTCTCTGTGTGTGTGTGTGTGTGTGTGTGTGTGTGTGTATGTGTGTGTGTGTGTGTGTGTGTGGATGTGTGTATGTGTGGATGTGTGGATGTGTGGATGTGTGTATGTGTGTATGTGTGTATGTGTGGATGTGTGGATGTGTGTATGTGTGTATGTCTGGATGTTGTAGACACGATTCCTCAAAAACTATTAGATTTAAAAAATATTTAACTGCTGTTTCCTCAATCTTACATTCCTGGAAAGAGCTGAAAAGGTTTTGGTAACAATTGAAAAACCAGAAGTAGTAGTCTCTTAGAAAAATTCTTCTAAATATCAATTTTTTGGGAGTTTTTTTTTATTAAATATTGAAGAACATAAAATTCTCCATCTAATACGTTTAAAATTTTTATTATATCTTGCATAGATTTAAAGATAAAGACACTATAATTTATAGAGTACACTAATCGCAGAGGCTACAGCACTAAGGAAACCAGTTGACAAATTCAAATGTTTATAACATGACACATGTCATTGTAAAATATCAACAGTTTTAGTGACATTCTGATAGCTTTTTCTGGGAAGTATATTTAATTTTTCTTATTATTTTATTAATTAAATATTTGAAATTATAGGTAAAATTGTGGTAAAATGCATATATCCATCAGAAATACCGCCAATCTGGTTAATGAATTGGAACAATCTATGACATTTAGAAACTTCCTCATACAATGAAAAATATATGTAATTAGAATTATATATGTGCAGAAGACATGTTAAATACAATAAAAAAAAATATTTGAGTAAAGTTCTGTAATATTTTGTTATAAAACGACGGTTTGAAAGCGAAGTGCAGTACAATACTTATATAGCCTAATATGGAAATGGCGAGAGGTCTTGTGCTGGCCACAACAGATTTTTTATTGATGCTAACATATATTCCATACGATTTTACATAAACGCTGCAAAACATTTACAATTTCAAAAAGCAAGTTAAATTGCAAATCAGAGAAGTATGTAAACATTAGCATATGATTTGAATGGGTCAGAATAGAATAAATTTGAAAATAAAGCATCAGATTTATAAATAGTAGCAAGGTCAATATCAACAGTATGGTACACGGTCAACGTGTGAAAGGAAAAGTTTAAATATATCGCGATCGCGCTGTGACAAACAGTCACGCAATAACATAACATAACCGCAGTGTTTGCTAAGGAAAGTACTCAATAAAGCTTCCTGATATTTGTTTATTTTGAAACTAATGTAACCGAAACAAAAGTTCCGTTAACGCTAATTCCACCGTTGATCAAATATGGAAATTTTTGTGAATACGTAACGACAAACTCACCTTAAAGGGTAGAATGTAACGCTTGAACTTTTATGAATTTTGACAGATTCACATAACTGATAAAATAGGTACTTACAGAATTGACATCATACGCAAGAGAGAGATAGAACATCTCGGTAGTCGGTACAAACCACGATGTATGGTTGTACTAGTTTCTTAAAAAAAATCTAAATATTATTTTTAGAAAATTTTGTTGTTACAAATATTGAAGAACATAAAATTCTTCATACAATATACTTCAAATTTTTATTATATCTTCTACAGATTTAGAGATAAAGAAAATATAATATATAAAAAAATATGTTGCAATAACCCTCAGTTTACACCAAGTAAACCAGTTATCAAATTCAAATGTTTTTAATTAACAGATAAATGTCAGTGTCAAAAATATTACTGAAAGCTTTTTTTGGGAAGTACACATAATATTTCTTATTGAATTGTTAATTAAATGTTTAAAATTGTAGGTAGGTATGTATATTTACCGTGAGTATTTTTTAACGTTAAACATTGGGTTTATCATATCCATGGTTACGACTTGATATTTGATTGACAGCAATGTATTTGCCCGTTCCATTTAAAATGAAACATAGGGAACGAATCTGCAGAAGTTACATATTTAAATATTGTAAGAAATTTAGCGGAGTTAGAAAACCACTCGAGAGCACTAAACATATTTCGGGCACAAGGTGCACACAGTATTTTTTCTACATCTAAATTTAATTTTTAGAAAACAGGTATAATTATTTAAACAAAATTAGGCAATCAATTTAGAAATTTAAAAACCTAAAAACACATTGCTCCTGACCAATTGTTAAGAAAAACAAAGGTCTAAATCAATTAAAAAAAAAAAAAAATTTAAACAAAATTAACCTCTAATGACGTCTTGTCAATATGACAGATAACCATTGAATTATCCTATAAGTTATGATTTGACATTTCATTGACAGCAATATATTGGTCTGTTTCATTTAAAATGACACATAGGGAATGAATATGACAGAAGTATTATATTTAAATATTGTAGATAATTTAGCAGAGTCAGAAAACTAATTTTAATTTAGAATGCAGGCATAATTATTTAAACAAAATTAACCTCTATTAACGTCTTATCAAATGTCAAATTCGTTCCCTATGTTTCATTTTAAATGGGACAGGCAAATACATTGCTGTCAATCAAATGTCGAATCGTAACTATGGATATGACAAACCCAATGTTTCACGTTAAAAAATACTCACGGTATAGTAATAGTACATTGTATCCTTAAGAAATAGGTACCGCAAATTCGGCAATGAATTGCAACAACCTTGACCATTTTAGAAAAGTAGGACAAGATTCCTTATAGAATGAAAGAATACATATAATTAGAATTATTTGTGTGTACAAGTACAAGAAATGTTAAATTCGATATTTATGTAACAAAACGGAAATGCGAGGGCTATTGTGCTGGCCACCTCACCCCAACTTTAAAATTTAAAAAGTCTAAAGTCAATAATAAAAAATCTGTTGTGGCCAGCACAATACCTCTCACCATTTCCGTTTTATGTTATATAAGTATTGTATTGTACTTCGCTATCGAACAGTCGTTTTATAACAAAAAAAATTACAGAACTTTACCCAAATATTGTTTTTATTGTATTTAACAATTTTAAATATTTAATAAATAAAACAATAAGAAAGATTAAATGTACTTCCCAGAAAAAGCTTTCAGAATGTCACTAAAACTGTTGATTTTTGACACTGACATACATATGTCATTTACAAACTATGTTATAAACATTTGAATTTGACAACTAGTTTCCTTAGTGATTTTTTTTAAGAATCTACTTCTTCCGGTTGGCCAATTGTTACCAAAATCTAATCAGCTCTTCCCAAGAATATAAGATTAAGGAAACTGCAGTTAAATATTTTTTGTCTTATAGTTTTTGAGGAATCATCCTTCTAACATCCACACGTACATACATACACACACACACACACACACACACACACACACACACACACACACAGACATCACCGTAAAAATGATAAAATCGGATTCTAGGAACCTTAAATCGTGCTTATTCACTAAAATCTGGATATTCGATTTTTAGCATGAATCCGATACCTCTTTTAGCGAGAGGTAAAAAATAGTCATTTATCCATATTTTTCAATTATCCCTATAAGATTTTCTTTTCAACTTTCCTGAAGATATTTTTACGCAAAAATTTTGAAGTTAGAATCAAAATTTGAGTATGACCTCATATTTTTAAGTATAAAAATACTTAGAAGATTACGTCTCACGTTAAAACCAAGTTACAGTGTTAAAATTGTCCAACTTTCACAGATTTCTCATATCTAAGAATGGCAACCGGCCAAACAGTTAATTACTACCATAAATATTTTATGCAGACTCAAAAAGTTCCCAAAACTGCTGAATGAATTACTACATTAACGGATTTATTTAAAGACATTCCTCAAGGCAAAAAATGAAGTATTTAAGTATTTAAATAGTTTTTGTTACTCTCCTTTTGTTCAGCAATAAAAAAATGTACCGTGATAACTAATGACTTCCCGTCATTATTCTTCCAAACAACAGATTACCGTTTCAAAATAAATTTACTTCCTGCAACCCTGTGAGTAATGGGAATATTATTAGGTAGTGTATTCGTGCCAACTTCGTTATACTGGCGATTGCATTTTGAGAGTCTACCTTGACAATCTTGGAAGATATAAATTTTAATATTTCGAGAAAAATATAAAATTTACAAGTTCATTTTGGGTTGTCTATTGTACAGGGTGTTAAAATTTAAGTGTCCCAAATTATGAGGGCATATCGAACTGACCAAAATGAGTAAAAAAAAATCTGTTGTGGCCAGCACAAAACCTTCCGCCAATTAGATGTATTTTGTATATATCCCATACCAAAAGTTCCTTGAAAAAGATTCTGTATATCCTATAAAATTGTAACACGAACACACTATTTTTTACAAATTCTATACCGAAAGTTTCTTTCCCTATTTTATTATGGATCGCTGTTTCTTACTCTTCTCTTTTAATCATTCCTGTCCAACGCATCTTCTTCACACAATTCTTCCTCTCTCAAATCTTCTGCTATACAGTCTTTCCATCTTCTTCTCTTTGGAGGGACACTCTATCACATTCACACATAACTTTCTGACCCTATACTTTCAACTTTGGTTTTGCATTTGACACTGACATCTGTCAATTAAATTTTTCTGAATATATCTGTTGTTTCCATAATATTAACAAAGCTGACTAATTTTTGAAAGTTAATCTCTCTTAAAATCTCTATAACTCTATATCTATTGAATATGAACGAAACTGTATAATCAAACCGTATAGAGAATAAGATATTCTTTCATATTGATAATCACAAAATGTCGAAAAATAATATTTAACTGCGTTTTTTCAAGAAAAACTGTTAAAAACTTCAAATAAGGGTACTTCCGGTGGATCAATTATAACCAAAATCTAATCAGCTCTTCATATGGATGTAAAGAAGAGGAATACGAAAGAATTATAATTTTTAGAATTGTAGTATTGGAGTTATCGTCGGAGAAAAATTTGTCACACACGGACACACACACACACGGACACACACACATACAGACATCATCTTAGAAATAGTAAATTCGTATTCTAGGGGCCCTAAAACGTGCTTATTCATTAAAAACTCACCAACGAATTTTTTGACCAAAGACAATACCTTCCTTACCTAAAGGTGACGGAAGGTAATTATACCGTATCTATCCATTTGATTGGGGTTTAAAAATGAACACCAACTGTGTTTATTATATTCGATCATAAATCATTATTCCGTTTATGTACCTTAATTACAATTGTACTCCCTATATAACAATAAGTTAATAAAAATTTTCATTGGGTACTTAATAATATTTCCTTCGAGAGTATGTTCCTATAATTATCAAAACAAAAAACAAAATTTTATATTAATAAAAATGTTTAATTGAATTACCTACTTGAAATGCATTATAACCAATTAATCTCTGTCCATAAATGCAGGCTTGCAATTTGTTCTCTTAATTAAGAGGTGTGGGAACAATTAATTTCTTAATCTGTTATGTTCGAAACCAATAATTTTCATATCAATTTCATTTTTTCAACTATAAATACCAAGAACATTAAAAGTGCAATTTTCTATGAGGTCATCCAACATTTTCTGTTTTATTTATTTTATTTTTACAAAAAACTATAGGTCACAGTTTAAGTGAAACCCAAATTCGGCAGGTTTACATTTTCAACCTAAATAAATGCTTAGAAATTGCTACAAAATTAGTTTGGCTATTACACTTAAAACTTTAGTCCAGATTTAGCTTGTACCAAGACCATTTACTTTTGGCCCAATACCTCCCTTCTTAGGGTAGCAAATAAATAAAATCATGGCATATTACCCATTTCTGGGTGTGCCAATCTGTTTTATCACAGAAATCGGTAATGATGATGACATATTTGTACCGTGTGGGCGCTTACCAGGCATCAGGGCACTCATTGTTAGCGTGGAGAGTGCACCGCACGGGTCACTTTTGTGCCATTTAAAATTCGAAATATTTGGCGTCGGTTGGGATCGAACCCGGTTCACCAGTTTCACGACCAGACACTCCGGCACACGCCTACTTAGGGTAGCGGGAGGTAAAAATAAAAACTTACTCCATTATTATTAGAAATAATACTATTTAAATAACGATAATAGTCTATTATACATCAAGGTTATGAAGAGTATCATTATTGACAGAGCGAGGGATTATAATTCGCGAGGACAATAATGATCTTCATAACCGTGGTGTATATATTTTTTTCACTATTAGAATATACTTATGTACATATGACGCAAGCTATCTCTCCGACAATTTTCTAACGGTTAAAAGTTAAAACTTAACTATAGATACAAAGATAAAAAAATAATTGAAATCATCCCCTATTCTACCGCCTTGAGGGATGATTTTTCAAAAACGCTAAAACACTCTTTATTTCTTACCAAAAGCATAAATAAGAATTTTTATATCCCTAACTTGAGAAATGATGGGTTCTTCATACAAACTTTCATCTCCTATTTCACCCCCTTCAAGTTTCATTTTTGTGACAAAAGGTAGCCTATGTGCTTCTCCATGATCCAATCTATCTCTCTATACCAAAACTCATCAAAATTGGTTCAGCGGGAGAAATGATGGGTTCTCCATACAAACTTTCATCCCCTATTTCACCCATTCGTCTTATTTTTGCGACAAAAGGTAGCCTATGTCCTTCTCCAAGGTCCAACCTATCTCTACAGGTGTCTCTTAAATAGAGGGACATGGCTTAACCACAGATTCCTGAGGCTAAAATAAGACGATTTAACCAAACTTGCTTCTACCGGAAAGTGTACCATTTAGCCAGAAATCTGCTTCAAAGTTCTACAAAAAAAAAAAATAATTTTGCTTATAATAATCGGACGCTTTATTCGATTTGGATGAAATTTGGTATGACAGTTTATATGGTTATAAGTCATCTTTTAAGGTGATACTTGTTATTAATAGTGAACCACTAGTGTATGAAATTTAGGTGTCCCAACATTAATTAGATCGTAACTTTTTAATGGCAACGCCGAAAACGTGAAATTATTTTTCTTCAGAAAGATACATTCAATAGTAAACTTTTCTCTCTGTGTGTAATTTGTGATATCTGTTACGGTTCACACAGAAAAAAATAAAATCTGAATGTCTGCACTGTTAAATTTTTAAAATAAATTTAATCTAGCAGTCTATCCAAATGTCAAACAAGTAATTTTTAATGACAGTAACGAGTTGTCAATCTTCACAACTTGTTAAGGAGTAAGCTGAGATATGTAATCGTCTAATTTATAATAATGGTAGTAAAATACTATTAGGCCGAACAAACGGATGTTACTAATTTTAGAATATTGCAAAGAAAATTTTTGACAACCCGTAAAACAATTGTTACTGTCATTAAAAATTACTTGTTTGACATTTGGATAGACTGCTAGATTAAATTTATTTTAAAAATTTAGCAGTGCAGACACTCATATTTTATTTTTTTCTGTTTGAACCGTAACAGACATCACAAATTATACAGAGAGAGAAAAGTTTACTATTGAATGTATCTTTCTGAAGAAAAATAATTTCATGTTTTCGGCATTGCCATTAAAAAGTTACAGTCTAATTAATGTTGGAACACCTAAGTTTCATACACTAGTGGTTCACTAATAATAACAAGTATCATCTTAAAATATTACTTATAACCATATGAACTGCCATACCAAATTTCATCCAAATCGAATAAAGCGTCCGATTATTATAAGCAAAATTAATTTTTTTGCGAAGAACTTTGAAGCAAAATTCTGGCTAAATGGTACACTTTCCGGTAGAAGCAAGTTTGGTTAAATCGTCTTATTTTAGCCTGAGGAATCTGTGGTTAAGCCATGTCCCCCTATTTAAGAGACACCCTGTATATCAAAATTCATCAAAATTGGTTCAGCGGTTTAGGCGTGAAAACGTAACAGACAGAGTTACTTTCGCATTTATTATATTAGTATGGATTATTTAGGAAAAATAATGGAATGAAAACGATAACATCGTTATTGACCTAGGTCAATAATTTTGATACTATTATTGACCTTGATCAATAATTGATCTCTAGGTATAGAAAAACAATTACACGGAACAATAATGAGTCAATAATGATATGTTTATAGACTGGTCGCTAAAAAATGAATTTAACAAATAGGCCAACTAATATAATATGGATTACGGCTCGTACGTACGGAAGGTCGTGCTATATGACTGTGACTCATCTCGACTGACGTCCTCAGAGCAATCATTGCACTGGCTTCGTATAGCCTTGACTAGAATAGTAAGTGCTAAGCGCTAATGTGTCATGCACTTAGTACAGACGGGCATTAAATAATCATTACACTATCTATAGGCGGAGAGCAGTGCATAGTGTGCTGTGGACGTAACTTGTCAATCTGTTTAACTACAAATCTGGATTTCATTCACTGTAAGACAGCTCAAGGATTCATGAAGTTAATGACAAATGATTTAAATGAAAGTTATTGACTTTACGGAGATGTTTGTAAACATTCTTATAGTGATGTACAGACTACTGACTAGGGCTGCGAAAAAGATCAATTTATCGATCCTGATCAATCTTGTCTAAAAAAATCGGATTGATCTTTTTTGGAAAGATCGATCAATCGAAAAAATCGATCAATTGAAAAATCTATTTTTTACAAAAGATCGGTTAATTAAAACTGCATTTATCCGGAGTCGGGAAAATCGATCTTTCTAAAACATATCGACCTTTTTAGATTCTGAAAGATTGGTTTTTCTAAAAATAAAAATAGATTTATTCAAAGGTCGATGAAAAAATTTCTTAATTTCAGCAGTTATTTTTACAGGTTATAATGGGGTATGTGACCATAATCGAATTTCAATATATGTCATAATACAGGATGTTTTGTAAGTAAGTGTTCAACGCTTAACCCATGGTAGAACTGACCCCAAAGATAGTAAATCTGGTGATAATTTTTGTTTAACATACTTTCTACAAGAACTAGAGGCTTTTAAAACTGACCAATCACGTCATAGTTCAAAACTTTATAAAAAAGTAAAAATCAATGTGTTCTCTGGAAAAAATAATGATTGTCAATTCTGATGTTAATGGTTTTTTGCATAGACGTACAATTTATATCCTGTTTTTTTGATATTCCCAAAATGCCATTTACCTTCACCAACCAAGAGTATGCAGACATGCATATGGTTTATGGCGAGACATTACAAAAAAGTCGTGCTGCTGTAAGACGGTACAGAGAGTTATTTCCAAATAGACGTCAATGATTTTATGTTATTTGTGACAGGTATCACATTTTTTTCCAGAGAACACATTGATTTTTTACTTTTTTATAAAGTTTTGAACTATGACGTGATTGGTCAGCTTTAAAGACCTCTAGTTCTTGTAGAAAGTATGTTAAACAAAAATTATTGCCAGATTTACTATCTGTGAGATCAGTTCTACTATGGGTTAAGCGTCGAACACTTATTAAACATCAAAAATTGAAGAAAAAAAATTTGTTTTTTTGTGCCTAGAACAAAACTTTAAAAATGTAACTTGTCTCCATTTTGCACCAGGGTCTTCAATTGTGTTGGTTTCTTGTTGCGTTTTGAGTAAATTCCGGCTCTCATTTTACATTATTTCGAACCTGAATCGCGAACAAAACAGCAAATTTTATTAACGCGTGAACCAGAACCGCACCCGAACCCATCTTTCAAAAAACAAATTAACCTGAACCTAAACCGAACCCAGTTTTTGGCGAGTTCGATGCCCTGTTCTAATCAAGCTTTTAGAGACTATTAAAGTAAAATTTTTGGAATTCTTTTAAGACAAATGTCATTGCACTATGTTAACATGACAGATAAAAATACCTTAATTAATTAAAATTTATTTGGAAAATTATAATTTTATCGACATATTTGATTGTTTAATAATAGGTAAATATTTATAATCATCGACAAAAGTTCTAAGAATAAAAGTATTATCAAAAATTTTATTATTCATAGAATCACTTTTGAATTCCCTGAAAATAATAATTATACTCATGTTTTTAAAAAAAATTATTTCACATCTACGTACGGCAATGATGTCAATCAAATATCACGCACCTGTTATTATGTGGAATATAGTTTTATGAATTATGGAAAATTAAAATATAATTTTGACATTTTGGATCAAAAGTTTTCACGTGACCTTGAGCCATTTTAGATCACTCTTTACTATGACAGCAAAGATAGAGAAAGTAGGTAGTTTAATTTTTATTTAAATTAAATACATTTTGAACTTGGACGGTTTGTCTTAAGAACAATTTAAATTGCACTAAGGACCTTAAAACGTGGTCATTTACTAAAATCTCGATATGCGATATTTAGCACGATCCCTATACCTACCTTACCAAGGGTAGCGGGAGGTAAAAATCAGTTATGGCTAGCACTATACCTCCCGCCAGTAGATACTTCTGATAATGCCGCAACTGGCGAAATTGTACAATAAAATAAAAATACACCTTTAAAATGTCGATCTTGTTAGAATCATGGGGTCCCGTGGCCGCGTGCCTGAGTGGTAGCGGACCTTGGGGAACCGGGTTCGATCCCGACCGAAGCCGAATATTTCGAATTTTAAATGGCACAAAAGTGACCCCTGTGGTGCACTCTCCAAGCCAGCCATGAGTGCCCGTGAGGTGACGCCTGGTAAGCGCCCACACGGTAAAATATATCGTCATCATTACCGATGTCTACATGTGTTGTAGATACTGGCACCCCCAGAAATGGGTAATATGCCGTGATGATATATTTATTTATTTATCTTGTTAGAATCAAGTATGTATAATCACATATCAAAATATGTTGCCACGTATTAAATAATATAGTTGTTGTATGTAAATCTATTTATATTGCAACTCTGTTGTAAATTTGTTAACCCAAGAGAAACATTATTCCAGGAGGCAGATTTCTTTAGATCTTCATTTAGCCCACAGTTTTTTTTTATTTAAGTGTTAAATCTATATTCAAAGTAACCGAAAGAATTTTGTAGAAATTTCTAACCATTTATGCAGATTTTATAATTTGTTGACAATGTAAACCAGCCGAACTATTATGAGTGCTTTGAGTTCGTATGTATATAATTCATTTATTATTCTGCTTGTGTTTTGTTTTTTGTTGTGCATAGAGCATTATAATCTGTTGCAGTAAGATTCGCTCCAACGCCTCTGATGCCATGCAGACAGACACTCAACTTCTCTACTCTCAAGTCAAGTGAACTGGTGGTGCAGTTTGCAGTTTGTTATGGGAGCGTCAAAACCATTAGGTCGCGCACGGTAACCAGCTCCATTACTCAATCTCTGTTGCAGCAATTGATTTGCACACCGATACATCATGCCAACAGTCAGCCAGATAATAACCACCATCAATAACTCAGTTATACGCTGATATATCAATATCAGTTTCGCGCAAATGCTTCCGCGTTCTGCAAGTATTAGTTATTTTCAAATAGGTTGTTTGATTCATGTAATCCATTCCATTTAAAATGAAACGAATTTGACAAAAGTATATTTAAATATTGGAAGAAATTTAGCAGAGTCAGAAAACCACTCGAGAGCACTAAACATATTTCGGGCACAAGGTGCACACAATATTTTTTCTACAACTAAATTTAATACCGTGAGTATTTTTTAACGTAAAACATTGGGTGTGTCATATCCATGGTTACGACATTTGATTGACAGCAATGTATTTGCGTGTCCCATTTAAAATGAAACATAGGGAACCAATTTGACAGAAGTATTATATTTAAATATTGTAAGAAATTTAGCCGAGTCAGAAAACCACTCGAGAGCACTAAACATATTTCGGGCACAAGGTGCACACAATATTTTTTTTTGCCCTCCTGACGTGTAATGGGAACTTTACAATTGAATACACAGCAAGTGTAACCTACATTTTACGTTTACTGTGTTGTAACTTGTCTAACTATGCAGTAAAATAAACAAAATACACTGGACGTTTATGGGCATTTATAAAAGAAATTATCTTTACTATAATAAAGTTCATGTAAAAAAGTACTACCTACATAAGTTATTTTTTTACTTTAACATTTCCTATATTTAAAATTAATTTATATAAACCAAAATCACGGCAGCGACATCTGTCATTATTGTAAAAATCTGCCGTTACCGACATAGTCACCGATCGATATACCTGTCAAATACGCGAGGCGAACATTGCTGAAATGTCAAATATCGACACCTACCTATTATTTATTACGAAGAAAACATGAGTAAATAAATATATTATCAGTCATAAACAACGCCTATTATTACAAATAAAATTTCGCTAGAAGAAGTACTCTAATGAAGGTAAGTAAGTAAAATCAAATTTGGAAATTGACTTAACCCCAGTATTTTAAACTAACCCTTTTCAGAAGTACAACCTATCTCATTGAAAAAAGTGATTTTCATTATCGTCGGCCAAAAAATTTGATACAATTCTCGTGTGTGAAGTATTTTACAGCGCTCCAGCTAATAACAAAGCTGTCGCGCTGTAAAATACAACTTACACGCACTCGAATGTAAATAACTATTCTACAACTAAATTGTCATGCCAACGTACCGGTATAAAAATTATTTAATATAATTTCAAATTGCGTAAAAGAAAATGAGATTAACTTAAAAATACTTGTAAATTTCATTAATATATACTTTTGTTAATACTAGTATTTTTCTTTCTTCTGTATTTAAAAATAAATAATTTTTACAAGTTATATTTGATTTTATAAAGTTTTTTTCAGATCTATGACGTAGGTCTTCTGCCATTTCATTTTCACTATATCAATCAAATGTCAAGTCGTCATGATATTAATATGATAGGTACGTTCTAAATTTAGACACATAATAAAAATTTCCCATATTTTATCAGGTCGATATATCTGCATGTGGCAGGGAAGTCCACACCACACAACAAACAGCACAACACCGAAACCGGAAGAGCTTTTTACAGGAGGAAATGGGTTTGTAAGGTTAGATTAGTAGTGTATTATAAAGCCGAATTTTGTAGATAGGTAGGTATATTGGGTTAAATGCGAAATCGCGTGTTTGTTCTATATGTCATTTCCTTTGCACATAACAGAGGTTATTGCTTTATTGATCATTGAGTCACTTCGTTATCAAACAATATTACTCAGGATATTACTGCTATTACTACGAATTTATATTTTTATATTTATATAAATATATATATATAAATGGTTCTATTTTTGTATCATATATGCTGAAGGAAATATAAATATAACATCTTTGCCTGAAATAAAAAATCTGTTGTAGTCAGCATAAGATCTCTCGTTATTTCCACAATAGGCTATACAGGGTGTTAAAAGTGTCACAAATTATGAGGGCATATAGTACTTATCAAAATGAGTAAAAAAAAGTTTAATCAACATGGGTCCGATCTTCAACTGTTATTGAGAAAAAGGCCATTTTGTATTAGAATCGAAGAAAAACTGACTAATATAGTGGTCAAACAAAATTTTGTCTATGCCAGTAAATAGACTACAAAAAAACAATAACATTTTATAAAAAACATTTTTTACGAAGTTATTTGAAAACTAAATATTGGCCAAGGCGATATGCGATTTTTAGCATGATCCAATACCTCTCTTAGAGGTAAAAATTTATGAGTTGTCAATTTTCTCAAGTCGTTTAAGGGTACTTTAACTAGTGGTGGGATCCGGATCCGGATAGTTTCGGTTTCGGAACAAAAAATATCCGGATATCCGGATAATTGATTGTTGAACTATCCGGATTTGAGTATCGGATTTTGGATCCGGATCTGAGTATCGGATTTTGGATCCGGATCTGAGAATCGGATTTTGGATCCAAATCTGAGTATTAGATTTTGGATCCGGTTCGAAATATAAGTATGAGTATCGGATGTTAGATACGGAATTTCAGAATCCGCATCGGTTGTCGGATTCGAATATTCTCAGTATTGAACCCGATGATAATATTTGAATGTATAAGTATTATCACGGAGTTTCAAAACCAAATAAATATGATTATGAAATAATCCACAATAAATTTTTGTTTGATATAGTTAATAGAATTGGATCCAGAATTAAAATTCGGATCCGGATCCGTAAACAAAACATCGAATCCGGATCCAGATCCAAGTCCAGATCCGAATCCAAAAGGGATCCGGACTCAAATCTGGATCCGGATCCAAATCCGAATTAAATTTACGGATATCCGCTTCAATATCCGAACATCGGATATCCGAGGAACCGGATATTTTGAGATCCGGGTACTCGGATCCAAGTTTGGCCGGATCCTCACAGCACTAACTTTAACATTACTTAATCGTCTTATAATAATAATTGCAGTAAAATACTATTAGGCCGAACAAACGGATATGTTACTAGTTTTAGAATATTATTGCGACGGAAATTTTGAAGCTCATAAATAATTGTTACTGTCATTAAAAATTAGTTGTTTGACATTTGGACAGGCTGCTAGATAAAATTTATTTTAAAAATTACACGGTGCAATCCCTTACATTTTATTTTTTTCTGTAAAAATCGTTACAGTTACAGATATCACAATTTACGCATAGACTTTACTATTGAATATATCTTTCTGAAAAACAATAATTTTAAATTATTAACTTTACCACTAAAAAGTTATGGACTAATCATGATCGTGATATCCATATTTCATACATTAGTGGTTCACTAATAATAACAAATATCATTTTAAAAGATAAACTATATCCATATGGATTGTCATACCAAATTTCATTCAAGTTGAACAAAGTGTTTCGTTATTATAAGCAAAAATTATTTTTTTTTCAAACGTCATAAAAATGGCATCTTTTGTGACTTGATTCACAAGATAGAAATGAAATAAATAAATATCCATAGCAACTAAATAAAATGAGCGAATAAGAAGTAATTTGTAAAATAGAAATCTGTCATGTCGCCCCAAGTTGCACTATACACTAGATAACATAAGAATAAAGTTACTAAAAATCTCCAACAACTGTCAAATTTAAATTGATAATCTACAAATTGAAATATAAACAGTTTATATTTAACGAAATAACATATTATAAAATAGCAAACTTACATATTAGTAATGACGGTAAGAATACTTAGAATTAAAGTTATGAGAAAAGTTCATATTCTTTTTCAGCGATTCCTCGACATATCATATGCTTCATGGCAATACTTCAAATTGTGATATGAACGTCAAAACGTGAAAATTGTCACTTGAATGTTTATATGAACAAATATGAAAGTATCCATAGCAACAGAGCAATTGAAATTAACAAACGTCCTTCAAGTAAATTATTTATAATTATTGTAACGTCAAGTTGTAATTATTTGAATTAAATACGTATGTTTGAAGAAAAAATAAAATGTGTTATTCGGAGTAAGTGTCATTGTGTGCCTCGCATGCAATTGTCCGACTCGCTACCTCTCGTCATGCAAACTTACATGCTCGCCACACAAAGAATCCCTTTTGCTCCTAATAACACAATATACTATTCTTTGAAGAACTTTGAAGCAGAATACTGGCTAAGAGTACACTTTCAGACAAAGGCAAGTATTTCAGATAAGTAAAATTTTTCTCACTTTTCTTATAATAAAACAAAATAAACTTATGAGTAGTATACAAAATGTTTCGCTCTGTAAATTTAACAAGATATTAACTATACTTAATTTATTTTTTTATAGTATATGAAAAATATTTAAATACATTATTAAAACAAACACACAAAAAGAAAAACCGCCGCAATGACTTTTTTTTCTTCAAAGCTATTAAATTTTTAATGAACTTAATATGATAATTTGATAATGACATATAGGAGTACAGCTGCATATTAAATAGAAGAATAGACGACCAGTACCTACAGTTTAAATTTTAAATTATTCTATGAATTTCTAATTAACTGCTGGAGATAAAATCTGGAAAATTAAATAGATACACAAAGTATTTAATAAAACAATTTCTATCATGAAAACTATGTATATGTATGTAGAAATTATTTAAATTATATGCTATGTAAAACTTTTATTTGTTGTTCATAAAAATGTTATCGTGTAGTGCAAATAATTATTGTACAGGTTCTTAATCACGAGATGAAAGATAAATTTGATTAAGTTTACGAAAAATGTGATACTATACAAAGTTGGAATGATAAGCGAATCAGCTGATAAGTGATAAGTTCACATCTCAGTATGGACTTTAATTTTACCAACGAGATTGTGTTAAATATTTATAATGAGTTCGTAGTTATATAATATTTTTGTAATGAGAATCCGACTCTGTGTATAGCAGTGGCAGCATTCATAGTTTTATTTATGAGGTATTTTCAAAATAAGCGAAAATCAAGTTTTAGCCTGTAGCTCAAAAACAAAAGACGATCGAAAATTCCTGTGATGCCTATTAAAGTTATCTGAAAAAAGTTGGCCCATAAAGACCTACATTAATTTTCTATAGTTTGCTTAATAAGAAAGTTTTTCATATAAGGAATTTGTTCCACCCTATACATAGGCCTAAATCAGACCGTCTATGCTTTTACCTTCCGTCACCTTTAGGTAAGGAAGGTATTGTCTTTGGTCAAAAAATTGAGTGGTGAGTTTTAAATGAATAAGCACGTTTTAGGGTCCCTACAATACGATTTGTGTGTGTGTGTGTGTGTGTGTGTGTGACAAATTTTTCTCCGACGATAACACCAAAACTACATTTCTAAAAATTATGATTCTTTCGTATTCCTCTTCCTTACAACCATATGAAAAGCTGATTAGATTTTGGTTATAATTGGACAACCGGAAGTACCTTTATTTGAAGTTCGTAACAGTTTTTTCTTGAAAAAAAAAAATCGCAGTTAAATATCATTTTTCGACATTTTGTGTTTATCAATATAAAAGAATATCTTATTATCTATACCGTTTGATCATACATTTTCCTTCATATTCAATAGATATAGAGTTATAGAGACATTAAGAGAGATTAAATTTCAAAAATCAATCAGCTTTGCTAAAATTATGGAAACAGCAGATACATTCAAAAAAATTTAATTGATAGATGTCAGTGTCAAATGCAAAAAACCAAAGTTGAAAATATAGGGTCAGAAAGTTATATGTGCATGTGATAATGTCCCTCGCAAGTGACTTGCAGTTGCAGCCTCGTCTCAAGATTGGAATTTTCAATGCCGGAAGTACGAGAAAGGCCAAAGAGAAGATGGAAGGACTGTGTAGCAGGAGATTTGAGAGAGGAAGAATTGGGTGAAAAAGACCCCTAATAAAATAAGGAAAGCAACTTTCGGTATGGAATTTGTAAAAAATAGTGTGTTCGTGTTACAATTTTACAGGATATACAGAATCTTTTTCAAGGAACTTTTGCTTTGGGATTTGTACAAAATACATCGAATTAACGGAAGGTTTTGTGCTGGCCACAACAGATTTTTACCTGGCAAAAGGAAGGTATTGTTTTTGGTCAAAAAATTCGGTGGTGAGTTTTCAATGAATAAGCACGTTTTAGGGTCCCTACAATACGAATGTACTATTTTTAAGATGATGTCTGTATGTATGTGTGTGTGTGTGTCCGTGTGTGTCTGTGTGTGTGTCTGTGTGCGTGTCCGTGTGTGTGTGTGTGACAAATTTTTCTCCGACGATAACTCCAAAACTACAATTCTAAAAATTATGATTCTTTCATATTCCTCTTCTTTACAACCATATGAAGAGCTGATTAGATTTTGGTTATAATTGGTCAACCGGAAGTACTCTTATTTGAAGTTCTTAACAGTTTTTCTTGAAAAATCGCAGTTAAATATCATTTTCGACATTTTATGTGATTATCAATAGAAAGAATATCTTATTCTCTATACGGTTCGATTATACATTTTCCTTCATATTCTATAGATAAAGAGTTATAGAGAGATTAACTTTCGAAAATCAGTCAGCTTTGCAAAAAATTATGAAAACAACACATATATTCAAAAAAATCTAATTGACAGATGTCACTGGCAAGTGCAAAACCAGAGTGGAAAGTATATGATCTGAAAGTGATATAAGTGACAGAGTGTCCCTCGCCAGTGACTTGCATTTGCGGCCTCGCCTCAAGATAGGAACTTATAATGCCAGAAGTACGAGAAAGGCAAAAGAGAAAATGGAAGGACTGTATAGCAGAAGATTTGAGAGAGGAAGAACTGTGTCACGAAGGTGCTTTGGACAGGAATGAGTAGAAGAGAAGAGTAAGAAACAGCGACTTCTAATAAAATAGGGCAAAGTTGAAGCAAGAGAAAGTGTTAAGTGCAATGCATAATGTACGTTCGTATTCGTATTAAAATTTTATTAGATTTTAGAATCTTTTCAAAGGAACTTTCAGTATGGATATGTAAAAATAGTGTGTTCTTGTTACAATTATACAGGATATATAGAATCTTTTTCAAGGAACTTTTGGTATAGGATATGTACAAAATACATCGAATTGACGGAAGGTTTTGTGCTGACCACATCAGATTTTTTAAGTTTGTATTTGTCTTATTTCTTTATTATACAAATCAACAATAGCAAAAACCATTCCCGATATTATGAAAAAATTCATTAGCGTTTAACAAATCCATAACTTGTAAAAATAATATCGCAACCTAAAATTTGAACGGAGAAACGTCAAAATGTGACAAGCAATGACAAGTCACATATCAAATACTGATTGGTCAGATCCAGAATTTTAAAATAGAAAATAACAGAGAGATAATTGTAATTTGTAATCATAAAGCACCCCTTCGACATCTAAAAGCATTATCTGTGTACGAGCTGACTCAATTTGCGATAGTGTATAATTTAATGATAGAAGGAATGCACTATCTAATGAAGAAGTCTTTATATTTGAGTCACGAGAGCGTTCTAGAGATAGACCGAACATGAAGACAATAAGCGAATATGCAGCGTACTCCGCCTGCAATTACTGTAGAGTATCTCTCTTGTTGTTGCTGTTACACTGCACATACCACCGGCCAATTTACTTAATATCGGCCTCTCCACATAATTAAATGCTTCGTTTCCCTCACGCACTCTCATTTCAAGAGAAAACCACTCCGGGGCAACTTAATAAGGCCGTAACTGCTAATTTCGACACGGACTATTATCCTATTAAAGGCGCATTTTTGTAAACTTCAATTCAATTTTAGGTTAACTGCAATTTTAAAATAATGAGAATAACAAACATAATTTGCGACAATTTGTAAAACGTAAAATGAGTAAATGAAAATAACAGATAATTGGAAATATGAACTATGTTCAAACAAGTCGTTTCCATAATAATTATAATTTGTAATAGGTAGATAAACGCTGCGTAAATGCGGACAAATAACAATTTTTTTCACTACTAGCCTATAAACATATCATTATTGACTCATTATTGTTCCGTGAAATTGTTTTTCTATACCTAGAGATCAATTATTGACCAAGGTCAATAACAGTGTCAAAATTATTAACCTAGGTCAATAATATAATGTTAATAAAAAGTACGGCTGCGGTATTTCGCTACCGATAAAGCGTCTCTGACTTTTACAGACCATTCTCTGCCAGTTTTTGGGACGGTTTTTCCTCTGGCAAAAGGAGATTTTTTCCTGAGTAGATGCATGTTCGCCGTCCAAGTTATTGCCGGACATGCATATATTGTATAGAAAATTGTATACCGTGAGTATTTTTTAACGTGAAACATTGGGTTTGTCATATCCATGGTTACGACTTGACATTTGATTGACAGCAATGAATTTACCCGTCCCATTTAAAATGAAACATAGGGAACGAATTTGACAATTGATAAGACGTCAACAGAGGTTAATTTTGTTTAAATTATTATACCTGCGTTCTAAATTAAAATTAGTTGTAGAAAAATTATAGTGCCCGAGTGGTTTTCTGACTCGACTAAATTTCTTACAATACATTGCTGTCAATCAAATGTCAAATCATAACTTATAAGAAAATTCAACAGTTATATCATATTGCCAAGAAGTCATTAGAGGTTAATTTTGTTTAAATAATTATACTTGTTTTCTAAAAATTAAATTTAGATGTAGAAAAAATACTACGTGCACCTTTGTGCCCGAAATATGTTTAGTGCTCTCGAGTGGTTTTTTGATTCCGCTAAATTTCTTTCTCTGTTTCATTTTAAATGGAACGGGCAAATACATTGCTGTCAATCAAATATAAAGTCGTAACCATGGATTATGACAAACCCAATGTTTCACGTTAAAAAATACTCACGGTATAACGAATGTGAATATAGAAACTTTTCACAAAACCACAAACACACTACTAAAATTTAATTAAATCCCCCGTTAGTTATTTGATAGTGAGATTTTATAATATCCATTTCTTTTTTAATGGTCCATTTAATTTACTTGTGCAGTAACTAACTAAGGATTAATTTATTGTTTATAAGACCGGCCCTAAAAGTAAGTAATATAAATATAATATATAAATTTATTGTTTATACAACTACATAGGTAAGAACCATGCAGTTTGCTTTCGTGTTTGTTGCTAAGCAAAAAAGTCCATGCAAAATAAAAAATTATCGATAAAAAAAGGTCTTGTGATATTACTTCTGAAATGAGTTTTCTTAAAAAGGACACTATACATTGTTATTTATTTTTAAGCCGAGTAAACCCACTGCCAACTATAAATATTGTGTTAGCCAGTGTAATATATGGCTTGTCTCATCCTCTCCGTTTATCTTCGCAATCTGCACTGTTTAAAAACAAACAACCCTCTGCTTTTATTTCTTTTTTATCCATGTGTGCTGTGCGCTTGTCTTGTCGTAGGCAACTTTCCAAGAACTCAACTCGCGGATATGCTTAGCTCGTTGTTGCTGATCGAAGCCGACGTGCACGCCTGTCAGCGGTGCAGACGTGCAGGTGACAACATGTCACATCATGTCAGGGGAATTATGGTGTGTGCAGTTACAGCGACTGATGTTCAAGCAGGGTAATTTTGTAAAGGTATTTGATGGTGAGGTTATTGAGTGACAGCGAATAAAAGGATAAAAGATAGGAAACATTTAAATAATAAACCATTTATTTAGGTTTCATAAAGAAATATAATATATGGAGGGTTTTCCTTTGGTTCTTCCACCAATAACTAAGCGATGAGTCATTGAATCTAGCAAAATTTTGGTCACCGATGGCATTATATTCTGCCATTTTACTTGTAATTAATTTTAAATTCTTTTTTGCTTCATATTCCTATTTATTTTAAGAATTTTCCGCACTTTCTTAATCTGGTTAAAGTCTGGAAACTGTGACTGATGATTAAGCATATTTTTCATATTATACAGTACACATTTTCTTATAGACGCGAATTATTTGTTGAATTTTTCTGATGCACGAAATTGAAATTGTCTGTTAAGGCCCAATCTTTCGGCACTTTGTTTTAAATTTGCTTTTAAAATATCGAGGTAACCTTTGCTATCCATTGTTGCAATAATTACTAATTTTCGTACTCCCGCTTAGAAAATATAGCACCAAACATAATGCTATCACCGGCGTATTTAACTGTTAGTATTAAATGCCTTAAATTTAAGGTTTTCTCCAATTTTTTTGCCTTCTTTCCAATCTGTATGTATTATACTTACTTACTTACGTTACCAGTAAACCTAATAAAGAATTAAAACTTTTAATTTAAAAGTAGAAAATCTAAAATATTTATATGTAACTTAAATACGGCGATGACAGCATTATGTCTAGGGGCTATATTTTCTCAGCGGGTGCACGAAAATTAGTAATTATTGCAACAATGGATAGCAAAGGTTATCTCGATATTTTAAAAGCAAATTTAAAACAAAGTGCCGAAAGATAGGGCATTAACAGACAATTTTAATTTCGTAAACTAATAGCAGAGGCCAAGGCATTAAGGAAACCAGTTGACAAATTCCAATGTTTATAACATGACATGTCATTGTCAAATATCAACAATTTTAGTGACATTCTGATAGCTTTTTCTGGAAAGTATATTTAACTTTTCTTATTGTTTTATTAATTAAATATTTGAAATTATAGGTAAAATAGTGGTAAAATGCATATATCCATCAGAAATACCGCCAATCTGGTTAATGAATTGGAAGAATCTCTGACATTTAGAAACTTCCTCATACAATGAAAAATATATATAACTAGAATTATATGTGTGCAAAAGACATGTTAAATACAAAAAAAAAAAATATTTTGTTATAAAACGAAAGTTCGGAAGCGAATTGCAATATAATACTTACATAGCCTAATATGGAAATGGCGAGAGGTCTTGTGTTGGCCACAACATATTTTTTTTTTCATGGCACTCTGATAATTGCCTTAAGTGACGTATTTTCCTTTGCTTCTAACTCGTAAATAAGACACAATTGAACAATGATGTTGGACCTCGTTGATGCAGTTTTTCATTCTGAACATTTTTCTTCCTTACACTTTTGTTCTAAAATTAATAGGTAAGAAGATGTCGCCAGATCAAAATTTTAACATTGAATATCCTATCTTCGGAAATAAAAGTAGACACCCGGTATGTTATTCATGTCATATACGATAAGTAATGAACTCTACTATTCATCTTAATAATAATTATATAAGGCCATACACTTTTTGATTTTGACGGTTAAAAATGATTGAAATTTTATTTCATTTTTCATAATGAACAATTTTCTTTGCTTAGATTTAGATACTATTTGTAGATTTGGGAATTGCAGTGTATCATCTAGAAATATGGTGGAAGGCCAGCAAGTAATAAATAGTGGCCACATAATATTATGTGGTAAATATTTTCGGAGAAAACTCCATCGTAACTTTAACCTATAAATTGCATCTCCTAATTTGTTCATTAATTTTTAAAAAATCAAAAACTTACCTGTTATATTAGCAATAATTCAGATCCTACTAAGAATAAAACAATAATAGCCACAGATAAAAGCGTATTAAAATTCGTATACAAGTAAATACAATCCCTGAATAAAACAACCACTTTTGTACATGTACACTTCACTCAGTTCAGAAATCTGCCACCAGTGGCGCATTTTAATATTGGAAGCCCAATTAGTGATTTTAATGCATTAAGATTTTTACACTAAGTGATAACGTGCATTGGCTGCTTCAATGATTTGGGTTTTTTTTATAGTACATCTTTCTCATAAACATATAATTTTGCGTCAATAATACAGTGCCCCATTTTGCTATATCTAATCAAGCAAATAATTGCGATTTCCCACCCACACATTCATCAGACTTCCATCTATAGCCATAATGAAGTATCAATAAAGTAAGTAGTCTCTTTCAGTGTTGCATCCTAAATCTATGTCATCATATACAAGCCGCTCCCCTACTGTATTTACTGGCACGTTGTGAAGATGTTTATTTATTCACTAGTCCAGTAGACACTGACAGTATCTTAGCGGCACCAGCGCTATTTGCGATGGTCAGTAATTGCGACTTGCTGTCGAGATATCTCACCCGATAAACGTCGCCGAGAAGTTTATTCAATAAATAAAATTGAGTAACGCAAATAAATAACTTGGAGCTTCAGACAAATTAGCTGGGAAAAGTAAAATAAGAATTATTTGTTGCATGTATCCAGTCGTGTCTTCATTATGAATATTGGATGTGAAGGATGCTACAAATTACAAGATTATGGAACGCCGTTTTAATATTTATTCTATATTTAAAGATATGTTAAATTATATAAAGACGTCTTTAAATGAAATAAAGAGAACTTTAATTCATTTTTGGATGTTCTTATAATATTTTTTGATATCCAAAATGTTTTAAAGACGTCTTAAATTCAAATATTTATAGATATCAAAATAGCTATTTGTGTATTAAGAGCGCAAAATGCGACATTCTCTCGAAATCGACAATGTCCATTTGCGCTCGAAACACACACAAGATTTTTTCTACAGTCGCCACAATGGAGTCCTCCATCATAAAAAAATAATAAAATGTACACTTTATACTTACAGTACTGCTCAATAAATAACGATTGGCTAATACAAAAGATACGGTTTAAACTTAAAAAGGCTTTTAAATGATTATATCGTTACATCAGCCATCTATTCCATAAAAAAAAACAAAATTAGAGCGTGGAAGCAAGGATTTGTGATGATTTGATGAGTTTTTGTAGCAAAATGTGTGGTTAGTTGTCACGCCTGTCACACTGAAAAAATTAACAAATATTTCAAGGAATTTGTGATTATATAGACATGTATGTGCATTGACTGACTTCTCGAAATTATTTAAGTAACGAAATAACTAATAACTTTATTGTAATCAAAATAAATAGTTAACTAGAGATCAGATGTCAGTACGACTCGCAACTATCCTACCGCCATCTGTGTACAATCATTCCTATTACTAAACATAACTGTTCACACAATTTATTTTATATTTAATTTAATTTTATCGTTATTGTCCATTCTTCTTGAGTTTTTATTCAATTCGTTTTTGTAAATGAATGCCCTATTTCATTTTCACAGTAGTATGGCATTTTGTTAGGTTATGTTAAATACCGACAGAACATATGTCAAATTGACTTGTGAACATTATAAATGTGTAATTACAGTGCCATTAATTCCTAACTAAACATTTTCATTAAGAATGTAGACAAGTGACATTTCTCAACATTGTATACTTAGAAATTTGGACAGCGAGCGTTTTTTCTACTTTGTCGCGCTTGAGCGGCAAAGTGACATTTTGCGTTGACAAAAGAGAGCGCAAATGGCTACTTTCTATAGTGACTGTAGAAAAATTATTTTTTAGATATCAAGAATTGAATTAAGGATATCAAGAATTAAATTCTGGATATCACATCTTCATAAATAACATGTCCAGAATTCGAATTTTTGACGTCCTAAATTAATTTTTGATATCAAGAATTGAATTATGGATATCACATTTCCGTAAATAACATGTCCAGAATTCGAATTTTTGATATCAAGAATTCGGTGCGCCATCTAGTTTAAAGTGACTGAAATACTTTGTGTCGGTAAATCAGATTTTCTCAGCAAAATCATAATAGCGTTGGTTTAGATTCTGCCTTAGGATTGGTCAGAATGCAAACCTATTTCACAAAAACGAAAAGAATCACCAGTTTGTTGGCCTTTGTCAAATAAAATCTATAGAATTAATGATGTATACATTTAGTCATGATTTCTCTAAGGAAATCTGACTTACCGACATAAAGTAATTTAGTCATTTTAAACTAGATTCGAATTCTGGACATGTTATTTACGGAGATGTGATATCCATAATTCAATTCTTGATATCAAAAATTAATTTAGGACATCAAAAATTCGAATTCTGGACATGTTATTTACGGAGATCTGATATCCATAATTCAATTGTTGATATCAAAAATTAATTTAGGACGTCAAAACTTATATTTTTTTAAATGGAACCCATATCTGATTAAAAGTTTGTGTTACATCTCAAAAATTTACGTATATAAAAATTTATTTCGTACGCCACTGGTTAGTTAATAAAAATATCTATCTTTTATATTTGAAACTTTTTTCTCAGTTATTAATAGTTTAGAAGTTATTTGAAAAAGAAAAAAATCAACAATACTCAGTTTTTCGTCGTTATCTAGTGCCCTATGAGAATTTTTGGAAAAATAAAAGCACATCTGAGATGGCCTCCCAAAGGCGCACAAAAAGTTCCATTTAACCGACATCGTATCTTTATAGTTCTAGAGATCCCAATGGTGGCACCTCTAATTGGGTTGGGACACACTGTAGTTATAAATTTGGACAGCGAGCGTTTTTTCTACTTTCTCGCGCATGAGCGGCAAAGTGACATTTTGCGTTGACCAAAAAGAGCGCAAATGACTACTTTCTATAGTGACTGTAGAAAAAAGTATTTTGTTGCACAACACGAGGCACTTATTACAAACTAGTAATTTATCGCTAACCATTAAGATTAGAAGTACAAAACACTGTAAAATCGGTTCACCATTTAGTTAATTTTGTTTAAAATGATAGTTGCACAATTTAAAATGTGCTTATCAGTCCCGTATCATTAAAAACATACCAGAAAATGTTAACTCCATTACAGGTAAGGATATAGACGAAATATTTTAGAAATGTATAGGTTACATGAACTTTCCTTTCATTACCGTAAAATGATAAATGAGGCTTTTAGCCGAATGCGTTATCTTAGGCGTTGGGAAAGACTGAGAGTATTTTTACCTGTCCTATCACGAGATTAAACCCAAGGTCACATTATCAACAATATGCCACATGCCACACCACAACCAATACAGAAATAATATTGGAAACATACAATGGCTATTTATATCATCTCATTCAGAGAAAATAAATAATCTCTATAGCTTATTTACTTCCGATTTTCAAAGCACTTATCTAGTAATTAATGGGAATGTTTTTTGCTATCTCCAATTAAATCGGTGTTGAATTTGAAATTAATATGGTTTGTACTCAAAAGTCACCAGACAAATACATTAGATGTGAAAGAGTTACATGAGATGTCATTGTTGTCAGTATAAACCAATACCCGTGGCCGCGTGCCTGAGTGTCTGGTCGCGAACCTGGGGGAACCGGGTTCGATCCCGACCGACGCCAAATATTTCGAATTTTAAATGGCACAAAAGTGACACCTGTGGTGCAGTCTCCACGCCAGCAATGAGTGCCCGTGAGGTGACGCCTGGTAAGCGCCCGCACGGTACAAATATGTCATCATCATTACCGATATCTGCGATAAAGCAGATTGTGGCACACTCAAAAATGGGTAATACGCTGTGATGATATATTTATTTATTTATATAAACCAATATCTTGTAGTTTTCATAAAGAAAATGTTTACACTTACGTAACATTCTCTTTACAATCAAATAATATTACTACCAAGTTTATATCTGCACCCATTTTTGAATTAAATGTCAATATACCCCACATTTAGATAAAAAATTCAAAATTTTCAAAAATCTAATTTTTATGTATCCAGATACTTCTTAATGCGCTGATTCCAAATTTTGAAACCGCAGGTCGATATCTTATTTCGTTCTAGAGATATTTAGATTTAAAGTTTTGGTCAAAACTGCCCATTTTTGGGTATTAACCCAAAAATGGGTCAAGATATGAATTTGGCGACATCACCATTCGATTCTACGGGCAAAATTACATAAGTACACAAATTTTCAGAATTTTTGAACACCGCATACTATCTCTAAAGCAAAATAACTGAAAATGGCCAAAAATCGCAAAAATCTAAGGTATGCCCCTTAAGATTTTTTCAAATTTTGGCAATTTTCAGGGGTTTTCAAGCTTTTATTTATAAAAAATGAACCGGTTGGACAAAGATTATGAAAATTGCTATACTTATGTATTTTTGTCCGTAGAATCGAATGGTGTTGTCGCCAAATTCATATCTCGACCCATTTTTGGGTTAATACCCAAAAATGGGCAGTTTTGAGCAAAACTTTAAATCTAAATATCTCGAGAACGAAAAGAGATATCTACCTGCCGTTTCAAAATTTGGAATCAACACATTGAGAAGTATCTAGATACATAAAAATTAGATTTTTGAAAATTTTGAAGTTTGTATCTGAAAATGGGGCATATTGACTTTTGGGGTAATTATTCAAAAATGGGTCGTGATATGAACTTGGCGACTTCATTATTAGATTCTACGGACAAAAATACATAAGTATACCAATTTTCATAATTTTTCACCAACCGGTTCATTTTTTATGAATAAAAGTTTGAAAATTGGCAAAATCTGAAAAAATCGTAAGGGGTACCCCTTACGATTTTTGCGATTTTTGGCCATTTTCAGTAATTTTGCTTTAGAGCTTGTATGCGGTGTCCAAAAATGATAAAAATTGGTGTACTTATGTAATTTTGCCCGTAGAATCGAATGGTGGTATCGCCAAATTCATATCTCGACCCATTTTTGGGTTAATACCAAAAAATGGGCAGTTTTGAACAAAACTTTAAATCTAAATATCTCGAGAACGAAACGAGATATCAACCTGCGGTTTCAAAATTTGGAATCAGCGCATTGAGAAGTATCTAGATACATAAAAATTAGATTTTTGAAAATTTTGAAATATTTATCTAAATGTGGGGTATATTGACTTTTGGGGCAATAATTCAAAAATAAGTTGAGATATAAACTTGGTAGTAATATTATTTGATTGTAAAGAGAATGTTACGTAAGTGTACGCATTTTTAGCCTATAAATCTACATAGATATGTATTCTTAAATCAATGAAAATATCACAAATGTCCTTTAAGTAATCATTAATTTAATATCCATTACATAATAAAATATTAATAAATATAAAACCTTTGATCTTTAGTAATTAATTTTTATCATTATTCTTTCTTTACTAATTGAGCCTTGTCTGAAATGAAATAAAGAAAACCATATCAGACTATCAGAGAATATTTGTAGCTAGCAATGACCCAGATTTGAACCCAGTGAACTAGACCAGGATACGCGTTGTAAATACGACTCTGTCTATAGTTTCGGTATGACAGACAGACACTGTCGACATTGTATAGCTCTCCGAAATATAATTAGGCAGTCAATGCCCCGTATAGTATAGTCATAATAACTCTTTACTAAGAATGATAATGTAGTGAAAAACGGATAAATAAATATGTCATCACCAAACTTTCAATTTCTATTTTTGGACTTTTTAACAAATATTTTATTGTATTAAGGGCAGATAGAAACCAAAGTAAATTATGGAATATAAGAGAAAATGCAAGAGTAAGTTGACGTTAATAGGTATAGATAAGATTATAATGTGGATATGTTTTCATTACTTCATATAATGTGTTCTTTATTCATTTATCAATTATATTTTGTTTGCTCGTAACGTAAACGTATCTAGAGAAGCTCGGTTAAGTGGAGTGCTGGTGCCTGCTTTGATGTATGGAAGTGAATGTTGGACATGGACGAGAAAGCATAAAAGGAAAGTGACTGCTGTGGAAATGAGGTATTTACGTGGTGTTTGTGGGTATACAAGACGGGATCGCGTGAGGAATAATTTGGTGTATGAAGAATGTATGGTTAGGAAGAATGTAGTTAAGAGAGTTGGAGTGAGTCAGTTGAGATGGTTTGATCATGTGGAGAGAATGATGAGTGAACGACTTGTAAAACGCATATATGTTGGTAAAGTTGAGGGTGTTCGATTGCGTGGCCGTCCAGTGTGTAAGTGGATGGATGTGATTGGTAGTGTTTTGAAGAAGCGTAAGTTTCCGAGTGGAAAGAGAAGAAGAGCATGTATGAATACGATTATGAATGTGGCTGAGGCGAAAGAAGTTTGCCAGGATAGGAATGTGTGGCGAAGGATGATTGTTTCGTAATTATTGTGGTGTGAAGATGAATGGTTAGTAAGAATGTTTTATGAGAATGGAGAGACAGTTGAACTTTTATGTGACGAGAAGAACGAAGTATGTTTGTACAGGAATGTGTAGCGAAAGATAATTTTTGTGTAACTATTATTGTGGTCCGGATGCGGTTATTCGCTATCGAAAATCGGTCACTTTAATATGTTATTATGTATGAATACGTTTATGAATGTGGCTGAGGCGAAAGAAGTGTGCATGGATAGGAATGTGTGGTGTAGGATGATTGTTGCGTAACTATTATTGTGGTCCGGATGCGGTTATTCGCTACCGAAAATCGGTCACATTAATATGTTCTTTGTATGAATGTTTTTAAAGAGTTTGTACAAATCCCATACCACAAGTTCCTTGCAAAATATTATAAATATCCAGTAATATTGTAACACGAACATATACTACTTTCTACAAATTCCATACCCAAAGTTCCTTGCAAAAGATTCTATATATCCAGTAAAATTGTAACACGACCATATACTATTTACTACTAATTCCATACCACAAGTTCCTTGGAAAAGATTATATATATCCAGTAATATTGTAACACGAACATGAACATATACTATTTTCTACAAATTCCATACCCAAAGTTCCTTGCAAAAGATTCTATATATCCAGTAAAATTGTAACACGACCATATACTATTTACTACTAATTCCATACCAAAAGTACCTTGGAAAAGATTCTATAAATCCAATAAAATTATAACACGAACATACCCTACGTAAATTGCACTTAACACTGACATTTGTAGATTAGAATTATTTGAATATATCAGCTATTTCCTAGATTCTAGCAAAGCTGGTTGATTTATAAAAGTTAATCAAACCGTATAGACAATAAGATATTCTTTCATGATAATCACATAAAATGTCAAAAAATTATATTTATCTGGATTTTTTCAAGAAAAACTGTTAAGAACTTCAAATAAGGAAACTTGCGGTTGACCAATTATAACCAAAATCTAATCAGCTTTTCATATGGATGTAAAGAAGAAGATAACGAAAAAATATAATTTTTAGAATTGTAGTATTGAAGTTATCGCCAGAGAAATTTTTGTTGCACATACATAGAGCCATCATCGCAAAAATAATAAAATTGTATTCTAGGGACAATACAAGCTTATTCATGAAAAACTCACCACTATTTTTTTGACCAAAAAGAGTAGGTACCTTCTTTACCTAAAGGTGACGGAAGGTAAAAGTTAGTAAAAAAATATAATCTTTTATGAGATAAAATAAATTTGCCTCAAAACTTTTGCTCGCAACTGTAAACTGTAACATTAAACCAATAAAAACAACATTTATTTTTTTATTGCTTAATTAATAGATTAGATTAACCTATTTGTGTATGAAGTAATTTAATAAAAGATAATTTTAGCAAATATTTTTGAGTGTTGTGATCTGATATTTTATGTTTTTATCTTATCCGTCAATGCTATATATTCGTATTTGAAAATATTTCGAAATCTTAACTCATTCCGAAATGTTCAAATAATTGCTAGACTCGAAATATACCTCGGGATATACATACCTCGAACATTTCAAATGACAGCATCTATCAATAACATATCAATTGTTTTTTGTTTAATGTTAGTTTCTGTTGTTTCCATAGCAACAATGATATATGTGTATTAAAATATGAAATAAAATATTTAAATTTCAACTTGAAATAACTCTTTTGTTTTTAATTTTAGAGGCATAGTGATAATGAACTTTTATATTCAGATAATAAAAATCTTTTAAATGGTACTATTTTCAATGTTTAATTAATTAATAGGTTCCCATTTACAAAAATTACACGGATAAGCGTAACTCAAAAACAATTGAAGAAAAATAAAATTCAAAAATTCTCAAATGTAGATGAAAATTTCTTAAAAAACTTTTTTATTGAACATAATTTCCTAAAATGGATATTAACAACAATAAATCGCCGTCTCCATACTTTTAACTAACCCTGTATGTGTTTTTGTGTGTACCAGAAATGTTAGATAGCGTAATATGGAAATGCCGAGAGGTCTTGTGCTGGCCACAACAGATTTTTATACTTTATTTACACTTTACAACAACTACTAAATAATATTACAGTTTGAACTATTTAAATTCTATTTACAAGTGAATGTTAAATCGCTGTCTTAGTGCATCGTTGTTAAGCAATGTATTTTTTGTTCGGTTAGGTTATGTTTTAATTAGCGGGAGTCAGCAGGTCAAACGGTAAGATACCATTAACTATTATACTTTGAAAGTGTTCTACTTTCTTTACGTTCAGCATATTACGACCACTTAAACCAAATATATGCTTGTCTATTATCTTCGGGATATTGAAATTGATTATTGTAATTTATTTTAAAGCAATTTAAGTGTTTTTCTATTAAATGTATAAATTTATCACGATAATAACCCAGTAAATATAGTTATTTATATACGTGTACTATATTTATCTTATATCAATATATCAATGGGTTTAACACCTATCTACCGCTAATATGCAGGTGTAACAGATAAGGTGCCTTACGAGAAAACAACAAGCAATCAAAATACGAGTTTTCGTTTCACTTTTTACCTTCCGTCACCTTTAGGTAGGGAAGGTAATTATCTTTGGTCAAAAAATTCGATGGTGAGTTTTAAATGAATAAGCACGTTTTAGGGTTCGTAGAATACGATTTTACTAGTTTTACGATGATGTCTAGCTGTATGTGTGTGTGTGACAAAAATTTCTCCGACGATAACTTCAATACTACAATTCTAAAAATTATAATTCTTTCGTATTCCTCTTTTTTAAAACTATATGAAAAGCTGATTAGATTTTTATTATAATTAAACAACCGGAAGTACTCGTATTTGAAGTTTAAAAAAACGCAGTTAAATATCATATTTTTATATAGAAATAAACTGAGTAACCAAAAGACCGGCAAAATTGGTGTTCTTGTTCAAATACTATAATCAAAAATATTCGACTAAATGAAACTAAAAAAAGTAACAAAGAATTTTTACTTTTTGTTATATATCTAAATAATTATTTTTTACCTCCCGCTACCCTTGGTAAGGGAGGTATAGGGATCGTGCTAAAAATCTCATATCGAGATTTTAGTAAATGACCACGTTTTAAGGTCCCTAGAATCCATTTTTAACATTTTCACGATGATGTCTGTATGTGTGTATGTGTGTGTGTATGTGTGTATGTATGTGTGTATGTGTAGGGATTTTGTCTTCACTCTAACTCAAATACTATCATTCGGAAAATTCTGAAACCTTGTATTTCCATCCCATTCTAATATGAATAGAAGCCATTAGATTTTGGTGTAAATCGGATAACTGGAAATGACACTTTACCTGAAGCTCATAATGGTTTTTCTTCAAAAAATACCATTAAATGCCATTTTTTCGCATTTTATGTCTTATGAAAATTAAAGATTATTGAATTTTCTACTGGAATACATTAATACTTTTTCTATATAATTTACACAAATTTAAAAATAATTTTTTTTATTAGTCGCGAAGCCTAAGACACAATAATTCGTTTGTTACACAGTTCATATTTCAAATGAATGTAACTGACAGTTAATGTCACTGTCAAAAAACTAATCACTTCAAATTAATAATAGTGTTATTTTAAAAAGAAAATAGTAAATAAAGCAATAGTTTTCTGCAATGGAACAGTTTGCAGCGGTAGTAAATACGTAAGTATGTATTTAAATTAATAAAAATTCAATAGCGGGAGGTTTTGTGTTGGCCACATCAGATTTTTTACCTTCAGTCAAAAGGAAAGTATGGTCTTTGGTCAAAAAATTCGGTGGTGAGTTTTTAATGAATAAGCACGTTTCAAGATCCCTAGAATACGATTTTACTAATTTTACATTGATGTCTGTGTGTGTGTGTGTGTGTGTGTGTGTGTGTGTGTGTGTGTGTGTGTGTGTGTGTGTGTGTGTGTGAGACAAATTTTTCTCCGACGATAACTCCAAAACTACATTTCTAAAAATTATGATTCTTTCGTATTCCTCTTCTTTACAACCATATGAAGAGCTGATTAGATTTTAGTTATAATTGGTCAACCGGAAGTACCCTTATTTGAAGTTCTTAACAGTTTCTGGAAAAAACGTAGTTAAATATCATTTTTCGACATTTTATGATCATTCATATGAAAGAAAATCTTATTCTCTATACGATTTGATTATACATTTTCATATTCAATAGATATAGAGTTATAGAGAGATTAAGAGAGGTTAACTTTCAAAAATCAGTCAGCTTTGTAAAAATTATGGAAACAGCAGATATATTCAAAAAATTCTAATTGACAGATGTCAGTGTCAAGTGCAAAACCAAAGTAGAAAGCATAGAATCAGAAAGTAACATAAGTGACAGAGTGTCCCTCGCAAGTGACTTGCAGTTTCAATGCCGGGAGTACGAGGAAGGCCAAAGAGAAGATGGAAGGACTGTGTAGCAGAATATTTGAGAGAGGAAGAACTGTGTGAAGAAGATGGGTTGGATAGGAATGAGGAAGTGTGAAGTGCAATTTATAGAATGTACATTCGTGTTATAATTATATTGGATTTATAGAATCTTTTCAAAGGAACTTGCAATATGGAATTTGTAAAAAATAGTGTGTTCGTGTTACAATTTTACAGGATATATAGAATCTTTTCCAAGTAACTTTTGGTATCGGATTTGTACAAAATACATCGAATTGACGGAAGGTTTTGTGCTGGCCACAACAGTTTTTTAGATATTATATTTTTGTTGTTATTTATACTTTTGTAGCAAATAAATATATTTTATTCACAATCATTATAGTAATATATAGATTCCTAACCTTTTGGAGGTTGGAAAATACGTCCTAACTTTAATGACAATCTCTTGGGTTGGAAATAACAGATTTCACTTCCATCTCTTGGGTTGGCAATGTTTATGTAGGGGTTGCCTAGCAACATTGCTTTAGATCCCCATAATTAAGTAGGCTAAACAAATTTTAAGACAGCTGTCAAAATATTAATAAAATTAAAGGTTATAATTCATTGATTTATTTTGAAAATTATTGATTTAAAATGAGGATGATTGTGAATAAAATAGTATACATATATACCTCGGTGGGAGGTTCATAACAGCCTCGCGCATTATCTCACCTCTCGGTAATATACATAAGCCCTCGGCTGTAATGAAACATCTCCCTCCTCGGATGTAATATACTATTTATTATAATTTGAATCTTTCTGTATCTTTCATAAAATGGCACAAAAGTGACACCTGTGGTGCACTCTCCACACCAGCTATGAGTGCCCGTGAGGTGACGCCTGGTAAGCGCCCACACGGTAAAATATATCGTCATCATTACCGATGTCTAAATGTGTTGCGGATACTGGCACACCCAGAAATGGGTAATATGCAGTGATGATATATTTATATTTCATTTTCTGTATCTTTCATAAAAATCAACGACTTTTATTTAAAAATTAGTTGATTTAAATCATGCTCCGAAAGGAACCCTTAATGCTCGTATAAAATAATTCAAGTGTCACCTATTATTATTTAACGAACTATAAATTTAATGATATACTCACTAGTATATGTAAACATTAAAAGAGAGGGTTGTTCCCTCCTTATATGAATGTATAACCCTAATGTTTACTTTGTATTCATTTACTTCATGAATAAACTGGTTTTTATTTCACGTGAGAGGAAAGTATAATAGGCTTCACTTCATGCACGAGACGACTACGAGGTACGATAATTATGAAAACAACAATGTTTGTGAAGTCGTATAATCATCTCTCATTTTCTTTGCCTACGTATCTGTGGACTGTTTGTAAACGAAAAACGTGAGCAGAAATGCAATAGCGAAGAATACTCATAAAATATTTCATGCTAACGGAACTGCAAACAACAAAAAATCTTCAAATAGCTATGCCGACATAGTTTCTAGTTTCTACTACATTGTTTCTAGAAGATGTTGACAAAAACTATAGTGATTTTACTGTTGTGATACCTAGTTATGACTATGTCCATGTGGATATTAGAAATTAGAAAGTGCCCCAAAATATTTCAGTATTGGAACTAAAGTAGTTAGGTTTTAGCAAAAAAAATCTGTTGTGGCCATCATAAGACCTCTCGCCATTTCCATTTTATGTTATATAAGTAATGTATTACATTTCGCTATCGAACCATCGTTTTGTAACAAGAAAATTACAGAACTTTATCCAAATATTGTTTTTTATTGTATTTAACATGTCTTCAGCACACATACAATTCTAATTATATCTATTTTTCATTGTATGAGGAAATTTCTAAATGTCAGAGATTGTTCCAATTCATTAACCAGATTGGCGATATTTCTGATGGATATATGCATTTTACCACAATTTTACCTATAATTTCAAGTATTTAATTAATAAAACAATAAGAAAAATTAAATATACTTCCTAGAAAAAGCTATCAAAATGTCACTAAAACTGTTGATATTTGACAATGACATGTGTCATTTATAATCTATGTTATAAACATTGGAATTTGTCAACTGGTTTCCTTAGTGTCTTAGCCTCTGCGATTAGTTTACTCTATAAATTATAGTGACTTTATCTCTAAATCTATACAAGATATAATAAAAATTTTAAGTGTATTAGATGGAGAATTTTATGTTCTTCAATATTTAATAAAAAAAAACTCTCAAAACATTATATTTAGAAGAATTTTTTTAAGAAACTACTACTTCCGGTTGTTCAATTGTTACCAAAACCTTTTCAGCTCTTCCCAGGAATGTCAGCTTGAGGAAACTGCAGTTAAATATTTTTTAAGTCTTATAGTTTTTGAGGAATTATGTCTACAACATCCAGACACACATACATACACACATACAGACATAATTTTAAAAATGTTATAATCGAATTGTAGGGACCTTAAATCGTGCTTATTCAATAAAATCTGGATATGCGAATTTTAGCATGAATCCAATACCTCTCTTAGCGAGAGGTAAAAAGTACGAGGGTCAGTGAAATATATTTTTAACTGAGAAAGTTACTATGGTGAAAATGAAATGGCAGAAGATTTACGTCATCAACCCGAAAAAAACCTTATAAAATGAAATATAACTTGTAGAAATTATTTATTTTTAAATACAGAAAAAAAAAATCTGTTGTGGCCAGCACAAGACCTCTCGCGATTTCCATGTTGGGCTATATAAATATTGTATTGCACTTCGCTTTCGAACCGTCGTTTTATAACAAAATATTACCCAAATATTGTTACCTCTCGCTAAGAGAGGTATTAGATTCATGCTAAAATCGCATATCCAGATTTTATTGGATAAGCACGATTCAAGGTTCCTAGAATCCGGTTATAACATTTTTAAAATGATGTCTGTGTGTGTATGTTTGGATGTTGTAGACACGATTCCCCAAAAACTATAAGACTTAAAAAATATTTAACTGCAGTTTCCTCAATCTGACATTCCTGGGAAGAGCTGAAAAGGTTTTGGTAACAATTGAACAACCGGAAATAGTAGTTTCTTAGAAAAAATCTTCTAAATATAATTTTTTGGCAGTTTTTTTGATTAAATATTGAAGAACATAAAATTCTCCATCTAATACACTTAAAATTTTTATTATATCTTGTATAGATTTAGAGATAAAGACACTATAATTTATAGAGTGAACTAATAGCAGAGGCTAAGGCACTAAGGAAACCAGTTGACAAATTCCAATGTTTATAACATGACACATGTCATTGTCAAATATCAACAGTTTTAGTGACATTCTGATAGCTTTTTCTGGGAAGTATATTTAACTCTTCTTATTGTTTTATTAATTAAATATTTAAAATTATAGGTAAAATTGGAAGAATCTCTGACATTTAGAAACTTCCTCATACAATGAAATATAGATATAATTAGAATTATATGTGTGCAGAAGACATGTTAAATACAATAAAAAACAATATTTGAGTAAAGTTCTGTAATTTTTTGTTATAAAACGATGGTTCGAAAGCGAAGTGCAATACAATACTTATACATCCTAATATGGAAATGGCGAGAGGTCTTGTGCTGGCCACAACAGATTTTTTTTTATTGTATTTAACATGTCTTCTGCACACATATAATTTTAATTATATTTATTTTTCGTTAACCAGATTGGTGGTATATCTGATGGATATATGCCTTTTACCTATAATTTCAAATATTTAATTAATAAAACAATAAGAAAGATTAAGTATATTTCCCAGTAAAAGCTATCCGAATGTCACTAAATCTGTTGATTTTTGACACTGACATGTGTCATTTACAAACTATGTTATAAACATTTGAATATGTCAACTGGTTTCCTTAGTGTAGTTTAGCCTACTCGACGTATTACATCCCGTTATTCTACATATTATACCGTCTTTATCTCTAAATTTATAGAAGATATAATAAAAATGTGTCACATGTAGAATTTTATGTACTATTATTACACATATCAAACAATCGCCCGTATTCTGTAACTCAATCGATAATAGTTATCGATCGATAATAATTTTTGACAAATAGAAACGAATGTATCATCTGTAAGTTTCATTTTTTATTCAGTGTCTACTATAATTATTGGCTATAATATATTATCGATCGATAAAAGTTATCGACTGAGTTACAGAATAGGGGTGAATATTACCATTATAAATTTAAAACATGTTAAGAATAAATTTCCTCCAAATTTGATTCCCTCCCTAATTTGCGCGTGATACATAACTGCCGTATATCACGTATTTGCTCCACCCTACAATTTAAGTGAATCACAGGGTTACTTGAAAGATAAACCCGAGACGAAGACGGTGTATCGATTTGATTGCGTGATAATCGTGGGAATGACACACGTTGCAGTCCGGTCTGTCTGATTCATCCATCGCAGATGCGGGGTGTAGGCGGACCAACGCCCCACAACCCGAAAATCAATAATGCAACTTTATTATTAGCATGCCACGCTAAAAATAACGCAACCACCCCGAAATTTAATTCATTGCTATGATAAAATAAAACGGTGACTCAATGGGCTACTTGCATAACTTTTTACCTTCCATCACCTTTAGGTAAGGAAGGTATTGTCTTTGGTCAAAAAATTCGGTGGTGAGTTTTTAATGAATAAGCACGTTTTAGGGTCCCTACAATACGAATATACCATTTTTAAGATGATGTCTGTATGTGTGTGTGTGTGTGTGTGTGTGTGTGTGTGTGTGTGTGTGTGTATCCGTGTGTGTGCATGTGTGTGTCCGTGTGTGACAAATTTTTCTCCGACGATAACTCCATAACTACAATTCTAAAAATTATAATTCTTTCGTATTCCTCTTCTGCACAACCATATGAAGAGTTGATTAGATTTTGGTTATAATTGATCCACCGGAAGTACCTTTATTTGAAGTTTTTAATAGTTTTTCTTAAAAAAACGCAATTTAATATTATTTTTTGACTTTTTGTTATTATACATATTAAAGAAAATACTCCTCTCTATACGGTTTGATTATACATTTCCCTTCATATTCAATAGATGTAGATTTAAAGCGTTATAAAGGAATTCATTTTCAAAAATTAGTCAGCTTTGCTATTTATCATGTAAACAGCTGATAGGTATATTCAAAAAAATTCTAATTGACAGATGTCAGTTACAAGTGCAAAACCAAATATAGAAAGTATAGGATCTAAAACTGGTATGTCATAGTGTTCCTCGCAAGTGACATGCAGAGAAAGGCCGAAAAGAAGATGGAAGAACTGTATCGTAGAGGACTTGAGAAAGGAAGGACTGTGTGAAGAAGATTCGTTGGACAGGAATGAGTGGAAGAGAAGAGGAAACAGCGACCCCTAATAAAATAGGGGAAAGCTGAAGCAGAAAGAAATGTGTCAAGTACATTTTACGTAGTGTTTGTTTATGTCATAATTTATTGGATTTATAGAACCTTTTCAAATGAACTTTTGGTATGGAATTTGTAAAACATAGTACGTGTTCGTGTTCGATTTTACATGATATTATATAGAAACTGTTCCACGGTATTTTTGGTATGGGATTTGTACAAAATACATCGAATTGACGGAAGGTCTTGTGCTGGCCACAACAGATTTTTTATTTAATATTTTTGAAGAACAGGTAAAAACTTGCTACACATATTTTTTCTTTTGATAAAATTTTTATTAATTAGCCAGAAAAAAATAATGAAATTTGATTATTTGAATTACAGTCATGTATGACGTAGAATTACGCCGCACCAATGAATGGTCGTAAAACCATAACGTTTGTTTGTACGGGTAAAGTAGATCTCCTGTTTGACGTTTCAACAATAGTTTGGAGGTTAGTATTTTAGTTTATCTTTTTGGTATCGATATTTTAAATTACATATAACTACCTATGCGTTTATTTGTGAAGTAATTAATATATTTGAGAGATCAGAGAGTGAGAAAAATGAACTAATGTCAAATTCAAATTAAAACTTTCTCGCACGCCATTCCATCTATACGATATATTTTTAAACATGGTTTCCTTCTCCAGTAGAATATAATGACGCCACAGAAAATTTTCTTTCTTAATTTACTAAAAAAAAAAAAATACACACACACATACATACACATACACATACACATACACATACAGACATCATCGTGAAAATGTTAAAATCAAATTGTAGGGATCATTTACCAAAATCTTGACATGCGATTTTTAGCATGATCCCTATACCTCCCTTGCCAAGGGGTCTGTGCCAAGGGTAGCGGGAGGCAAAAATAACTATGAAAAAACACCTTTCATTATATCTTTAATTAATTATAACTTTCAGAAAAAGTATATTCAATTTTAGAATAGGGAATCAGCATCAACGGGTGTCGATAGATACCGACGTAGATCATCTTTGCGAAGTCAGGAGTCGTTTTCGAGTTTTCGTCGATTCTGAAAACCGATTTTTGCAGGCGCGAGTTTCGTGCTTTAGATTAGGTTATGGCCTGATTTAAAATTAGTGTTAATAGTTCGTTCAAGTTTTATGTAACTTTGTTGTACGATCTAATATCTGCCGATCAATTTTCCTTGCCCAAATTATTAATAATTAAATATTCATGCGAGAAATTTTTGGTAATAATTTTTTCCGCAAATAATAACCATGTATCATATTGAACATTGTATTACTACGGTTAACATGAGAATATAAGTATACATAATGTGCAAATGATGTTGAAATTAAATTTTATTGCTTAATATTATACTGCGTGCTTAAATGTAACATGTAAAGTGTACTTGCAGGTTACGAAGTTATTACCTACATTTTTGACATCTTGGATTTATGTTTAGGAAAATACCAAACGGCTATTAAATTAACTGTTAATTAAATTAACGTTGTAAACTACATATGAATATGAATGCATTGATGTGATAATGTGTGCGTCCAATTTACACTTGGAGATTATAATGGCTTTTAAATTAATCATTATGCTGTTAAAGCTATTTTAAATTTATTATCAAGACAAATTTATTTTAGCTGCAGCCACCTATAAATAAAAGAGAATCCAACCCTGGATCTTTGTTGCAATTGGATACAACTACCCGAGCAACTACCTGATAGAATAAGAGGTGTATTTAGAGTAGAATTTTATTTATCTCTCAATTTTACCACATACATTAATATCTCATTTTCCATAGAGTCTGGTATATTAATCATATGATGTTGTTCCTTATATGAAAATAGTATATTGTGTTATTAGGAGTAAAAGTGATTCTTTGTGTGGCGAGCATGTAAGTTTGCACGACGAACGGTAGCGAGTCGGACAATAACATGCTAGGCACACAATGACACTTTTACTCCGAATGACACATATTTTTTCTTCAAACATACGTATTTAAATAAAATAATTACAACTTGACGTTACAATAATTATAAATATTTTACGTGAAGGACATTTGCTGATTTCAATTGCTCTGTTGCTATGGATACTTTCGTCTTTGTTCATTTTTTGTTATAAACATTCAAGTGAAAAATTTCACGTTTTGACGTTTAAATAAAAACTATGCAATTTTATATTCTCCTTATGTGTAATTATATCAGAATTTGAAGTATTGCCATGTATGACCCTTGAAGTTGTTCAATGGGGCAAAATAAAAAACTATTGATTTTTTTTATATAATTAAAAAAATTACATAATTTTATACAAAGTAAATATCTTTGCAACAAGTTGTTTTTATTTAAATGTAAGTACAAATAACGAAATGTTCTAATAAATACAAATTATGTGTGATTTAGATATTACCATGGTTGTATAATATTGTTCTGTGCCGTCTTGCGAGAATATCTCGTTGAGAAGCAAAAATAAAGTTTTTGTTCGTATTCCTAAACCTCAAGATTAATTTCCATAATCAAATTATTCAATATACAATAAAAACAAAAGCACGAATACAAAATAACTTGCTGTCACGTTTGCTTTCAAGTCAAATAACATAAACGTCAAATGTAGTTCCATTTTTATTCGATAGGAGGGACTAAGGTCACGGTCGCAAACCCATGACGTCATTTGAAATTTAATATAAACTTTAAAAAATTTATTCTGTAAAACTAGAAACTTATGTGACATAAAATATATATTTCTGTGAGTGGTTTTAAGTATACTTTCAGAAAAAAAAAAAAAATTGGAAAATGTGGTATGACCCCATTGGATGGAAGTTCAACAATCGATGAAAAACAATATGAACTTCTTACCATAATTACCAATATGTAAGTCTCCTATTTTTAATGTGTTGTTTCGTTAAGTTAAATATAAACTATTTATATTTCAATTTGTAGATTATCAATTTAAATTTGAAAGCTGTTGGAGATTTTTAGTAACTTTATTCTTATGTTATCTAGTGTATGGTGCAACATAGGGCGACATGACAGGTTTCTGTTTTACAAGTTACTTCTTATTCGCTAATTTTATATAGTTGCTATGGATATTTATTTATTTCATTTCTACCTTGTGAATCAAGTCACAAAAGATGCCATTTTTATGACGTTTGAAGAAAAAAAACTATTTATTTTAAATTTAATTTTACAAAAATGTTTAGTTCTATGCTTTGCCGCAAGATGCGCTCTTGCAAATTGCAATTGTGTGTCTATTGTGTATATTTCTACCGACTTATATTAGGGATAATCCTTCGGTAATAACATTCTACAGGGAATTTATTTTAACATGCAACATATGGCGAATCACTTCCATGGTTACTCACTATTGTCAAAAAATGACAGCAATGTAATATTTGTCCATTTTAAAATGCAACATACAAAATTTGTAGTTTTGTATTATCAAAACTAATTTCCAATAATAGCCTACAGACGATTAACAAATAATCAAAACATGAATGTTGTACATCTTAACAAACTTTAGCGTACAAAAATTCATAACTTTCATGTAATAAATGTTAAAAAAAAATACCCCCTATCACTCTGAGGCAATATTCTAGTCGGTCGTAATAAGAATTGACACCATTTGTGATGTATTCTGGAGGTATCCCCTGTGCTGCAATACTATTTATAATGTTGCATTTTAAAATGAAGAAATATTACATTGCTGTCATTTTTTGACAATAGTGAGTAACCATGGAAGTGATGAACCATAATGTTGCATTTTAAAATAAATTCTCTGTATAAACTGTCCCTAAAAGTTAGTGCACTAATATGGTCAGAAAAAAATGACTGTCGGGTCCAGCAATAAAACTATAAATATAATAATTATGACTAATTTGCGCCGCTCTGTTGAAATGAAGACTATGAAGACATGCTCTGTATAGAAAAATATAAAAATAATAATAGTAAATAGCATTTATGTCAAAGGAATAGTAAGATTATTTTACTTTGCAGAGCGATATGTCGCTTTGTCATGATTACGATATTTATGGTTATATTGCTGGACCGCGACAGACAATTTTTCAGATTATAGCACCCGGGTATAAGTGTACCAGATAAGACTAAATTCGGATGTCAAATTATTTGATACTTCTGTTTATATAAAATAAAACAATCTATAAATATTATTAAATAGTAAAATAACAAAACAATAATATTTATATGCTAGCTAGGTACAATCAAATTTAGTTTACAATGTATTATTTATTTTACGATGTATTTGTAATTAAATATAACTTTGTAATCATAATACACCTGTGACCTGTGATAAATAAAAATTAAATATTTCAAGCAAACACAAGAATTTAATATTAAACATTGTCATAGTTTAAAAATAAAACAAGCCACAACAAAAGATAAAGTTGATTTGTCTAATATTGTTTATTTTTGTTACTTAAATTGTTTATCTTTAAACTTAAAACAAATTAAGCCCCGATATTTTCGTTGCTGGTTAAACTGCAGGTTAGTTAACTGTCAGTTATAAAACAATGTGGCGTCGAAATATTGACATGTGTAATTTTTACAATTTAGGCTATAATATCGATGCTGTTTTTCTTTTAACTGACAGTGAAATTGACAGGTTCATAATGGGGTATGTGACCATAATAGAATTTCAATATATGTCATAATTTATAAAAACAAACCTCTATAGCTTGTCATTATAATAATAAAAACTAAACATTCGTTTGTAATAATATTATTAGCAATTTAATGTTTTGGAGAAGGGATCTGTGACGTCAGTAGGGTAGAATGGTAGAAGAAGACAGTTAGACTGAGATAGATATGTTGTGATAGGTTATGGAATGGCGAACGTGACAGCTGCTGTCACTTTCGCCTACCACAATATATCTATCTCAGTTTAACTGTCTTCTTCTATCATTCTACCCTACTGACGTCACAGATCCCTTCTCCAAAGTTTTAATAATTATTTTCTCGTAAACTACGAATAATTAATCAATCAAAATTTTGTCACATACCCCATTTCACTATAAGTTCAAAGAACTGTCAGACGATTTTATTTTAAAGGACTTTAATAAACTGACAATTTTAACTTAAAATGAAACTTAAAAATCTGTTGTGGCCAGCACAAAACCTTCCGTCAATTCGATGTATTTTGTACAAATCCCATACCAAAAGGTCCTTGGAACAGATTCTATATAATATGTAAAATCGAACACGAACACATACTATTTTTTACAAATTCCATACTAAAAGTTCATTTGATAAGGGTCTTTAAATCCAATAAAATTATAACAAAATACACTAAGTAACGTCCTTCCATCTTCTCTTACAATATGACATACCAATTTTAGATCCTATACTTTCCATATTTGGTTTTGCACTTGCAACTGACGTCTGTCAATTAATTTTTTTTGAATAATTATGTCAGCTGTTTCCATGATAAATTGCAAAGCTGACTAATTTTTGAAAATTAATTTCTTTATAATGCTTTAAATTTACATCTATTGAATATGAAGGAAAATGTATAATTAAACCGTATAGAGAAGAGTAGGTATTTTCTTTAATATATATAATAACAAAATGTGAAAAAATAATATTTAACTACTTTTTTTAAGAAAAACTGTTAAAAACTTCAAAAAAGGGTACTTCCGGTGGATCGATTATAACCAAAATCTATTCAACTCTTCATATGGATGTACAGAAGAGGAATACGAAAGAATTATAATTTTTAGAATTGTAGTATTGGAGTTATCGACGGAGAAAAATTTGTCACACACGGACACACATACACACACACACATGGACACACATACACACACACACACACACACACACATACACATACCCATACACATACAGACATCTTAAAAATAGTAAATTCGTATTGTAGGGACCCTAAAACGTGCTTATTCCTTAAAAACTCACTACCGAATTTTTTGACCAAAGACAATACCTTCCTTACCTGAAGGTGACGGAAGGTAAAAAGTAAAGTGACTTTATATTTATTATGAAACCGGCCGTAAACCTAATATTTATTTATAACAGTTAACTAATTCAAAATATTTGAGCTATTTTTATAGTCATATTCACATTAGAAATACATCAATTTTGTGTTGAGACTTGGAAATTCGCGCATGGCACATCAAATTCCAATATCTAATTTGACCTACTTTTACAATCCACACATTTTTCATTCATAAAACCTTCAAAACAACTGTATTTCTCTCACTTTTACTTTCATCATTTTCCTAACCTCATTCTCAAACGTCAACCTACATAACCTATATTCCGATTTGAAATTTCGACCGCTCTAACTCACCGCATAACAAAAGGATGACATCCACGATAATCTTCCTGGCGATGTATTTCCCGTCGTTATCCATGTCCGAGTGGTTTTTGTACATACACCCTTCGTCGCACATTTAGAATTCATTCAAAACCACAACACTCGATCACACGAACAACGCGAGAAGGAACAGAGATATTGACTCAACAGCACCGAAGTTCGCGAGCGACTGAGCTAGGCCGCGTGCGCGTTTGGTTTTATCTGAGAGTGATGTCACAATGGAAGGGGAAAAGGTATGAACAGGTAGGTATATTAAATTTCTTTGTTTTATTATTTAAGATAGGGGTTATCGTTATGTAGATTAGCGCCTAGCCGATGTATTAACTTGTCTCACAGATTCAACATTCATTTTAATTTAATTATCATTACATTTTAATTGTAAAATGTTAAAATAATGAAAATCACTGGACATGGCGAGAATTCTATTATATCGCGAAATGCTACGAGGGTCTTTCCATGCTTTTTTATCGTTTGTCACCTTTAGGTAAGGAAGGTATTGTCTGGTCAAAAAATTCGCAGATGAGTTTTTAATAAATAAGCTCATTTTAGGGTCCCTAGAATACGATTTTACTAGTTTTATGTCTGTATGTGTGTAACAAATTTTTCTCCAACGATAATTAATTGTAATATTACAATGGGCTACGCTATGGCTTTGCGACCATTCATTGGTGCGGCGTAATTCTACGTCATACATGGCGGTAATTCAAATAATCAAATTTTATTATTTTGTTTCTGCCTAATTAATAAAAATTTTGTCAAAAGAAAAAATATGGGTAGCAAGTTTTTACCTGCTTTTCAAAAATATTAAATAAAAATCTGTTGTGGCCAGCACAAGACCTCTCGCCATTTCCATATTAGGCTATATAAGTATTGTATTGCACTTTGAACCATCGTTTTATAACAAAATGTTACAGAACTTTACCCAAATATTGTTTTATATTGTATTTAACATGTCTTCTGCAAACATATAATTCTAATTATATCTATTTTTCATTGTATGATGAAGTTTCTAAATGTCAGATATTGTTCCAATTCATTAACCAGATTGGCGGTATTTCTGATGGATATATGCATTTTACCACAATTTTACCTATAATTTCAAATATTTAATTAATAAAACAATAAGAAAAATTAAATATACTTCCAAGAAAAAGGTATCAGAATGTCACTAAAACTGTTGATATTTGACAATGACATGTGTCATTTACAAACTATGTTATAAACATTGGAATTTGTCAACTGGTTTCCTTAGTGCCTTAGTCTCTGCGATTAGTTTACTCTATAAATTATAGTGTCTTTATCTCTAAATCTATAAAAGATATAATAAAATGTTTAAGTGTATTAGATGGAGAATTTTATGTTCTTCATTATTTAATAAAAAAAACTCCCAAAAAATTATATTTAGAAGATTTTTTCTAAGAAACTACTACTTCTGGTTGTTCAATTGTTACCAAAACATTTACTGGTCTTCCCAGGAATGTCAGATTGAGGAAACTGCAGTTAAATATTTTTTAAGTCTTATAGTTTTTGAGGAATCGTCCCTCCAACATCCATACATACATACACACACACACACACACACACTCACACACAGACATCATTTAAAAAATGTTATAATCGGATTCTAGGGACCTTAAATCATGCTTATTCAATAAAATCTGGATATGCGAATTTTAGCGAGAGGTAAAAAGGTACGCAAGTAGCTCATTTTACAAATTATAATTCTTTCGAATTCCTCTTCTTTACATCCATATGAAGAGCTGATTAGATTTTGGTTATAATTAGTCAACTAGAAGTTCCCTTATTTGAAGTTCTTAACAGTTTTTCTTGAAAAAACGTAGTTAAATATCATATTTTGACATTTGATCTATAGGATTTGTTTACGCATTTTCCTTCATATTCAATAGATATGTAACTAAAAATCATAAAAAGATATATTCAAATAATTCGAATTTCAGATGTATAGAATCTATTCCAATGAACTTTCGGTATAGAATTTGTAGAAAATAGTATATGTTCGTGTTACAATTTTACTGGATATGTAGAATCTTTTCTAAGGAACTTTCGGTATGGGATTTGTATAAAATACATGGAATTAACGGAAGGTAATGTGCTGGCCACATCAGATTTTTTTTCCATTAATGTCAGATTAAGGAATATGTATAGTTAAATTGGTTTTAAGTCTTACAGAATTTAAGAAATCGTCCCTCCAACATCCAGACTTACATACACACACACACACATCATTATAAAAATGTTAAAATCGGATTCTAGTGAACTTGAAACGTGCTTATTCATTAAAATCTGGATATGCGATTTTTAGCATAAATCCACACTATAATAATGTTTTTAAAAGTTTAATTTGTAAAAAGTCCGCTATTTCAATTATTAATACAAAAAGGTCCGAAATAAGAAAACCATTAATAAGTTAGATTTTATTTTTTTACTTATTTTTTCCAACAACTAAACAACTAAATTGTTTTCTTCGCTGTTAACGAGCTGTCGCTCGGTTACACTGCCATTTGATCTGACTGCTTCGGCGCTAAGTCAAACAAGCATAAAAAGAAACAATCAATTTCTACCTCAGGTACCTACCTATACAGGTAAGGAAAGTATTGTTATGTTGCTAAAAATAGCTGTGGCAGTGCATTGAGATTTACGAGAATGCAAACAGGTTTCAACATTTCCACAACGATGTTTATTTCTGTTTCTGTGGATGTTATTTTCTTGTACTTACCTACTGCATCGAAAAATACTCTCAGAAAGTCACTTCCAATAGACACTTACACAATTGCAATTTGCAAGAGCGCATCTAGCGGGAAAGCATAGAACTAAAGGTTGCTATGGTTACCACGTCCAAACAAAGACCTGTCATCAGCCGTAGACTTTAAGGTCGATTCACAGCCTGAAATTTGGTAAAATTTCAACTACGAAATTTAGTCCTCTGAACTTTGTGAGTTCACAGCTTGAAATTTGTATGTTAGTTAGTCACAGTATTAAAACATGAAACTTTTATTAGCTGTTTATATTTGTTTGATATATTAGGTTTGTATTTATGTGGTTTGTTGTTTGTTTATCAAAAAACTGATTTTTTTCCCAATACAGGACCCACAATTGATATTAAAATATTAAATTGTTCCATATTGTCGTGTATTTAAAAAACATGTCGATATCCCACAATCGTATTTTCCTAATGAGATTTTACTAGTCTCCTTGTTAATATCTTTTTTGCTTTATAAAACGCAAAATATTTATCTCAAAATAATTAAGAAATAAATCTAACTAAAATAACTTAATTATAACGTAGTATTTTAACGAAAACCTCATACACAAGCAAAATGTGAAAAAGGGTTTCATTCAAATATATGAAATTTTTCTACATAATTATTAGAACGTACCCTAAATTACGTTGGGAGCTTGGAGATTGCAAGCTTTCTACCGAAATGAAATTTAATGATTTCAAATTTCGCCGTTATGAACGCAACTACAGGATTGCCATATGACAAACTTTACGAATTTCATGGAAGTTCAACGAATTTCGAGCTGTGAATGGCCCTTTACACTCTAGCCATCGTTTTAGTTGAATAATCGAATGATCTTCAATATTATCAAACAAAAAAGTTGCCCCAGACACATTTTCTGGTTTTAAACTCATTCTTATTAAACACAACGAACAAATCACAACAAAGAATTAGGTTTAACATTGAATAACAGATGCGAACACAATGACAGATAGGAACAGGGAACGGGACGCAAGACAACGAGGGGAGGTTTGTTTGGATGCATCTCTCTCTTGCAGTGACGTCAATTTTGTAAGTGTCTATTCTACTAAATTCATGTTTCGCGCTACTTGTACTGTAAGTATAGTCGGAAAAATTGACTGTCGGGTCCAGCAACAAAACCACAAATATCGTAATTATAACAAAGAGGCATATCACTCACTGCTTGCATTATAATACTGAGTATCAACGGGACATTATTTGCGCCGCTCTGGAATGAAGACATGCATCGCTTGGTACTTCTACCTATTCTGACTGTTCTGAATGCTCTCTATAATAAAATAATCTTACTGTATTTTACTTATAGTGAAAATGAATAGGCAGAAGACTTACGTCATCAATCTAAAAAAATATAAAATGAAATATAACTTGTAGAAATTATATATTTTTAAATACAGAAGAAAGAAAAATACTAATATTAAGAAACATATATATTAATGAAATTTACAAGTATTTCTAAATCAATCTCTTTTCCTACTACGGAATATAAAATTATTTGAAATAATTGTAGTTGATTTTTATACCATACGTTGGCATGGCAATGTTTACATTAAATTTTATATCGATAGAATATCGATCCTGTCACTATTCTGCATTAAGTATTTGTGACTTTTTTACTTGTTTATTTTAAGGTATAGGGATCGTGCAAAAAATCACATATCGAGATTTTAGTAAATGACCACGTTTTAAGGTCCCTAGAATCCAATTTTAATATTTTCACGATGATGTCTGTATGTGTGTGTGTGTGTATGTGTACGGATTTTGTTAACACTCTAACTCAAATACTATCATTCAGAAAATTCTGAAACCTTGTATTTCTATCCTATTCTAATATGAATAGAAGCCATTAGATTTTGGTGTAAATCGGATGCCGGAAATGGCACTTTTTCGCATTTTTGTCATTAAGAAAATTAAAGATTATTGAATTTTCTACAGGAATACGTTAATACTTTTTCTATATATTTTACAGAAAAATTTTAAAATAATTTAAAAAAAAAACCCGAAGCCTAAGATAAACACAATGGCCTACAAGCCCTGTTTTAACTATAACGCTGTTTTAAGAAATGTCAGATTTCATTATTTAATAACAAAAATAAATAGTATCAAATTTATCAAAATATGATTTTAAAGCAGAACATAGTTTGTATTCAAATAAATATTTTTAAAAAAATCGTTCTTTAAACATAAAGGTGAAATTAAATATTGAAATTTGAATTTGACATTTCTTAAAACAGTGTTTTAGTTAAAACAGGGCTTGTGCTACCAGCCAATTTCTTTGTTATACAGTTCATATTGCAAATGAATGTAACTGCAGGTGAATGTCAGTGTTAAAAAAATAATCACTTCAAATTAATAACAGTGTCATTTTAAAAAGAAAATAGTAAATAAAGCGATAGTTATATGCAATGGAACAGTTTGCAGCATTAGTAAATACGGAGGTATGTATTTAAATTAATAAAAATTAAATAGCGGGAGGTTTTGTGTTGGCCACATCAGAGTTTTTTACTCATTTTTGTCAGTATTATATGCCCTTAATTTTATTTACACTTTCTTTGAAACAGCCTTAGTTCTAATTTGCCCAAGAGTCTTTGGCGAATTTTAAAATTTATTTAAAATCTAGCACTTTTGCACATAACCTCTGCTTCATGTTAAAACTAATAATTCAATAATTTAATTAGAAATTCCTTTGTGAGGGACAATCCAATAACAACAACAAAGAAACAAATAACTTCCATTCGCATCTTTTCTCTCTCTCGATCACGACTATCGCCCGCGAGAACATTTCTACATAGCGAATATATAGCATTATAGCTGTTACGGGGCGTATCGAATTAACTATGAACTCCCGGCAGTTTGGTTTGGACTGTGAATGCGGTTCCCAGCACATTCCTTCCTCATACAGCGATACTATATCATTTTCAGCTCACATCACGAGAGATATTGATAGATGAGACAGCAGTTGAAGTTTGACTTTTGACATCTCTTTTTGCAAATTTTTATCAAATGCTGATATACATTTTGTAAGTATACGCAATTATATCGAAATTTTTCTATATTTACATAGATATATTAAATTTATAAAACACTTATTTGTGCCACTTTGATCTAGCAATAAAACTATAAATATCGTAATTATCGAAGCGGCATATCGCTCACTGCTTGTATTATTATTATTATTATTATTATTATATGTATTATTGCCTAACAGGCTTAGAATCTACATATATTTTACAATAAATTGTGGTACTACATCATAAATTAACCTCCCGTTTCTCGATGACTTCTTTCATCCAATCTTGTCCCGACCCTATATCGTCTAACAGAACCAGAACTTCCCTGCACGAAATCCTGATAGTTTCCTCTTCTCTCCCGCATAGCCTGCAACTCCTCTCATCACGTGATAGCCAGTATTTATTGTTTCTCTCTTCATTACCACATCTAAGCCTGGCAATCATCTTGATGATTTTCTTTTCGCCCAATAAATACCTTGGTATTGACATCGTTTGTATTAGTTTATATCTCTTGTTGTGTTGTAATGATGCAGTAGACAAACTATTAATTCTATTCACTTTGAAAATTTTAGTTGTTACAAATATTGAAGAACATAAAATTCTCCATCTAATAGGCACACTTAAAATTTTTATTAAATCTTCTATAAATTTAGAGATAAAGAATGTAATATATTAGAATAAAATGTTGCAATAAATCGCACAGTCCAGACCAGTTGTCAAATTCAAATGTTTGTAATTAACAGAAAAATCAACAGTTTTACTGATATTACTGAATGCTTTTTCTGGGAAATACATTTAATATATAGATATACACATTATTGAATTATTAGTTAAATATTTAAAATTATAGGTAGATATGTATATTAATAGCATATATGTGTTGTGTGTGTGTGGATGTGTGTGTATGTCTGGATGTTAGAGGGACAATTCCTCAAAAACAATAAGACGTAAGACTTGTTTAACTATGAATTCCTCAATCTGACATTCCTAGGAAGAGCTGAAAAGGTTTTGGTAACAATTGAACAACCGGAAGTAGTAGTTTCTTAGAAAAATGCTTCTAAATATAATTATTTGGGAGTTTTTTTTATTAACTATTGAAGAACATAAAATTCTCCATCTAATACACTTAAAATTTTTATTATATCTTGCATAGATTTAGAGATAAAGACACTATAAATTATAGAGTAAACTAATCGCAGAGGCTAAGGCACTAAGGAAACCAGTTGACAAATTCCAATGTTTATAAAATAGTTTGTAAATAACACATGTCATTGTCAAATATCAACAGTTTTAGTGACATTTTGATAGCTTTTTCTAGAAAGTATATTTAATTTTTCTTAATTAAATATTTGAAATTATAGGTAAAATTGTGGTAAAATGCATATATCCATCAGAAATACCGCCAATCTGGTTAATGAATTGGAACAATCTCTGACATTTAGAAACTTCCTCATACAATGAAAAATAGATATAATTAGAATTATATGTGTGCAGAAGAAATGTTAAATACAATAAAAAACAATATTTGAGTAAAGTTCTGTAATATTTTGTTATAAAACGACGGTTCGAAAGCGAAGTGCAATACAATACTTATATAGCCTAATATGGAAATGGCGAGAGGTCTTGTGCTGGTCACAACAGATTTTTTTTTCATATTCGCACCAACTTACTACCATTTATTCATAATTCATTCTCCATGCTCACTACTCTTTTCACACTAGAATAAAACCGGACAATATTGCATACATAACAATATATCATTCTCTTAACTATCACTATAATCTCACTTCTCACTCACACTACACCGTGTGCGGTGTGCACTGAAGTGTTATGTTACACATTAATGCACTAGCACCAGGACACTAGCGACTATTTGGGAGTTAATATGACGTATTAGCCCTCCTTTGTTCTGCTCCCTCGTCCCCTATGAGTCTATAGGTGTGGAAGTGATTATGTTAGCAGAATCTAGATCTAAAGATAGGGGATTAAGATAAACACATGCTACATGCTGGCTTGGTATAAAGAGACGAGGAATAAAAAGGTTATGTTGTTGTATAGTTAGCTGGTGTTAAAGTATTATCTTGTTATTGTTACACGATAATATCTAAAAGATTTAAAATAATTGTTTAAAGTTATAAATCTAGGTACGTAGATTGTTTTTTTACTCATGTCGTACACACATAAAATTCTAATTACATCTATTTTTTCATTCATTTCATTCCGAAATGTCAAAGATCCTTCCAATTCATTAACAAGATTGGCTGTATTTCTTATGGATATATGCATTTTACCTATCATTTTAAATATTTAATTAAAAAGACAATAAGAAAGATTAAAAGTACCTACTTCCCAGGAAAAACTTTAAGAATGTCATTTTAACTATTGATTTTTGTCTCTGACATTTATCTGTCATTTACACATTATGTTACAAACATCTGAATACGATTTATAACATCCGGTTATTCTACACAGAAAAAAAGAATTGAAATAATTTTGTCTAATTATAATTACATATTATTTTATTAGGCAATATGTCTAATAATTTAGTATAATCTACAAATCTTAATTTAGCGTTATAACTAATACGAAATAGATATTAAATATTTTGTAAAAAATCGTTATTTTAAATATGCAAAAAATCACGATGCAGTCACTCAGGTTTTATATTTTTCTGTCTGAACCGTAACAGATATCACAAATTAGACAAAGATAGAAAAGTTTACTATTGAATGCATCTTTCTGAAAAAAAATAATTTCACTGTACCGACGTGGCCATTAAAAAGTTACGGTCTAATCAATGTTTGGACACCTAAGTTTCATACACTAGTGGTTCACTAATAATAACATGTATCATCTTAAACGATGACTTATATAAAGTATATTTCATCCATACCATGAAATGTCATACCAAATTTCATACAAATCATATAAAGTGTTCTGTTATTACAAGCAAAATTAATTTCTTTTTTTTTCGAAGAACTTTGAAACAGAATTCTGGCTAAATGGTACACTTTCCGGTAAAAGCAAGTTTTAGTTAAATCGTCTTATTTTAGCCTCAGGAATCTGTGGTTAAGCCATGTCCCCCTTTTTAAGAGACACCCTGTAATTTACTTATTTTCTTTATTTATGTTTAGTTCAATACTAAATGTAGTCATTTAACCTAATTTTGTATTTAATTTTACTACAATTTGTTATTACAAATTTAGAAAATTTCACTAAATCAACTTAGATAATTTAATGAAAACATATTAGTAGCTGAGCATTAAACATTTGTTTAGTTAATTTAACTACAATTTAGATGGTTTTTTTTTCTGTGTACATATTATAGTGTCAAGAGTGTCTTTATCTCTAAAGTTATAGAAGATATATTAATTTTTTTAAATGTATCAGATGTAGCATTTTATGTTCACCAATATAACAATACCGTGAGTATTTTTTAACGTGAAACATTGGGTTTGTCATATCCATGGTTACGAATTGATATTTGATTGACAGCAATGTATTTGTTCGCTCCATTTAAAATGAAACATAGGGAACGAATCTGACAGAAGTATTATATTTAAATATTGTAAGAAATTTACTACTTCCGGTTGTCCAATTGTTACCAAAACCTTTTCAGCACTTCCCATGAATATCAGATTGAGGAATTCATAGTTAAACAGTCTTGAGTCTTACAGTTTTTGAGGAATCGTCCTTCCAACATCATCATAAAAATATTAAAATCTGTTTGCAGGGATCTTAAATCGTAATTATTCACTAAAATCTAGATATGTGATTTTTAGCATGAATCCAATACCTCTCTTAGCGAGTGGTTAAAATATAACTTTTGGCTACTGTCACTGTTACTATTACCATTGTATGACAAAATGCTCATCGACCCCTATCTAATTACAATCCATATTACGTTTTCAGAATCCGGGATTACGCATTATATTTAAGCACAAAACCTTCTTTTCAACTGAAATGGAACGCTAACGCTGTTCTGCATTGAAGCTCCGTGGTCCCCTAGCGACCAGCTGTCAACAACCGATGCCAATGGCGATTAGAGGTTATGTATGGGTTAGGGAACTACCTGGCCAGCAACACCTCTGCATGTAATCGATACCGAATCTCGGTTACTTCTTCAATCGTATTTAACCGCAACAATAACGAAGTATTCGAACTGACTTGGCGTTCGTGCATTGTTAGATGTTGAGATAAGTAAAATTAGTAGAAGGAGAAACTTAAATATAACATTGTTTTAGGAATAAAAGTGGATTTATAAGTAACACAGAACATAAAACATAATTTAGCACAGTTTAATTTAGCATAGAAAACATAGAATTCTGTCAGAAGGTTTTATGAAGTCACACAAAACATAGTGAAAATAAGAAGTAAAAGAAGAAGTAATGACGTATGGATATGCTCTACAACATTTGTAAATGAGTTGATGTAGGATGTACTAACTAGAGCGGGATAGATAGCGGTTAAATTTGGGCGATTCATTTTCTATTTATATATATATATATATATATAGAGTGTCTCTTAAATAGGGGGACATGGCTTAACCACAGATTTCTGAGGCTAAAATAAGACGATTTAACCAAACTTGCTTCTACCGGAAAGTGTACCATTTAGCCAGAATTCTGCTTCAAAGTTCTTCGAAAAAAACTAATTTTGCTTATAATAATCGGACGCTTTATTCGATTTGGATGAAATTTGGTATAACAGTTTATATGGTTATAAGTCAGCTTTTAAAGTGATACTTGTTATTATTAGTGAACCACTAGTGTATGAAACTTAGGTGTCCCAGCATTAATTAGACCGTAACTTTTTAATAGCAATGCTTAAATCGTGAAATGATTTTTCTTCAGAAAGATACATTCAATAGTAAACTTTTCTCTCTCTGTGTAATTTGTGATATCTGTTATGGTTCACACAGAAAAAAATAAAATATGCTACCCTTGGTAAGGGAGGTATAGGGATCGTGTTAAAAATCACATATCAAGATTTTAGTAAATGACCACGTTTTAAGATCTCTAGAATCCAATTTTAACATTTTCACGATGATGTCTGTATGTGTGTGTATATATATATATATATATATATATGTGTGTGTGTGTGTGTGTGTGTATGTATGTGTGTGTGACCGACGCCAAATATTTCGAATTTTAAATGGCACAAAAGTGACCTCTGTGGTGCACTCTTCACGCCAGCAATGAGTGCCCGTGAGGTGACGCCTGGTAAGCGCTCACACGGTAAAATATATCGTCATCATTACCGATGTTTACATGTGTTGTAGATACTGGCACACACAGAAATGGGTAATATGCCGTGATGATATATTTATTGATTTATTTCTATTTATACCCTATTCTAATATGAAAAGAAGCCATTAGATTTTGGTGTAAATCGGATAATCGGAAATGGCACTTTACCTGAAGCTCATAATGGTTTTTCTTCAAAAAATACCATTAAATGCTATTTTTTCGCATTTTGTCGTTATGAAAATTAAAGATTGTTGAATTTTCTACGCGAATACATTAATACTTTTTCTATATATTTTGCAGATAAATTTAAAAATAATTTTTTTTTACAAGTCCCGAAGCCTAAGAAAAACACAATTTCATTGTGACACAGTTCATATTTCAACTTAATGTAACTGATAGTAAATGTCTAAAAACTAATCACTTCAAATTAATAATAGTGACATTTTAAAAAGAAAATAGTAAATAAAGCAATAGTTTTATGCAATGGAACAGTTTGCAGCGTTAGTAAATCCGTAGGTATGTATTTAAATTAATAAAAATTAAATAGCGGCAGGTTTTGTGTTGGCCACATCAGATTTTTTCTTATAAGTAATGAAAATAAATCTGTTGTCGTCAGCATAAGACCTCTCGCCATTTCCATATTAGGCTATATAAGTATTGTATTGCACTGTAGCCAAATATTGTTTTTATTGCATTTAACATGTCTTCTGTACACATATAATTCTAATTATATCTATTTTTCGTTGTCTGAAGAAGTTCCTAAATATAGAGATTCTTCCAATTCATTAACTAGATTGGCGGTATTTCTGATGGATATATGCATTTTACCTACAATTTCAAATATTTAATTAATAAAACAATAAGAAAGATTAAATGTACTTCCCAGAAAAAGCTATCAAAATGTCACTAAAACTGTTGATTTTTAACACTGACATCTGTCATTTCCTTAGTGCCTTAGTCTCTATGATGTATAACAGATTATTCTATATATTACAGTGCCTTTATCTCTAAATCTATACAAGACGTAATAAATTTTTTTAAGTGTATTAGATGGAGAATTTGATGTTCTTCAATATTTGCAACAAAAATTTTCAAAAAATTATATTAAGAAGAATTTTTTTAAGAAACTATTACTTCCTGTTGTCCAATGGGCTACTTGCGTACCTCTTTTTTATTTAATATTTTTGAAGAGAAGGTAAAAACTTTTTTATTTTGACAAAATTTTTATTAATTAGCCAGAAAAAAAATAATGAAATTTGATTATTTGAATTCCCGCCATGTATGACGTAGAATTACGCCGCACCAATAAATAGTCGTAAAGTCATAGCGTGGTGCCGTCCCATAGTAATGGTATGTTTGTGCGGGTAATGTAGATCACCTGTTTGACGTTTCAATAATAGTTTGGAGGTTAGTATTTTAGTTTATCTTTTTGGTATCGATATTTTAAATTACAAGTAACTACCTATGTGTTTATTTATTAAGTAATTAATGTATTTGAGAGACCAGAGAGAGAGAAAAATGAACTAATATCAAATTCAAATTAAAACTTTCTCGCACGCCATGCCATCTATTGATAACATTCTTAAACATGCTTCCCCTCTCCCAGTTCAATATAAAGACGTCATAAAAAATTTTCTTTCTTAATTTAGTAAAAAACAAATAATTATTTTAAAATAAAACTTATATTTTTATATATGTTTCTAATATAACATTACGTTTTAAGTGATAGAAATTGGATTTTCAGTACCACGCAAGTAGCCCATTGTTAGCAAAATCTAAACAGCTCTTCCCAGGAATGTCATATTGAGGAAACTGCAGTTAAATATTTTTTAAGTCTTATAATATTTGAGAAACCGTGGTTTCAACATACACACATCCACACACACACACACACACACACACACACACACACACACACACACACACACACACACACGGACATCATCGTAAAAATGTTATAATCGGATTATAGGGATTTTAAAACGTGCTTATCCACTAAAATCTGGGTATGCGATTTTTAGCATGATTCCAATACCTCTCTTAGTGTCCAGTACTTAGCTGGTCATTTATATATTTTATACACCCCACCAAATTGTTAATTAATTCGAACGGCAGTAGCCAGAGACGAGAGTGTAAAATTTACTGCCAACCAGTCATGTTTAAACAATAGTCGAGACTAGACACTTTTACAAATAAAGATTCGCTCACAGAATTAAAATAAAGTTTCATGTTTTGTATATATTGTATATATTTAATTTCTTCGCAAAATAAAACCAATTTTATCAAAGTGCAACATTTTATTCCCGTCATTTACGGGTGGTCCTTCGAGAAACAATCCTTGGGATTCACCATCAGGATCCCACACTTAGCGAGAGGTATAAAGTACAATGTTTCGTTTTTTAGAAAAATTATTTCATGATTGTTGAAAAAATCATGTTTAGCACACGTGAGCATGTCTTTTTCTCACTTGTCCAGTTTGTCAATTTCTGGACGCGTGAGAAAAAGACATACTTTGCTCATTTGTACTAAGAATAGCTATTGTTTAACCTATCCATATATCACAAGTTCCCAAGTCATTGTTCATTAAAGTAACCGTTGATCACTTCACGATTTCTCGACCCGACAGCTTTTGCTTTGTGGAGTTGTGTGGTGTAAGTGATAGTGGTTGTGGTTCCGTGTTCCTTGTGGGTGAGGTGATCACTTACGTTGTCCCAGATCAGACCAGAGATAGTGTACTAAGTTTACGAGTATTCGCTTTCAAATTCAAACCGAACGACAAACGATACCACTGCAATGCGCAAGAGTACTTGTATACTACTGAACAGGAGACTGAAATCCTTGTATAGCTCGACCTGTACTTGTAAATGTAATTTTATTTTACTTTTGATGGATGTTAATGGAATATATAGTCGAGCAGGGGTGGATTTACGATTTTGTCGCCTGTAGGTATGATATTTTTGCCGATTATTGCACCAGACCACAAAAAGTCATATACCTATTAACTAATATATTGCTAATGCTCGTATCTTTCCCATAAGAGTAGGTGAAGGAAACACAGTGAAATGGAAATATTATATCTTCATAAATCTATCTCTCACAAACACCCAACCGGCAATTATGCGCATGCTCGGAAATCTTGACTACTATTGGCAAACGCTGACAGCGTCGCTGGCTGAGCTGCGTTCCAAAATCCTACCCTTAGAGTACGAAATTATTCAAAGTCGTTTCAAAACTAATAACCTTACTCTCAGAGTTTACTCAACCTGTTCCAAAACTGCCACAGTTTACTCCAAAGTGATGTTCTACTTACTCTACTAACGAGGAGGGTATAGAAATTACTCCACAATATTTTCAAACGTAGATGCTCACAATTCTCAACATAAGAAAGTAATTTGCCTTCTTGAGGAAGAAAACATGCTTTTGGTTGAAAATAAACATAAGTAAATACGTTGGCGTGAATTACGAGCATACTTTTATAATAAAAGCGATTTTATGGAGCGTACTTTCACATTATATTGAGGAGAGTGCTCCATAAAAGCACTTTTATTACGGGCTTGACATTAATGTTGTAATTATAAGTAGTTTTGTTAGTTTTATAAAAATATTTTTAATTTAGTTTAAATTTTTTACTTCAACAAAACTCTCATTCGTTCCAAAACACAACACATCATACTCTACGCCAAAACTCGGTATTCTTGGTATTGGAACGCTGCCCTGGTGATGCAGCGAGCACGTGGTTTGACTTTGACGTTTGATTTCATTTCTGTTTGTAGTTGTACTTCGAAAGCATTTGCTTTGTGTTTCATACAGTAATTTATTGTCAACTAAATAAATTAATCCTGACCAGATTGTATTCCTATTATTTTTACAGTATAACAAAGTAAATTATTTAATTCAAATTTAGCACTAGAATATGTCAATGTTTTTTTTTATTATTACTAATATTTATATTCAAGAATTTACATACAAAATAAATAGTAGGTACATTGTTTATTTTCACAAATTTAAATTTAAAATTTCTCGCGCTAGTCGTTAATAAACAGAACTCTGTGATTCGCAAAAAGTGATCATGATTTCCTCGTTAGCCAATAGTAGTCGCGGTTTCCAAGCATGCGCATAATTCGCGGTTGGGTGTTTGTGTGAGATAGACTTATGCAGAAATGATATTTCCATTTCACAGTGTTTCCTTCAAGAAAAGCAAAGGATCCGCAATATATTAGTTAATAGGTATATGCAAAAAGTAGACTAGTAGTTGAGTCAAAATTATTTGACAAGTGCTACTGATTTAAAATTTATGTTTTTCCAGGGCTGAATTCTGACAAATAAATCCCGTTTTGACATAATTCGAATTAGGTATGTAGGATTGGATTCGTGATAAAAATCCCATATCCAGATTTTAGTGAATAAGCACGTTTTAAGATCCCTACAATGTGATTTTGAAAAACTATAATAAGATCTGTTTATTCCTTAATTTGACATTAATGGAAAGAGCTGAAAAGGTTTTGATAACAATAGGCACTTACAGAATTGACGTCATATGCTAGATAGAGAGAGAGAGAGATAGAAGATCATGCATCCCGCTCCCTGATTCTATCTGTCATTATGTTTGCATCTGTCATTCAGTTAGAGATGCACTCGATTTCGAGCTTTGGCCCGGCCCGGCCCGAAGCCCGCCTCGATTTCGAGTCGATCATCGAGCCGGTCCGAAGATATTTTTTATCGGGCCGAATCGGGCTAATCATTTTCAAAAATCGAGGCGAGTCGGTCTTTTGATTTTGGCCCGGCCCGAAAATTCGAGCTTTTCGGGCCAGCCCGAAAAATCTTGTAGTTCATTCAAATGCATAGTTTCCTTAATATTTTAATGAAAATGGATGAACTTAAAAAGAATCAAAATGATTTAATAACAACACAGTTCACATATTAATAAATAAAAATGTATTATTTTACTTCAAGAATTCAAGGTTATTCATTAAAGTATAATAATTATATTATAATGATGCTGTTATTATTGTTATTACTCGTATACTTAAATAAAAGTGATTTTTGTTCCTATCATAATGGTTTCTTGTCCTATTTTTGAGGAGAAACAAAGTTAGATAAAAAATCCTTATGTAAATTAAAATTCTATTTTTTTATATAAGATTTGTGAAAAAGTTGTTTAAATTCTTTGGTAAACAAAGTGTTCAATACTCGTAGGTCAGTAATTTTTATAACAAACTTACACTAGAAGGGTCTCTTTTTTAACTACTTATGTTAACTAATGTTGAAAGTTATAAGAATGAAGAGGTTTTTTATAAGTTTGACACGAAAAAAGTTAAACATTTTGCCTTAACATAAAAATCAACATTAGGAATATCGGATGCACCCAGTTTCGAGCTTTGGCCCGGCCCGGCCTGAAGCTCGGCCCGATTTCGAGTCAATTTTCGAGCTGGGCTAGCTAATTTTTTTGTCGAGTCGATCTTCGAGTCGGGCCGGTAATTTTTATTTTCGGGCCGAGTCGATCCAAACCTCAAAGCCCGGCCCCACCCGCCCGAATGCATCTCTACATTCAGTGTTAACAGAATTCTTTGTGATTTGTTCGTTGTGTTCAATAAAAATGAGTTTAAAACCACAAGATATGCGAGGGGCAATTTTTTTTGTTTAATAATATTGAAGATCATTCGATTATTCAACTAAAACGATGGCTGAAGTATAGAGGTCTATGGCTGATGACAGGTCTTTGTTTGGACGTGGGAACCATAGAAACTTTTAGTTATATGCTTTCCCGCTATAGTCTACAAATTTCACTCAACTCGTGATTTATTTGTTAAATAAGTGACAGAAACGATGCGTTCGCCGCTACCTCGGCTAGGACTTACTACCATGCACTAGTTCATATTTTCGCCGCTAGACGTCATATTGCTCTATTTCACTAGCGAATTGGCACTGCAGTATTAAATGTGTAAATATTCTCTACTGTATATGAAAAACGACTGGCTCTCAAGAGCCATCGACTATTGAAACAAAGTATAGTAATGAATTAGCAATAGACGAATATTATTTACTTTTGCATTGAAATAAATCAACTCTTTAACTTTGTAATAATAGTCGGTCGTACATTGATATGAAAAAATATTTAATTACTATTGCAGCACAACTACTAGACAGAAAAATGTGTCCCTTACCCTGTTGAGAGACAAAAGCCAAGGCATTTTTTTTTGAGCCAAAACAAAAATGTAATTGTCTTGTAAGGAACAATACAATAGGGAATTTTTGTGAACGTAGCAAAGTAAAAATAGCCATATGAATAATAAGTACTTACAAAGAGCATAAATAACACATTGTCAGAGTGGTGAGTGGGTTGCAAGAAACCTAGTGACTAACGCATTTAATGAAACACGACGCCGTGTGCACGCAATTGGATTTTTACTCAAGTAACAGTTATTCAGATTGGGATTTGAATGCATACGTATTTATGATTAGAAGAGAAACTAACGAGAGTTAGAAAGTTTTTCAATAATTTAAAATAATAGTCAAAACTCATAAATGGATATCAATCTGAATATTTTCCTGTCACTTCTGGTGTTCCGCAGGGATCCCATCTGGAACCTCTCTTATTTATAATTTTTATAAATAATATAAATGGAGTCCCGTGGCCTCGTGCCTATGGAACGCCGTTTTACTATTTATTCTACATTTAAAGACATCTTCAATTATTTAAAGACGTCAAAAATTTAATTTCAGATATCCTTAATTATTTAAAGACAACAAAAATTGAATTATGGACATCTTTAAATAATTAAGGACGTCTAAAATTAATTTCAGACATCCTTAAATAATTTAGGATGTCAAAAATTCAATATTAGATATCCAGAATTGAATAAAGGATATCAAAAATACATTTATATATATCAAAAATTAAATTTTAGACATCTTAAAATGGTACTGAATTTTCGACATCAAAAAATAATTTAATATGTCCAGAATTCGAATTTTTGATATCAAGAATTCGGTGCGCCATCTAGTTTAAAATGACTAAATTACTTTGTGTCGGTAAGTCACCTTAGCGAAATCATAACTAAATGTATACATCATTAATTCTGTAGATTTTATTTGATAAAGGCCAACAAACTAGTGATTCTTTTTGTTTTTGTGAAATAGGTTTGCATTCTGACCAATCCTAAGGCAGAATCTAAACCACCACTATTATGATTTCGCTGAGGAAATCTGATTTACCGACACAAAGTAATTCAGTCACTTTAAACTAGATGGCGCACCGAATTTTTGATATCAAAAATTCGAATTCTGGACATGTTATTTACGGAGATGTGATATCCATAATTCAATTCTTGATATCAAAAATGAATTTAGAACGTCAAAAATTCGAATTCTGGACATGTTATTTACGGAGATGTGATATCCATAATTCAATTCTTGATATCAAAAATGAATTTAGAACGTCAAAAATTCGAATTCTGGACATGTTATTTACGGAGATGTGATATCCATAATTCAATTCTTGATATCAAAAATGAATTTAGAACGTCAAAAATTCGAATTCTGGACATGTTATTTACGGAGATGTGATATCCATAATTCAATTCTTGATATCAAAAATTAATTTAGGACGTCAAAAATTCGAATTCTGGACATGTTATTTACGGAGATGTGATATCCATAATTCAATTTTTGATATCAAAAATGAATTTAGGACGTCAAAAATTCGAATTCTGGACATGTTATTTACGGAGATGTGATATCCATAATTCAATTCTTGATATCAAAAATTAATTTAGGACGTCAAAAATTCGTATTTTGGACATGTTATTTATGGAGATGTGATATCCAGAATTGAATTTTTGATATCCAAAATTCAATTTTTGATATCTTTAATTCAATTTTTGATATCCATAATTTAATTCTTGATATCCTTAATTCAATTCTTGATATCTAAAAAAGAATTTTTGATATCTATAAATATTTGAATTTAAGACGTCTTTAAAACAATTTTGGACATCAAAAAATATTACAAGAACATCCAAAAATGAATTAAAGACGTGTTTATTTCATTTAATGACGTCTTTATATAATTTAACATATCTTTAAATATAGAATAAATATTAAAACGGCGTTCCATACGTGCCTGAGTGTCTGGTCGCGAACCTGGGGATACCGGGTTCGATCCCGACCGACGCCAAATATTTAGAATTTTAAATGGTACAAAAGTGACCCCTGTGGTGCACTCTCCACGCCAGCAATGAGTGCCCGTGAGGTGATGCCTGGTAAGCGCCCGCACGGTACAAATATGTCATCATCATTACCGATATCTGCGATAAAGCAGATTGGCACACCCAGAAATGGGTAATATGCCGTGATGATATATTTATTTATAAATAATATTAAAAAATGTTTTTTAAATGATAACTTTAATATGTACGCCAATGATTTAAAAATTTATATGCGTATTAATTCAGTTAGACAACTAGATTTAAAATAGTATAAATGTTGTTACCATAGTTATATAGAAATAGAAATAAATTGAAATGTATTATTCAGGGTGTCTCACAACACGCGCCCCAGAGCGAATGAGGAGACTGCACTCGGATGTGTAATTTCGAAGAAAAAAAAATCTAGCTTAAAAGATATTAGAGAAAAGACATCTTAAAATTGACCAATCAGAGACCTACACCTTTAACGTATGTTTGCCGTATTTTTACGTTACTATGGTTATATACAAATCAAATCTTCTTTAAAATGTGTGGGCGACTGTAGTTTTCGAAAAATGTCAGTGTCAAATTAAATTTGACAAGGTGAATAAAAAAAGGCAAATTCTTACCATGTATTCAACCGCTGATTACTTAGAAATGATTATAATTTTCGGAGAATGTGGACGTAACGCCAGAGAGGCAGCACGAGTCTATTCGGAACGTTTTCCGGATTGAAATCTTATGATGATCTCGGATGACACCTTCGCTAACCTAAATTTGTTGACAGTGAAAAGTCAACTCTAAAGTGTCAAAATTACAGTAAGTCAAACAAATTTTGTAACTCACTAGTAGTATTTTAAAAACCTAGCAACCAGTTTTATTTTGTAATAATATCATCACACCTCAAGATATCCTTCCGGGATTGGTGGATTAAAAAGTCTTGTAACTCCGTTATGCAAGCAGCCGCAAATTATTTTCTTCTATTTGTTGGAAACCTATTGTTGTCGGCAAGTGTCAGTTTCGTCTGGGGCGCGAGTTGTGAAACACCCTGTATAATATTCTGACATGTAAAATAAAGAAAATAATAAATTGTTATATACAATTATAATTCGTAGCGATTTCACTGCATATTTAACAATTTCGGTATCTGACTGTCTAGCTTTTCAAGAGGACCCTAACTGGCTATCTTCATGCACATGATCTAATTTTTAATTTTGATTTGATGATTAATTTTCTAGGAACGGAAATACTTATGTTCATAATTACTGTTTTGACGAAAACAATGTCAACCGAGTAAATCATGTAAAAGGTTTAAGGGTTGCCTTAGATAGTAAATTAATCTTTGATTTACACATTGACTGTGTTGTCAAATATTCTTTTATATTGATAATCACATAAAATGTCAAAAAATGATATTTAAATAAATGAACAACTTCATGGGCCGTACATGGCATTAGTTCATATTCTGATATAATGGGCTACTTGCGTGGTATTGAAAATCCGATTTCTGTCACTATATACGTAATGTTATATTGAAAACATATATAAAAATATAAATTTTATTTTAAAATAATTATTTATTTTTTACTAAATTAAGAGAGAAAATTTTCTGTGACGTCTTTATATTGAACTGAGGAGGGGAAGCATGTTTAAGAATGTTATCAATAGATGGCATGGCGTGCGAGAAAGTTTTAATTTGAATTTGACATTAGTTCATTTTTCTCTCTCTCTCTGGTCTCTCAAATACATTAATTACTTTATAAATAAACACATAGGTAATTACTTGTAATTTAAAATATCGATACCAAAAAGATAAACTAAAATACTAACCTCCAAACTATTATTGAAACGTCAAACAGGACTATTCATTGGTGCGGCGTAATTCTACGTCATACATGGCGGAAATTCAAATAATCAAATTTCATTATTTTTTTTCTGGCTAATTAATAAAAATTTTGTCAAAAGAAAAAATATGGGTAGCAAGTTTTTACCTTCTCTTCAAAAATATTAAATAAAAAAAAGGTACGCAAGTAGCCCATTGCACATAAGGAGAATATAAAATTGCATAGTTTTTATTTAAACATTAAACGTAAAATATTTATAATTACTGTAACGTCAAATTGTAATTATTTTATTTAAATATGTATGTTTGAAGAAAAAATATAATGTGTCATTCGGAGTAAAAGCGTCATTGTGTGCCTCGTATGTAATTGTCCGACTCGCTACCGCTCGTCGTGCAAACTTACCTGCTCGCCTCACAAAGTATCACTTTTACTCCTAATAACACAATACACTGTTTTTATGAAAATTGTTATCGAATGTAAATATAAATGTATTCATTTTAATTGGAAATATTTTGAGATAATAATAAAATTTTCATACTGAAATACCGTATATTTATACTATATTAGGTTCAGGCTCGAACAGCATTCATAAATATATTAGAAAGAAAATATTCACATTAGGGATTTTAAAAGAAAATAAATTATAAATATACAGATTAATCTTCAAAAGTAACAGAAACTACAATCTACTTAGAGTTACTGCCGACATAAGAAATAATTTATTAAATGTATAATATAAAGTGTATTTTATTACATTATCCTCAGCTAACGCTTATTTTATTAAGTAACATAATCCTACTTTATGAAGTAGAAACTGGATGTTAGAAATAAAATTACCACAACAAAACAAAACCAGCTGAGTAGACAAGAAGCCAACCCGTCTTCGTCTTCCAGGTACCATGTCTCAGATTCCATCTAATCTTATATAGATTAATCATGTGTGGGTATAGTGTGTTCAAATTTCATAATAAATACAATAAAGTTTGATTCACAACCACTTTCAAAATTTTTTAAAAATCTGTTGTGGCCAGCACAAGACCTTCCGTTAATTTGGAAAAGATTCTATATATCCAGTAAAATTGTAACACGAACATACAATTTTTTACAAATTCCATTCAGAAAGTTCCGTGGAAAATATTCTATAAATCCAATAAAATTAACACATGAATATACATTATGTATATCTACTCATATATAAATACTCTAAACATGCGTACACTTACGTAATATTCTATTTACAATCAAATAATATTACTACCAAGTTTATAAATCTACCCATTTTTGAATTATTGCCCCAAAAGTCAATATACCCTACATTTATATAAAAACTTCAAAATTTTCAAAAATCTAATTTTTATGTATCTACCCAGTAAACAATTTTTGATCGTGTCAATGTGACATAGATGTTGAAATCACACCTGCGATGTCTGTTTTCTTGTACTATAGACATCTATGTGTAATCTCAGGGCTTGCTAATGTCCGCCCTATGTTACCAAATAATATAACATTGCATAGACATAATTAAACAATGTTCGTGCCATGTTTTCTTTTCGAAGTTATATAGTTGTTAAATGTTACTGAAAATATTTATCTGTGCTTTGTTTCATAAATATCGCGTAGATGTAACTCAACAATATTATTCCCTCTCCCCTTCGGGGCTACTTTTACGACTTCTGGTTAAAGTGGCGGTTTACTTGATCGTCGGTTTTCATAAAAATATCGCATCAAAAATTTGTCATTTATTGTCGAAATTATTTGTGCGTAAAGTTTTCGATGCAATATTTTTATGAAAGTCGGCGTACAAGTTGAACCGACACTATGACCAGAGTTCGTGAAAATGGCCCTTTATAGTTTACTTTGTATTAGGCCTTGGATTAAAAAAAAATTACAAAATTTGAAAGCATCTGCTTTTTATTGACAATATAAAAAAACTTACATTATGATAAATAATAAATATATTCCGTCATGGACAAATTGGTTTTTACCAGTGATCAAAAATTAAAAAAAAAACTACATAATTAAACAAGAAAATTATGAACAACTCAAGAAAAAATATATTCCTACCTTGTATACGAATAAATTTTTACAGATGCCTCAGCTGAATGTAAGGGTTAAAACCAATTTTGTCCACCGAATTACAGAATGTGAACATATTAAAAAATTCTACATTATTATTATATCATAGACTTTCTCCGGACCTTTTGATTTGAAGGCCGAAACCAAATTTTTACAAATTCTTCAAATTCGGATTCTTTAACTGACGGGAAGTTAGCTTCTATGCTGTCTGAAAATAAATATCACATATTAATTCTTCTTTTAACTAAAACGTATTACGCACTAATTTAAAGAATGCATTAATTGACTGTGTCAAATTTAAGTACCTCATTCTGGTGCTTGCTGGCTTTCCTGGATTCATGGCTTAATACTTCAACTTCAACTGTACTCATTTCCACACTCAAAAAATGAATCACTTACGGTTTATGCGCTTCACGTTTTTTAAGCTTCATGCTACACATCAAAAATAAGTAATACTAGTCCAACGTGTTTACGCTGTACGGAGACGATGTGCGCGTTAGTTTTCTGCGCAGTATAGCTAAACCAATGAGAGACCTATATTGTGATCATGTGACCGTAACTGCTTATTTTAGTGATAGTACTGACATCGCCCATACGTTGCATCGCGATGTGGCTGAGAGGATTTAAAGCTAATGTCACATAGATATCTCATTAAAATGATCGCTAATCGTATATCACTTAAATGTTTGAATTGCGATGTTCATTGTGTCAACATACGCACAATGTCTATATAACAAATTAATGCAATATCGCAAAAGGAACTTGTATGAGACAAATATGGATATCTCATGAATGTAACATGTTTAGTGGGTAGATACTTGTCAATTCCAAATTTTAAAACCGCGGGTCGATATCTCTTTTCGTTCTCGAAATATTTAGATTCAAATAATAATAATAACCCAAAAATGGGTCGAGATATGCATTTGGCGACACCACCATTCGATTCTACGGACAAAAATACATAAGTATAGCAATTTTCATAATTTTTCTCCAACCGGTTCTTTTTTTATGAATAAAACCCCTGAAAATGGCCAAAATCTGAAAAAATTGTAAGGGGTACACTTTAGATTTTTGATATTTTTCGCCATTTCAGTTATTTTGCTTTAGAGATTGTATGCGATGTTCAAAAATTCTGAAAATTGGTGTACTTATGTAATTTTGCTCGTAGAATCGAATGGTGACGTCGCTAAATTCATATCTCGACCCATTTTTGGGTTAATACCCAAAAATGGGCAGGTTTGAGCAAAACTTTAAATTTAAATATCTCGAGAACGAAAAGAGATATCGACCTGCGGTTTCAAAATTTGGAATCAGCGAATTGACAAGTATCTAGATACATAAAAATTAGATTTTTGAAAATTTTGAAGTTTTTATCTAAATGTGGGGTATATTGACTTTTGGGGCAATAATGCAATAATGGGTAGAGATATAAACTTGGTAGTAATATTATTTGATTGTAAAGAGAATGTTACGTAAGTGTACGCATTCCTAGAGTATTTGACCAGTATATTAACGCTATGTGAACATACTATATGCATTCTCGTGTTTCAGTTCGTTTTAAAGAGATTAATAAACGTCACATCAGCGTTGACAGCCGTGTATCACGACACGACTGGAATTTGACAAGGCACAGAATACGGAATGAGAATGTGGGAACGGAGATGTGACAGCCACGGCCTTCTGCCTATCTTCGCTTTGGCTTTGTGTTCGTCTATTCACCCGTGTTGTCACCTGTAGGCTGTATTTTTTTATACCACCAACCCTCCGCTATTCATCTAAGTTTTTTTTTTACTGTCTACACAAAGAAAGGGTTTATTGATGTTTAATTTTGTGTGTAGTTGGGTTGTGCAGATGATAAACAAAAAATATGATGCTATTAAATTCAGTTAATGAAAGAGACATGAGAATTTTATTTACCAAATTTCATTTCCTAGGCCCAGACACACAGTTTTTTCACTTAAATAATAAAAAAATCTGTTGTGGCCAGCACAAGACCTTCCGTCAATTCGATGTATTTTGTACAAAACCCATACCAAAAGGTTCTTGGAACAGATTCTATATAATATCATGTAAAATCGAACACGAACACATACTGTTTTTTACAAATTCCATATTAAAAGTTCATTTGAAAAGGTTCTTTAAATCCAATAAAATTATAACATAAACTACACTAAGTAATGTCCTTCCATCTTCTCTTTGGCCTTTCTCTGCATGTCACTTGCGACTAACAATATGACATACCAATTTTAGATCCTATACTTTTCATATTTGGTTTTGCACTTGCAACTGACATCTGTCAATTAATTTTTTTTGAATAATTATCTCAGCTGTTTCCATAATAAATTGCAAAGCAGACTAATTTTTGAAAATTAATTTCTTTATAATGCTTTAAATTTACATCTATTGAATATGAAGGAAAATGTATAATTAAACCGTATAGAGAAGAGTATTTTCTTTAATATATATAATAACAAAATGTCAAAAAATAATATTTAACTGCGTTTTTTTAAGAAAAACTGTTAAAAACTTCAAAAAAGGGTACTTCCGGTGGATCAATTATAACCAAAATCTAATCAACTCTTCATATGGATGTACAGAAGAGGAATACGAAAGAATTATAATTTTTAGAATTGTAGTATTGGAGTTATCGTCGGAGAAAAATTTGTCACACACGGACATACATACACACACACGGACACACACACATACACACACACACACACACATACATACATACAGACATCATCTTAAAAATAGTAAATTCGTATTGTAGGGACCCTAAAACGTGCTTATTCATTAAAAACTCACCACCGAATTTTTTGACCAAAGACAATACCTTCCTTACCTAAAGGTGACGGAAGGTAAAAAAATTCTCAAATTCGAGTTGACGAATATTTTTTATACAAGACAATAAAATTCTATTTTATCAACGAGCGGAAAATGTTAATTTCATAAATAACTCATTGCAAGTAGCTGGGAATATCTTTTATAAAATGAGAATTTTTACCTTCCGTCACCTTTAGGTAAGGAAGGTATTGTCTTTGGTCAAAAAATTCGGTGGTGAGTTTTTAATGACTAAGCACGTTTTAGGGTCCCTACAATACAAATTTACTATTTTTAAGATGATGTCTGTATGTATGTGTGTGTGTGTGTGTGTGTGTGTGTGTGTGTGTGTGTGTGTGTGCGTGTGTGCGTGTGTCCGTGTGTGCGTGTGTGTGTATGTGTGTCCGTGTGTGACAAATTTTTCTCCGACGATAACTCCAATACTACAATTCTAAAAATTATAATTCTTTCGTATTCCTCTTCTGTACAACCATATGAAGAGTTGATTAGATTTTGGTTATAATTGATCCACCGGAAGTACCCTTATTTGAAGTTTTTAACAGTTTTTCTTAAAAAAACGCAGTTAAATGTTATTTTTTGACATTTTGTTATTATATATATTAAAGAAAATACTCTTCTCTATACGGTTTAATTATACATTTTCCATCATATTCAATAGATGTAAATTTAAAGCATTATAAAGAAATTAATTTTCAAAAATTAGTCTGCTTTGCAATTTATTATGGAAACAGCTGACATAATTATTCAAAAAAAATTAATTGACAGATGTCAGTTGCAAGTGCAAAACCAAATATGAAAAGTATAGGATCTAAAATTGGTATGTCATATTGATACTCGCAAGTGACATGCAGAGAAAGGCCAAAGAGAAGATGGAAGGACATTACTTAGTGTAGTTTATGTTATAATTTTATTGGATTTATAGAACCTTTTCAAATGAACTTTCGGTATGGAATTTGTAAAAAATAGTATGTGTTCGTGTTCGATTTTACATGATATTATATAGAATCTGTTCCAAGGACCTTTTGGTATGGGATTTGTACAAAATACATCGAATTGACGGAAGGTTTTGTGCTGGCCACAACAGATTTTTTTAATAAGATGAAGAGTTTTTTCCAATAATTTACTACTATGTGTACATTTATTTTCATTACACTCTTGTTTAACATCGAGTATAAGTAAAAAAAGCTTTTAAGAGTTCTGAGAATTGAATGTAGATATTTTCATAAAGAGATTTATTGAAGCAAGCGTGCATAATACATAACTTGTAACAAAACAAAAAGATACATATTTAAATAATAAACAATTTCCAGATGCAGTCTGAATAAATAACAAACAAATAGTCATATAAAATGAACTGTAATAGATTTTTTCATTTGTTTAGTAATTTTTAAATTTTTCTTGTTATTTATCATTGAAAAGCTTATAAAATAAGCAAACAAATGAGACAATTTATAACATAGGTTTCCATTTAAAAAATCTGTTGTGGCCAACACAAAACCTCCCGCTATTTAATTTTTATTAATTTAAATACATACCTACGTATTTAGTAATGCTTCAATAGCTATTTGTGTATTAAGAGCGCAAAATGCGACATTGTCGATTGAGAGGTTTCGAAATCGACAATGTCCATTTGCGCTCGAAACACACACAAGATTTTTTCTACAGTCGCCACAATGGCGTACTCCACCATAACAAAAAATAATAAAATGTACACTTTATACTTACAGTACTGCTCAATAAATAACGATCGGCTAATACAAAAGATACGGTTTAAACTTAAAAAGGCTTTTAAATGATTATATCGTTACATTACCCATCTATTCCATAAAAAAAAAAACAAAATTAGAGCGTGGAAGCAAGGATTTGTGATGATTTGATGAGTTTTTGTAGCAAAATATGTGGTTAGTTGTCACGCCTGTTACACTGAAAAAATTAACAAATATTTCAAGGAATTTGTGTATGTGCATTGACTGACTTCTCGCAATTATTTAAGTAACGAAATAACTAATAACTTTATTGTAATCAAAATAAATAGTTAACTGGAGATCAGATGTCAGTACGACTCGCAACTATCCTACCGCCATCTGTGTACAATCATTCCTATTACTAAACATAACTGTTCACACAATTTATTTTATATTTAATTTTATATTATCGTTATTTTCCATTCTTCTTGAATTTTTATTCAATCTAATCTAAGCATTTTATACTTTCGTTTTTGTAAATGAATGCGAATACACTGCTACAGGTGATGTCGCGGTGTTGTACGGGTGACGATACTCCAAGTGGGAACAAAACTCATATACAACGATGTTTGCGACGTGTGAAAAATTCAAGAATTTCACGGGAATCTCATAGCTCAGGTGGTAGAATGTCCGACTAGATATCGGAAGGCCCTGGGTTCAAATCCCAATGAGATTCATGAATTTTTCACAAATCTGTCTTCGTTATTTATATATCCTCTGCTGTATGCGTGAAGGAAGTGAAAGGTCTAGGAAGAGTTGAGTTATAGCACGTTGTCTCCTATCTTTCATGTCTCGTGTCCAAGACCACCCACATTCGCTCTCGCTTGTCTTGGTCATTGCCGGTGCCCGGTGTATAAATAAACTCACGAGAACTCATTCCGCCCGCAACTAATTTGTACACAACATAAATAATGCGAACAAATTAAACTAATGACAAAATTTGTGCATAATTTACTAAAGAAATGAAATAACAATTTAAAATTAAATTTCGAACATATACGAAAATTAATACATGACACGCCAATGCGAAAAGACCATGCGGGTAAACAACTTTTATGTCTGGTATCTCCACAGAAAATTAAGTTTTTGATTATTAAAGTACTACTTAATGGCGTCCTATACCATAGTCATATTTTAACTATCTTAAATAAGAAGACGAAAATATACATAAATTAATGAGTATTAGCGAAAAAATTTTCTTTAAATATTGACTAGGTCACAAACTATAAGCGATTGAAGATGATTACTGATTGGGTATGACGCGTTAGGTACTAAGAATTTGATTGGTCGCCTGATTTTAAAAAGGAGATTCGTGCGTCTGTAGCGGTCACCTTTAAAGGAATATGAAATGTCATGTTGTTCCATAACCTAACAAAACATTTAACAATTTTGTGTTTGATGAATTTGTTTAATTATAACATCTAGTAATATTAACAATAATAATATATTTATAATCAAATCAATTTGTAATATTAATTAAATTAATAATAAAATTAATTAAATTAATATTGAAACTTCAAAACAGCCAACATTAGCGCCATCCGTCGTCATACTTTGTGTAATAATATTGTCAAACTGTTTCAATGTTCTATAATTTATTAGGAAAAAAATGCTTATTATTTACGTTATTTATACTTATTAATAATTTCTTCGTGAATATAAAGTATAAGTTTTTATATACAAACATTTCAGCTATGCAAATATGAAAAAAATTGTTCCCTCTATAACTAACAGTTTGTCCCATTGTTTGTCTATCACTTGTTAGTACCTGCTACGTCACGCAAAAATTCTTAAAATTTAAAAATTCTAATCTCGCTTATTACGTAAAATTTTTAAGTCGCATTTGCACTAAAATTCTTATTTTATTCTGTTCTTACAGAAAAAAAATAAATAAAAGAAAAATGGTATAGGACCCCATTGTAAGTAGGCCTTACCTTATTATCCCAATGGGAGATTTTTACCTTCCGTCACCTTTAGGTAAGGAAGGTATTGTCTTTGGTCAAAAAATTCGATGGGGAGTTTTAAATGAATAAGCACGTTTTAAGGTCCCTACAATACGATTTTACTGGTTTTACGATGATGTGTGTATGTGTGTATGTGTGTGTGTGTGTATGTGTGTGTGTGTATGTGTGTGTGTGTGTGTGTGTGTGTGTCCGTGTGTATGTGACAAATTTTTCTCCGACGATAATTCCAAAACTACAATTTTAAAAATTATGATTCTTTCGTATTCCTCTTCTTTACAACCATATGAAGAGCTGATTAGATTTTGGTTATAATTGGTCAACCGGAAGTACCCTTATTTGAAGTTCTTAACTGTTTTTCTTGAAAAAACGCAGTTAAATATAAATAAAATAAATATAAATATATCATCACGGCATATTACCCATATCTGGGTGTGCCAGTATCTACAACACATGTAGACATCGGTAATGATGACGATATATTTTACCGTGTGGGCGCTTACCAGGCGTCACCTCACGGGCACTCATAGCTGGCGTGGAGAGTGCACCACAGGGATCACTTTTTGCCATTTAAAATTGGAAATATTTGGCGTCTGTCGGGATCGAACCCGGTTCCTCCAGGTTCGCGACCAGACACTCAGGCACGCGGCCACGGGACCCCATATCATTTTCGATATTTTATGTGATTATCAATAGAAAGATTATCTTATTCTCTATACGGTTCGATTACACATTTTCCTTCATATTCAATAGATATAGAGTTATAGAGAGATTAACTTCCAAAACTCAGTCAGCTTTGCAAAAATTATGAAAACATCAGATATATTAAAAAAATTGTAATTGACAGATGTCAGTGTCAAGTGAACCAAAGTGGAAAGTATATGATCTGAAAGTGATATAAGTGACAAAGTGTCCCTCGCCAGTGACTTGCATTTGCGGCCTCGCCTCAAGATAGGAACTTATAATGCCAGGAGGAAGAGAAAGGCAAAAGAGAAGATGGTAGGACTGTATAACAGAAGATTTGAGGGAGGAAGAACTGTGTCATGAAGATGCGTTGGACTGGAATGAGTAGAAGAGAAGAGTAAGAAACAGCGACTTCTAATAAAATAGGGAAAAGTTGAAGAAGGAGGAAGTGTTAAGTGCAATATATAATGTACATACGTTCGTATTCGTATTATAATTGTATTGGATTTTAGAATGTTTTCAAAGGAACTTTCAGTATGGATTTGTAAAAAATAATGTGTTCTTGATACAATTTTGCAGGATACTTATATAGAATCTTTTTCAAGGAACTTTTGGTTAGGGATATTTACAAAATACATCGGATTGACGGAAGGTTTTGTGCTGGCCACAACAGATTTTCTTAGAAATGTTCCATGTTTTGTTACTATGACGGAGAACTAGGAATGACGATGGGTACCCGGGTACTCGGAACCTACCCGATAATAATGTACCCGGGTATAAAATTTCTTACCCGATTACCCGAAATATACCCGCTGTCCGTTAATTACCCGATACCCTTTAATTACCCGAGCAGTTTTCAGCTGCCGGAAAGATTGTATCTAAAAGAAGAGGTTTTTATTACCATACCATAGGTAATTAATATAATTTATGTTAAATTGTTTATAGAGATACAGTATATCATTTATTTGTATTACTTTTTATTAAATAAATATAAGTAAACTATAATTATGAATTTTATTAAATAGTAAACTGCTAATATAAGGGTAACTGGTAATTAACAAATTAACGAATTTTGTATATGTACTTAAAGGATAACGGGTAATTAAAGGGTATCGGGTAATTAACGGGTAAAGGGTACTATCCGAGTAGTTGTTTCGGGTACTCGGGTACCAAAATTATTGGAATTCGTCATTCCTACGGAGAACCCATTGCGATTGCCTGAAATACGCTGTCATGATTTTGGCGATGAGCAAACAAGATTAAAAGCGCCAGGCATTGTCTTCCCTTGTCGGCCCCAGTTCGGCTAGACAAACAGACAACTTGTGTAGTGTAGAGTCGGGTTTCCTGCACACAACATATTCATACTGACAGGAATCTCAACTATGTGCAGCTATTTCTGCACGGAGTTCCCGACCGTGTTAAACTCTTTTTTCTTCCTTTTCTTCTTAAGCTAAGAAGCTGTCTTAATAAATTATTTTCATGCTAAACTATATAGTATAGCTGTAATATACATTAAATTCTCATATGATATAAAGATAAAATTTTAATGTTCCATTTTAAAGTGCTGTAATTATTCTGTACGGTACGAATATATAATACCATGAGTATTTTTTAACGTGAAACATTGGGTTTGTCATATCCATGGTTACTTGACATTTGATTGACAGCAATGTATTTGCCCGTTTCATTTAAAATGAAACATAGGGAACGAATTTGACATTTAATAAGACGTCAATAGAGGTTAATTTTGTTTAAATAATTATACCTGCATTCTAAATTAAAATTAGTTGTAGAAAAAATATAGTGTGCAACTTGTGCCCGAGTGGTTTTCTGACTCGGATAAATTTCTTACAATATTTAAATATAATACTTCTGCCAAATTCATTCTCCATGTGTAATTTTAAATGAGACAGACAAATACATTGCTGTCAATCAAATGTCACATCATAACTTATAGGGAAATTCAAGGGTTATCTGTCATATTGACAATATGTCATTAGAGGTTAATATTGTTTAAATAATTATACCTGTTTCTAAAAATTAAATTTAGATGTAGAAAAAATACTGTGTGCACCTTGTGCCCGAAATATGTTTAGTTCTCTTGAGTGGTTTTCTGACTCCGCTAAATTTCTTACAATATTTAAATATAATACTTCTGTCAGGTTCGTTCCCTATGTTTCATTTTAAATGGAACGGGCAAATACATTGCTGTCAATCAAATATCAAGTCGTAACCAAGGATATGACAAACTCAATGTTTCACGTTAAAAAATACTCACGGTATAATATATCATCCTCATTGCTGAAATTTGTGTGTAAAACATAACTTAAGTTCACAAAGAAACCTAAAACTTCCGTCAATCATAAATAATACTGAATATTATTTATAACTGTCCCTCGATTTTTGATGTCGAGAATTATTACCTCTCGCTAAGAGAGATATTGGATTTATGCTAAAATTCCCATATCCAGATTTTACTGAATAAGAACGATTTAATGTCCCTAGAATCCAATTATAACATATTTAAAATGATGTCTGTGTGTGTGTGTGTGAATGTGTGAGTGTGTGTGTATGTGTGGAAGTGTATATATATATATATATATATATATATATATATATATATATATATATATATATATATATATATGTGTGTGTGTGTGTGTGTGTGTGTATGCCTGGATGTTGGAGAGACGATTCCTCAAAAACTATAAGATATAAGACCTGTTTAACTATGAATTAATTTTTTGTTATAAAACGACGGTTCGATAGCGAAGTGCAATACAATACTTATATGACATAAAATGGAAATGGCGAGAGGTATTGTGCTGGCCACAACAAATTACTTTGCAATACAAAATGTATTATTGTTTTTACAAATTTTTAGCAGCCTAAATCCATGTGAAAGTATTTATGGCATGACTATGTAGATGAACAACTGACGCATTGCTAATTTTTAAAGCAATATTGATGCCAAGCCAAGTATTAGTTCGTTTATTGCCTGCATTTCTATCATACGTGCGTTTCTCTGGAATTTGCATTTGATTACCAATTAAATTAACTGTTCTACACCGTTACCTATAAATGAATTGTATCATGTAAATATAGTAGGTATCAAAATAGCGAACATAGAATTAATTTCTGAACATGTACAAATTAGGAACCGCATAATCTGTTGGCGGCGTTGTAAACTCCCTTGTCATAGCGCCTAGGACATGTCAAATTTGTTTCAATCTTGAATGAGTGCTATCTGACGAAAAAATCAGATTTCTACCACTATATATGTAATGTTATGTTGAAAACATATATAAAAATATAAATTTTATTTAAAAAAAATTATTTGCTTTTTAGTAAATTAAGAAAGAAAATTTTCTGTGACGTCATATTGAACTGGAGAAGGAAAACATGTTTATGAATGTAACCTGAAGATGGCATGGCGTGCGAGAAAGTATTAATTTAAATTTGACATTAGTTCAAATACATTACTTACTATACAAATAAACACATAGGTAGTTACATGTAATTTAAAATATCGATACAAAAAAGACAAACTAAAATACTAACCTCCAAACTATTGTTGATACGTCAAACAGGAGATCTACATTACCCGCACAAACATGCCGTTGTTATGGGGTTGTACCACGCTATGACTTTACAGCAATTCATTGGTGCGGCGTAATTCTACGTCATATATGGCGGTAATTCAATTAACCAATTTTCATTATTTTTTTCTAATTAATAAAAATTTTGTCAAAAGAAAAAATATGGGTTACAAGTTTTACCTTCTCTTCAAAAATATTAAATAAAAAATCTGTACAGCACAATACCTCTCACCATTTCCATTTTATGTTATATAAGTATTGTATTGCACTTCGCTATCGAACCGTCGTTTTATAACAAAAACATTACAGAACTTTATCTAAATATTTTTTTATTGTATTCAACATGTCTTCTGCCCACATACAATTCTAATTTTCATTGTATGAGGAAGTTCATAATATCAAAGATTCTTCCAATTCATTAACAAGATTGGCGGTATTTTTGATGGATATATGCATTTTACCTACAATTTTAAATATTTAATTAATAAAACAATAAGAGAGATTAAATGTACTTCCCAGAAAAAACTTTCAGAATTTTACTAAAACTGTTAATTTTTGACACTGACATCTGTCATTTACAAACTATGTTACAAACATTACTATGATATAAACATTTGAATTTGTCAACTGGTTCCTTTACTGCCTTAAGCCTCATTCACAGCTCCGAAAATAAAAATAAAATTATACATAAAAATAAAAATAACTATATAAACAATAGAATCTTATGAAAGTGTTCACAGCTCTCGAAAATAAAATTAAACATAAGACATAAACGCAAGGATTTGCAAATGTTAAATATTTTACACAGAAATAAGCACATACGTAACAACTATGATTTGAGCTGTCAATAGACGTTCTGGCAAAAGGATTTCAATTTAAATATTATTTTAAAAAGCTGTTTTAAGACAAAGATTCGCATATATGATTGCGTCTGGTGCGTTAAAAGGTATTGAGTTGTTATTATTGCTTGTTAATTATGAATATATTAAATGACAGTTGATGTTTTATATTCGAAGCTATGAACACAAGCCATAAATTCTTATTTATAATTTTATTTATAGTTCTTATTTTTGTAGCTGTGAATGAGCCTTTAGCGTTTGCGATGAACTAGAACTACATTAAATTATTCTATACATTACAGTGCCTTTTTCTCTAAATCTATACAAGATAAATAATATTTAGAAGAATTTTTTAAAAAAACTATACTTCCAGGAATGTCAGATTGAAGAAACTGCAGTTCAATATTTTTTAAGTCTCATAGTATTTGAGAAACCTTGGTTCCAACATCCACGCACACATACACACACACACGCACACACACACACACACACACCACACACACACACACAGAGAGAGAGAGAGAGAGAGAGAGAGAGAGATCATCGTAAAAATGTTGCATGGACCTTGAATCGAGCTTATTCATTAAAATCTGGATATGCGATTTTTAGCATGAATCCAATACCTCTCTTAGCGAGAGGTAAAAATGAAGCAATCTTAAATAATAAGCGTTAGCTGTGACAGCATGGCGTAAACAGAACGTCAATTTTTTAATTGACCCTTTCCCTTCTTCGTCGGGGCTCAATCACCATCCGTCATTAAGTTAATCCCGATTTAAATTGAAATATAATTTGTTGTTTTACTCGTATACTAAACAGTTAAATCAGTGTATACTGTAAATAATATCTTCTCCAATATATCATACAGAATATAACACGATTATTTATTAACAAAGTAATATACTACAGCTGTTTTTAGACCAGGAACAGTATTATATGACATGTAAACATGTAATATGAATTATACTAGCATAACAGCCATTTATAACAAATCTAAGCCCATAAATTACAAGTTTGCGCCAATTATAGGACGACATTTTGAATAATTTGTACAGAAGACTATATATCTTTTCATCTCATCTTAGTTAACGGGTAATTTAATATGATAAAAACAGTAAACACTTATAAGGGAAGCGAGATGGACAGATGGGTGCGCCATCTATCAAATTTATTATATAACCTCTGCTTCGCACGTTTTTCTACAGATGGCAGCAGTACTTTATTACACAGGACGGTAAGAAGGATGATGATGATTTGTATACTTGTTTTGTTTATAAACGTAGTTATAAATTATTGCTGTTTAGTAAATAATATGAATGATGTTGAGATATCTCTTGAAAATTTAATATGCGGGTCATGCTAGAGTTATTCACCTGTAGTATTTACTCAAAATTTTAGTCACCGAGTCACCCAGACTAACTAATGGATGCATTGCTCAGTAATTGCCCTCTGACGTCATATTAAGTCTGTCATCTAGCGATATTTTTGTAAAGCTTTGTAGAGATGATGTTCTGTTGCCACATAATTGATATATAATTAAATCAGATTGTATTAATTAAAAATTATTCTAATAATGCCAAAACAAATAAATTATTGCAATTTTGAATTTAAATATGATATATCCAATAAAGAAAAATGAATTTTGTGTCAAAATTAGGTTTTAAACAATAATAAAATTTAATAAAAAACGCAACTGGCAACAATGGATTATCTGTCATATAATGAATGTGCTTGTGCTTAGTTTGTGAAGCGTTGTTGAAATGTTATAAGTTCAAAAAATATCTCAAAACTATGGAACAAATAGAAGTAAAATGTGTTAAACACACATTATTTCGAAAATATTGTTCCGTAGCTTCTTGTAATGCGTCATCCCAATTATTATCGTATCGTAGATTTCGGAAGAACCCAGAAATGAGAAAAAAGTTGTTAATTTCATTAAAAATTAATACAGAAGTAAAGTAATTCGCATTTGTCTGTTGTAAACATTTTAAGGAATCTGATTTCATACCAAGCTTTTTGAATTTAAAACTGACAACTATTTCATTTTGTCATCTCTATGCGCAGAAAAACAACTGCGCTTTGAAAACATCTCATTTTTTACTATCTCTCTCACTTTGTGCAATGCATCTACCATGACTATCATTTAGAAATACATTGGGGTGATTAAAAACAACTGAATTTATTACTTTGGTCAACAATTAATCACCCCTGTCCCTGTTTAAGAGTAAATACTAACGGTCAATGAGATTAAGATACATGGTTCGTATTAAAATTGTACTTTTAATATGTTCTTTCAACAACAACAACAACAATAATAATAAATAATAATAATATATCATCACGGCATATTACCCATTTCTGGGAGTGCCAATCTGCTTTATCGCAGATATCGGTAATGATGATGACATATTTGTACCGTGCGGGCGCTTACCAGGCATCACCTCACGGGCACTCATTGCTGGCGTGGAGAGTGCACCACAGGGGTCACTTTTGTGCCATTTAAAATTCCCGACCGACGCCAAATATTTCGAACAACAACAATAATAATTTATAATTATAAATACGAAGTTCGATATACTTAAAACAATAATATTGCTAATAATAATAATAATAATAATAATAATAATAATAATAATAATAATAACAATAATAATAATAATAATAATAATAATAATAATAATAATAATCACAATAAATAAATATATCATCACGGCATATTACCCATTTCTGGGTGTACCAGTATCTACAACATATGTAGACATCGGTAATGATGACGATATATTTTACCGTGTGGGCGCTTACCAGGCGTCACCTCACGGGCACTCATAGCCGGTGTGGACCACAGGGGTAAAGTAAATAGTATGGAGGTGAAGTGGCTTTAGCAGTTGGGAATCTTGTATGCAAACATATCTCTAAAATTGACCCTTGAGTCAATGTTTAAGCAAACTGTTATTTTAAAATAAATTTTTAATTCTGCTGATGATGAGGGCCTTGGGTCCCTCGAAACGTCCAAATATCAAATAAAAACTAAGTTTTACATTGAACCTTGAGAAGGCGAAATCAATTTCCTCTCCACATATTCATCATCCAAGGTACCAAACAAAAGGAAAACAGTTAGTATATATAATCAATGGTAAAAGTTAGCATATAAAATAATACTGAATTGCCCGCATTCTGATGATTGGCGTGCTGATCGTCAGCGTCATGTGAAAAAGGGTTAGCAATAAACAGATATCTGTTTGCAAGCTTATCGTAGACTCACACGACAAAACGTGGGATTATATTTCCTCGTCGTGTGTAGTTCAGCTATCACATACTAGATGACAGAACAATGTTGTCTGCAGTCAGAAATCTCATTTACAATTTCAGTTTTCGAAATCTACATTAATTTTCATTGTGTAACTTTAACAAGTAGTGTGTTCAGAAATTCGGAGTAGGCTATGAACATAAAAAATATGTCTGATCGTAATTCAATTCAAAAGTCAAGGAGAAAAGATAATGAAGAAGGATACAGAATATTGACATTCACCGTTTTCTAATTTATTTCTATTTCTAAAATTAGGATTTAAGAAGAAAAGCTTTGTTTTCTTTAGATAACATTTTTGACAATATCTCATCAATCTCATCAATAGTCTTACTTTTCCTAATATTATCAGATGAAATTATAAAAAAAAATCAGCACAAGACCTCTCGCCATTTCCATATTAGACTATATAAGTATTGTATTGCACTTTGCTATCGAACCGTCGTTTTATAACAAAATATTACAGGACTTTACCCAAATATTGTTTTTTATTGTATTTAACATGTCTTCTGCACACATATAATTCTAATTATTTATTAATTTCATTGTATGAGGGAGTTTCTAAATGTCACAAATTCTTCCAATTCATTAACCACATTGGCGGTATTTCTGATGGATATGTGAATATTACCTATAATTTCAAATATTTCATTAAGAAAGATTAAATGTACTTCCCAGACAAAATTATCAAAATGTCACTAAAACTGTTGTTATTTGACACTGCAATCTGTCATTTACAAATTATATTATAAACATTTGACTTTGTCAACTGGTTTCCTTAGTGTAGTTTCGCCTACTCGACTTGTTATATCCCGATATTCTATATATTATAGCGCATTTATCTCTAAATTTATAGAAGATATAATAAAAGATTTAAATGTATTAGGTGTAGAATTTTGTTCTTCAAAATTAGTAATATCAAAAATTTTCAAATATTAATATTTGGAAGAATTTCTTTTAAAAACTACTACTTCCGGTTGTTCAATTGTTACCAAAACCTTTTCAGCTCTTCCCATGAATGTCAGATTGAGGAATCCATAGTTAAACAGTTCTTAAGTCTTATAGTTTTTGAGGAATCGTGGCTACAACATCCAGACATACACACATACACACATACACACATCCACACATCCACACACACACACAGACATCATTTTAAAAATGTTATAAACGGATTATAGGGACCTTAAATCGTGCTTATTCATTAAAATCTGGGTATGCGAATTTTAGCATGAATCCAATACCTCTCTTAGCGAGAGGTAAAAATGGTGTAATTCCCCATTACCTTTTGTAGAACTACATTTTTGGTACAGAACATTTTAAACAAAAACGATTTAGAGAAGATGGGCTGTCAGGTATCGTGGCTAGAGCTGGAGGGCCTGTAATATTCGCGTTCGCGTGTGTCGGCTTCGGCTTTGTGTGTGCTTGTGCTTGGGTATTTGTACTGCGACTGCGCACAGCGCACTGCTATATTTGCCCTATATGTGCTATGTCAATTTGTCAAACACACACACATACTGTGCCAGTGACCATCAATACCTACACCCACCCACACTCCAAACTATTTACCTTCCGTCTTCTATTGGTATAAGGAAGGATATTGTCTTTGGTAAAAAAAATCGCTGGTGTTTTTAATGAATGAGCACGTTTTAGGGTCCCTAGAATACTATTTTACTATAGTTTTACGATGATATGTGTTTGTGTGTTTGTGTGCCAAAAATTTCTCCAATGACAACTCCAATACCACAATTCTAAAAATTATAATTCTTTCGTATTTGTCTCCTTTACAACCAGATGAAGAGCTGATTAAATTTTGGTTATAATTGGTCAGCCGGAAGTTCACTTATTTGAAGTTCTTAACAGTATTTCTTTAAAAAAACGCAGTTAATAGTTATTTATGCAAGTGTAAAAAGTACAGTCTTGACCGAACGAGCCGTAGGCGTATGCAACTCGAGTTGCATACATTCTTTTTACCTCTCGCTAAGAAAGGTATTGGATTCATGCTAAAATTCGCATATCCAGATTTTATTGAATAAGCACGATTTAAGGTCCCTACAATCCGATTATAACATTTTTAAAATGATGTCTGTGTGTGTGTGTGTGTGTGTGTGTGTGTGTGTGTGTGTGTGTGTGTGTGTGTGTGTGTGTGTGTGTGTGTGTGTGTGTGTGTGTGTGTGTGGATGTGTGTATGTGTGTGTGCGGGTGTACATAAGACTTAAAAAATATATAACTGCAGTTTCCTCAATCTGACATTCCTGGGAAGAGCTGAAAAGGTTTTGGTAACAATGGAACAACCGGAAGTAGTAGTTTCTCAGAAAAATTCTTCTAAATATAATTTATTGGGAGTTTTTTTTTAATTTAATACACTTAAAATTTTTATTGTATCTTGTATAGATTTAGAGATAAAAAAAAACTATAATTTATAGAGTACACTAATCGCAGAGGCTAAGGCACTAAGGAAACCAGTTGACAAATTCCAATGTTTATAACATGACACATGTCATTGTCAAATATCAATATTTTTAGTGATATTCTGATAGCTTTTTCTGGGAAGTATATTTAACTTTTCTTATTGTTTTATTAATTAAATATTTGAAATTATAGGTAAAATTGTGGTAAAATGCACATATCCATCAGAAATACCGCCAATCTGGTTAATGAATTGGAAGAATATCTGACATTTAGAAACTTCCTCATACAATGAAAAGTAGATATAATTAGAATTATATGTGTGCAGAAGACATGTTAAATACAATAAAAACAATATTTGGGTAAAGTTCTGTAATTTTTTGTTATAAAACGATGGTTCGAAAGCGAAGTGCAATACAATACTTATATAGCCTAATTTGGAAATGGCGAGAGGTCTTGTGCTGGCCACAACAGATTTTTTTAGGCAAGTTATTAAGTGTCAAACTTAACCGACTATAATTATTTCTCCGGTAGTATGTAACATTTCTATTGTTGATTTTTGATTGATTGATACCGTGAGTATTTTTTAACGTGAAACATTGGGTTTGTCATATCCATAGTTACGATTCGACTTTTGATTGACAGCAATGTATTTGCGTGTCCCACTTAAAATGAAACATAGGGAACGAATTTGACAGATGTATTATAATTTAAATATTGTAAGAAATTTACCCAAGTCAGAAAACCACTCAAGAGCACTAAACATATTTCGGGCACAAGGTGCACACAATATTTTTTCTACAACTAAATATAATTTTTAGAAAAAAGGTATAATTATTTAAACAAAATTAACCTCTATAATAACATCGTGTCAATATGACAGATAACCGCTATAAGTTACGACTTGGATTTGATTGATAGCTATGTATTTACCTGTCTCATTTATAACATAGGGAATGAATTTGACAGAAGTATTATATTTAAGTATTGTCAGAAAATCACTCGGGAACAAGGTGCACACAATATTTTTTCAACAACTAAATTTAATTTAGAAAGTAGGTAGAATTATTTAAATTAAACCTCCACTGACGTCTTGTCAAATGTCAAATTCGTTCCCTATGTTTCATTTTAAATGGGACAGGCAAATACATTGCTGTCAATCAAATGTCAAGTCGAAACCATGGATGACAAATCCAATGTTTCACGTTAAAAATTACTCACGGTATTCTGAAATATATTTCTTGAATATTCTTCAATAAAGAACAGTAAAGAGTAACAAAATTTCTATATTTTGTTAAGCTTCAATTAATTCCAGTTCCTTCTGGAAATTTTAGACCAAACAATAACTTTCCGAATCAATCATTTCCAAATTAATTCTGTGTTTAGCTTTATAGATATACATCTGAACTATTTATCCAGTAGCTCATTTACAAAGATTCGTATGTATTGTATCCCCTTTCGTGCGGAGTTTGAGTACCGTTGTAAAGCACCACTGTGTTCTGTTCGCGGTATTATTGTGTTTGATTTGAGTCGGGATAAAGGAAAACGACTTTGCGCACTCAGCCTGTGCCAGTATCGTGTGTGTAGCAGATGTAGTACATTCACAGTCTAAGCGCTCGCCATGTTAAACAGGTCGAAATAATCGTACAAAGTTTTACAGCGGTGTTTACACTCCGAACTCCAGATCACTAGCGCACCATCGGGATTTTTGCAAACAATAAATTACAATAATGGACTATTCCATTACAGTTTACCTATTGCCACCGAAGGTAAGAGAGGTGGTTTTAGGGGATCGTACTAAAAATCACAAATCCAGATTTTGAAAATGACCACGTTTTAAAGTACCTAAATTCAGATTTTAAAAAATCTGTTGTGGCCAGCACAATATTGTATGTTATTAACTTATCAAAATAAAGAATAAAATAATATTATCCAATATATTCAATGTCTTACGTGCGTTTATAACCTTCTAGCGTCTAATCCCAAATCAAAAGTAAAACAGCTGATATGTAACGTGTAGATAAGTTTACGCCAAATGAAAATTTTATTTATAAAAATCTGTTGTGGCTGGCACAATTACATGTACTTCCCAGAAATGTCTTTAGTAATGTCTAGATTTTTGACACTAACATTTATGGCAATTACAAACATTTTAATTTTTCTACTGGTTTCCATAGGCTGATTGATTAATGGATTATTTTATATACTTATAATTCAGTCTATCTCTAAATCTATAGGTGATATAATAAATATGTTTCAACGTATTGGATAGAAAATTTTATATACAGGGTGTCTCAATAAGCTTGCTCACTATTGGTAACTTTTTTATTTGAAGAGGTACGAGGTTGGTTAAATGAGTAAAATTGTGCCATTTTATATTAGAAAATTGATCATATAGACAAAATAAAATTTGTGTCAGCGGTTTTCAAAATTTGGGACAATATATATATTTTTTAAATGGAACTATATATTTTTTATTATCTTATTGGAAAGAGTATTTTTTTCTCTTTCCAATAAGGTATTGTTGTTTATGTACAATTTTTTCAAATAAACGAGTTATTTACGGTTAAAAATTTAAATTTTGTAAACTATTTTATTAGTTTTTTAGTCAAGTAAGCCATGGAAACAATTGATTCTTTGTTTGTTTGACGTTTAATAATTTCTCCCGTAAAGTTCTCTGTGTTTAATAATGTTTAATAATTTTACAAATAAAGAAAAGCTAGATATGATCGTGCTATATGGAAACACCAGTTACGTAGAACGGTCGGCTCTCTTTCCAAAAGAGTTTAAATGTGCGAAAGAAATAATGCCTTTCAATTTGAATATTTTCTTTGTTTTATTATTACTGTAAAATAAATTAATAAAATAATAATTTTATAAAAGACAATTGTTTCCATAGTTTACTTGACCTAAACTAATAAAAGATAATTTTTATCTTTAAACGTAAATAACTCGTTTATTTGAAAAAATTGTACATAAATAACATTACCTTATTGGAAAGAGAAAAAATACTCTTTCCAATAAGATAATAAAAAATATATAGTTCCATTTAAAAAAAAATATATAATGTCCCAAATTTTGGGAACCGCTGGCACAATTTTTATTTTGTCTACATGACCAATTTTCTAATATAAAATGGCACAATATTGCTAATTTAACCAACCTCGTATCTCTTCAAATAAAAAAGTTACAAATAGTGAGCAAGCTTATTGAGACACCCTGTATAATAAGATATATTTCCAAAAAATAATATTTAATTTTTTTTTTTAAGAAACTATTAGTTTCGGTTATAGTGGCTGTATATACATAGTGTGGCCAATAGGGGGATCGATTTTGATTGGTCCGCGCGAATTTGCCTAAATATGGCGGATATTATGCCAAGATCAAATGTTGTTTACATCAGAAAAGTGAAATTTAGGATATTGTTTGTGAATTATATCTGAATTTAAAGTAATTATACTATATTTATAATTCCAATAAAATTATGTGTTTTGTAACTCAAAAGTGTTTGATTAGGTTAAGTGCGTTAATACAACTCGATACAAAGTTGTTATTAACACGATTTGTATTAATGTGTTTCTCTGTACTAAACAATGTACAGTTAATATACATATAGTAGTTATAAGTACAAACGGATATTTCTTTTAGTCTCGTTATATTGAAATAATAATTGTGAAGGTAAGATCATTTTATTTTTCTGTTCTGCCGATATTTAATTTCGCTGATTTACTATTAAAATTTAATATAAAAAAGAAAAAGAAATACCCTGCCAAACAGATAATTTTCTGGCATTGTTCTCTTGCAAATTAAAACTGTAAAATTGTTGATTACAACAAAGGATTTTGATTATAACCTAATAATACTGATTACAAGAATGAATCTAACACAGGAAATTTCATCAATATTTTAAAACTAGCATTTTTCGAAGAATCAAAAGTATAGTTTAAATTTTGAAGTGTGTGTTAATTTACAAATTAAATATTATATGTATGTAAATATTTGTATAATTAGAGATGAATTATACAAGAAATATAATATAATACCATTATTTGTAATTCAGTGGTGTATTTTGAAATAAATAATATTGCGTTTGCAATTTATATGATATTTCATTAATTGTTTATCGAATTTTGTTTAGCTATCGCATCACATGAATTCAAATTTCCCGCGCATTTTGCCTAAACATGGCGGCGTTTGGCCACACTATGTATATACAGTCACTATAGTTTCGGTTATCCAGTTGTTACTAAAACCTTTTCAGCTCTTCTCATTAAAGTCAGATTAACGAATACGTAGTTAAATTGGTCTTTAGTCTTATAAAATTTGTGTGTCTATAATATCCACACATATACACATACACACACACATACACATACACGCGCGCGCACACACACATTATCGTAAAAATGTTATAATCGGATTATAGGGACCTTAAAACGTGTTTATTATTTGAAATCTAGATATGTGATTTTTAACATGAATCCAATATCTCTCTTAGCGAGAGGTAAAAAAGTTAGCATACTACCCCGTGTGTACGGCACTGATATTGTGTTGTGTGCCGACATTTTGATAGAGCCGAGCGGCGCGCGCGTATCTGACGTTTTTGTTCTTTATTAAAAGGTTGTAATAATGGCATCCAGCAAGCATCCAGGGCTCTGGATGTTTATTAAATATGACAATGATTAGTTTTGCCTTTGTGCTGCTCTGCGGTGAGGTCCCTCCCGAGGATTACCCCCCACCCCCTCGCCAACCGTTCGCAATTTCGAGAATAAATTCTCTTTGTCGTCTCATTTCGAAATCTCTTTACTCCCAGCCCAGATGCTTTGATGTATTTGCAACAATTTTATTATTCCATCTTTAATAATCATACTTTTATAATAAAATAAATGTTTTTGCAGACTGATGTTTTCTTTTCAAATAAATTCTGAATTCCGACTTGTACACATAAGATGAGATATTGTTCGTTTGTTTTTGAAAGTAGGATATATTTATTATCCTCATACCAACTGAAAGAAAAAAAATCTGTTTCTTCCGTCAATTCGAACACGAACACATACTATTTTTTACAAATTTCATACCAAAAGTTCATTTGAAAAGGTTCTATAAATCCAATAAAATTATGACATAAACATACACTAAGAAAAATGTATACTTGACACATTTTACTTTCTGCTTCAGCTTTCCCCTATTTTATTAGGGGTCGCTGTTTCCTCTTCTCTTCCACTCATTCCTGTCCAACGCATCTTCTTCACACAGTCCTTCCTTTCTCGTCTTCTGCGATACAGTCCTTCCATCTTCTTTTTAGTCTTTCACTGCATGTCACTTGAGAGGACCACTATGAAATACTAATTTTTCATCCCAAGCTTTCCATATTTGGTTTTGCACTTGCAACACACATCTGTCAATTAGAATTTTGAATGTATCAGCTGTTTCCATGATAAATAGCAAAGCTGACTAATTTTGAAGATTAATTTCTTTATAATGCTTTAACTCTACATCTATTGAATATGAAGGAAAATGAATAATCAAACCATATAGAGAAGAGTATTTTCTTTAATAAATATAATAACAAAATGTCAAAAAATAATATTTAACTGCGTTTTTTTAAGAAAAACTGTTAAAAACTTCAAATAAGGGTACTTCCGGTGGATTAATTATAACCAAAATCTAATCAACTCTTCATATAGATGTACAGAAGAGGAATACGAAAGAATTATAATTTTTAGAATTATAGTATTGGAGTTATCGTCGGAGAAAAATTTGTCACACACGGACACACATACACACACACGCACACACGGACACACACACGGACACACACACACACATACATACAAACATCATCTTAAAAATAGTATATTCGTATTGTAGGGACCCTAAAACGTGCTTATTCATTAAAAACTCACCACCGAACTTTTTGACCAAAGACAATACCTTCCTTACCAAAGGTGACGGAAGGTAAAAAATATGTTGTGGCTAGCACAATACCTCTCGCCATTTTCATATTAGGCTATATAAGTATTGTATTTAACATTTCTGTTACATACAAAAAATTTTAATTACATTAATTTTTTATTTTTAATTCATACTAGGAACATGTTTCCTCCTGCCCTTCTAAATGTTCGAGATTCTTCTAATACATTGACTAGATTGGTGGTATTTCGGAAGGGGATATGATGAATTATATGTATTGTAAGCGCGTATTTAGTTGACACTGATACTACATACTTTGGCTTATAAATGAATCTCTTTTCTTTTTATACCAATTTTTGATGTTGACGGAGTCGATTCGTCGTTATGACAACAGCATATTTATTATATTTCTATTACATTTCCACTTATCCATGTACGAATTCTATATCTAACTATAAATATTTGAAATATTTAATTAATGATAAAATAAGAAATATTAAGAGTACTTCCCAGAAAAAGACTTCAGTAATGTTTGAATTTTCGACATTGACATTTATGTCAATTAAAAAACATTTTAATTTTTCAACTGGTTTCCATAGACTAATTGATTCATTATAGAATGTGTCATTTACAAACTATGTTATAAACATTGGAATTTGTCAACTGGTTTCCTTAGTGCCTTAACCTCTGCGATTAGTGTACTCTATAAATTATAGTACCTTTATCTCTAAATCTATACAAGATATAATAAAATTTTTAAGTGTATTAGATGGAGAATTTTATGTTCTTCAATATTTAATAAAAAAAAAACTCCCAAAAAATTATATTTAGAAGAATTTTTCTAAGAAACTATTACTTTCGGTTGTTCAATTGTTACCAAAACCTTTTCAGCTCTTCCCAGGAATGTCAGATTGAGGAAACTGTAGTTAAATATTTTTTAAGTCTTATAGTTTTTGAGGAATCGTGTCTACAACATCCAGCCATACACACATACATACACACATACACACACACACACACACACACACACACACACACAGACATCATTTTAAAAATGTTATAATCGGATTGTAGGGACCTTAAATCGTGCTTATTCAATAAAATCTGGATATGCGAATTTTAGCATGAATCCAATACCTCTCTTAGCGAGAGGTAAAAAACATTTAACGTCATTGACAATCAATAATTTTTTCAGAGAACACATCGATTTTTACTTTTTTATAAAGTTTTGAACTATGACGTGATTGGTCAGTTTTAAAGGCCTCTAGTTCTTGTAGAAAGTATGTTGAACAAAAATTATTGCCAGATTTACTATCTTTGGGGTCAGTTCTACCATGGGTTAAGCGTTGAACACTTACTTACATAACACCCTGTATAAAACATTTTCCAAAGGATTTTTGGTAAAGGATTTATACAAAATACATAGAACTGACTGAAGGTAATGTACTTTTTTACCTCCCGCTACCCTTGGTAAGGGAGGTATAGGGATCGTGCTAAAAATCTCATATCGAGATTTTAGTAAATGACCACGTTTTAGGGTCCTTAGAATCCATTTTTAACATTTTCACGATGATGTCTGTATGTGTGTATATGTGTGTGTATGTATGTATGTATGTATGTATGTATGTGTGTGTGTGTGTATGTGTAGGGATTTTGTCTGCACTCTAACTCAAATACTATCATTCAGAAAATTCTGAAATCTTGTATTTCTATCCTATTCTAATAAGAAAAGAAGCCATTAGATTTTGGTTTAAATCGGATAACCGGAAATGGCACTTTACCTGAAGCTCATAATGGTTTTTCTTCAAAAAATACCATTAAATGCCATTTTTTCGCATTTTGTCGTTATGAAAATTAAAGATTATTGAATTTTCTACAGGAATACATTAATACTTTTTCTATATATTTTACAGATAAATTTAAAAATATTTTTTTTTACAAGTCCCGAAGCCTAAGAAAAACACAATTCCTTTGTTCCACAGTTCATATTTCAAATGAATGTAACTGACATTAAATGTCACTGTCAAAAAACTAATCATTTCAAATTAATAATAGTGACATTTTAAAAAGAAAATAGTAAATAAAGCAATAGTTTTATGCAATGGAACCGTTTGCAGCGTTAGTAAATCCGTAAGTATGTATTTAAATTAATAAAAATTAAATAGCGGGAGGTTTTGTGTTGGCCACATCAGATTTTTTTATTAGTCGCGAAGCCTAAGATAAAAACTATTTCTTTGTTACACAGTTCATTTTTTAAATGAATGTAACTGACAGTAAATGTCACTGTCAGAAAACTTATCACTTCAAATTAATAATAGTGACATTTTCAAAAGAAAATAGTAAATAAAGCAACAGTTTTCTGCAATGGAACAGTTTGTAGCGTTAGTCAATAAGTAGGTAGGTATGTATTTAAATTAATAAAAATTAAATAGCGGGAGGTTTTGTGTTGGCCACATCAGATTTTTTAGATTATCAAATGGCGACCAAAATAAATTATTATAGAAGCCAAAAAAATGTTACCGAATTAATACACATTTTATTTAATTTGAACCATGAACAATAATATCCCAGGAAACACACACATATATGATATATAACTATCAAGGATAAATCAAAGCACGAAGGAATTGTAATGTGATTTATCCTTGATTGTTATGTATCATATAGGTGTGTGTTTCCTGGGATTACTTTTCAATTTTATTTCCACAGATTGTTACTGCTGTCATATGCTGTTGCAGTGCAGTACATCTGGCGCAATCAATATGAGATAGGTAGGTACCTACATTACATAACATGCACGTTTATTAAATAGTTTGTTCATTGGTGGTAAAATCTGTTGTAGAGGCCGAGCTATGTGGCGTAGTAGTTGTGTTAATAAAACAATGGGATCGATGGGACATACCTACAAGTTGTTAGCAGGCGAAGCGAGGCGAGGCGAGGCGAACCAGCTATCATCTCCATAAACCGACGCCGACTTCAATATCTCGAAACGAGGGCTGAGGGAAAAACAAATTCCATTACAACATTATTTGAAATCCCTGGGAACTCCAAACCAAAGTTATGCATACTCGGTTCTGTGCCAACGCTAATCACTTAGAATGTGAGGATACTGTCATGTGCGAATTTGTACCATGCTGTTTCAAAAATAAATACAATATGGTAAAACTGGGTTTAGCTTGTTCAGCAATCATTTGAATAAATGATTCTTATTATCTCTCGCTAAAAGAGGTATTGGATTCATGTTAAACATCGCATATCCAGATTTTAGTGGATAAGCACGATTTTAGGTCCCTATAGAATCCCACTTTAACATTTTTACAATGATGCATGTGTGTGTGTGTGTGTGTGTGTGTATGTTGTAGGGACGGTTTCTCAAATTCTTTAAAACTAAAGGCTAAATAAACTAGGTATTCTTTAATTTGACATTAATGGAAAGAGTCGAAAAAGTTTTGGTCACAAATGGACAACCGGAAGTAGTAGTTTCTTAAAAAAAATCTTCTAAATATTATTTTTTGAAAATTATTTCTTCTATAAATTTAGAAATAGAGAATTATAAATATATAACATAATATATTGTATAGTTAATAAAACAGCCCATGAAAACCAGTTGAAAAATTAAAATGTTTGTAAATGACATAAATTCAATTTTAAAAATCCAGAGACATTACTAAAGGCTTTTTTCTGGGAAGTACAGAGTGTCACATTTTCGTTGTTTTTTTAGGGTATCTCGGGAAATATTACTGATAGAGCAAAATCGTTTGCACATTCCAGGGCCAACTTTTTGAGAAAAGATTAATAGTCTCCACAGGAATTTTCGGTCTTCTTTTGTTTCTAAACTATAGGCAAAAACTTGTTTTTCGCTCATTTCGAAAATATCTCATAACTTATTTATTATGGTAGTTAGACAAAAATTATTTTAACAAATTTTATACCGTCTTTTAAGTAAAATAAAATGACGCAATTAGATTTTTTGAAAATTTCATAATTCTTAAGATATAACACAAAATTATAATTTTTACCACCTGCTACCCTTGGTAAGGGAGGTATAGAGATCGTGCTAAAAATCACATATCGAGATTTTAGTAAATGACCACGTTTTAAGGTCCCTAGAATCCAATTTTAACATTTCACGATGATGTCTGTATGTGTGTATGTATGTGTGTGTATGTATGTGTGTGTGTGTGTGTGTGTGTGTGTATGTATGTATGTGTACAAATTTTGTTTGCACTCTAACTCAAATACTATCATTCAGAAAATTCTGAAACTTTGTATTTCTACCCTATTCTAATAGGAATAGAAACCATTAGATTTTGGTGTAAATCGGATAAACGGAAATGGTACTTTACTTGAAGCTCATAATGGTTTTTCTTCAAAAAATACCATTAAATGCCATTTTTTCGCATTTAACGTCATTAGAAAATTATAGATTATTGAATTTTGTACAGGTATACATTAATACTTTTTCTATATATTTTACAGATTAATTTAAAAATCATTTTACTTTTTTAATCCCGAAGCCTAAGATAAACACAATTCCTTTGTTACACAGTTTATTTTTCAAATGAATTTCACTAACAGGTAAATGTCATTGTCAAAAAATTAATCACTTCAAATTAATAATAGTGACATATTAAATAATAAAGAAAATCGTAAATAAAGCAATAGTTATATGCAATGGAACATAATATAGTTTGAAGCATTACTAATTACGTAAGTATGTATTTAAATTAATAAAAATTAAATAGCGGGAGATTTTATGTTGGCCACATCAGATTTTTTAAATGGCAACCTATATTGCAAATAGCCTCATATTTTTGCTTATTTTATAAGCTTTGATATAATATATAACTAGTTTACATTCTTTTGTTTTACACATGAATAAAAGACAAATAATTAATTTTTTTGCGGTGAAAAATTGAAAATTATTAAGAAACAAATGAAAAAACTGTAATAGTTCATCATTTGTTTATTTTGATTCCATATCAAGCAATTATGTTCTCAAATTTATTCTAAACCAATTATTTTCGGATTAGTTAAATTATTCTTTATCGACATCACAGTTTGACAAAATTCGAAAAAAAATGGTTTAATGTGCATTTAAAGTAAATAAATTAAAAATATGTGTAAAACTGGAGAAAATAATATTAGAAATAAACAAATGATGTTCTAGAATAGTTTTTTCATTTGTTTCTTAATAATTTTCAATTTTTTCACACCAAAAAATTAATAATTTGTTTTTTATTCATGTGTAAAATAAAAGAATGTAGACTTGTTATATATTATATCAAAGCTTATAAAATAAGCAAAAAGATGAGGCTTTTTTCAATATAGGTTGCCATTTAAAAAATTATAAGTTTGTGTTATATCTCGAGAATTATAAAATTTTCAAAAAATCTAATTGAGCCATTTTATTTTCCTTAATAAACGGTATAAAATTTGTTAAAACAATTTTTCTCTAACTACCATAATAAATAAGTTATGAGATATTTTCGAAATGAGCGAAAGACAAGTTTTTGCCTATAGTTTAGAAACAAAAGAAGATCGAAAATTCCTGTGGTGACTATTAAACTTTTCTCAAAAAGTTGACCCTGAAATGTACAATTTTGCTCTATCAGTAATATTTCCCGAGATACCCTAAAAAAACATCGAAAATGAGACAGCCTGTGCATTTAATATTTCTTATTTTACTATTAATTAAATATTTAATAGTATATTACATTGCGAGAGTTGTAAGAATCGTATTACATACGAGCCGTCAGGCCCCACCTCTGACATAACTTATTTGTATTTATTGTCAAAATGACATGTCAAATAGTATTTCCGCTTTCACCTAGTGTTGTATAAATTGTGGAATAAAAAGATCCCCAGAATTGTATTGCCAAATGTATCATTTCTTTTTTATCACTCTGCACTTTGACTAGAATAATATTGTGGTAGAATTGGAATCACCCGAAATAGCACGTACCAACTTGCCAAGTACTGTCACATGCTGATCGCTGGAGCTAGGTGTGTAGCGAGGCAAGGCCAAGCCCCGCCCATAAAGCTGTTGGCCACGCCCTCTAATGGTGGGGAAAGTGGAGGGGGAAGACAGGAACACGGAATTACACACAGGGGTAAATGTTTGTGTGTGAGGTGAGGGGTTTCCACGAATTATGTGCACGCGCACGGCTCTTTTCAACATCAAATAAATGTTATTATATTTATTTAATGTAAATGTCGGTGTAGTGGCCGTGTGCATTAAAGCGCTATGTCTCTACATGTTCAGATCGAATCTGAGGTTCCTCGGTTCGAATCTACCGGCCGGCTAAGTGCGTAGTCGTTAAAATGCCACAATATCAGGCATTAATCGCACTCGCATGCGATGACCCGACCAGTTGTCCGTGTTAAAACATAGGTGGTGCTAGCTGTAGAAGGAGTATCTCCGCTGCCGCACTGGTTGCATAGCAATCAGTGGTCGTCGCACGGATTAAGTACACCGACTGCTCTAGTACTACGGTCACGAAACGAGTACCTACGGTACTTGAGGCCTTGGCCCTACAAGGGCTGTTGTGCCAAAGATGATGATGATATTTATTTAATATAAATATATTATTATAACCATGGATTTTTAAATAGCGGCATTTAAAATGGACGTACATGAGTTCGAATCTAAAATTAAAGTGTTAAATCATTATGATACATATTGTCATTATGATACATATTATTTTTACGACTAAAATAACGGAGGTATAGGGATCGTGCTAAAAATTGCATGTGTAGATTTTGGTAAAAGACTACGTGTTATAAGGTCCTTAGAATCAGATTTTAACATTTTCACGATGATGTCTGTATGTGTGTCTACCGTGTGTATACTTGAAATCCGTAATATAGGATATACAATGTTGTATTTTTCATTTTGCTGTAGTTTCTGACATATTAATTGTAGAGAAAAGTTGAAAATAAAAACGTTGTTCAGAATTAAAAACTATACAATACAAATTAATCACAATTTCTTTTTATTTCACGAAAAAACGGAAATTAAAATTCGCAATTTACTGCATATTTTAGAGTGCCATTCATATATACAGTGTGTTAATTAAAAACCTGGCCATAGGCGTTTAACATGGGAAAACAGTTTTTCTTTGCGCAAAAGTCCCCAATTAATTTTAGACAAAATGTTGCAAATAAATGTTGTAGATAATTATATTCTACGCTTAAGTCAGTAAACAGTTTTAATTTTGCAAGTTTGGTAACTTTTAAAATCTAATTTGAAATTGTATAAAAATATTGCTCATGTCCAGCGATACCCATGATATTGAAACAAAGATAGAAAGAAATGCGTATCGTTTTAACTGTCAGAAATTCAATTTTCAATTAAAAGTTGCAGATAATTCAATTCTGCACCTAAATTACTACACAGGTATTATTTTTAAAATCTAACACTTAAATTACTTTTAATATTATTATTTTTTCACATTCTATCTATAAAATTAAATTTCTGGCAGTTCAAGCGATATGAAATTCTTTGTAATTTTGTTTCAATTTCATGGGTATCGCTACAAATGAGCAATATTTCTACAATTTCAAGTTAGATTTTACAAGTTACTAAACGTGCAAAATTAAATCTGTTTAGTGACTTACGCGTAGAATATTAATACAACATTTATTTGAAACATTTTTGTCTAAAATGAATTGGGAACAAAGAAAAACTGTTTTCCCATGTTAAACGCCTATGGCCAGGGTTTTAATTAACACACTGTATATATCATCACGGCATATTACCGATTTCTATGTGTGCCAATCTGCTTTATCGCAGATATCGGTAATGATGATGACATATTTGTACCGTGCGGGCGTTTACCAGGCGTCACCTCACGGGCACTCTTTTCTGGCGTGGAGAGTGCATCACAAAAGTCATTTTTGTGCCATTTAAAATTCAAAATATTTGGCGTCGATCGGGATCGAACCCGGTTCCCCAGGTTCGCGACCAGACACTCTTACTTAAATAAACTAATTATAAGACTAAGTTAAACAACATACATTGTAATGCAACCTTGAATTGTCTTATCTCATATATAAAAATGTGTCATAAAAATGTTCATATGAATATATAATGTATGTATATTTGTATTTTGTTGTGTGTTGCTTTTACTCCGATGTTTTATAATGTCTGGCCAAATAAAATGAAGGTAGATAAATATTTTTTTCGCTTTAATAACAATACAGAATGTTTGTGAGGGAGATAAAAATATTTATCTCGTTTGGAATGGAAATTGTAAATCTGCTCAAGTCATAATGTTTATTAAATAAATGCGAATACAATTCCGTAAATATTATGTTCTCGTATGTTGTAAAATAATGTTTTTTGTTTACAATAATTTATTTACTATCGCACAAGAAGTGAATTGCGCGATTTTTGATGTATGTATAATATGTACAGGGTGCAAATCGAAAAACGAGACAGGCGTTTAACATGGGAATTCAGTTTTTCTTTGCGAAACGTTACCTATTATTTTATGCAATAATGCTTCAAGTAAAAGTTATAGAGATTCAAATTCTGCGTCTAAATAATGTACAACGATTATTCTAGCTCTTCAAATAAACGTAAAAATTAATTATAAAGTTACAGTTTTTATGAGTTTTTAGTTTAGGCAGCCATGGATTTATGACAAAAAAGAAACAAATGCATTGTTTTTAACTGTCAATTAAAACTAAAACATTTTACCTTTTTGTTTCTTGTGCTAATTTACTACTCTAATACAAAAATTCTGAAAAGTGGTGTACTTATGTAATTTTGCCCGTAGAATCGAATGGTGTTGTCGCCAAATTCATATCTCGACCCATTTCTGGGTTATAACCCAAAAATGGGCAGTTTTGAGCAAAACTTTGAATCTAAATATCTCGAGAACGAAACGAGATATCGACCTGCGGTTTCAAAATTTGGAATCAGCGCTTAGAGAAGTATCTAGATACATAAATTAGATTTTTGAAAATTTTTAAGTTTTTATCTAAATGTGGGGTATATTGACTTTTGGGGCAATAATTCAAAAATGGGTAGAGATATAAACTTGGTAGTAATATTATTTTATTGTAAAAAGAATGGTACGTAAGTGTACGCATTTTTAGAGTATTATATATGAGTATACATAATGTATATTCATGTGATAATTTTATTGGATTTATAGAATATTTTCCAAGGAACTTTCTGTATGGAATTTGTAAAAAATTGTATTATGTTCGTGTAACAATTTTACTGGATATATAGAATCTTTTCCAATGAACTTTTGGTATGGGATTTCTACAAAATACATCAAATTAACGGAATGTCTTGTGCTGGCCACAACAGATTTTTTTTTATATGATTTTACACAAATGTGTTATATTTGCAAAATTTCACAACATGCCTGCAGAAGTAATACAATGACAGTTTTCATAATTCAAAATTTATAGTAAATTTTTATCTTCGAATAACGTTAATTTTTACCTCTCGCTAAGAGAGGTATTGGATTCATGCTAAAATTCGCATATCCAGATTTTATTGAATAAGCACGATTTAAGGTTCCTAGAATCCGATTATAACATTTTTAAAATGATTCCTCAAAAACTATACGACTTAAAAAATATTTAACTGCAGTTTCCTCAATCTGACATTCTTGGGAAGAGCTGAAAAGGTTTTGGTAACAATTGAACAACTGGAAGTAGTAGTTTCTTAGAAAAATTCTTCTAAATATAATTTTTTGGCAGTTTTTTTTTTATTAAATATTAAAGAACATAAAATTCTCCATCTAATACACTTAAAATTTTTATTATATCTTGTATAGATTTAGAGATAAAGACACAATAATTTATAGAGTAAACTAATTGCATAGGCTAAGGCACTAAGGAAACCAGTTGACAAATTCCAATGTTTATAACATAGTTTGTAAATGACACATGTCACTGTCAAAAATCAACAGTTTTAGTGACATTCTGAAAGCTTTTTCTGGTTAGTACATTTAATCTTTCTTATTGTTTTATTAATTAAATATTTAAAATTGTAGGTAAAATGCATATATCCATCAGAAATACTGCCAATCTTGCTAATGAATTGGAAGAATCTCTGACTTTTAGGAACTTTCTCATACAATGAAAAATAGATATAATTAGAATTGTATGTGTGCAGAAAACATATTAAATACAATAAAAACAATATTTGGGTAAAGTTCTGTAATTTTTACCTCCCGCTACCCTTGGTAAGAGAGGTATAGGGATCGTGCTAAAAATCACATATCGAGATTTTAGTAAATGACCACGTTGTATGGTCCCTAGAATCCAATTTTAACATTTTCACGATGATGTCTGTATGTGTGTGTGTGTGTCTAACTCAAATACTATCATTCAGAAAATTCTGAAACCTTGTATTTCTACCCTATTCTAATATGAAAAGATCCCATTAGATTTTGGTGTAAATCGGATAACCGGAAATGGCACTTTACCTGAAGCTCAAAATGGTTTTTCTTCAAAAAATACCATTAAATGCCATTTTTTCGCATTTTGTCATGATGAAAATTAAAGATTATTGAATTTTCTATAGGAATACATTAATACTTTTTCTATATAATTTACAGATAAATTTAAAAATCATTTTTTTTATACATCCCGAAGCCTAAGATAAACACAATTTCTTTGTTACACAGTTCATATTTCAAATGAATGTAACTGACAGGTGAATGTCACTGTCAAAAAAATAATCACTTCAAATTAATAATAGTGACATTTTAAAAAGAAAATAGTAAATAAAGCAATAGTTATATGCAATGAAACAGTTTGCTGCATTAGTTAATACGTAGGTATGTATTTAAATTAATAAAAATTAAATAGCGGGAGGTTTTGTGTTGGCCACATCAGCTTTTTGTTATAAAACGACGGTTCGATAGCGAAGTGCAATACAATACTTATATAGCCTAATATGGAAATGGCGAGAGGTTTTGTGCTGGCTACAACAGATTTTTTTTTTCATTCATAACAAAATTCTTATAAAATCTTTTCATCTCCCAAACTTTCTTTAAAATCTCGAATTCTTTTATGTTAGAGAATCCTCCGTTCCGTTTTATTTAGAAAGAGTTTTATTATTATTAAAAAACAAACAAACAGTTAAAATCCTTCGTTACAACACATAAAAGTTAACAATAAGCATGACACAAAACACCCACTCACAGGTATTTATAATAAAAGCATCGCGCACAAATTTCATTTATTCCTACAATCTAATCTCGCTCAATACACAATCCTGTACATTCCTGTGTCTGTCGCTCGCTCTATCTCTCTCGCTCCCCCCACTCCGGTGGGCGTGGCCTCGCTGCCGCGGTTCCATTGTTTAGCCACGGGGATACCATCATTGTTCTTGCCAACATAACATTGCTATAACGCGCCACACGCGCCTAGGACGGGGTTCGTATCTCTTCAGTTGTGGTGGACGATCCATTGTGGATGACATATAATATTATAATAACAGTTGTAGAGGACATAACCTATAAGGAAGGACTATATGACGTGTGGCGACTACAGTTGTTAAATTATAGTGATTGGTTATAGTAAATAATTGAAAATATGTAGTGAATTTTGTGAGAACTTTTGACATTTTATATTATTAATTATTAAAAACGTGAACGTAAAATATATTTCAATAAAAAATGTGCATAATATTCTATAAAATATTTAACTTTTAACAACAATTTTGTTTATTATTTTATTAAAATGAATATAATGTGCTTCATATTTCAACATATTTAATTCTTTAAACTTAAATATAATATAACAACGAGTTATTACTTGTATTGAAAATATATGACAAATATAAGTTTTTGAAAAATAGCGGCTAAACATTTTGTATAGTGACTATAAAATATATTTAATACATGTCATAATAAAATAAATGTGAAGTTATATTATTTTGCATTTAAAAACTCTAAAAAAATATCTTCGAACATTGAAATATAGAAATTAATACATTTTATAATAAAATAAATGTGAATTCTACATATTATTTGACATAGAAACTTTGAAAAAATATTTTCAAACATTAAAATATACAAATTAATAAATTTATAAAATAAATGTGAACTGTAAATTTTTTTACATTAACAAACTTTGCAAAAACATTTTCAAACATTAAAATATAGAAATTAATACATTTTATAATAAAATAAATATGAATTCTACATATTATTTGACGTATAGAAACTTTGAAAAAATATTTTCAAACATTAAAATATACAACTTAATATATTTATAAAATAAATGTGAACTGTATTTTTTTTTACATTAACAAACTTTGAAAAAACATTTTCAAACATTAAAATATACAAATTAATACATTTTATAATAAAATAAATAAATGTGAACTTTATGCAAGCAATGCTGTGAATTGGCATTTGTTTGTAACCAAATATCGTGACCACCTTCTTTGAAGATGCTATAAGGCGCTGAAAAAAATGGACAGCGTCGCATTGGAGTCGGTGGACGCCCCGCTAGACCTGCGGCCCGACGCCGACGGAAAAAAGGATAAAAAGAAGCCAGGAGGACATAGTCAACAAATGATCAAACCGCCGTATTCATATATAGCTTTGATAACTATGGCGATACTACAAAGCCCGCAGAAGAAACTTACGTTGAGTGGAATTTGCGAGTTTATTATGACCAGGTAGATTTTTTGATTTTTACCTCACGCTAAACTTGGTATGGGAGGTATAGGGATCGTGCTAAAAATGGCATATCGATATTTGAGAAATGATCACGGTTTAAAGTCCCTAAAATCCAATTTGATATTATTAATGACCTCCTGCCAATTCCATGTTTAAAATAGCAGTGAGCTTAAAGTAAAGTATCACTTCCGGTTGATCTAATTTGTTGTCCAATAAATAGAAAAGTCTGTAATGCGAAATTTTGGATTATGTTTTATTGTTTTTCCTCAAAAATCTGTTAGAGCTCCAAATTAAGTACCTACTACATCCGATTTATCATATATGGTTAAAATCTAATATGTTGTTTCAAATTATATATGAGTGTTAAATACCAAATTTGAGAAGTTTTGGATCATATTTTAATAGTCACACACACATTCTTATAAAAATCAGCATCATTTTCTAGGTGCTCTAAAACGCAATCTTTGTAAATTCTTCGCCGTACATGATCCATTTCGTAAATGTGTAGTTGTAAATTAATATTAATTTATAGTGCTGCAAAAATAGCAATTAGCAAATTTAAATCAGATCATCCTGTACATCTAACATTTATGTATGATGGAAAATATATTATTTTTACAAACCTTAATTTCATTAGCAATAAATATTTTACTATTATATTCTGCTTAACACGGTTTCATTATTAATTTTAACGTCCGACTGGTATGTTATATACCAAATAACACCCTAGGGTGTTATAAAATTGTTGCTATGAAATCGGTATTGTAAACAAATAAGAATATCGCGTTTCCTAGTTACAGCGTTTAAGTAATTAGATTAATTACTCTAACACAAATCACAATGATAAGACATAAATCGATAAAAATCTTTATTAAAATAATATATCGGTCGGACGTTAAACGTTGAACGCACCAGGGGTGTTAAACGGACAATAACCCTTTCGGTCAACGTACCCACCTCGGGCCAGAGGCCCCCGGAGAGTACACTGTTGACCTCAGGCGTTATTGTACTTATAACACCCTTGATACGTTAATTACTATAATGTAATTGCTTCCTGACAGTGACATTTGTTTAAATATTTCAAAATTGTTATTAAAATTATGTTTTTGTTTGACGCATAGACAAGATGATAACAGATAATTTATTTTAAAATGCAACTTTATGGTTCATCACTTCCATGGTTAGTCACTATTGTAAAAAAATGACAACAATGTAATATTTGTCCATTTTAAAATGCAACATTATAAATAGTATTGCAGCACAGGAGATACCTCCACAACACATCACAAATGGTGTCAATTCTTATTACGACCGACTAGAATATTGCCTCAGAGTGATTGGGGATATTTTTTAAAACATTTATTAAATGAAAGTTATGAATTTTTGTAAGCTAAAGTTTGTTAAGATGTACAACATTCATGTTTTGATTATTTGTTAATCGTATGTAGGCTAATTTATTGGAAATTATTTTTGATAATACAAAACTACAAATTTTGTATGTTGCATTTTAAAATGGACAAATATTACATTCCTGTCATTTTTTGACAATAGTGAGTAACCATGGAAATGATTGATCATGTGTTGCATGTTAAAATAAATTCCCTGTATATGAAAATAAATTATATTATAAATTTATATTTCAAGTTATTTACTAAATGCTATTATCGTAGAATTGAAGATTGAACCATTATATTTAATTTTTATTAGTAAAAGTTGCTGAAAAATTATATTGAATGTATTTTTTCCAGAAAAACTGTTAAAAGCTTATATAAGTGATACTTCCGGTTATCTGATATACACTAAAAACTAATTAGCTCTTCCCACATTAGTATACAACGGGTATACAAAATTTCAATTGATAGTATTTGAGTCGTGTCCACACTTTAAAACGGTTTATTAAAATATCAATTTATGGACATGCCTGTATAACATTTTTCAAGAGCTTTTATTTGATATGTCACAAGGGGTATATTGCCGTTTAAGATTTAAAAGTTGAGAGTGGTGGGGGTGAGATTAGTGAATTAAAGAAAACAAAAATATTAATAAAATGTGGCCCCCTAGGTGTTAAAACATATAGAGTAAACCGGGTATGTCTATCACAATTCGTTTCAAAGTTATTAAGGGTGGATCGTCTTAAGCGCGCCACCCTGTATATGAATGTATTTATTATAAATAAATAAAAACAATGGCTCGTACCACGATCACGGTTCTAAGACCGGTATTAGTTAAAACCTTGACGACGACTTGACACATACTTCAGGGTTACCAACAAAAATCAGTGATGCCACTATACTGATTAAACCAAAAATGTACTGACAGGCATATTCAATACATTTGGCTTCAATATATTAAATAATTTATCTTAAAAACAAGTCCAGAGACAAATCATATTAAACAATTTAAAATAATGAAGCCAAATGTATTAAATATGCCTATCGGTACATTTTCGGTTTAATTAGTATAGTGGCATCACTGATTTTCTTTATAACCCTGAAGTATGTGTCAAATAGTTAGCACGGTTCGAGCTAACCCCAATGTTAGAACCGTGATCGTGGTACGAGCCAACATGTTCAAAGGTCTCATTTATAGAATGCATTTTACATAGATTAAATGATGATATAGTACTTACCGGTAATGGAAAATCTTCATAGATACCTGATGTCTTCGTTTAAGAAAACACATTTACACAAATTTTTGTGCTTCACTTTAAATGTTGTTTTGTACATTGTCATTTAATACACAAAACACATCCGAACACCTTCAAATATCACGACATACTAACCAGAAACTAACTACCGAGCGATTTTTAACTTGTTTCGGTAGGAACACGACATCACTGGTCAGAGTGTAGATTAAAATTTCTTTAAATTATTACTATAAATAGTGGAAAGTTTTTATAAATTATTTAACACTTCATTTTTACCTGTCGCTAAGAGAGGTATTGGAATCATGCTAAAATTCGCATATCTAGATTTTAGTGAATAAGCACGTTTTAAATAAATAAATATATCATCACAGCATATTACCCATTTCTGGGTGTGCCAGTATCTACAACACATGTAGACATCGGTAATGATGACGATATATTTTACCGTGTGGGCGCTTACCAGGCGTCACCTCACGGGCACTCATAGCTGGTGTGGAGAGTGCACCACAGGGGTCACTTTTGTGCCATTTAAAATTGGAAATATTTGGGGCCTGTCGGGATCGAACCCGGTTCCCTCGGGTTCATGACCAGACATTGAGGCACGCGGCCACGGGATCCCATCAAATCAATAGTACTTTTAATATTTATGTATGATTGAAAATACCTATGTATATTATTTTTACAAACCTTAATTTTATTAGATTCTAATACATATATTATTACTGTTACTAAATTCTCCTTAACACGGGCACTCATAGCTGGCACGTTTTAAAGGTCGCTATAATCCGATTATAACATTTTTACGATGATGTTCGTGTGTGTGTGTATGTGTGTGTGTGTGTGTGTGTGTGTTGTGTGTGTGTTGTGTGTGTGTGTGTGTGTGTGTGTGTGTGTGTGTGTGTTTGTGTGTGTGGATGTTGGAACCACGGTTTCTCAAATACCTACTATAAGACTTAAAAAATATTTAACTGCAGTTTCCTCAATCTGACATTCCTGGGAAGAGCTGATTAGATTTTGGTAACAATTGGACAACCGGAAGTAATAGTCTCTTTAAAAAAAATCTTCTAAATATAATTTTTTGGAAATTTATGTATGTCTGGATGTTGTAGTCACGATTCCTCAAAAACTATAAGACTTAAAAAATATTTAACTGCAGTTTCCTCAATCTGACATTCCTGGGAAGAGCTGATTGGATTTAGGTAACAATTGGACAACCGGAAGTAACAGTTTCTTTAAAAAAATCTTCTAATTATAATTTTTTGGAAATTTTTGTTATTACAAATATTGAGTAACATAAAATTCTCCATCTAATACACTTAATTTTTTATTATATCTTGTATAGATTTAGAGATAAAGGCACTGTAATATATAAAATAATTTAATGTGGTACATCGCAGAGGCTAAGGCACTAAGGAAACCAGTTGACAAATTCAAATGTTTATAACATAGTTTGTAAATAAATTTCAATGTCAAAAATCAACAGTTCAGTGATATTTTGAAGGCTTTTTCTGGGAAGTACATTGAATCTTTCTTATTGTTTTATTAATTAAATATTTAAAATTGTAGGTAAAATGCATATATCCATCAGAAATACTACCAATCTAGTTAATAAATTGGAAGAATCTCTGACAAATAGGATACAATGAAAAATAGATATAATTAGAATTGTATGTGTGCAGAAGAGATGTTAAATATAATAAAAACAATATTTGGGTAAAGTTCTGTAATGTTATTATAAAACGACAATTCGATAGCAAAGTGCAATACACTACTTATATAACATAAAATGGAAATGGCGGGAGGTATAGTGCTGGCCACAATAGATACATTTTATTGTTTTATTGTAAAACTTTTGGCATGAAAATCATTTTTTTCACTACTAGCCTAGGAACCCACTATTATTTACCTTTTTTTGACATGAGAAATTGTTTTTTATTACCGCTTGCTTGTAACCATGGTAACCTAGGTCAAAAATAATTTATTATTAACCTAGGTCTATAATGCAAACTGTCACTTTTTAATCAAACTCAAGCCTCCAAATCCAAATATTATTTAACTCATTAAACTCAAGAAAGGTGTTAAGTACATAATTTAAATTTGCCACTATAATTTTAAATTGACCAACGCTGCCGCCTCGCCTGGCCACTGTGCTGTTTTGGTGAAAATGTGAAATATTTGTAGATGTAGGATTGAACAAATCACTATTTTTTTGTATTTGTAGGTAAATACATTTCAATAGATTTATTTAAAAATAATAATAAACTAATAAGGCTGCTGACTGTAACAGCACAAAGTGTTTTTATTAAATAATTAAATGAAATACAAATCAAGGCCTATAAGTGAGGTTATCAAACCAGCGAAATGAGCAAAACGTCAGATAAAAACAAATGCAGCCTATTTTGTATTTGTGAATATTAACAAATAAGTAACGTTATTATTCATGTCAAAATTATTGTTATTATCAATAAAAAAAAATTCAAAGAGAATTTATGTGCTAGTAGTGCAAAAAATAGTATATAAACCACGGTTGAGAAGATCATTATTGATCAGGCGCCTTATACCCCTCGGGCTTCGCCCTCGGGTTACAATAGGCGCTGGGTCAATAATGATTATCTTCTCAACCAACCTTGGCGTATAATATACTATTGTTGGTGATCACATTTATTTTAAGGTTTAATTTGACACTAATAACAAAATAACCTTTATTTTATACTAAGAGTAAAAACAATTGCAACAAATAAAACGATATAGTTTTATGAGCACTTTATAGAAAAATCTGTTGTGGCCAGCACAAGACCTCTCGCCATTTCCATATTAGGCTATATAAGCATTGTATTGCACTTCGCTTTCGAACCGTCGTTTTATAACAAAATAACGTATGTCTCATAAGTTTTGGCACAAATTTCAGATGCTATAAAATCAGTAATAACAAGAGAATCACAAGTTGCTATGGAAACAAAAATTTTGTTTAACATCTTATCTTAACTTTGACAGCTCAATATTGTCAGTCATTTATGTAGATATGGCTTACAAATTAGAAACCCGAAAGAGTATATATAATTTAGTTGGGCAAGTTCCTAAAGCCGAAATATTACGAATTTTTAAAAATCAACATATATCCCGAAGAACCATTTATCGGACAATTGCTGAATGTGAGCAAGGTATTCCTTGTTTAAACCTCTCAAAAAGTGGAAGACCTGGAATTTTTACCAGAGTAAGAGCCGAGGCACTAGTAAGCATTTCCATAAGGGGTGTATCCAGGATTTATGTGGGCCGAGTAAGAGGTGAAGCAATGGATAGTCAAAGGTACATCCATAATTGCCTAACGAAATTGGTTAATCTTATTGAAGAAGAACATACTGGGGACGATATTATGTTCTGGCCAGACCTCGCATCTTGTCACTATCCAACACAGACTCAAACTTGGCTAGCAGACCGAAACATACCATTTGTTCTGCGGAATGACAATCCCCCTAACCGTCCCCAGGCTCGTCCCATAGATATTTTTTGGGCTCTTTTATCTCCTTTTGTTTACGATGGAGGATGGGAAGCACAAAATGAGGAGGAACTTCGACGCAGAGTATAAAGAAAAGTCCGAGAAATCAATTTGAATGCCGTCCGAAACCTGGTGATAGGAGTCCGCAGAAAGTTGCGCCTTGTGGAAGAACAAGGACCTCTTTATTTAATTTAAGTTTATAATTAGTTGCTAATGAAACTGTTAATTATTATGTAATACAACACTTCAAGTAAAAGTATTATTTTTTGCAAAAAAAAAGTTGTTGAAATTTGTGCCAAAACTTATGAGACATACGTTATTATAGAACATTACCTAAATATTGTTTTTTTATTATATTTAACATGTCTTCTGCACACATATTAATTCTAATTATATCTATTTTTCATTGTATGAGGAAGTTTCTAAATATTAGAGATTGTTCCAATTCATTAACCAGATTGGAGGTAGTTCTGATGGATATATGCAATTTACCATAATTTCACCTATAATTTCAAATATTTCATTAATAAAACAATAAGAAAAATTAAATATACTTCCCAGTAAATGCTATCAGAATGTCACTAAAACTGTTGATTTTTGACACTGACATGTGTCATTTACAAATTATGTTATAAACAATTATAATGTCTTTATCTCTAAATCTATACAAGATATAATAAAATTTTTAAGTGTATTAGATGAAGAATTTTATGTTCTTCAATATTTAATAAAAAAAACCTCCCAAAAATTTATATTTAGAAGAATTTTTCTAAGAAAACTACTACTTCCGGTTGTTCAATTGTTATCAAAACCCTTTCAGCTCTTCCCAGGAATGTCAGATTGAGGAAACTGCAGTGAAATATTTTTTAAGTCTTATAGTTTTTGAGGAATCGTTCCTCCAACATCCATACATACACACACATACATACACACACAGACATCATTTTAAAAATGTTATAATCGGATTCTAGAGACCTTAAATCGTGCTTATTCAATAAAATCTGGATATGCGAATTTTAGTATGAATCCAATACCTCTCTTAGAGAGAGGTAAAAATATTGAAAAAAAAAATATTCCACAATAGGTTGAAGTCTGTACGAATTCTTATTATTCAGTTCACAGTTCTGAACTGAAATATTTGTTTCAGATTTCCATACTACCGGGAAAAGTTCCCCGCTTGGCAAAACTCCATCCGTCACAACCTATCCCTGAACGACTGCTTCATCAAGATCCCAAGGGAGCCGGGCAACCCAGGCAAGGGCAACTACTGGACGCTGGACCCGCTGGCCGAAGACATGTTCGACAACGGGAGCTTTCTACGGCGGCGCAAACGATACAAACGGCCCAGCCCTGGAGTTATGCTGAGAGATCATGCGATGGTGTCTTTCCTTGGGGATTACCAACATGGGGTGTTTCATCCTATGCATAATCCGTACTCCTACCTCACGCCTACGTTACAGGTAATTATCTTCTACACGGTGTCCCACACTCTATGTTCAGTATAGGGTCTTATGGAGTACCATGTTGCCAAATTTACCTGCTGTTAGACTACAAGATAGAAAGAGCAAAATATATGCCCAAAAAGAGATGAAATATTCTGGGTACTTCATTGAATGTATTTATGACTGGTGTACTTTCAGTGTATCTAAACAGGTGGGTGAAAAGAAAAAAAATAATAATAAATAATATAATAAAATAATAAAAAATAGAAAATCCAATGCAATCACCTTCAATTACGCCCTTAACAATATTATTCTACATAGACCTTATTTAATTAAAGATCTAGGCGTTGTTTTTGACCCTAAATTACTTTTTACTGACCACATAAAACAAGCAATCGGTTCCGCATATAAGAATCTGGGATTAATAATCAGAAACGCTCAATTTTTCGATGATATTTCAGTTCTAAAACTGTTATTTACATCTCTTGTGCGACCTCACTTAGAATACTGCTCGGTAATTTGGAATCCTATTTATAATAAAAATAGTGATTCTCTCGAAGGGGTGCAAAGAAAATTTTTAAAATATGGTATGTATATCTTAAATGGAAGTTACCCGCCAAGAGGTATATCACAGGAATTATTGTTAAAATCGTTTAACTTGAATTACCTTCATCAAAGGCGTACTATTAATTCTGTTATTTTATTACAAAAAATTATTAATAACAACATAGACTGTCCACTCATTTTGAACAACATTTCGTTTCGAGTACCGAGATTATCAGCCCGACATACCAGTACATTCTATGTCAAAACTCCTCGATCAAATATTCTAATTAAATCGCCTATAAATAATATGCAACAATGTTACCATCTGATTGAATTGTATGTTGATATTTTTCACGACAGTATAAAAAACATAAAAAACTCTATAACCTATCTTACTTAATTTGTATACTTATTCTATTTGTAATATTTATCTTTTCTCCTTACCCTAGAATTGGACAGCAGTCTGTTGGGTATTGAACACATAATAATAATAATAATAATAATAATAAACTGGTCAGTTTAACAATTTACAAAAAAATATAAAATAATACAAACACAAAATATACATATAAACTCTAATCAATTTAAAGTAAATAATATAAAACATTTTTGTACTTAATTGGACATTTTACAATCTTCGTCAACAATATAAATTCCCTATGTTACATATTTCCATTCTACAAAAAGATATAGAGCTACATGAAACAACATTATATTTTGTAATACTGTGCTTGCCGATTGCAGCAGAAAGATATGATGAATTGAAATCCCTAATTTTTTGTTCCTCCTACGATACATTATCCCAATGACATATTGATGAAGAATATTTTTTATGTTTTATGCTATTTATGTCGACATATTATATGATGAACTCATAAAGAGTTAAAATTATTAACCATTATTTTTACCTTCCGTCAAAAGGAAGGTATTGTCTTTGGTCAAAAAATTCGATGGTGAGTTTTTAACGAATAAGCACGTTTTAAGATCCCTAGAATACGATTTTACTAATTTTACATTGATGTCTGTATGTGTGTGTGTGTGTCCGTGTGTGTGTGTGTGACAAATTTTTCTCCGACGATAACTTCAAAACTACAATTCTAAAAATTATGATTCTTTCGTATTCCTCTTCTTTACAACTATATGAAGAGCTGATTAGATTTTGGTTATAATTGGTCAACCGGAAGTACCCTTATTTGAAGTTCTTAACAGTTTTTCTGCAAAAAACGCAGTTAGATATCATTTTTCGACATTTTATGATCATTATTATGAAAAAAAAACCTTATTCTCTAAACGATTTGATTATACGTTTTCCTTCATATTCAATAGATATAGAGTTATAGAGAGATTAAGAGAGGTTAACTTTCAAAAACCAGTCAGCTTTGCAAAAATTATGGAAACAGCAGATAATATTCAAAAAAATCTAATTGATAGATGTCATTGTCAAGTGCAAAATCAAAGTGGAAAGTATAGGATCAGAAAGTAATTTAAGTGACAGAGGGTCCCTCGCAAATGTCTTGCAGTTTCAATGCCGGGAGTACAAGAAAGGCCAAAGAGAAGATAGAAGGACTGTGTAGCAGAATATTTGAGAGAGGAAGAACTGTGTCAAAAAGATGCGTTGGATAAAAAATTAAAAATGAGGAAGTGTGAAGTGCAATTTACAGAATGTACATTCGTGTTATAATTATACTGGATTTATAGGAACTTGAAATATGGAATTTATAAAAAATAGTGTGTTCGTGTTACAATTTTACAGGATATATAGAATCTTTTCCAAGGAACTTTTGGTATCGGATTTGTACAAAATACATTGAATTGACGGAAGGTTTTGTGCTGGCCACAACAGATTTTTTTATTTAATTTATTTCTTCTTATTTGATAATTTACTAATATTTAGGCTTGATAGAAATACTGCATATATTTTACATAGTTCATAAGTCTTTATTCTTTTTTTATAATCTTCAATTTGAATTTATAATATATTAATCTCTAATGCATTTGATTAAGATTAGTATGCCGGGCGGTTTTAAAATATTGCATTGAAATATTACTTATTACAGGTACAAATAGGTTCAGCATGTTTTTTATACCTCGATTCCAACGCATCTTTTCGCGCCCCTGTAAATAAAACTATTTAGAACTGCAGATAAATTTCGGGTGATTCCAATAAGCCCTTGGGTAAATAAGAGACCCTCATAAAACTTAAATTGTACAGTGTTAACTAATTTTGGTATAGCAATGAAAATTTATGAATATTTCAACATTACATTACATTGTAAAATTGACAACATGGTACAGAAAACGTCCATAAGATTAACATTGGCTATCTCTGCTACACTGAAGGTAGAGTGTGGGACACTGTATAGAGTGTATGTGTGTATGTGTGTGTATATCTGGATGTTGGAGGGACGATTCCTCAAAAACTATAAGACTTCTGACAATCTGACATTCCTGGAAAGAGCTGGAAAGGTTTTGGTAACAATTCGACAACTGGAAGTAGTAGTTTCTTAGAAAAATTCTTTTAAATATAATTTTTTAGAAATTTTTGTTATTACAAATATTGAAGAACAATATTCTCCATCTAATACACTTAAAATTTTTATTATATCTTGTATAGATTTAGAGATAAAGGCAATGTAATATATAAAATAATCTAATCGCAGAGGCTACGACATTAAGGAAACCACTTGACAAATTTAAATGTTTATAACATAGTTTGTAAACGTACAGATGTCAGTAATAGTTTTAGTGACATTCTGATAGCTTTTTCTGGGTAGTACATTTAATCTTTCTTATTGTTTTATTAATTAAATATTTAAAATTGTAGGTAAAATGCATATATCCATCAGAAATACCGCCAATCTGCTTAATAATAAGTAATTTTGAATTCTTATACGATTTCAGAAAAAAAAAATAATACTCATCTCGTCACTGAAGTTCCAGAATATGTATTATGCTATTTTTGTAACATTTTTGTTAAATGTTGTGTTGCAGGGCAGTCTCCCCCTGCTCCCCCCCGTAGAGCTAGCCCGTTTGGGCCTAATGCTCCCCCAGCCCGTGAAGCCAGTCGCCGTTCCAGCGGCGGACACAGCATCCGAAGTTCGACGCAAGGCGCACGGCTTCAGCATCGAAAGCCTAATCGGGGCAGACACCACCACCAGTCCAGTCAACAAACCCCTCAAGTTGCGACTTGATTCCCCGGGCCATTCGGCTTTCGAGCCACTCAATTGCACGGATGACTGGATCAGGTGAAACTTGAACTACACCACATCATAATGCCACTTAATACTCAATGGTTACTATGTATAATTATGGACACTAAATCGGATGACGTTAAAATGTAGGAATCAGACTTATCGAGAAAGATAAACGCTATATTTACTAGTAAATTTTAATGGAAAGAATCTAATAAGCTTTAAACAATTTAAAATATTCGTACAGTTTATACCGGGTATCTACTTTATTTATGAAGCATAGGACATACCCAAATTCGGTAGTTGTAGCGATAGTCAACTTGGCGATGGACAATTGGGCGATGGTCAACGGGGCCGTAGCCAAATGGGCGCCAAATGTCTGTGACCATTGCTTGGAGGATGAACACATACATTTTCACTTAACACTTATAGAGGTGATTGATGTATGACACTATTTCTTCTAACTGGTGGACGTTTGCTGGTTCGCCCACCACTTTACTGAGACGGAACACCCTTACGCTCACACTATCACTAAACACTTGATGATAGATGATGAACACATCTTAAATGGATGACACACACACAATATTTGAAGCTACTAAACTTTTATTTACATAATTTTACATTAATACTAAATCATTATTATTAATTACACTAAACAACTAACACAAAATTATACTCTTACAGTTACATTGTAATAGTACTGGCGGAAAACGCCCAAAATCTCAACACAGACTACATGTCTGAACTCACTGAGTCCTTAATCTCGACTGCCTTAAAACAAAGGTTTATCTCTTCAGACGTATATCTAAAGAAGGGTGCGAGGGTGTAGCATCCATAGCAAAATAACAAGACTTCACGTAGTCTAGGCAATAAATTATATAGATAATTGACAAAACAATAAATGTCTACGCGGTTGACATCTAGACTAAACAGATATATGAGAAAATAATGATTATTATTTCTAACAGAATTTTGACTTACAAAGATAACAGAATTAAAATGTTGATATTGAAACTATAATTTAGAAGAGTTTATATTAAACTTATTTACTTGTTATTTCACTATTCTCACCTTGTTACAGATGATTGATGAACACTTTTATGGAGACAGACACACTTAGTATTCTTAAGGTGCGTTCGGTAAATCATACGGAGTTGGAGTATTTATGGAGCGGTGTTGGAGTGGAGTGGGAGTAGAGCTGGAGTTGGAGTAGATCGAGGGAACAAGATACACTCCTTTATTTGTGATTAACCGAACGAGTATAGTTAAAATTTCCTTTTTTGACAATCTGATATACTGCTCTGCTAAAAAATAAATAAATAATGAACCATACAGAAGTTATTCAGTTTGGTATTATTCTTTAATGATTTTGAAGAAAGTATATACGATCCCAGGCTCATAATAGTTCGGCCGGCCTATAGTCTATTTGAGAATGACTGGCAGTAATAAATCATTATTTGCAAGAGTAGTATTGGATTTTTGCCAGCAATGCGGCAAATAAAACTACCAGAAAAATCAGTTGTAACTACACTAGGATGGTCAAAATAAGCCGCACGCTTTGTACCTGGAACGAAACTTACTTGTCGAACAATAGAAATGCCGTCCGATAATCCCCGTCGGACTGTGTCATAGACGTAGATAGGATTTGTAGAGTGATCTGTTTATACATTTACTAAAAATAAAAGTTTTTAATATTTAAATATAACTTTGTCAGTCATTATTATTATATTGCATACATTTTATATTTACATACATACATTCAATATTTACATTTTTATTTGTTACATACTAAAATTTATACTTATTTCATGTGTGTTGTCAAGATATTGGTACCTGTCATATTTCTATTAAATATATATATATTACATTACATATACTTATATATTTATATATAAATTATTAAAAATCAGAATCTGATTCTGAATCTTGTCCTACTGAAATTATAAATGGCTCGATCGTTTCGTCTATCAGATGGTCAAGTTTGCTCATTTGGTCTTCTTCCTTTATGACATGTTGAATACAGTTTTTCCAATTATCGGCAGTCACATGTTTTAATGCATCCATAAAAAGTTTTTTCACATTGTCCAATTTAAAAGTGGTGTTGTTTCGCGCTACTTCACCTTTAACTTGAGCCCAAACTAATTCAATTGGATTGAGCTCGCAGTGATATGGCGGTAAACGAAAACGGCTTAGGAAAACCATATTTTACATTATATTCAGGTAGTTTCATCTTAATTATTTAAATGACTTTACCTGACCCTGAAAAACAACTTAGACCTAAAATTATAGTTCTCTACCGAATTTAGTCATTTCGACTATCCCTGTGCAAACAATTCTTGGCGCGCCACTGGAATGTCTTTGACAGAATGATTTATTACTGCCAGTCATTCTCAAATAGACTATACATTTTCTACTAGACGTCTTAACAAATTATTACACCTACCCAAATGGCCAATAATTTCTACAAATCTTTTTCGTCTATTTTAAAATATAGACTTTAAACTTACAAAAACTGAATACTTTATTAAAATCGCCTAATAAACTAAATTTATATAACAAAAAGTATGGTCCAACTGATGGGTCATAATAGTTCGGCCACTTATCATACTAGTCATAAAAATAATGCGCTCTTGTTAATACAGAACAAACATTGCACAAATAAACAAAATACCTCTCAGTATTAGTTATCGGTTAGTAATTAATGGTTTGTAAGCACAATGCCTCGTGGTAACTCTCAAAGTAAAGACTTGCGCTTATCCATCATTAATGCCTATAAAAATGGAATTTTGGCACGTCGAATATCTGTTTCGCATTCTGTTCCTATTTCGACAGTGCAATATACCATTAATTTATATAAAAGAACAGGCGGAGTCGATGAAAAAACCAAAACCGGTCGACCATTAGTCAAATACTAAAGAAATAACTATGCAATAGATGGAGAGTATAGCAAAGGAAGTTTTGGTGTCTACAACGAAGAGAACTATTCGAAATATAGGATACAAGTTGCATAAAGTAATATTCTACTACCTTTTTTTTGTACAATTTGTTAATAGCTTATTTAATTTTTGCAACAGGCAAAAGAAAAACCATTATTAACAAAATTACAAAATAGTATTAGACAGAAATGGGTTTCGAGAACACCGAACCTGGACTCAAAGACAATGGTACAGTGTAATTTGGAGAGACGAAGCCAAATTAGACGTTTGGATTTGGAGTCTTGAGTTTGATTGAAAAGTGACAGTTTGCATTATAGACCTAGGTTAATAATAAATTATTATTGACCTAGGTTACCATGGTTACAATAAGCGGCAGTGAAAAACAATTTCTCATGTCAAATAAGGGTAAATAATAGTGGGTTCCTAGGCTAGTAGTGAAAAAAATCATTATGTCACTTTTAACTATTTTCCTGTTGCAAAAAATGCACCAAATTGCAGGTCTGCTAAGCGTGCAAAATTTAAAGTTTCATCCAGATTCCAGATGACCATCGTCCAGGTTGACTCGCCAATTTTCCGTCGCCCAGTTGTTGTGTATCGGAAATAATATTTTACATTAAAGGCTGTTCGTTCCTAGCTGAAACAAGCCGATAATTTATTACCCCAATAGTTATTACCACAAACCATAAACCACTTTCTTGAGCCTTTGTTCATCAAACGGCGGTCAGTTGTAAATGGAGTGTTGAACAAGGATTGTATTCAGTTCGTTTTGATATATGCGTTTGTAAATTTTTAAGAGAACTTTTTGAAATTATTTTGAAATGTATTTACAGCTAGGTAGTATCATTGAATAGGTATAATTAAGAATTACCTGGAAAGACGTTTTCGGCTAATAACATTGTTTTTGGGTTTGGCCATCATCATAATTTCTAGGAATTATTTAATCTACTATTCATTTAAGTCACTCTTGATTGAATTTCGTTCCTTTATAATCCCGGTTTTCTTTCGTCTTAACTCAGTTTACATGTAACATTAGTTAGCAGCGGTTGTAAGTGAAATTTTAAATATGGTAATGTGGAGGCCCTGGGATGTCGACAATGCTTCTGCCAGTGTTAGTGACAGTCCTAAGCCTGTAAAAAGTGTGAAGGAAAGTTGCCATTATTTGATTATTTTATGACGAGTATAACTGTATACTTGTAATAATGACATTTTCCCTTATTTATGCAGATTTCGAATACGTCCCTGTTCCACACTACCTGAGGATTTTCTATTTCTTTGTGGTAATATCTATTGGGGTAATAAAATATCGGCTTGTTTCAGCTAGGAGCGAACAGACTTTACAAGCCAGGTTAAACAGTTTTTAGCTTTCATAAAACGACGAAGAACCACAGTTGCAATGAAAAGAATACATTTGAGGACAAATTTTAGATTAGTCTGTAATTATTTGACAAATATTTGCGTATAATTCGTGCAATGTAATTGCAAAGGCCATAGCATACTTTGTATTATTTTAAGCCAAAGAGAAACTCAACAATGTGATTAAATTGTTGCAATATTTATGTAAGATAACGTTGATGATTGTAATTTAGGTGTAAATGTAAATTTCTCGAATAATACCAAACAAATTTACTTAGATCTTTAGAGTGTTAGTATCACACCACGTAATTGTATTATGTAAATATTTTATTGTAGATAAAAAGTGTAAAGATAACAATAATAATAAGCTAAGCATTTCTCAAAACATGTTAACTTTGTACCTTTGAATATAAGATATAGTATTTATAAATTTGCTGCATTCACTAAGGTTCTGCTAAAAGTAAAAATCTGATGTGGCCAGCACATTACCTCCTGTCAATTTTATGTATTTTCTACAAATTCCATACCAAATCCAGTAAAATTGTAACACGAACATATACTATTTTCTACAAATTCCATACCGAAAGTTCTTGGGAAAAGATTATATAAATCCAATCAAAATTATAACACGAATATACACTATGTAAATTGTACTTGACACTGACATCTGTCAATTAGGATTATTTGAATATATCAGCTGTTTCCATGATTATAGCAAAGCTGGAGTTAATCTCTTTATAATTCTATAACTCTGTTTCCCGGTTTCATGAAAGTTGAGTAAAATTTAATCGCCTTGTTAAATACGATATTTTGTTTCATGTAGAGATGCACTCGATCTCGAGCTTTGGCCCGGCCCGGCCCGAAGCCCGGCCCGATTTCGAGTTAATTTTCGAGCCGGGCCAGTTAATTTTTTGTCGAGTCGATCTTCGAATCGGGCCGGCAATTTTTATTTTCGGGCCGAGTCGATCAAAACCTCAAAGCCCGGTCCGGCCCGGCCCGAATGCATCTCTAGTTTCATGACAGATGATTACTGATTAGCTTAATCGGAATGTTAAAATTTCATGAGTATAATTTGACTCGCTAAAATTTTATGTCAATTAATTGTACATTGAAATACCTACATAATGTCACTTAATTTGTTATCAAAATTCAATGTTAATTAACAGGTATTGTTATTGATTTTGTTTAATAATTGCTATTTATATAATACTCAATAATACCAAAACAAATCAAGTTAACAAATTTTAATCAGTGATTACAGTTAACAAGGCAATTAGTTAATCATTGATTTAACAAGCTCTCATGAAACCAGGCTTACATCTATTGAATATGAAGGAAAATGTATAATCAAACCGTATAGACAATAAGATATTCTTTCATATTGATAATCACATAAAATGTCAAAAGATAATATTTAACTGCGTTTTTTTCAAGAATAACTGTTAAGAACTTCAAATAAGGGAACTTCCGGTTGACCATTTATAACCAAAATTTCAGCTCTTCATATGGATGTAAAGAAGAGAAATTCGAAAAAAATATAATTTTTAGAATTGTAATATTGGAGTTATTGTGGGAGACATTTTTGTCAGACACATATACAGACTTCGTCGTAAAATTAGTAAAATCGTATTCTAGGGATCCTAAAACGTGCGTATTCATTATAAAATTCACCACCAATTTTTTTGACCAAAGACAACAGCTTCATTACCTAAAGGTGACGGAAGGTAAAAACTAGTGCTTTGAGGATCCGACAAAACATGGATCCGAGGTCCCGGATTTCAAAATATCCGGTTCCTCGGATATCCGATGTTCGGATATTGAAGCGGATATCCGTAAATTTAACTCGGATTTGGATTCGGATCCGGATTCGATGTGTTGTTTACAGATCCGGATCCGTATATCCGAATTTTAATTCTGGATCCGATTCATCATTTTGAATGTAAAGGCAAACATCTGGAAGTGAGTTCAAATTCAAACTGTTACAGTGGGTCTGTTTATCTTTACAGCGGCCTGTAAACAGCAATAATTTTTATAATACCCCTCTAAAATAGACAGGTAGCTGGTGCAAATACGAGAAGGATATTACTTATATTGAATTCTGTAGTTCTAAAATTTTAACATTCACTACAACAAATACTTCAAAGAAAACGAGATGAAGATTAAATTTGAGAAATAATGGTTACAGGTTCATTGCAAGTGTCGAAATACCTATTTATTTATATCGTGCACGTGTTTCACATAAAAGGGATTGTTTTTCCATGTCTAAAATCCGATACTCATACTCATATTCGGATCCGGAACCAAAATGCAATACTCAGATTCGGATCCAAAATCCGATACTCTGATCCGGATTCAAAATCTAATACTCAGATCCGGATCCAAAATCCGATACTGAGATTTGGATCCGAGATCAGGATAGTTCAACATTCAATTATCCGGATATCCGGATATTTTTGGATCCGAAACCAAAACTATCCGGATCCGGATCCCACCACTAGTAAAAACAGCTTTAACCTTCGAAAATGACAATTGTTGTTTTTACCAAACACCAAACTACTTTGTTACAAGGTTTTACAATTTTTTTGAGTTAGAGCGTTGACAAAATCCATACACATACACACATACAGACAGCATCGTTGAAAATGTTAAAATTGGATTCTAGGGATCTTAAAACGTGATCATTTACCAAAATCTTTACATGCGATTTTTAGCATGATTCTTGTACCTCCCTTACCAAGAATAACGGGAGGTAAAAAATCGATATAGCAGAACCTAAGTGAATGTACCTAAGAAACAGTGGCGTTACTACAATTTGAAACACTACAACAATTGTTTAAAACACCAATCTTGAAGATACTCTTACATGTAGTTTAAATAGTTGTAATGAAATATTTGTAGGGACGCCACTGCCTAACTTATTGTCCGTACATGTACCACGAATGATTTGAAGCTGTAGATACCTTGTAGCATATAGTCCTTGCTCTCTGTATAAAAATTCAGTGTGATTTGGTGTTGTAGAGATATTATGTGCCAAACTTTCATCGTCTCATTGTAAATAATAATTTTGTATATGTATAAATATTGAAAGTATGGAATAAATAGTATAGAATTCATATCTATATTTTATTTCTAGTTCATTTGTCCATGCATGTGTTTATTTAAAGTACCAAATAAAGTAACATCCACCGTACAGTCCCGACTTGGCATCCATGTCTTATTTTTATTTCCACAGGTCAAAGATAAATTGAGGGAATGCGTTTTACTTCGAATTGACAGCTGACACCAAGCGCCATGACATCTGGCGGCATAATTTGTAACTATGTGATTTAGTACTCTGGCTTATAGGTGTTGTGGCCAGCACAAGACCTCTCGCCATTTCCATATTAGGCTATATAAGTATTGTACATATTTGACATTTCTCATACACACAAAAACACATATCTTCATTATATATTTTTATATTTTTTAATTCATTGTATTCACTTTTATTCTTCAAATGTTCGAGATTCTTCCAATTCATTGATGAGATTGGCGGTATTTCTACAAGATATATGTAGGTAATATATATATATATATATATATATATATATATATATATATATATATATATATATATATATATATATATATCTATAATTAGAAAAAATTAATTAATAGTAAAATTAGAAATATTAAATGTATTTCCCAGAAAAAGTCTTCAGTAATGTCTCTGGCTTTTTGACACTCACATTTATCTGCCAATTACAAACATTTTAATTTTTCCACTTGTTTTCCATGGGCTGCGAGATTCATTTACAACTTATTATTTTGTATATTTATATGTCTCTATTTTTGACTCCATGGAATATATAAAAATTTTAAATGTATGGGATAGAGATTTTTATATTCTTTAATATTAGTTATAACAGAAATTTTCAAAAAAAAAAGTAATATATAGAAGATTTTTTTAAAGAAACTATTACTTCTGGTTGTCCAATTGTTCCCAAAATCTAAACAGCTCTTCCCAGGAATGTCAGATTAATGCAGTTAAATATTTTTTAAGTCTTATAATATTTGAGAAACCGTGGTTCCAACATACATACACACACACACACACACACTCACACACACACGGATACACACACCCACACATACACAATAATCTACTATTGTCAAGTAAAATTCAGAAATTCAATTGTTGCACTTTTTTGTTGTTTGTTGTTTCCATAGCAGTCTTCGATTTACTTTTTTCTATTTAATTTTAGTATAAATAACAATTTTTGTTAATTTTTCTGTTAATTATAAAAATAAATTATTATTGTTTTATATCATTGTAAAGCTAAAAAAAATCTCTATTTAAAAATGCCATAGCTTAATATGACCTCCATATGAAAAATAAAAGTTGCTATCAGTAACTCGTAAATGGTTAGATATAAAAAAAAATTGAGAACTTCTGCAGATTCACCATACAAAAGTGCCTTAAGAAAGTGCAAACCAGAATCTCGTATTATTTCATATAACAAAGTTATAAGCAAAAAAAGAAAATCGCTAAATTTACATATTCACCTGTATCTAGTGACCTATGCATTTTTTCGCAAATAACAAAACACCATTAAAATAGCCTCCTAATGGGGCAACTTTTGTCTAATTTAACCAACCTCGTAGCTCTTACGGTTCTCGAGATACCAATGCATTCGTACCTTAAATGGGACACCCTGTATAATGCGCGCGACATGACTCCAGACGTGAGTCAATTTCCACGTCTGGGAGAGCGCCAAAGTCAGTGCCGTCGACAGCACGCACGTTACAATTCCACACATCTTATGTAGTATTACTTTGTTATTCAAATGTAGCCTTGTATAAAACTTAAAGCAAACAATTTATTTAAGAATTTGGCCTAATTTGTTTAACTCATATGATTTTTTTTGGAAAAGTAAATATGTAATACACATCACGTCCATCATAAATGTAAGCCGTGTTTACAGGAATAAGAAGAGAACGACATTGAAGACAAGGATGCGTTATTTGTGTTAGCGCAATATGAGATAACAAAGATTGAGTTATCACACTCTACAATAACTTTGTTGTTTGTGATGGATTAAAAAATTGTTACATTTCATTTTGTTATTTCGCACTAAAACTAAGATTATTCATATGATACAGACAGATCAAGTCCATTTAAATATTTAGTTATCTTTATTGACATTCTTTGTTTCAGATTTTTTTTATAAAAAGTTATGATTAAAATTTAAAAATAAATCTAAAATTAGGATCTTAAAACATATTTATTCATAAAACATCTGATGTATCCAGCACATTACCTTTCGACATTTCTACGCATTTTCTATAAATCCCTTTCCAAAATTCCCTTGGAAAAGATTCTATACAGGGTGTCTCAGGACGAGCTATCTATATTTTAAATACTATTTAATATAATTTAACGAAATTTGGTATCTAGGGGTTATCCTACATGACCGTTTGAACTAAAATATTTTCAAAGCAGTAGCACTTCCGGTTTGACCGGAAATTGACCTCAACTTGCTTATTTTAAATGGAATACGCTATATTTTATTTTACCATTGAATGCAGCGGAAAATTTTACATATGAAGCAATAAAAACATTTTACTCATGTTCAACTACTTCCGGCGTTATTCAACTTTTTTTTGATTTTTTGCCTGAAATCCGGCACATTTTCAAAACTCTGTATATCATTTTTCATTAAAGAATATAAAAATTTTCTATTTGTAATAAAAACTTTTCATGTTGCCTGTTTAAATTGTTTATATTGTAGGTTATAATTTGGTTTGACGCCGGGCAATAATGAGGCCCGCGGGCTATAAAATAACGTTTATGTCAAAGAAATTCATGTATAATTGTCAAATTATGATACGTCCGTGCATAAAATACTTAAAACACTTAAAATTTTTATTACCTATATCTTGTATAGATTTAGAGATAAAGGCACTATAATATAATAGAATAATCTAATTGCAGAGGCTAAGGAACTAAGGAAACCACTTGACAAATTCATATGTTTATAACATAGTTTGAAAATAACAGATGACAATGTCAGTGTCAAAAATCAACAGTTTTAGTGACATTCTGATAGCTTTTTCTGGGAAGTACATTTAATTTTTCTTATTGTTTTATTAATTAAATTATTGGTAACATGCATATATCCATAAGAAATACCGCCAATCTTGCTAATGAATTGGAAGAATCTCTGACATTTAGGAACTTCCTCATACAATGAAAAATAGATATAATTAGAATTGTATGTGTGCAGAAGACATGTTAAATACAATAAAAAATAACAATATTTGGGTAAAGTTCTGTAATTTTTACCTTCCGTCACCTTTAGGTAAGAAAGGTATTGTCTTTGGTCAAAAAAATCGGTGATGAGTTTTTAATGAAGAAACACGTTTTAGGATCCCTACAATACGAATATACTATTTTTAAGATGATGTCTGTATGTATGTATGTATGTATGTATGTATGTGTGTGTGTGTGTGTGTGTGTGTGTGTGTGTGTGTGCGTGTGTGTGTGTGTGTGTGTATGTGTGTCCGTGTGTGACAAATTATTCTCCGACGATAACTCCAATACTACAATTCTAAAAATTATAATTCTTTCGTATTCCTCTTCTGTATAACCATATGAAGAGTTGATTAGATTATGGTTATAATTGATTCACCGGAAGTACCCTTATTTGAAATTTTTAACAGTTTTTCTTAAAAAAACGCAGTTAAATATTATTTTTTGACATTTTATTTTTGTATATATTAAAGAAAATACTCTTCTCTATACGGTTTGATTGTACATTTTCCTTCATATTCAATAGATGTAGATTTAAAGCGTTATAAAGAAATTAATTTTCAAAAATTAGTCAGCTTTGCTATTTATCATGGAAACAGCTGAGATATTCAATAAAATTTAATTGACAGATGTCAGTTGCAAGTGCAAAACCAAATATGGAAAGTATAGGATCTAAAATTGATTCATAGTGCTCCTCGCAAGTGAATTGCAGAGAAAGGCCAAAGAGAAGATGGAAGATGGAAGGACTGTATTGCAGAAGACTCGAGAAAGGAAACAGGGACCCCTAATAAAATAGGGGATTTATAGAACCTTTTCAAATGAACTTTTGGTATGGAATTTGTAAAAAATAGTATGTGTTCGTGTTCGATTTTACATGATATTATATAGAATCTGTTCCAATAAACTTTTGGTATGGGATTTGTACAAAATACATCGAATTGACGGAAGGTCTTGTGCTGGCCACAACAGATTTTTTTGTTATAAAACGACGGTTCGATAGCGAAGTGCAATACAATACTTATATAGCCTAACATGTAAATTGCGAGAGATCTTGTGCTGACCTCAATATGTTTTTAATAGCATTGGAGTTTTCGTAGGAGAAATTTTTGTCATACATACACGGACACACACACACACATATAGACATCATTGTAAAATTAGCAAAATCGTATTCTAGGAATCATCAAACGTGCTTATTTATTAAAAACTCACCACCGATTTTTTTGACCAAACAATACCTACCTTACCTAAAGAAAGCAGAAGGTAAAAAGAGTTAGAAATACGAAATTCTTGGATGTTTCGATAAACAGCATTGCATTTCTCCCATTTACTCAGATGATATTGATGAGTCTTACCTCGCCGCTTTATAGAGAAAAGAGCTGGGACATCTCTGGTGCTTGTGGTTGCAGACAATGGCTGGTCCCCGCAGCGCACACCACGCCGTCTGCGGATGCGGATTGGTTCGCCTTGTCTTTGTCATACGGCTGGATGAACACAGCGGCTGCTGAGCTGCAGCTATTCGGTTTATTTTAACCGGAACTAAAGTGATCATCGAGGGATACATACAAGTTCGTCCCCCATAATAAAATCGAACTGTAAATACGGGGTATGCCTAATCTGCGCGAATTAAAATCAACATGCACTAGTGGCTCAAAAAAATTGTACACTTAAATTTTTTTTATCGACGTGTAACTCAAAAATTGATTAATTAAGTTTAAAGTAATTTAACTTTCACCTAACTTACCCTTTCAAGTATTAAAATATAAAAAATCTGATGTGGCCAACACAAAACCTCCCGCTATTGAATTTTTATTAATTTGAATACATACTTACGCATTTACTATAACGCTGCAAACTGTTCCATTGCAGAAAACTATTGCTTTATTTACTATTTTCTTTTTAAAATGTCACTATTATTAATTTGAAGTGCTTAGTTTTTTGACAGTGACATTTACTGTCAGTTACATTCATTTGAAATATGAACTGTGTTTATCTTAGGCTTCGCGACTAATAAAAAAAAATATTTTTAAATTTATCTGTAAAATATATAGAAAAAGTATTAATGTATTCCAGTAGAAAATTCAATAATCTTTAATTTTCATAAGACATAAAATGCGAAAAAATGGCATTTAATGGTATTTTTTGAAGAAAAACCATAATGAGCTTCAGATAAAGTGCCATTTCCGGTTATCCGATTTACACCAAAATCTAATGGCTTCTTTTCATATTAGAATGGGATGGAAATACAAGGTTTCAGAATTTTCTGAATGATAGTATTTGAGTTAGAGTGAAGACAAAATTCCTACACATACACACACACATACACACACACATACACACACACATACACACACATACATACACACATACACACACACACACACACATACACACATACAGACATCATCGTAAAAATGTTAAAATTGGATTCTAGGGACCTTAAAACGTGGTCATTTACTAAAATCCCGATATGTAATTTTTAGCACGATCCCTATACCTCCCTTACCAAGGGTAGCGGGAGGTAAAAATCTGTTGTGAGTGTTGTGGCCAGCACAAAACCTTCCGTCAATTCTATGTATTTTGTATATATCCCATACCAAAAGTTCCTTGAAAAAGATTCTGTATATCGTATTAAATTGTAACACGAACACACAATTTTTACAAATTCTATACCGAAAGTTCCTTTCCCTATTTTATTAGGGGTCGCTGTTTCTTACTCTTCTTTTTTAATCATTCTTGTCCAACGCATTTTCTTCACACAATTCTTCCTCTCTCAAATCTTCTGCTACACAGCCCTTTCATCTTCTTCTCTTTGGAAGGACACTCTATCACATTCACACATAACTTTCTGACCCTATACTTTCAACTTTGGTTTTGTATTTGACACTGACATCTGTCAATTAAATTTTTCTGAATATATCTGTTGTTTCCATAATTTTAACAAAGCTGACTAATTTTTGAAAGTTAATCTCTCTTAATGTCTCTATAACTCTATATCTATTGAATATGAACGAAATTGTATAATCAAACCGTATAGAGAATAAGATATTCTTACATATTGATAATCACAAAATGTCGAAAAATAATATTTAACTGCGTTTTTTTAAGAAAAACTGTTAAAAACTTCAAATTAGGGTACTTCCGGTGGATTACCAAAGAATTATAATTTTAGAATTGTAGTATTGGAGTTATCGTCGGAGAAAAATTTATCACACACGGACACACATACACACAAGCACACACACACGGACACACACACACACACACACACACACACACACACACATACACACATACAGACATCATCTTAAAAATAGTACATTCGTATTGTAGGGACCCTAAAACGTGCTTATTCATTAAAAACTCACCACCGATTTTTTTGACCAAAGACAATACCTTCCTTACCTAAAGGTGACGGAAGGTAAAAATCTGATGTGGCCAGCACAAAACCTCCCGCTATTTAATTTTTATTAATTTAAATACATACCTACGTATTTAGCAATGCTGCAAACTATTATGTTCCATTGCATATAACAATTGCTTTATTTACGATTTTCTTTATTATTTAATATATCACTATTATTAATTTGAAGTGATTAGTTTTTTGACAATGTCGTTTACCTGTCAGTTACATTCATTTAAAAAATAAACTGTGTAACAAAGGAATTGTGTTTATCTTAGGCTTCGGGATTAAAAAAATAAAAATGATTTTTAAATTTATCTGTAAAATATATAGAAAAAGTGTTAATGTATACCTGTACAAAATTCAATAATCTATAATTTTCTAATGACGTTAAATGCAAAAAAATGGCATTTAATGGTATTTTTGGAAGAAAAACCATTATGAGCTTCAAGTAAAGTACCATTTTCGTTTATCCGATTTACACCAAAATTAGAATAGGGTAGAAATACAAGGTTTCAGAATTTTCTGAATGATAGTATTTAATTAGAGTGCAAACAAAATTTGTACACATACATACACATACACACACACACACACACACACACACACACACACACACACACACACACACACACACATACAGACATCATCGTGAAAATGTTAAAATTGGATTCTAGGGACCTTAAAACGTAGTCATTTACTAAAATCTCGATATGTGATTTTTAGCACGATCCCTATACCTCCCTTACCAAAGGTAGCGGGAGGTGAAAAAATGCGCCAAGGTTTTGTTTTTGTATTAAAAAGATTTGAAATTTTATGTTCCCGAAAGAAACATTTTTGGGCCACTTACGATGAGTAGGTGAGGTGATTTTAACATTTAATATTTTAGATTTATTATTAATATTAGGTACCCAAGATATTTTTAAAAATTCTGTTGTGGCCAGCACAAGACCTTCCGTTAATTTGATGTATTTTGTACAAATCCTATACCAAAAGTTCATTAGAAAAGATTCTATATATCCAGTAAAAAAAAGTTTTTACAAATTCCATACAGAAAGTTCCTTGGAAAATATTATATAAATCCAATAAAATTATCACATTATGTATACCCATATACAAATACTCTAAAAATGCGTACACTTACGTAACATTCTCTTTACAATCAAATAATATTACTACCAAATTTATATATCTACCCATTTTATTATTATTGCCCCAAAAGTCAATATACCCCACATTTAGAAAAATACTTCAAAATTTTCAAAAATCTAGTTTGTATGTATCTAGATACTTCTCAATGCGTTTATTCCAAATTTTGAAACCGCATGTCGATATCTCGTTTCGTTCTCGAGATATTTAGATTTAAAGTTTTGCTCAAAACAGCCCATTTTTTGGTAATAACCCAAAAATGGGTCGAGATATGAATTTGGCGGCAATACCATTCAATTCTACGGGTAAAATTACATAAGTACACCAATTTTCAGAATTTTTGGACACCGCATACAATCTCTAAAGCAAAATAACTGAAAATGGCCAAAAATCGCAAAAATCTTAAGGGGTACCCCTTACGATTTTTTCAGATTTTGGCCGTTTTCAGGGGTTTTCATGTTTTGATTCATAAAAAAAGAACCGGTTGGACAAAAAATATGAAAATTTCTATACTTATGTATTTTTATCTGTAGAATCGAATGGTGATGTTGCTAAATTCATATCTCTACCCATTTTTGGGGTAATACCCAAAAACGGGCAGTTCTGAGCAAAACTTTAAATCTAAATATCTCGAGAACGAAAAAAGATATCGACCTGCGGTTTCAAAATTTGGAATCACCGCATTGAGAAGTATCTAGATACATAAAAATTAGATTTTTGAAAATTTTCAAGTTTTTATCGAAATGTGGGTATATTGACTTTTTGGGCAATAATTCAAAAATGGGTAGAGATATAAACTTGGTCGTAACATTATTAGATTGTAAAGAGAATGTTACGTAAGTGTACGCATTTTTAAAGTATTTGAACAACTGTGTGAATTTTTAGAAATAAAAGTATTGAAATAAAAATGGATAAATGCTATAAAAAAATTTGTGAACACCGCATACAATCTCTAAAGCAAAATAACTGAAAATGGCCAAAAATCGCAAAAATCTAAGGTGTACCCCTTACGATTTTTTCAGATTTTGGTCATTTTCAGGGGTTTTCAAGCTTTTATTCGTAAAAAATGAATGTATTTATGTCCGTAGAATCGAATGGTGATGTCGCCAAATTCATATCTCCACCCATTTTTGGGTTAATACCCAAAAATGGGCAGTAATGAGCAAAAATTTAAATCTAAATATCTCGAGAACAACACGATATATCGATCTGCGGTTTCAAAATTTGGAATCAACGCATTGAGAAGTATCTAGATACATAAAAATTAGATTTTTGAAAATTTTCAAGTTTTTATCTAAATGTGTTGTAAATTGACTTTTGGGGCAATAATTCAAAAATGGGTAGAGATATAAACTTGATAGTAATATTATTTTATTGTAAACAGAATGTTACGTAAGTGTACGCATTTTTAGAGTATATGATCAGATTTTATAATTAATTTTGTATAAATATTTTTCTAGCCATAACAACAAACATATACAATGAGACATCTATAGCTGAGTTATATTCAATCAGTAGCAAAACTCGTATTATGAATATTTAGAAAAGACTTCTCTTAGTTTAAAACCGAACTCCATCAACACTCTCTCCTCTGTAGCAAAAGCCAAGACAAGTCTTAGATCAGTTTTGTTTGAATGAAAACAGGTTGGACTTTAGTGAACAAAAACCCCTATTTGTCGTGGCCGCTCTATCGCTCATCTGGGCACAAAGCTCCGTAATGCAATCAAGCGCGCGCACATGTGACAAATTGCCGGCCAGCGATTCATTGTCAGCCCGGCCTTTCCCGCCTTCCGTGCCCAGGCCAGCCCCTGTGCCGAACAATAATTGAATTGTTTACTCCGGGCTTTACATACACTCGTACATATCAGCGTAATTTCATATCGATGATATGATCATGATACAAATGGATGCACTGCGTGCTATGCAATGCAGATACGGCGTCAGTCAATTTGGAGTGTGGTGGGTGTCCCTTATAAATCGCCAACGTATGTGTAATCCAATTTTTATAAAGGGTTTGGATATTGCATTAGTTATTGGATGTATTTGACTGGAAATTTTTGGTTAGAATGAAATTTTGGGACTTAATGTAATAGGCTATTCCACCGTAATCAAAAATAGTAAAAGTTTATTGAAAATATGAATGATAATAGTTAAAGGATAAGGAAAACCATATTTCTTTTATTATAAATTATTCCTTCCAGAAGACACGGGGAGTTTTGCTTTTGATGATGCAGGACATGTGCACGAGTGTTTGAGCAAATAGGATCCAAGTATGAACTCTGACTTTGAGAAGCCCCGCCTTAACTAAGAATAAACTTCTTCGGGTGTGTCGGATCTGTTTGGTTGCTGTTCGAGTGACGTTCTAATTTCTTTGTTTTTATAAAATGACAAAAAAAGGTGAAATAAATTAAGTATAATAATTTATTTTATGTCTCTAATAATGAATTATAATATTACAATTTAAATATACATTATTTTGTAATTTATTTAACATTTTTTCATGACTTGTGAACCACTGTTTGTTAACTTCTGGTATATCCATATTACCTACGTCACAAAGCAGATTTAAAATTCGGACCTTAATATCTCGCTTATTTGGAGGAATTTTTAACTCGGACTTTCACATGTGGTCTTATATTTTTATGTACTTCAAGAAAAATATTTTTAAAAAATATCATGGAAATTACGAGGTTCATTCTTTTAATTTCAATTGTAAAACAAAGTTCAGCAAAAATGACGGACGTTTTTCAAAATATCATAAAATTGATACTTTTTGATTAACACGTTGACTGCGGCATTGGTCGCCGGAGACCAATAAATTGTATATGTCTAGTGCGACACCATTTTTAATAAAACTTCCACAACTTACGGATGTTTTACCTTTTTACCTCTCGCTAAGAAAGGTATTGGATTCATGCTAAAATTCGCTTATCCAGATTTTAGTGAATAAGCACGATTTAAGGTCCCTAGAATCCGATTATAACATTTTTAAAATAATGTCTGTGTGTTTGTGTGGATGTATGTATGTGTGTGTATGGATGTTGGAAGAACGATTCCTCAAAAACTACAAGATTTAAGACCTGTTTACCTATGAATTCCTCAATCTGACATTCCTGGGTAGAGCTGTAAAGGTTTTGGTAGCAATTGGACAACCGGAAGTAGTAGTTTCTTAAAATTTCTTCTAAATATAATTTTTTGGAAATTTTTGTTATTATAAATATTGAAGAACATAAAATTCTCCATCTAATACATTTAAAATTTTTATTATATCTAGTATAGATTTAAAGATAAAGACACTATAATATATAGAGTAATTTAATCGCAGAGGCTAAGGCACTAAGGAAACCAGTTGACAAATTCAAATGTCTATAACATAGTTTGTAATTGACAGATGTCAGTGTCAAAAATCAACAGTTTTAGTGACATTCTGAAAGCTTTTTCTGGAAAGTACATTTAATCCATCTTATTGTTTTATTAAATAAATATTTAAAATTGTAGGTAAAATGCATTTTCATAGTATTTACTCAAAAAATAAAACTTTTTCATGGTATGTATAAAAATAAAAAGTAAAAACTTTTCATAGTATACAGGCTGTCTCAATAAGCTTGCTCACTATTGATAACTTTTTTATTTGAAGAGGTACGAGGTTGGTTAAATGAGCAAAATTGTGCCATTTTATATTAGAAAATTGGTCATGTAGACAAAATAAAAATTGTGTCAGCGGTTCTCAAAATTTGGGACAAAATATATATTTTTTAAAATGGAACCATATATTTTTTATTATCTTATTGGAAAGAGTATTTTTTCTCTTTCCAATAAGGTAATTTTTTCAAATAAACGAGTTATTTACGGTTAAAAATAAAAATTTTGTAAACTGTTTTATCAGTTTATTTAACCAAGTAAGCCAAGAAACAATTGATTCTTTGTTTGTTTGACGTTTAATAATTTCTCCTGTAAAGTTCTCTATGGTTAATAACTTTACAAATGAAGAAAAGTTAGATATGATCTTGCTATATGGAAAGTTATATCTAGACACCAGTTACGTGGAACGATCGGCTCTCTTTCCAAAAGAGCTGAAATGTGCGAAAGAAATAATGGCTTTCAAATTGAATATTTTCTTTAATTGTTTTGTTATTACTTTAAAATAAGTTAATAAAATAATAATTTTATAAAAGACAAATGTTTCCATGGTTTACTTGACTAAATAAACTAACAAAAAATAATTTTTATGTTTATACGTAAACAACTCATTTATTTCAAAAAATTGTACATAAACAATATTACCTTATTGGAAAGAGATATACAGTTTCATTTAAAAAATATATTCTGTCCAAATTTTGGGAGAGAGCCGACCGTTCTACGTAACTGGTGTCTAGATATGACTTTCCATATAGCACGATCATATCTAACTTTTCTTCATTTGTAAAGTTATTGACCACAGAGAACTTTACGGGAGAAATTATTAAACGTCAAACAAACAAAGAATCAATTGTTTTCATGGCTTACTTGGTTAAATAATCTGATAAAACAGTTTACAAAATTTTTATTTCTAACCGTAAATAACTCGTTTATTTGAAAAAATTGTACATAAATAACATTACCTTATTGGAAAGAAATACTCTTTCCAATAAGATAATAAAAAATATATGGTTCCATTTAAAAAATATATATTTTGTCCCAAATTTTGGGAACCGCTGACACAATTTTGCGCATTTAACCAACCTCGTATCTCTTCAAATAAAAAAGTTACCAATAGTGAGCAAGCTTATTGAGACACCTGTATACTCAAAAAGTAAAAACTTTTCATGGTATAAACATAAAAAGTAAAAAATTTTCATATATGGATTTTGTCAACGCACCAATTCAAATACTATTATTCAGATTTTATAAATCTCGGAGCCTATGTTTCAAAGATAAACACAATTCCTTAATTATACATTTCGGATTTCAAATGTATGTAATTGACAAATAAATATCAGCTCTCAGGGAACCAATTACTTCAAATTATTAATGATAACGTTTTAAAAAGAAAAATGTAATAGTAAATAAAACAATACGAATGAAAAGGAACATAATATATTTTCCAGCATCAATAAATATGTAGGCATGTATTTAAATTAATAAACGTTAAAAAAATAATAACACTCGTTTTTTTTTTTCACAAGAAAAGTATATTTTTACTTTATTGCATAATTTCGGCAGTTACGGCATCATCAGAAGTACTGGCGGGAGGTATAGTGCTGGCCACAACAGATTTTTTTATTTATTTTATAAACTTTATAAGGATTAAACCATTTTAGAAACGTTTTACAAAGAATTGAATGAAGTTTATTTGTAGTTTTCACTTCCTTTATAGAGCCTTACTCTGCCCCACTGCCACTATAAACCTGTCTATTCCTGCTAATCAAGTGACCCGAGTCCTGCTGCCGATGTCGAGTCAGCAGCACCCTGCACCAACTTTCTTGCGAGAACTTTTGCTGACAAGACAGGACCGGCATCAACAGTAAAACTCTCATATCACCCAAATTTCATTATCATTACAGACCAGTTAAATAATTTTTATTCAATTTTGACGTTTTAAACTGTCATTATTAACTCCAAAGCAACAATGAGCTACTTGCGTGGTACTGAAAATCCGATTTCTGTCACTATTTACGTAAAGTTATATTGAAAACATATATAAAAATATAAATTTTATTTTAAAATAATTATTTATTTTTTACTAAATTAAGAAAGAAAATTTTCTGTGACGTCTTTATATTTAACTAAGGGAGGGGAAGCATGTTTAAGAATGTTATCAATAGATGGCATGGCGCGCGAGAAAGTTTTAATTTGAATTTGACATTAGTTCATTTTTCTTTTTCTCTGGTCTCTCAAATACATTAATTACTTTATAAATAAACACATAGGTAATTACTTGTAATTTAAAATATCGATACCAAAAAGATAAACTAAAATACTAACCTCCAAACTATTATTGAAACGTCAAACAGGTGATCTACATTACCCGCAAAAACATACCATTACTATGGGACGGCACCACGCTGTGGCTTTACGACTATTCATTGGTGCGGCGTAATTCTACGTCATACATGGCGGGAATTCAAATAATCAAATTTCATTATTTTTTTCTGGCTAATTAATAAAAAATTTGTCAAAAAATAAAATATGGGTGGCAAGTTTTTTACCTTCTTATTGAAATATTGATATTGTTTATATAGTATGCGTTGATAAAATATTTATAAATATAGTATGCGTTGTAGTTGTTATGTAAATAATATAGAAAAATAAATAGACTTGATGAAAAACTGTCAATGATTTTATTCTGTGCCTTTGTGTATATTTAAATATAAATATAATCTCTTCAAAAATATTAAATAAAAAAAAGGTACGCAAGTAGCCCATTATAAGTAACACTTTTTTCACAAGTGAATTAATTTTTTTTAAATCACTCTTACATTTTTTTAATTCTCTCTGCAACAAATAATGCATTTAAAATAATATCAAGCACGAAATTAACACTTACCATAGTATTTATCAGACATTATCAGCCATTTTAATTATTTTCCACGGCGCAAATGACAGACAATAAAGCTTTTTAAATACATGACTTGATATCTATCATCAACGATTGTCATGCACAGTCTACTAACCAGGGAATACTACTAACTAATTAGTTTTTTGTTTTGTCAAAATTAAATATTTTAATGGTTTCTATTATTATTTCGTCAAAATTGAATAAAATATTGTACAAACCACGTGAGCTAAGAATGTTTATTCACTCGAAGAAATTAACTTTCTTCTCATGAATAAACATTACCTTAGCTCACTTGGTGTGTAAATATCTATAAAAAATAACCAAAATCTAATCAACTCTTCATATGGATGTACAGAAGAGGAATACGGAAGAATTATAATTTTTAGAATTGTAGTATTGGAGTTATCGTCGGAGAAAAATTTGTCACACACGGACACACATACACACACACACACACACACACACACACACACACACACACACACACACACATACATACATACATACATACATACAGACATCATTTGAAAAATAGTAAATTTGTATTGTGGGGACCCTAAAACGTGCTTATCCATTAAAAACTCACCACCGAATTTTTTGACCAAAGATAATACCTTCCTTACCTAAAGGTGACGGAAGGTAAAAATAATCTGCTAAATTAAAAATAAGAATATGAACAATTTTTTGTCCAAAAGCCAACCTGGTATTTGATCAAGTTTGCTTTATTTGTAGCCATTGAAATTTGTGCCAAAACTTATGAGACATACGTTATTAAGAACTAGTATCGAATTTAGCCAAATAAATAAAACAGGCTTCAATCAAACACTTAACAAATGAATATATAAATAAGTACACTGCCCTTCCATTTGATCCCTATAATATAATAGCCCTTTTGCATTGTAAGTCCGTCCCTGCGTCCTTCGCTAGCAGTTGTTGGAGTATCAGAGCTCTCGAGCTGAAGCAGTTGGCACTGCTGTGCTTTTCCCGCCTCAGAGGCTCAGAGCTCCGGCTCGGGGTTATGACTTGGCCAAACCTTTCTCTACGCTTTGTGTGCGGCACAGGAAGTCCCGACTAATGTGTGAGCAAAGCCCGAGAGGCCGAGAGCACTACACTACATGTCTAATCAAAGCTAAAGCGAACACAGTTAAAGCAAAGGAAAGAAAAAGCGTCTAGTGCACAACAACAAAGTTGCTGCTCTCCATTCTTGCAGGCCTATCAACTAAATGGACTTGGAATTTTTGCCAGTGTAGAACTAAATAATACGGTCATTTCTTAATGGATGAAAATTTACATCTTTTATGGAATTAACGTTTTGGTGTTTTTACCTCCCGTTACCCTAGGTAGGGAGGTACAGGGATAGTGTTGAAAATTATACAGGGTGTCCCAAATTTAAACGGCCAAACTTAAACCATGGATTAAACACTTAAAAATAAGGTCCCAAGTTCATTTGAGTAAATGTCGGGAAATGCTTCGTTTCAGAGATATTAATGTTTTCCTTATTGGAGCAGCGTTACTTTAAAAATCAACTTCATAACAGAATATCAAATATTATTTTATTAAGTAGTGATATAATAATTAAATTAATTATAATGATTCGGTTATTATCTAATTTCAATGCAACATTTAGTTTGCTTGTGATTGGACAAAATGCCTCGTTTTTACACAAATAGTGAATATGCCGACATGGTATTTATTTATGGTTTTTGTAATGGTAGTACGCATAGGGCTCGTCGTGAATATTCGCGACGATTCCCTAACAGAAGATTACCACATAGGACTGTTTTCTCTAAAACATTTCAGCGACTTAGAGATACAGGTTCGTTTGCTTCTGTGCCACGTGCTGATGGTGTATTTGCGCCTTTACAAAACGAAATACGAGCTGTAATGATATTCCAACATTTTGATGAGAATCCATCGACAAGTGTCCGACGTGCTTCGGCAGTATTAAATTCAAGCCGAATGGAAGTGTGGAGAACACTGAAATCAGATGGACGTCATCCGTACCATATTCAAAAAGTACACCAGTTATTACCGCGAGACTTGAGGCGAAGGAGAGAATTTTGTGATTGGTTTTTAAATAAAATGAATAATGAACCTCAGTTCCCTTCATACATTTTGTGGACTGATGAAGCCATATTTACACGGCGTGGAATTTTAAATCAAAGAAATTCTCATCTTTGGACACATGAAAATCCTCATGCAATTAAAGAGAACAATTTCCAATATGAATTTCATTGTAATGTTTGGCTGGGTATTATTGGAAATACTTTAGTAGGCCCTTTCTTTTTACCTCCACGTTTAAATTCAGAGAGATTCTACAATTTTCTCAATAATGATTTGTATAATTTAATGGAAGAAGTTAACTTAGCAGTAAGAAGAAACTCTTGGCTACAGTTGGATGGCTGCCCTGCACATTATGGGAGACAACCAAGGGAGTGGTTAAATTTTCATTATCCACAACGGTGGATTGGCCGGGGAGGACCTGTACCGTGGCCAGCACGTTCGCCCGATCTAACACCGTTAGATTTTTTTGCTTGGGGTGCCATAAAACAAAAAGTTTATGATGAACCGATAGATAATTTGGACACTCTACGTAGAAAAATTATTCAAGTTTGTGAAACCATATCTCCCGAGCAATGTCAAGCAGCAACCAATGCAGTGGTAGATCGTTGTCGTGCCTGTCTGCATGCTGCAGGTGAACATTTTGAACAAATGTTATAAAAAAATAGTAGATTATGATATGTTATTAGATTATTGTAAATAATAAATTTGTTTGAATTCAATGATAATTTTTATTTTTCCACCGACAAATCAGTGTAACAAACTAATTTTAGTATTGAAATTAGATAATAACCAAATCATTTATAATTAATTTAATCATTATATCACACTTCAATAAAATAATATTTGGTATTTTGTTACGAAGATGATTCTTTTAAGTAATGTTGCTACAATAAGAAAAACAGGAATATCTCTGAAACGAAGCATTTCCCGACATTTACTCAAATGAACTTGGGACCTTATTTTTAAGTGTTTAATCCATGGTTTAAGTTTGGCCGTTTAAATTTGGGACACCCTGTATATAGAGATTTTAATGAATAAGCACGTTTTTCTGTATCTGGTCGCGAACCTGGGGGAACCGGGTTCGATCCCGACAGACGCCAAATATTTCCAATTTTAAATGGCACAAAAGTGACCCCTGTGGTGCACTCTCCACGCCAGCTATGAGTGCCCGTGAGATGACGCCTGCTAAGCGCCCACACGGTAAAATATATCGTCATCATTACTGAAGTCTACATATGTGTAGATAATGGCACACCCAGAAATGGGTAATATGCCGTGATGATATATTTATATTTTTATTTATTTATATCTGTGGGCATGTATGTATGTGTGTGTGTGTGTGTACATGTGTGTGTGTAGGTCGTATGGACACGATTGCTCAAATTTAGAAATTTTGAATACCCATTCTATACTAATGTGGGAAGAGCTCATTAGTTTTTAATATATAACGGATAACCGGAAGTATCACTTATACAAGCTTTTAATATTTCAACAACTTTACTAAAAATTGATTATAATGATATAATCATTTAATAAGTAATATTACTTATTAAATGGTATAATCTTCAATTTTACGTTAGTAGCATTTAGTAAATATCTTTTTGCCCTCCTGAAGTGTAATGGGAACTTTACAATTGTATACACAGCAAGTGTAACCTATATTTTACGCTTACTGCGTTGTAACTTGTCTAACTATGCGGTAAAATAATCAAAATACACTTGACGTTTATGGGCACTTACAAAAAAATCATCTTTACTATAATAAAGTTCATGTAAAAAAGTACTACCTACAAAAGTTATTTTTTTTACTTTAACATTTCCTATTTTTAAAATTAATTTATATAAACCAAAATCACGGCAGCGACATCTCTCATTATTGTAAAAATCCGCCGTTACCGACATAGTCACCGATCGATATAACTGTCAAATACGCGAGGCGAAAATTGCTGAAATGTCAAATATCGACACCCACCTATTATTTATTAAGAAGGAAACATGAGCAAACAAATATATTATTACAAATAAATTTTTGCTAGAAGAAGTTTAGTTAATTTAATTACAATTTACATGTTTTTTTTTCTATGTATATCCCTATCCGTTGGATTCCTTCAACCCTCAGTAACCCACAAACCTTTAACATTATTTAGTATTTCATCCTTCCTATCCTATCATCCAATTTCCTACCACAATGACCACTGTCCACATCCTTTGTCCGCCATTTTGCCGGTCATAAATAATTAAGTTGTCCGCCACCAATGTGGCGCTGGTGTTTCAGAAAATAATAGTACACAATGCAGTGTTACATCTCAGCAAATATATTATGCATGGGCTACTATGGCGAACATGTCTCTTGCATTATTCTTCCAAACCCACGCCCGCTAACAAATCATTCATGAGGGAAATTGTTACACAAGGTTTTTGCTAATGGCAGATTTGTGTAGATTTTTTATTTTTGAGGGATTAGTGGAAAAGTAAAAATTTGAAATTTAAGTAGGTATGCGGAATAGCTATTTGTGTATTGAGAACGCAAAATGCGACATTGTCGAAATCGACAATGTCCATTTGCGCTCGAAACACACACACAAGATTTTTTCTACAGTCGCCACAATGGGGTCCTCCACCATAACAAAAAATAATAAAATGTACACTTTATACTTACAGTACTGCTCAATAAATAACGATTGGCTAATACAAAAGATACGGTTCAAACTTAAAAAAGGCTTTTAATGATTATATCGTTACATTAGCCATTTATTCCATAAAAAAAAAACCAAAATTAGAGCGTGGAAGCAAGGATTTGTGATGATTTGATGAGTTTTTGTAGCAAAATGTGTGGTTAGTTGTCACGCCTGTCACACTGAAAAAATTAACAAATATTTCAAGGAATTTGTGATTATATAGACATGTATGTGCATTGACTGACTTCTCGCAATTATTTATGTAACGAAATAACTAATAACTTTATTGTAATCAAAATAAATAGTTAACTAGAGATCAGATGTCAGTACGACTCGCAACTATCCTACCGCCATCTGTGTACAATCATTCCTATTACTAAACATAACTGTTCACACAATTTATTTTATATTTAATTTTATTTTATCGTTATTTTCCATTCTTCTTGAGTTTTTATTCAATCTAATCTAAGCATTTTATACTTTCGTTTTTGTAAATGAATGCTCTATTTCATTTTCACAGCAGTGTGGCATTTTGTTAGGTTATGTTAAATACCGACAGAACATATGCCAAATTGACTTGTGAACGTGGTAAATGTGTAACTACAGTGCCATTAGTTCCTAACTAAACATTTTCATTAAGAATGTAGACAAGTGACATTTCTCAACATTGTATACTTAGAAATTTGGACAGCGAGCATTTTTACTACTTTGTCGCGCATGAGCGGCAAAGTGACATTTTGCGTTGACAAAAGAGAGCGCAAATGGCTACTTTCAATAGTGACTGTAGAAAAAGTAATTTAATTGTATTTCGTATGGATTTAAACAGAGCGCATATATTAAACAGTGATTTGTGCTAACATATTTTCCAGACTTTACGAATATGTTTAATATGTGTGGGAATTGGAAAGTAATTAGACATGATGTACATACTGTTGAAGGATTAACAGCTCTTACATTTGTGTGAGGACATGAAAAACAAATCAGTTGTTTGGCAAATAGATACAGAGGAGACGAATAGTGTGTAATATACTTGAGACGCAAACATGTGAGCAAACAGCCGGGAGTGAAGTGATGTGCAGAGCTAAACTCATTTAAATACAACAGCAAATATACAACAGCGCTCATTCACTAGCCATAGGGCAAGGTCGATTACAGCACAGGGGTTAATTGGGACCGAACCCTCGCTCCAATACTCGGCCAAGTCTGTCAGTCAGTGTTGTAAACAAAATATAGCAAACCTGGTATATTATTTTCAGAGACGTCGACTGGTCGGCCATAAGCAATATTTACGTCAAAATTTTGTTAGTCATAAACCGGTAATAGTATTACCTTCCGTTACCTTTAGGTAAGGAAGGTTGTCTTTGGTCAAAAAATTCGATGGTGAGTTTCTAATGAATAAGCACTGCAATTAGAACTATATGTGTGCAGAAGCAGAAGACAAGTTAAAAACAACAAAAAACAGTATTTGGGTAAAATTCTGTATTTTTTTTTTTGTTATAAAACGGCGGTTCGATAGCGAAGTACAATACAATACTTTTATAATATAAAATGAAAATGGCGAGAGGTCTTGTACTGGCCACAACAGAATTTTACCTCCAGCTACCCTAGGTAAGGGAGGTATAGGGATCGTGCTAAAAATCGGATATAGAGGTTTCAGTGAATAAGCACGTTTTGATATCCCCAGAATCCGATTTTAACAATGATGTCTGTAGGTATGTATGTGTGTGTGTCTGTGTGTGTGGATCTTGTGGACACGATTACTCAAATACTATCAATTAGAAAAATTTGAAATTTTGTATATCCATTCTATACTAATGTGGGAAGAGCTCATTAGTTTTTAGTGTATATCGGATAACCGGAAGTATCATTTATACAAGCTTTTAACAGTTTTTCTTGTAAAAAAGTCATTGAATATAATTTTTTAGCAACTTTTACCAATACAAATTGAATATAATGGCACAATCTTCAATTCTACGATAATAGCATTTAGTAAATGGCTTGAAATAACTTTATATTATATTAAAAAATAATTTATTTTTGTACATTACTTTGCCTCTGAGTCAAACAAAAACAATACTTTAATAACAAATTTGACATATTTAAACAAATATCACTGTCACGAAGCAATTTTCATTAAAATTAATAATGAAACCAGGTTAAGAAGAATTTAGTAGTTTAAATATGATTCTAATGAAATTAAGGTTTGTAAAAATAATATATTTTCCATCATACATAAATATTAGATATACATGATAATTCGATTTAAGTTTGATGTTTGTAGCATTATATATCAAACAGCTCTCAATAAAAACGTGATTTTAAAGTGTCAAATAATAGTTTGCAACTACACATTTACGAAATGGATAATGTACGGCAAAGAATTTACACAGATTGCTTTTTAGAACATAAAGAAGTTGGTGATGATTTTGACAATAACAATAATGTGTGTGTGTGACGATCATTCCTTAAAATATATTAATAATGCAAAACTTCGCAAAGTTGGTATTTAATACTCTTATATAATTTGAAACAACATATTAGATTTTGACTATATATAATAAACCGGATGTAGTACCTAATTTGAAGCTCTAACAGATTTTCAGGAAAAACGTAATAAAATGTAATCCAAAATTTCGTATTACAAACTTTTCTGTTTATTGGAACAACAAAGTAGATTTTGTTTACAAACGATCAATCGGAAGTGAAACTTTACTTAAAGCTAATTGCTATTTTAAACATGGAATTGGCGGGAGGTCATGTGCTGGCCACATCAGATTTTTTTTGTTATAAAACGGCGGTTCGATAGCGAAGTACAGTACAATACTTTTATAATATAAAATGGAAATGGCGAGAGGTCTTGTGCTGGCCACAACAGATTTTTTTTTATTAATTTCAACTTTTAAGACAGAAATAGAATTTTTTCTATGCAACAACTCTTCTTGAAACTTGCATCCCTAGATAACTAACACCAATAATTTAATTTAGCATTTCATTTCTAACTTGACATAATCGTGTCACCCTCCGTCCACTTAGACACTTGCACCTCTTAATATTCATAGCCCTGTGTGCGGTGCTTAGACGTGCGGGTTATGCATGTTGAGTTCCGGGGTCAGAGTCAGACGCAGCTGCGGACAAGTGCGTCAGTTTGGGGTATCAAGTGTAGTATGGCACAGCGTGGGGTCACTGCACGGCATGGTCTCATAAGAGAATAATAAGTGATATTAAAATGCGTGATGAATGGGGGAAGATTGTTCTTATTGAATGCCTGATTGAAATTTTAAAACGATAAGTGCGCTGTATACAATTTATAATTATACAGTCATTGAGTACTATGTGTAATTGTGTTATTAAAAAGTAGAGAAGGGAGGTAAGGTCAATTGACACACACATACGTAAACGTAAGTATTCTCTACGTAATACTGGGTTACTTGCGTGGTACTGAAAATTCGATATCTATCGCTATATACGTAATGTTATGTTGAATAATAAAACCATATATAAAAATCTGTTGTGGTCAGCACAAGACCTCTCGCCATTTCCATATTAGGCTACATATAAGTATTGTATTGCACTTCGCTATCGAAACGTCGTTTTATAACAAAAAAATTACAGAACTTTACTCAAATATTGTTTTTTATTGTATTTAACTTGTCTTCTGCACACATATAATTCTAATTATATCTATTTTTCATTGTATGAAGAAGTTCCTAAATGTCAGTGATTCTTCCAATTCATGAACAAGATTGGCGGTATTTCTGATGGATATATGCATTTTACCTATAATTTTAAATATTTATTTAATAAAACAATAAGAAAGATTAAATGTACTTCCCAGAAAAGCTTTCAGAATGTCACTAAACATTTAAATTTGACAACTGGTTTCCTTAGTGCCTTGGCCTCTGTGATTAGATTATTCTTTATATTACAGTGCCTTTATCTCTAAATCTATAGAAGATATAATAAAAATTTTAAATGTATTTATTGTAGAATTTTATGCTCTTCAATAATAGGAATAACAGAAATTTTCAAAAAATAATATGTAGAAGATTTTTTTAAAGAAACTGTTACTTCCGGTTGTCCAATTGTTACCAAAATCAGATATAATAAAAATTTTAAATGTATCAGATGTAGAATTTTATGTTATAACAGAAATTTTCAAAAACTAGTATTTAGAAGAATATTTTAAAGAAACTATTACTTCCGGTTATCCAATTGTTACCAAAATCTAATCAACTCTTCCCAGGAATGTCAGATTGAGGAAGCTGCAGTTAAATATTTTTTAAGTCTTAGAGTATTTGAGAAATCGTGGTTCCAACATCCATACATCCACACATACACACACACACACACACACACACACACACACACACACACACACACACACACACACACACACACACACACACACACACGGACATCATCGTAAAAATGTTATAATCAGATTATAAGGACCTTAAAACGTGCTTATCCACTAAAATCTGGATATGCGAATTTTAGCATGATTCCAATACCTCTCTTAGCGAGAGGTAAAAATCACATTTTAATGTGTTAAACGGTCAAACTTTACTACAAAGAGGGTCAACGAACTTTAAAACCTTACGTATCAAGTCCTGACACTGTTGGACTCCGTTTTGACGGTAACTGCTAATCAGGATTATATTTTCAAACAAACCGCGCTTACAATGTGCTGCTGTTTTCGAAACGTTTTCAGTAAGTTGAAAGATGACAGTTATATATATTTGCACCTGTCAATTTGTCGTTTCTTATTTTTAAAGAGTTATGTCACATTGTATTGACTAAAAATGAGTATCATTGGAAAAGATGTCCAACTAATACAATTAATTGAACAATGTAGATATATTTTTGATAAAAAAAGACGTGTCGATTTTACAAGTAGTGACATTATCGGCCTGCTCTTATTGGTTTGCCCTAAGATGTGCATGAACCGGACAGCGTAATGTAAAGTTTAATGCAAAGTTTAATGATAATGCTAAGGTAAGTGCATAAGTTTACAGCTTACATAAACCAGTCTTTAGCCGTTTACAGTTCCAAATATTAGAAATATTTTACGAGAATTTGAATGTGAATAACTCCTGAACCGCTTATTGGCAAAAGTGAAAGAAAATTTCATGCCAACTTAATAAGGAGCAGGCGGATTTTTTTTTTAGGAACAACCAAAAACTTATTGATGATAAGACAATAGTGATTGTACAGTAGGTTAGGATGTACCGCCAGAGGCATATGTTAGGATTTAAGGTTCCCACGAGTGAAGAGGAAGAGGAGGACGAGATAGCAATCAGTGCAACGCGTCGGGGCGTATAATGTCCTCAATGTTTACACAGGCTAATCCTCGGGTCGCATGTGTCTCATCACATTACATCGCCTCCGGCAACACGAAACATTCCCATCTATAGGAAAGGAATATTGCCAAAGAACATACAGAATATTTTTGTTGATTAATATAAACTTATATAGGTATAAGAGTAGTATTTTTGTACCAACAATACCTTCCTTACCTTAAGGTGACTGAAAGTAATACTATTACCGGTTTATGACGAACAAAATTTTGACGAAAACTTTTTGGTTAAAAAATTATCCAATTGAATCCCTTTATTGCTGACCACGTGTGCGAAAGTAACCAATCAAAACAAACTTACACTGATAATTATCCTAAGACAATTATCACTTATGTCACTAAGTTGCTAAGTAACAAACAGTTTTTGGCATATAATTAAAGATTAATTGTTTTAATTTAAAAATGTCATTTTCACGCTGTCAATGAAAATCATGATTTAATCAACAAAATTATAGAAGAAAACACATCAGAAAATAGTGTATTAAATAAAAAACTAAATGTGGAGAATATTTATGGACTTTTGTATGTCTTATCTTCTTCTCTTTGGTCTCACTCAAAGATGTCTCATTCTCATTGCACACTTCACACTGAACATATTCATAGCTACATTCACGTTCATAGCTACTATTGACATCTACTGGGCTATGTTAGACACAAAATTCTGTCAAATATAAATTTTAGGCAAATTTAATGTTAAAACTGCAAAAAAATTTCTCACCGAATACCCCTCGATCATTGATAAATACTTATAATTTTATCACAACTTCCTCAAGCACGTTGCTTTTAGGTAACACCACCTCCGCCTTCGGCGTCGGGCTGTTACCAAGCAACGCGCTTTCGGTAACTGTCATAAAATTATTTCGTAATTATCAATGTCCTCGGGATATTATAGCTGAAAATATTACTTATGGCTGACCAGTCGAATTTTTTGTTTTTTGACTAAAAACAATACCTTATTTACCTAAAGGTGACACAAGATAAAAACAATGAATAAGCCTTTATTACTTCCTATTCATAAAAAACCGTTTTCCATAAAATATTACTTTCATTGTTGAATGATAGAACTTGCGGATCTCACACACATTGAGTGAGCACGTGAGTTGAGTTGCAGTTGCTGCACCCCTGTGTTCTGTCCAGCTTCATCCCCTGGAGGCTGTGAACACGCACGTGGTGACATCGCCTTGCACTTCGTCTCCATCTCCAGGCAGCACTGCACGGTAAACAGATTATACACCCGACGCTACGCATGGGAAGGGAATTCATCCGAGCCGAGCACACTACGAGTATAGCCCAAAGCCTAGAGCTTGTGTTTGCAGTAGGATCAAGGCGATCGGATCTTTAAATACGTATTAACGCCCGAAACATCCAAGTATTATCGAATATAATGTAAATGATGGGGGCCCCCTAAAGGTCACGGAAAGTATTGTCTTTGGTTAAAAAATTGGATGGTGAGTGAATAAACTTGTTTTAGGGTTCCTAGAATACGATTTACTAGTTTTACGATGACGTTATATGTGTGTGTGTCCGTGTGTGTGTAACAAATTTTTCTCCGACGATAACTCCAAAACTACAGTTCTAAAAATTATGATTCTTTGGTATTCCTCTTCTTTACATCCATATGAAGAGCTGATTAGCTTTTGGTTATAATTAATCAACCGGAAGTATCCGTATTTGAAGTTTTTCTTGAAAAAACGCAGTTAAATGTCATTTTTTGACATCACATAACAAAAAAAATCTGTTGTGGCCAGCACAAGACCTTCCGTCAATTCCATGTATTTTGTACAAATCCCATACCAAAAGGTCCATGGAACAGATTCTATATAATATCATGTAAAATCGAACACGAACACATACTATTTTTTACAAATTCCATACCAAAAGTTCATTTAAAAAGGTTCTATAAATCCAATAAAATTATAACATAAACTACACTAAGTAATGTCCTTCCATCTTCCCTTTGACCTTTCTCTGCGTGTCACTTGCGAGCAACACTATGACATACCAATTTTAGATCCTATACTTTTTTCCATATTTGGTTTTGCACTTGCAACTGACATCTGTCAATTAATGTTTTTTGAATAATTATGTCAACTGTTTCCATGATAAATAACAAAGCTGACTAATTTTTCAAAATTAATTTCTTTATAATGCTTTAACTCTACATCTATTAAATATGAAGAGAAATGAATAATCAAACCATATAGAGAAGAGTATTTTCTTTAATAAATATAATAACAAAATGTCAAAAAATAATATTTAACTGAGTTTTTTTAAGAAAAACTGTTAAAAACTTCAAATAAGGGTACTTCCGGTGGATCATTATAACCAAAATCTAATCAACTCTTCATATGGATGTACAGAAGAGGAATACGAAAGAATTATAATTTTTAGAATTGTAGTATTGGAGTTATCGTCGGAGAAAAATTTGTCACACACGGACATACATACACACACACGGACACACACACACACACATACAGACATCATCTTAAAAATAGTAAATTCGTATTGTAGGGGCCCTAAAACGTGCTTATTCATTAAAAACTCACCACCGAATTTTTTGACTAAAGACAATACCTTCCTTACCTAAAGGTGACGGAAGGTAAAAAAATACAGTTTGACGTTTCTTTAACAACTGATTTAAATCTAATAGCATGAAATTCCGCAGTTACTTTAAAAGGTCGATTTACTTGTCATTAAACTTTTATAATACCCAAATCATCAGTTAAATTAGTTTAGTAGCTAACTAAATTTTAACTGTTGATTAAATAGTTTTATAAAACCGACCCTAAGATTTGTAAATTATACTAAATTATATATCTAATTATAATTAGACAAAATTTCAATTCTTTTGTTTCTGTGTACTTTGTAATATTTTAATAGTGAAACCGGCGAAACAAACTTATTACATGTTATATCCGGCAATGACACTGACGTCAAAACATGTTTTGGCAATATTTCGCTTTTCAAATTTGGAACTGTGCGCATTGATATTTATAACGGAACATCTGAATGGAGTAGTAGTTATGACGGCCCCTGCCCCTACGACCGTAAAATTGCAACGATCCATGTGAATTTAGCTTAATATAACATATAACAGTTGCCCAAATAAGTTTTAAAGCTACGCAGCTTTTCTTATATTGGCAGTTGATCTGTGCAATTGGTGTTCGTTTCAGTTCCTGTTTTGTTTACACTCGAATCCATTAAGCATGCATTACCTATACGATGAATTTTATATTCTTTAATATTTATAATAACATAAATTTCCAAAAAATATTATTTAGAATTTTTTTAAGAAACTATTATTTCCGGTTTGAAAAACCGTCTTTCCAACATTCACACACTCACATACACACATCCACAGACACACACACGCGCGCTCACATACACACACAGACATCATTGTAAAAATGTTAAAATCTGATTTTAGTGACCTTAAAACGTGCCTATTCACTAAAATCTGGTTTTCAATTTTTAGCATAAATGCAATACCTCTCTTAGTGAGAGGTAAAAATTGACCAGCAATAAAACTATAATTATGACAAAACGGCATATCGCTTACTGTTTGCTTTATAATATTGGATGAAACAGGCCATTACTTGCTCTATTGGAATGAAGACATGCATCTCCTGGTACTTTTACCTGTCCTGAGTGCTCTGTATAGTAAAATAATCTTAATATCCCTTTAACATAAATGCCAATTTTGTTTGAAATAATTTTTAGAACCACAGTTTTCATTTTCATAAGAAATCACTTTATTATTTACCATGATATCCATATTATTGCGCATATTACAAATAAAATAATCGAACAAAACAAATCAACGTTAACAAATATAATATGAAATTTTCAATAGAAAATATTAAATTTAATATATGAATATATTTTTTTCAGTTCAATTATTATTATTAACAAGAATAATATGAATTAGAACAAACAAAATGTAATGAAAATGTGCGTATTGATTGAATGAGTCGATATATTCATTATACATAGTCTGTGTAAGTAAATAGCTCTGCGTTAAACAAATATGAAAAATAATATTTTGAATGAGGGAGTATAATATGTGGGTGCTTTCAAAAATATATCTATTATTTTGAATAAATTTTGTAAAATGGCATATTACCCATTTCTGGGTGCTATTATCTACAACACATGTAGACATCGGTAATGATGACGATTTATTTTACCGTGTGGGCGCTTACCAGACGTCACCTCACGGGCACTCATAGCTGGCGTGGAGAGTGCACCACAGGGGTCCCTTTTGTGCCATTTAAAATTGGAAATATTTGGCGTCTGTCGGGATGGAACCCGGTTCCCCCAGGTTCGCGACCAGACACTTAGGTACGTGGCCACGGGATTGAATTCATGATAAAAAAAACGCATATCCAGATTTTAGGGAATAAGCACGATTTAAGGTCACTAGAATCCGATTGAACCCTAATCTTGTGGTTGCCGATCCCTAATAATCATAACAGCAGAGGCTACCCTGGAATAGCCTGCTGTTATGATTTATTTAAATATTATTTATTATTATAATTCTTATTATTATTTAGGGGGTCCCGTGGCGGCGTGCCTGAGCGTCTGGTCGCGAACCCGGGGAAACCGGGTTCGATCCCGCCAGACGCCAAATATTTCCAATTTTAAATGGCACAAAAGTGACCCCTATGGTGCACTCTCCACACCAGCATTGAGTGCCCGTGAGGTGACGCCTGGTAAGCGCCCACACGGTAAAATATATCGTCATCATTACCGATGTCTACATGTGTTGTAGATACGGGCACACCCAGAAATGGGTAATATGCCGTGATGATATATTTATTTATAATTCTTTCGTATTCCTCTTTTTTACATCCATATGAAGAAGTGATTAGATTTTGGTTATAAGTAGTTGATCTACCGAAAGTACCTTTATTTGGAGTTTTTAACAGTTTTTCTTAAAAAAACGCAGTTAACTTGTTTTTTGACATTTTTATTGTTATAATATTAAAGAAAATACTCTTCTCTATACGGTTTGATTTTGATTATACATTTTCCTTCATAGATACAGAGTTAAAGTATTATAAAGAAATTATCTTCCAAAAATCAGTCAGCTTTGCTATTTGTCATGAAAACAGCTGATATCTTCAAAAAATTCTAATTGACAGATGTCAGTGTCAAGTGGTATAAGATACAGTGGTCCTCACAAGTGACATGCAGTTGCAGCTTAACCTCAGGATTAGAATTTTTAATGCCGGGAGTACGAGGAAGGCCAAAGAGAAAATGGAAGGACTGTGTCGCAGAAAACTTGAAAGACAAGATGCGTTGGACAGTAATGAGTGTAAGAGAAGAGTAGGAAACAGCGATCACCTAATAAAATAGGGAAAAGCTGAAGAAGAAAGAAAGAAGTGTCAAGTGCAATTTACGTAGTGTATATTCATATTATAATTTTATTGGATTTATAGAATCTTTTCAAAGGAACTTTTGGTATGGAATTAATTTGTAAAAAAAAATCTGTTGTGGCCTGCACAAGACTTTCCGTCAATTCGATGTATTTTGTACAAATCCGATACCAAAATTTCCTATACTATTCTATATATCCTGTAAAATTGTAACACGAACACACTATTTTTTACAAATTCCATATTGCAAGTTCCTTTGAAAAGATTCTATAAATCCAATATAATTATAACACGAATGTACATTCTGTAAATTGCACTTCATACTTCCTCATTCCTATCCAACGCATCTTCTTCACACAGTTCTTCCTCTCTTAAATATTCTGCTACACAGTCCTTCCATCTTCTCTTTGGCCTTCCTCGTACTCCCGGCATTGAAATTGCAAGTCACTTATGCGAGGGACACTCTGTCACTTATGTTACTTTCTGATCCTATACTTTCCACTTTGGTTTTGCACTTGCCACTGACATCTGTCAATTAGAATTTTTTGAATACATCTGCTGTTTCCGTAATTTTTGCAAACCTGACTGATTTTTGAAAGTTATCCTCTTTTAATCTCTCTATAACTCTATATCTATTGAATATGAAGGAAAATGTATAATCAAATCGTATAGGGAATAAGATTTTCTTTCATATTAAGGCTGGTTTATGTAAGCTGTAAACTTATGACTTTACCTTAGCATTAGCATTATAACTTTGTATTAAACTTTGCATTACGTTGCCTGGTATATGTAGTTCCTCATGGTTCCTAGGGTAAACCAATAAGAGCAGGCCGGTAATGTCACTTTTTGTAAAATCGACACGTCATACGTCATTCATGTTGACAAATAAAATGTAAAATATATACTCCTAGAAAATATGGATATGGATAGTGATACAGACGTTGTAGTATTTTCAACAATTTTTATAACTATAATTGCTTTGGCAAATAAATTAAAGAAAAAGAGAATGAAAAGGCGTTGGGGAGTCCGACCTATATTTCAACGGCGAGAACAGGAGGGACATTTTCAACTTTTTAAATATATGGAAAGTACAGACAATGAACAATTTTTTAAATATACAAGAATGTCTGTTACTCATTTTAATGATTTGCTAAAACTTATTGGTCCGAAAATAGAAAAAAAACAGTACTCGTGCTCTAAGTCCAGAATATCGATTGATTTTAACTCTGTAGTAAGTATCCCTCTGTAATAATACTGCCAAATAAAATATTTTATTATTATGTATTTATTTTACTAATTAGTTGTAGATTTTCTCAAAACAATTCATTTTTAATTACCTGAATGTCACAAAAAAATTTAAAACGTCAAACGTCAAATTCAAAATCATAAATGTCGCCGGCGTCAAGCTTCCGATTGGTCGGCATTAGCACTTTGCATTAAAAATTATAAATTTCCATATTTTAGGGTAACGGCATAATGCTAAGGTTAAGGTTACAGCTACATGTACCGCAGCAGGCATTTGTTTATACTCGAATTATTAATGCAAAGTCATAATGCTAATACTAAGGTAAAGTAATAAGTTTACAGCTTACATAAACCAGCCTTTAATTATCATAAAATGTCGAAAATTGATATTTAACTGCGTTTTTTCCAGAAATACTGTTAAGAACTTCAAATAACGGTACTTCCGGTTGCCCAATTATAACCAAAATCTAATCAGCTCTTCATATGGTTGTAAAGAAGATGAATACGAAAAAATCATAATTTTTAGAATTGTAGTTTTGGAGTTATCGTCGGAGAAAAATTTGTCACACACATACACACACACACGGACACACATACAGACATCATCTTAAAAATAGTAAATTCGTATAGAAGGGACCCTAAAACGTGCTTATTCATTAAAAACTCACCACCGAATTTTTTGACCAAAGACAATACCTTCTTTACCTAAAGGTGACGGAAGGTAAAAATGGGTAGAGATGTCAATCAAAGTTGGAATCGGAAGTAGATTTCAGAAGTTAATTACGTTAATACAGAAGATGAGGCGAGATAATATTTAACTAGGTCAAATTTCAAATCTGTTTCATCTTTGAACTGCTTTTCATAGGTTATAATCTACCCTGTTTATCACTTGCGTTCTTAAAGTATCTATCCCGGTAGCTGTAACCTGATGAACAGCGGTATATACCGGTAACAGTTCACCGGTAGAATTTTCGTAAATAACCTATTACTAGTGACATTTAATTCATATTAGATATCATAACACCTACCCCATCCCATCATAAATGCCGATGACGCAGCTCATCAATCGCAGCATTAAGAATTAATAAATTCCTGCTGGGCTATGACTTTAAATATTTGTATTGAGTTAATAAAAGCGGATGGGCTAGTGATTTGGCCACCCCACATTCGCATTTAATTTGCACGTTGCAGCCGACATAATCCCGGATGAAATATTAGTCTGATGGCACGAGTTGGGAGCGAGAGAAGAGGAGAGAACAAAGCTGGAGGCTTAGCGCGCGCAGTGTCACTTCTGCATTCCACAGACAGATGGCATCAGCAGTCAAATGATTTTCATCATGCAGAGGATCAGACACTTGGGTTGTACGAAGTACAAATTAAATGATATTTGCAGGGTGATTCAATACGAGGAGAAAAAGTTAACTTTTAATAAGCGATGCTAGGGCTGCGTTCCAAAATCCTGCTCTAGAGTACGAAATTACTCAAAATCGTTCCACAACTAATAACCTTACTCTCAGAGTTTACTCTTAATCTGTTCCAAAACACTAATGCCCGTATTCATAAACACTCGTAAAATTTTAAACGGTTCGTTATAATTTTTATCCAATAAAAATAGTCGACAATGAAAGAAAAATCGAAATTATGTTTGTCAAGTGTGATTCTATTTGTCAAAAAATATAATGAGCCGTTTTGAAACTTTATGGGTGTTTATGAATATGGGCATTAGACCCGTACCACGATCACTGTTTTAAATGGCGGTGTTTGGGTGTATTAGTTAAAACCTTGACGACGACTTGACACATACTTCAGGGTTATAAACAAAAATCAGTGATGCCAATATACTGATTAAACCGAAATTCTACTGACAGGCATATTCAATACATTTGGCATAAATATTCTAAATATTTTATCTCACAGGCAAATCAAGAGACAAATCATATTATACAATTTAAAATAATGAAGCCAAATGTATTAAATATGCCTGTCAGTACATTTTCGGTTTAATCAGTATAGTGGCATGACTGATTTTCTTTATAACCCTGAAGTATGTGTTAAATCGTTAGCACGGTTCTAGCTAACACCGGTGTTAAAACCGTGATCGTGGTACGAGCCTTAGAGTTTACACCAAAGTGATGCTCTACTTACCCTACTATCGAGGAAGGTACAAAAATTACTCCACAATATTTTCAAACATGGATCTCACGATTCTCAACATATGAAAGTAATTTGCCTTTTTGAGGAAGAAACAAGTTTTTGGTTGAAAATAAACATAGGCAAACGCGTTGCCGGGTGTCCCATATAACATTACGTTCTTGAATATCTCGAAAACAATGCATCGTAGCAAAAAGTGTGCCGAATCAAAACCTTCATAGTTTTTCGGGGGACATCAGATTCTGACAAAATGGCCCCCCGACCCCCTCAGGGGGAGCGGGAAAGGGGGTCAACTTAAAAATCTTAAATGGAACCCCCTATTTGTTATTGCAGATTCGGAAAGAGCGTAAAAAAAATATGTTGGTTTTATTCGGAAACTTTTTTTGTACTCCCAACAGGTGGCAATGTAAATTTGCTAGAAAAAAAATTAACCGATTAATATTTTATTAATAATTTGATAAAAAATGACGTTTTTTGTTTCAATAAATACACAAAATTGTAGAAATATTACTCCTCAACACTCAGGGGGAATTAAAAGAAAGAAACTTTTTAAAAACTGGCTATGGACAACTCGATTTCATCAGAAATTAATTCTACATTTTTACGATTGCAGCGCCACGTGTTGGGAGTACAAAAAAGTTCTGAAATAAAAAATAGTGGGTCCCATTTAAGATTTTTAAGTTGACCCCTGACAAATTAGATTTTGTTTACAAACAATCAACCGGAAGTGATACTTTCCTTAAAGCTCATTGCTATTTTAAACATGGAATTGGCGGGAGGTTATGTGCCGGCCACATCAGATTTTATTATAGGAGTAGTTCTATTCTCTTGCATGCACAATAACTGCTTTCGTAATTATTTTTGATTTGGATTGATTGATTATTGCAGGTTTCGTAAACATTATTTGCCAATATACAGAGTGTTAAAAAATAAGTGTCCCAAATTATGAGGGCATATAGTACTGATCAAAATGAGTAAAAACAGTTTAATCAATATGGGTCCGATCTTCAATAGTTTGCGACATATAACACAGGGAATTTATTTTAACATGCAACATATGGCGAATCACTTCCATGGTTACTCACTATATTGTCAAAAAATGACAGCAATGTAATGTTTGTCCATTTTAAAATGCAACATACAAAATTTATAGTTTTGTATTATTAAAACTAATTTCCAATAAATTAGCCTACATATGATTAATAAATAATCAAAACATGAATGTTGTACTTTAGCTTACAAAAATTCATAACTTTCATGTAATAAATGTTAAAAAAAAATACCCCCAATCACTCTGAGGCAATATTCTAGTTGGTCGTAATAAGAATTGACACCATTTGTGATGTGTTTTGGAGGTATCTCCTATGGAGCAATACTATTTTGTATGTTGCATTTTAAAATGGACAAATATTACATTGCTGTCATTTTTTGACAATAGTGAGTAACCATGGAAGTGATGAACTATAATGCTGCGTTTTAAAATAAATTCTCTGTATAAGGCAATGAAAAATGAGTTTTTTCGGTATTTACCTCTGCTGTCTTGAAAACTTAATAGTTACGATTTTGATTAAATGAAACATTTTGCTTACCTTTGAGAGGTCATCTTAGATGTGTTTTTATTTTTCAAAAAAATCGAATAACCGTACTAAGACAAAAGTTCTGGCGACTTTTGCCAATATTTAGTTTTTAAATAACTTCGTAACTATTAGAAAATGTTTCATATAAAATGTTATTGTTTTTTATAGTCTATTTACTGGCATAGACAAAATTTTGTTCGACCACTATCAGTTGAAGATCGGACCCATGTTGATGAAGCATTTTTTACTCATTTTGGTCAGTACTATATGCCCTCATAATTCGTGACACTTATTTTTTAATACCCTGTATATCTCCACTGAACGTCTATCTGACGACAATAAAGAAAAGTGTTGGTGTTTTATATAACACGTTTTCTGTTTTGACACGTGCGAGCAGTCATCTAGTGAGCGTAATATTAGCATCGCGAATCTCAAGGGGCGTGCGAGTACAACCCTCAACGCAACGCCTCGTGCGACACCCAGTACAAGTGGATGGGGACTATCACTTCACCACTGATCACAGGGATGATAACCAAGGCAATATGTCTACATACAGTGTCATAATATAGGGGGACAACTACCTATTTTTTTAATTATTAATTTTAAACGTATATAGTTGAAATTACAATCTTGCGGCTTTGCAGACAAAGTTAAATAACACTATTTCGTATGAAAAGGTCCTGAGACCTACGAGCCCTGTCGCACATCAGTTCAGCCACTTGTTCAAAATCTGTTGTGGCCAGCACAAGACCTCTCGCCATTTCCATATTAGGCTATATAAGTATTGTATTGCACTTCCGTTTCAAACCGTCGTTTTATAACAAAATATTACAGAACTTTACCCAAATATTGTTTTTTATTGTATTTAACATGTCTTCTACACACATATAATTTTAATTATATCTATTTTTCATTGTATGAGGAAGTTTCTAAATGTCAGAGATTCTTCCAATTCATTAACCAGATTGGCGGTATTTCTGACGGATATATGCATTTTACCTACAATTTCAAATATTTCATTAATAAAACAATAAGAAAGATTAAATATACTTCCCAGGAAAAGCTATCAGAATGTCACTAAAACTGTTGATTTTTGACACTGACATGTGTCATTTAAAAACTATGTTATAAACATTGGAATTTGTTAACTGGTTTCCTTAGTGCCTCAGCCTCTGCGATTAGATTACTCTATATATTATAGTGTCTCTATCTCTAAATCTATACAAGATATAATAAAACTTTTAAGTGTATTAGATGGAGAATTTTATCTTCTTCAATATTTAATAACAAAAATTTCCAAAAAAAATATATTTAGAGTAATTTTTCTCAGAAACTACTACTTCCGGTTGTTCAATTGTTACCAAAACCTTTTCAGCTCTTCCCAAAAATGTCAGATTGAGGAATCCATAGTTAAACAGTTTTTAAGTCTTATAGTTTTTGAGGAATCGTGTCTACAACATCCGTGTCTACACACACACACACACACACACACACACACACACACACACACACACACACACACACACACACATACACACATCCACACACACACACACACTCACACACACTCACACACACACACACACACACACACACACACACACACACACACACACACACACACATACACATACAGACAATATTTTAAAAATGTTATAATCGGATTCTAGGAACCTTAAATCGTTCTTATTCAATAAAATCTGGATATGCGAATTTTAGCATGAATCCAAAACCTCTCTTAGCTAGAGGTAAAAATTCATTTATCATGACTTAACTAATAGAATTTGTAATAATTATTAAATAAAAATGTTACGTAATGTATGTGCTTTACTTATGGTAAAAGTCATGTATCATGACTTAACTAATAGAATTTGTAATAATTATTAAATAAAAATGTGACGTCATGTACACTTTACTTACGGTTGTAAAAAAAAATTCTATTTCAGTTAATACCAGTGGCGGATCAAGGCCCTTTTTACAGTGGCTCGAGCCATTGTGAAAATTCTTTGAGCCACTGTAAGGAAAAAAATGTTGGTAACTTTCAAAAAAATGACCTACGCTTCAGTGGCGGTCTTAGGGGGTGGCAAACAGGGCAATTGCCCGTCGCCTCACGCAACAACCCGAGTAGAAAAAAGTTGATATTTAAAACTTATTTCTGTACATGAAAGGGGGAAAACATGCTTTTGCACATCCCTTGAAAAAATGTAACTTTTAATTTTAAGGCATTTGACCTTGAACGAAAAAAAAATTTCGCCTGCGGGGCATTTTTTTATGTATACCTTACCTCACCAAAGGGCCTCGCAAAGATTTGCCTCCCGCTACCTCGCTTAATGCTGAGCCACTGCAGTTAACAAAATCTAGATCCGCCACTGGTTAATACATAAACTATATGAAGTACAGTTTTGGCTTTGCAACACACTCGGCCACCTCTCAAATATTTATATAACATTTTCAATCACCGATCTTATCTCCTGTTTGTATGTAATCTTTTTCACTCTGTAGTCAAGCGTCAAGCTTGTAATGAATGTTTTACAAGTACTCGTTGGTTTGTAAGTAAGCAATAAACAAATATCTATCGTAGTGTCGCTCGTGGCAGACACGTGGCTTCGGCAATCAGCGTTGCAGCGGCTGCAAGGGCGTGAAATTCACATCCCCCCAACACTTTACATTAGGGGAGGGTGATGATGCTAAATGTTCAATTAAAATTATAGCCGTTCGCAATCGAGGAAGTCGCAGGAGAGGAATAGAACTGTTAAGTAGAAATTTGGGACGGATGGTATCTTTTAATTATAAGATAAAATTTAATTTTACTCTAAATGCATTAGACTAGAGCTGCGTTCCAAAATCCTACTCTATAATACGAAATTGCTTGTCGTGCCAAAAATAATAACCTTAGTTCACTCTTAACCTGTTCCAAAACAGCCAGAGTTTACTCCAAAGTTTAGGGACCCTAAAACGTGCTTATTCATTAAAAACTCACCACCGAATTTTTTGACCAAAGACAATACCTTTCTTACCTAAAGGTGACAGAAGATAAAAATATAAAAATAAATTAAATTGTAAATAGCACTTACTTCAAATATTCTAGGTTTCATTTATAAAAATCTGATGTGGCCAACACAAAACCTCCCGCTATTTAATTTTTACATACATACATACATACATACATACATACATACATACATACATACATAAAATCACGCGTTTCCCACTGAGTGGGTTAGCAAAAACCCGGAAACAATAGTAACAATAAGAAAAGGGATAAGAGTAAGAGCTCAGCTGACTCACTTCACTCTTTAACAACATTCTTCTTTCGCCTTGTCCACAATCATTATAGCATTCATACATAAGAACATATTAAAATGACTGATTTTTGGTAGCGAATAACCGCATCTGGATCACAATAATAGTTACGCAGCAATCATCCTTCGACACACATTCCTATCCATTTTTATGTGTGTATGTATTTGTGGATTTTGGAGGGAAGTTTTCTCAAAAACTATAAGACTTAAGACCTGTTTAACTATGAATTTCTCAATCTGACATTCCTGGGAAGAGCTGAAAAGGTTTTGGTAACAATTGGGTAACCGGAAGTAGTAGTTTCTAAAAAAAATTCTTCAAAATATTATTTTTTAAAAATTTTTGTTATTACTAATATTGAATATATAAAATTTTACATCTGATAAATTTAAAATTTTTATTAGGTATATCTTCTATAAATTAAGAGATAAAGACGCTAACGGAATGTAATAAGTCGAGTAGGCTAAACTACACTAAGAAAGCTAGTTGACAAATTCTAATGTTTATAACAAAATTTATAAATGACAGATGTCAAACATCAAATGTTTTAGTTACATTTTGAAAGCTTTTTCTGGGAAGTACATTTAATCTTTCTTATTGTTTTATTAATTAAATATTTAAAATTGTAGGTAAAATGAATATATCCATAAAAAAAATACCGCCAATCTTGCTAATGAATTGGAAGAATATCTGACATTCAAGAACTTCCTCATACAATGACAAATAGATATACATAATTAGAATTGTATGTGTGCAGAAGACATGTTAAATACAATAAAAACAATATTTGGGTACAATTCTGTAATTTTTTGTTATAAAACGACGATTCGATAGCGAAGTAGGTACAATACAATACTTATACAGAGAATTTATTTTAAAATGCAACATTATAGTTCATCACAACATCACTTCCATGGTTACTTACTATTCTGAAAAAATGACAGCAATGTAATATTTGTCCATTTTAAAATGCAACATTATAAATAGTATTGCAGCACACTAGATACCTCCAAAACACATCACAAATGGTGTCAATTCTTATTACGACCGACTAGAATATTGCCTCAGAGTGATTGGGGGTATTTTTTAACATTTATTACTTGAAAGTTATGAATTTTTGTAAGCTAAAGTTTGTTAAGATGTACAACATTCATGTTTTAATTATTTGTTAATCGTATGTAGGCTAATTTATTGGAAATTAGTTTTGATAATACAAAACTACAAATTTTGTATGTTGCATTTTAAAATGGACAAATATTACATTGCTGTCATGTTTTGACAATAGTGAGTATCCATGGAAGTGAATCGCCATATGTTGCATGTTAAAATAAATTCCCTGTATAACATAATATGGAAATGGCGAGAGGTATTGTGCTGGCCACAACAGATTTATTTTTAATCAAAAACAATACCTTCCTTTCCTAAAGCTGACGGAACGTAAAAACATTTACCATACAGAAAAATATTATTAATTTTCTTGTAAAACACACAATATTTTGTTTCCCTTCGCATTGCATGAAGTGTGTGTTTAAAACAGAGATGGTTGTGTGTAAATGACTGTTAGGTTTAATATAGCGTTGTTGTCCTGTGCTTCTGTGCTTCAGTCGATGCCGGTGTGCCCTGGGATGAAAGAAGAAAAAGCGGCTATTGATTGCGCCCTTTATTGAGTACGAGTGCTTTGCTGACTGTCGACTCCACTGCGACTGCGACTGCAGCCCAATATGTACTTTATTAGTTTCCTATTTCATTACACCTCTACACACGCCTCTGCCTCTGCCTCTTTCTTTCACGTCCATCACACTTTTTAATTTATTGTCTGCTGCTCAACTATCAAACAGGCAAGTGCATGGATTGTTAGTTCTCCAGCAGAATCAAAATGTTGTACTTAATATTACGATATTCAATAATGTAGTTTTTTAATTTAAATTTATGTTTGATTTTTGAAAAAAGCTAATAAAAGATTTGTTTTTTCACAAATATTTATTAAAATGGAAACAACAAAACGGTTTACTTTACCTTCTATCGCCTTTAAGGAAGGTATTGTCTTTGGTAAAAAAATTTGATGGTGAGTTTTCAACGAATAAGCACGATTTAGAATCCCTAGAATACCCAGCTGACCACATACATTTTCACTTAACATGTATACAGGTGATTGATGAACACTTTTATGGAGACGGACACACTTAATATTTTTACCTCCCGCTACCCTAGGTAAGGGAGGTATAGGGATCGTGCCATAAGCCGCATATAGAGATTTTAGTGAATAAGCACGTTTTAATAACCCCAGAACCCGATTTTAACATTTTTACAATGATGTCTGTACACGGTAAAAAATTACATTGATATTCCGGACAAAATTTAGTTAGCTGCATTTTTTTTGTTATTTCAACAATAAGTTTTTGCCGTGTATACGAAGAACTTTGTATTTTAAGTTTCCAAAACTAAACAATTTTTGTTGTATATAAAAAGTATTATTTGCTGCAAAATATTATTCATGGCAGCAATTATTATTAGTTGTATTAAGCAGTCATTTTGTTACTTTGTTCCGATTACAAAATCATTTTGCTACAATTAAAAATATTTCATCTGTTACTGGGACAAATTTTTTTTTTCCTGTGACATTATATTTTGTAAAGATTACAAATTATTTCTTTTCTCGCCATATACTTTGTACAGGTATCTAAAACTTTTGTGTAGACAGGGTATTCCCTGGTATACAGCATAATTCACTGTTCGTGTACTACACTACGTCGTGTCGCATTTGCTTGCGCAGTTAAGTTTAGCCTGTCGAAAATTGTGTTTTAAAAGTGCCTGTTTCTTGTGCCCGTCAATAAAAATGGATGATTTTGTAAAAGATATTTTAAAACAATGGCAATTAGTGTGTCTTATTGAGAAATTTGAAGGTATGTGTAGATTACTGATAAATCTATATAATTTAAGTGACTATTGTTTCATATGTTATTTTTTTATATAATGTTATACGCATGTATTTAATTTTTACCTTACTACCTCATTCATTATTAATGGTAACTTATTTTATTTGTTCGAATAACAAATATCTTTTGTTATATATAACAAAACTGTATTTGTTGCCACAACAATTTTTTACCAGCAAATTTATCTTGGTAATTGTAACAAATATATTCGCTGGTCCTATATTGACAAAAAAAATTTGCTACTGGAACTTATTTTTAGTAATCACAACAAAGTTTTTATTTACCGTGTAGGTATGTATGTATGTATGTATGTATGTATGTATGTATGTATGTATGTATGTGTGTCTGTGTGTGTGTGTCTGTGTGTGTGTGTGTGTGTGTGTGTATGTGTGTGTAGATCATGTGGATACGATTACTCAAATACTATCAATCAGAAAATTTTGAAATTTTGTATACTCTTTCTATACTAATGTGGAAAGAGCTCATTAGTTTTTAGTGTATATCGGATAACCGGAAGTATCATTTATATACGCTTTTAACAGTTTTTCTTGTAAAAAATTTATTGAATATAATATTTTATCAACTTTACTAATAAAAATTGAATATAATGGTATAATCGTCAATTCTACGATAATGCATTTAGTAAACAACTTGAAATAACTTTAAATATTAAATTATAAAACAGAAAGGTAAAAACTGTCAAACTATCATTTCCATCATATATGACAGTTATATAATGAATTCTGAAAGTAATCTAAAATTTTTAGAATTTATAGACATAGCAGAAGGAACCTTAAATAATAATTATGAAATAGAGTTGTTTCAAGAAGATATATCCGTGATATGACTCATATATCTGTAACCTGTGACATTTATGTAGATGTCAAATATACTGTTTGATAGAAAAATATTAAAATTTACAAAAATATCAACATACTTATTACAAATTCTTTAAAATCGTCCCTAGAAAACCGAGAATAGGGGATTCCAGCTCAATCGAATTAAAGGAAAATAGTAAAAAATACAAATGTATATGCTGAATAACGAATATTAATAAAAAAATGAAATGATATAATTGAGATATTTCGGAAGTAAGGGGTTTTTTGTTATAGCGCTTCGACACTAATATGAAATCAATATATAATATTTTGATTGGCGAGCGAAAGATCGCCTATACCTACATGCATAACAAATAGCGCGTTAGGAGGTGGGGGTTATTACCAATGGAAGTTAAGAAATTTAAATTCGAAAGGAGGAGGTAACATTCCTGTAATGCATTTTTTAAACAGTTTTTATTTTAGCATAAATTTCTTGCATTAAACTTAACAATTTAAATACATAGTATGTAGACTTATACAGTGTTATAATATTCATTTATTTTATGTAAATATAACTTAAAATAGTATATATTTCAAGAACATTTAGGTCCATGATGAATACCGTTCGATATAAAGACACATATGCGTGACGTCACGTCAATCTTTTCAAAATTCGGGAGAATATAACTCGCTTATTAATAGGAATTTTTTCACCGAATTTTCATCAATAGTCTTAATTTTCCTAATATTTTCAGATGAAATTATAAAAAAAAAAAAAATGGTGGAATCCCCTATTCACGAAGTTTCGACTATGAAACATATGATGTGCTTGAGGTCGAGACGAGAACGACTGGAGTAATGCTTGACGAAGTAATACCCAAGTATATAATAGAAATATAATATGCTGTTGTTATAACGTGGAAAAGACTCCGTCAACATTTAAAATTGGTATAAAAAGAAAAGAGATTCATTTATAAGCCAAAGTATGTACAGTACCAGTGTCAACTAAACCCGCGCTTGCTATGCATATATTTCATCATATACCCTTCAGAAATACCACCAATCTCGTCAATGAATTGGAAGAATCCCGAACATTTAGAAGAGTAGGAGGAAACTTGTACATAGAATGAATTGAAAGATAAAGAATAAATGTAATTAGATTTTTTTTGTGTGTACCAGAAATGTTAAATACAATACTTATATAGCCTAATATAAAAAATGGCGAGAGGTATTGTGCTCGCCGAAACAGATTTTTTTTTTGTCATTTTTAAATAAATAAATATATCATCACGGCATATTACCCATTTCACTTTTGTACCATTTAAAATTGGAAATATTTGGCGTCTATAGGGATCGAACCTGGTTCCCCCAGGTTCGCGACCGGACACTCAGGCACGCGGCCACGGAACCCCATTGTCATTTATTGACTGTAATAACCAATAATTATTTTAGGGTTCAAAAATCTAAATGACTCTTGCCTACTGTAACATACTTGATTTCACCTGAAAGTGATACAAAAGTAATAGAAAATTTCTATGACATATGAAATGTTTTAAGACCCTTCCATAGACGTCCCTTCGCGTTATCTTCATTATTGGTGGCTGGCTATTGCTACGACTACGGCTTTGTGTTTACGTGCGAATGCTAGTAAAGAATGCATGTAGTTGCGCGTGTGATGCATCACGTGTTGAAGCTCCTTCTACCTGTGCTGTGCTACACGGCTCATCACCAGAGATTATCTCCTCCCTCAGATTACATTGCAGCAACCTTCAAACAAGATGGGGATAAATATTGTCGTCTTTCTATTCTTTTCAAGTCAACTGTTGTTGTACACCACTTGATGTGGCAGGCGAAAGTAACTAATTGTAAATGATGTGAAATGATCACCTGTCAAACATTATACTGGTAAAACAGACACAGGGTTGTTCCAACAAGAAATTTCTGAACTCTCTGATTATATGAGAACTATCTGTTTGTTGGAACGAATTTCGGATTGCTTCAGTCAAAAGTTTGACTGGGTACTGTTTCTTCTAAATAATTTTCATTTTTTCCTCTCGCTTAGAGAGGTATTGGAATCATGCTAAAATTCGCATGTCCAGATTTTAGTGAATAAGCACGTTTTAATGTCCCTATAATCCGAATATAACATTTTTACGATGATGTCTAGAGATGCACTCGATTTCGAGCTTTGGCCCGGCCCGAAGCCCGCCTCGATTTCGAATCGATCATCGAGCCGGGCCGAAGATATTTTTATCGGGCCGAATCGAGCTAATCATTTTCAAAAATCGAGGCGAGTCAGACTTTTGATTTTGGCCCGGCCCGAAAATTCGAGGTTTCGGGCCGGCCCGAAAAATCTTATAGTTCAATCAAATGCACAGTTTCCTTAATATTTTAATGAAAATGGATGAAGTTAAAAATGATCAAAATGATTTAATAACAACATACTTCACATATTAATAAATAAAAATGTATTATTTTACTTCAAGAATTCAAGGTTATTCATTAAAGCATAATAATTATATTGTGATGTTGCTATTATTATTGTTATTACTCGTATACTTAAATAAAAGTGATTTTTGTTCCTACCATAATGATTTCTTGTCCTATTTTTGAGCAGAAACGAAGTTGGATAAAAAATCTTTATGTAAATTATATTTTTTATATAAGATTTGTGAAAAAATTGTTTAAATTTTCGAACGTCTTTGGTAAACAAAGTGGTAAATACTCGTAGGTCTGTAATTTTTATAACAAACTTACACTTACTAGAAAGGTCTCTTTTTTAACTACTTATGTTAACTAATGTTGAAAGTTATAAGAATGTAGAGGTTCTTTTATAAGTTTGACACGAAAAAAGTTAAATATTACGCCTTAACATAAAAATCAACATTAGGAATGCCGGATGCACCCAATTTCGAGCTTTGGCTCGGCCCGGCCCGAAGCTCGGCCCGATTTCGAGTCAATTTTCGAGCCGGGCTAGTTAATTTTTTTGTCGAGTCGATCTTCGAGTCGGGCCGGCAATTTTTACTTTCGGGCCGAGTCGATCCAAACCTCAAAGCCCGGCCCGGTCCGAATGCATGTCTAATGATGTCCGTGTGTGTGTGTGTGTGTGTGTGTGTGTTTGTGTGTGTGGATACTGGAACTACGGTTTCTCAAATACTATAAGACTTAAAAAATATTTAACTGCAGTTTCCTCAACTGACACTCCTGAGAAAAGCTGATTAGATTTTGGTAACAATTGGACAACCGGAAATAATAGTTTATTAAAAAAATTCTTCTAAATATTATTTTTTGAAAATTTTTGTTATTACAAATATTGAAGAACAAAATTCTACACCTGATACCTTTAAACTTTTTATTATATCTTCTATAAATTTAGAAACAAAGACGCTATAATATAAAGAATAGTGGGATGTAATAAGTCGAGTAGGCTAAACTAAACTAAGGAAACTAGTTAACATATTCAAATGTTTGTAACATAGTTTGTAAATGACAGATGTCAGTGTCAAAAATCAACAGTTTTAATGATATTCTCAAAGCTTTTTCTGGTAAATACATTGAATCTTCTTTATTGTTTTTTTTTAATTAAATATTTGAAATTATAGGTAAAATGCATATATCCATCAGAAATCCTGCCAATCTTGTTAATGAATTGGAAGAATCTTTGATATTTAGGAACTTCCTCATACAATGAAAAATAGATATAATTAGAATTACATGTGTCCAGAAGATATGTTAAATACAATAAAAAACAATATTTTGTTAAAGTTCCGTAATTTTTTTGTTATAAAACAACGGTTCGATAGCGAAATGCAATACAATACTTATATAACATAAAATGGAAATGGCGAGAGGTATTGTGCTGGCCACAGCAGACTTTTTGCAAAATGGAACCATGCTACATTTTTTTTTTTTTAAATACACTGATGAAATTATAATATTCTTTATGTAGACAAAAAGCCGTGATATTTAGACATTCGAATAACATAACTGTATAAACTGCAAAAATACGTATACTTTTATAATTCAGTCTCAAGCTTTAAACTTGAAATAGCTATTTGCGCTCGAAACACACACAAGATTTTTTGTACAGTCGCCACAATGGGGTCCTCCACCATAAAAAATAATAAAATGTACACTTTATACTTACAGTACTGCTCAATAAATAACGATTGGCTAATACAAAAGATACGGTTTAAACTTAAAAAGGCTTTTAAATGATTATATCGTTACATTAGCCATCTATTCCATAAAAAAAAAACCAAAATTAGAGCGTGGAAGCAAGGATTTGTGATGATTTGATGAGTTTTTGTAGCAAAATGTGTGGTTAGTAGTCACGCCTGTCACACTCAAAAAATTAACAAATATTTCAAGGAATTTGTGATTATATAGACATGTATGTGCATTGACTGACTTCTCGCAATTATTTAAGTAACGGAATAACTAATAACTTTATTGTTATCAAAATAAATAGTTAACTAGAGATCAGATGTCAGTACGACTCGCAACTATCCTACCGCCATCTGTGTACAATCATTCCTATTACTAAACATAACTGTTCACACAATTTATTTTATATTTAATTTTATTTTATCGTTATTTTCCATTCTTCTTGAGTTTTTATTCAATCTAATCTAAGCATTTTATACTTTTGTTTTTGTAAATGAATGCCCCATTTCATTTTCACAGCAGTGTGGCATTTTGTTAGGTTATGTTAAATACCGACAGAACATATGTCAAATTGACTTGTGAACGTGATAAATGTGTAATTACAGTGCCATTAGTTCCTAACTAAACATTTTCATTAAGAATGTAGACAAGTGACATTTCTCAACATTGTATACTTAGAAATTTGGACAGCGAGCGTTTTTTCTACTTTGTCGCGCATGAGCGGCAAAGTGACATTTTGCGTTGACAAAAGAGAGCGCAAATGGCTACTTTCTATAGTGACTGTAGGAAAAGTAATTTACTCAAAACTCACTTGTTGTGGGTTGATTCCTGTTTGCATACTACCCCTGATCACATAACATAGTTATGTGATCAGGGATACTACGTCCACTTAACCCAACATGGAAATGACGAGAGGTACTGTGCTGACAACAACAAATTTTTGTACCTGCTATGAAAACAATTACTTTATAACACATACGGTTTACTAAAATCATAAAAAATAATAAATATTTAGGTAGGATCTGTATCCCAAGTCATATTACAATTCGCAGTAGGTAGTCAATCTGCCATTTTCCAGTCCATGTACCTTAACCATGTGTGAAATCTAGCATCACACATGCTACATATGCTCCTGGGATCAGATTTACCCCAAGCTCTCCTGGCTTACTGCCTGCCGAGAGATTTCATGGGAGACTGAAGAGGATCTATTGCTACTGTATCATTCATGAAGATGTGAAGGATAATATTATGGCTGTAGCGATAGCGGTGAGATTATAAGGACAAATGTTTATGCTACATCAAAAAGTAGAAAATGTTTATGAAGCCGATGTTATAGCGGATAACTTATAGGCTTTTGTGGCGTGGACACTCGCTTCAACATCAAAGTAATGCGGCCGGAATTTCAAAACATTCAAACGGTTTCATAATTTCATGTTTCATTTTGTATTTTTATAAAAATATGTGTTACTAATTATACAAAAAAGATAAATCATAATTTAGATATAAACAATAATTTTACAAATACGTCCATTGAAACTTTCTTTAGACATTTTTACCTCTCGTTAAGAGAGGTATAGGATTCATGGTAAAAATCGCATACACAGATTTCAGTGAATACGCACGTTTTGAGGTCACTACAATTCGATTTTAGCATTTTTACGATGACGTCTGTGTGTATGTGTATCCTTCAAAAACTATAATACTTAAGACTTGTTTAAGCAGGTTTTCCTCAATCTGACATTTATGAGGAGAGCTGAAAAAGTTTTAATAACAATGGGGTTCTCCGCCATAACAAAATATAATAAAATGTACAAATTGTATTTAAAGTACTACTCAATAAATAACGATTAAGAAAAAAACATTTTTTTATTAATTACTTTACGAGACATTTGAAATTTATTGTCAGTGTCAGTGTGACGTCACACTACTACTATCTTTCTCTCGCATCCTACTATATAGTCTGGTGCGGAGCGAAAGAAAGATAGGAGAGTTGTCATGACATCATTTTGACTTTAAAAGTCAAATACTATTAAACTAAAGACAATTAAGAATTTTTAATACTACGAATTGCTTCAAAATTAAACGAACTATAATATAAAATATTTTAAAAAAATCTGTTGTGGCCAGCACAAGACCTTCCGTCAATTCGATGTATTTTGTACAAATCCCATACCAAAAAGTCCTTGGAACAGATTCTATATAATATCATGTAAAATCGAACACGAACACATACTATTTTTTACAAATTCTATACCAAAAGTTGATTCGAAAAGGTTCTATAAATCCAATAAAATTATAACATAAATATACACTAGGTAAAATGCACTAGACACTTCCTTCATTTCTTCTTTCCCCTATTTTATTAGGGGTCGCTGTTTCCTCTTCTCTTCCACTCATTCTTGTCCAACGCATCACACAGTCCTTTCTTTCTCAAAGTCTTTTGCGATACAGTCCTTCCGTCTTCTCTTTGGCCTTTCTCTGCGTGTCACTTGCGAGGAACACTATGCCATATCAATTTTAGATCCTATACGCTCCATATTTGGATCTGCACTTCCAACTGACATCTGTCAATTAGAATTTTTTAATATATCATCTGTTTCCATGATAAATAGCAAAGCAGACTAATTTTTCAAAATTAATTTCTTTATAACGCTTTAAATCTTCATCTAATGATTATGAAGGAAAATGTATAATAAAACCATATAGAGAAGAGTATTTTCTTTAATATGTATAATAACAAAATGTCAAAAAATAATATTTAACTGCGTTTTTTAGGAAAAACTGTTAAAAACTTCAAATAAGGGTACTTCCGGTGGAGTAATTATAACCAAAATCTAATCAACTCTTCATATGGTTGTACAGAAGAGGAATACGAAAGAATTATAATTTTTAGAATTGTAGTATTGGAGTTATCGTCGGAGAAAAATTTGTCACACACGGACACACACACACACACACGGACACATACACATACACACGGACACACACACACACACACACACACACATACATACATACAGACATCATCTTAAAAATGGTATATTCGTATTGTAGGGACCCTAAAACGTGCTTATTCATTAAAAACTCACCACCGAATTTTTTGACCAAAGACAATACCTTCCTTACCTAAAGGTGACGGAAGGTAAAAAATAGAGTGGAGGACCCCATTGGACAACTAAAAGTAGTAGTTTCTTGAAAAAGATCTTCTAAATAATATTTTTTTGAAAATTTAATCTAATCTAATACACTTAAAAAAATTATTATATTTTCTATAGATTTAAATATAAATACAATAATACAGAATAATCTGTTGCAATAAATCGCACAGTCCAGACTACACCCAGCAAACCAATTACTACTATCGGTTGTTAAATTGTTATCAAAACCTTTTCAGCTCTTCCCATGAATGTCAGTTTGAGGAATACGCAGTTAAACCGGTCTTAAGTATTATAGTTTTTGTGGAATCGTCCTTCCAACATCTAGACACACATACGCCCAAACATAGAGAGAGAAAGAGAGAGAGACATCATTGTAAAAATTTTATAATCGAATTCTAGGGACCTTAAAACTAAAATCTGGATATATGATTTTTAGCAAGAATCCAATGCCTTTATTGGTGGGAGGTAAGAATAAAAAAATATCTGAAGATAATATTTTAACTAAATATCTTTTAATAAGAAATATGTTTTTTCTACAATCATGAGGAAAATAATTCTTCTAACACTCAAAAAAGTGCAAGAAATAGCCAATTCCTGCATTATTGTGGGAAATGTATATAATATAAAATGTTTGTTTTATTGTTATGACAACAATTATTGTCATGATCATAATCCACCCAAAAAGTAGGTAGACGATTTGTCAAAAATTTTAGCTCCAAAGACAACGAAACATATTCAAATCAAAATCTTGTTCCTAAAATTAAAAATAAAATTGTTCCACCTAACTGCAAATTTGAAATTCTAAACTTTTTGATGGAGTGAACAGAATAACTTGGTGTTCATATAAATGATTGTACAGAGAGAAAAAAGAGAAGTTTGAAAAATATTTAGATTTGCGCATAAAAACAGAAAAAGTTGGGATTGTGTAGATTGTTAAAGGCTCATCCGCTCATCACATCAGAAGCAGAGACAGTGGCAACACTGTAGTAACAAACAAAGCGAAGTGAACGAAGCTGCTACCAACATTCAACCTTTAAACTCTTTTCTTCTTTTTAAAAATGCTGTATTTCATTTCAAGACACAAAAAATATCGGACAATGACAAAATTATATCTATGAGTAATATCGTATTTATGTAGGGCGATTGAAAAAACATAGACAAATGACGATTTTTGACTGCAGACTCCTTTAGGTAAGGAAGGTATTGTCTTTGGTCAAAAATCGGTGGTGAGTTCTTTATAAATAAGCACGTTTTAGGGTCACTACAATACGATTTTCCTAATTTTATGATGTCCATATGTGTCCGTGTGTGACAAACTTTTCTCCGATAACTCCAATATTATACAATTCTAAAAATTCTAATTCTTTCGTATTCCTCTTCTTTATATCTATATAAAGAGCTAATTAGATTTTGGTTATAATTAGGCAAACGGAAGTTCCCTTATACGAAGTTCTTAACAGTTGTTCTTGAAAAAACGCAGTTAAATATCATAGATGATGGGATGATTAAAGATTGATGAACACTTTTCAGGAGACGGACACACTAAATATTTTTTTTCTACGACCACCATGAAAAGTTGACATTTGTGCTCTATTTTGTCATCGTAAAGTTGATGGTTACTAAGGAACGAGCAAAAAAATACTTTACCGCGCGTCTCCCATAGCAACGCGCGGTAAAGTGCTCAATTTGCTCGCTTAGATAAATACATATTTTTGCTGAAATCTTATTTTATTAAAATAATACTTACGAAATCTAAAATATAGGTTAAGTTCATTTTTATACTAGAAACGTGCTACAAACAATATACCTGAAGTTAGCTACATTACCAATTTAGTTAGATAAATTAGATTCTGTGACTGTGACACTCACTAGTTTTCAGTTCTTAACTGCTAGTGTTGATTTTAGCATAGAATAAATGGACCAAAGAGAAGACGATTTCATTAGATTTTTACAAAAAGTAAGCTAGTAAGACATTTTCACTGTAATTCTTGATTTTTTTAACTTACACCATTCAATGGAGAGGTTATAATTATTTTCGTATAATGCTTTTGATTTTGCAGATAATAAATTCAAGGAAGTATTTTGCGCCTTTTCAAATATATTTGGAGGAGTGCAGGAAAAATCACTATCTTTTACTGACAGAATTTTGTATTTATTTACTTGGATACTAACATCGTCATGGTTACACACAACACAAAACAGAAATTGGTTGAGGTTGAATTGAACTTACTAAATAGGTATTATTATTTTTCTCTATTTTGGTTAGTAAAGTCGTAGAAAAAATTATGTAGTAGCGTAAAGTATCTTTATTGCTCTCGTTCAATTTTCGAGCGCGAGCAATAAAGATCCACTTTACGCTCTTGATACACAAATAACTATTATACTAAATTTTATTTGCATATTTTTTTATAACTTATATTAACAACTACATTAAACATAACTAAATCTTAAAGATGCCGATACATCCCTAGGCCAAAATACTCGCGTTGCGCAGAACGCGAGCAAAAACTAAAACTCTACACGTCGCTTGGACATAGGGAGACCAATACATATTCTATGTCTTTCCAGTATATGAATCTCTAAAGTAGACAAACTAAAAGAAGTTATCATCTTCAGAGCACATCTGCGGTTATTCCATAGTAGTTTAAAAGGCCTAAAACATTATATTTAAAAATTATAATTTTTGAAGGTTCATGTCCGTGATTCATGTGCATTTCCAAAGTGTTGCCACACATCCCATAAGTAACTAAGTAAAAAACAAATATTCCAATGCCAAAAGTTTGACAGCTCCATCGGCTTTTGTTTTTTTGCATAAAGTTGTTAGAATCATGTCGTGTTTGGTATCAAATGAGAAGTATCGCCAAGGGCTGCCCTGCAGAAATGTCAAAAATTTGACAGCTCGATCGGCTTTTGTTTTTTTGCATAAAGTTGTTAGAATCATGTCGTGTTTGGTATCAAATGAGAGGTATCGTCAAGGGCTGTCATGCAGAAATGTCAAAACAGTCAGTTTAGGGAGGCATGTTGCGTGGGCAAGTTGAGTGGGCAATTTGGGTGAGCATGTTGCGTGGGAAGTTTGGGTGGGCAGTTTGGGTGGTCAGGTTGCGTGGGCAGTTTGAGTGGTCAGGTTGCGTAGGCATTTTGGGTGGTCAGGTTTCGTGGGCATTTTGGGTAGGCAGGTTGCGTGGGCATTTTGGGTGGGTAGATTGCGTGGGCAGTTTGGGTGGGCAGGTTGCGTGGGCCGTTTGGGTGGGCATATTGCGTGGGCAGGTTGCGTGAGCAGTTTGGGTGGGCAGGTTGCGTGGGCTGTTTGGGTGGGCGTGAAAAAAATATTTTGAAAGATAGCGTTAGCGCTTTACGTTTAAATTGTTCCTAGACGGATTGGACGTACGTAAAACTATTATAAAACACTATCGGCGGAGCCCTAGGGTATACTCAGCGTAGCCGAGTTTTCGCTAGTCAATATACTAAATGTCTAAGCGGCTGACATCCAGACTAAACAGAGATAATTATGGAAAATGATAATAATTTCTAAACAGAATTTTGACTTACAAAGATAACAAAGATAATAACAATACATAAATATGGATTGAAATTATTTGATGATATAAGATAAAGGGGTATGTAGTAGTGTTGAGATTATTTAGCCTTCGCCGACGGCATCTCAATATCCTGTCTGACTAGACTATTTATTGGAATCCTCCATATCGCATTGCAAAAATCAAACCCTCCACTTCTGTCAACCTTCATCGCAAACAGTACATCCCAAACAATGGAACAACAATATCATAACATATTTTTACCTCTTGCTAAGAGAGGTATTGGATTCATGCTAAAACTCACATATCCAGATTTTATTGAATAAACACGATTTAAGGTCCCTAGAATCCAATTATAACATTTTTAAAATGATGTATGTGTGTGTGTGTGTGAATGTGTGCATGTGTGTGGATGTGTGTGTGTGTGTATGTATGGATGTTGGAGGGACGATTCCTCAAAAACTATAACATAAGACTTAAAAAATATTTAACTGCAGTTTCCTCAATCTGACATTCCTGGGAAGAGCTGAAAAGGTTATGGTAACAATCGAACAACCGGAAGTAGTAGTTTCTTAGAATTTTTTTTATAAATATAATTTTTTGGGAGTTTTTTTTATTAAATATTGAAGAACATGAAATTCTCCATCTAATACACTTAAATTTTTTATTATATCTTGTATAGATTTAGAGATAAAGTCACTATAATTTATAGAGTAAACTAATCGCAGAGGCTAAGGCACTAAGGAAACCAGTTGACAAATTCCAATGTTTATAACATAGTTTGTAAATGACACATGTCAGTGTCAAAAATCAACATTCTGTTTTGTTCTTTAAAGAGCCTCAAATTTGAAAATATCACGAAATATCCTTTAGATATTTTACAATTAATTTTTGAAATTTGGATAAAATTTTGAATAAGTCACGTGATCTGAAACAGAATGTGACGTCAGAGTACATACATCTTCAGCGGTTCTAAGGTGTTAAATGTATTGTCAAAGTTGTCAAACAAGTGTCAAATAAGAATCACGACCAGAACTTTAAAGTAAAATATATTATCAATTTATATAATAAATTCAGTTTATATATTTTATTTTACCTCAACTCTTTAACACCCATTATTTCGGTAGCAGTAAAACAATCGTTCTGATATAAATTCAGCCATCATCCAGCTATCGACCTTCGGTTAATTGTCCGATTTAGCTTGTGTATAATTTGAATTAGCCATTATTACTTTATTATTCATTTACAATGAGCCATGTCAGCGTCAAATGTCAAATTAAAAGATATTGTTATTAACATGTGACAAACTTTAGCCTACGTTTATTTATATAAATAATATGAATAAACGTAGATGGTGGAAAAACTATTTTCCTATTGGCTATTAATGACGTAATGTATGTGCTTCTACGTCACAGGAGTGGGGGTAGTTTTTCAGGACGCCAATCTTTTTATTTAATTATTTCCACAAATAACAACAAATTATTAAAATAAAAATTATTACTAAGAAAATCATTCCATAAACTTTCATTTAAAATAGTTTTTGAAAAATGTGAAACAGGCTCATTGTAGAAATGTTAGTCAGATTCTATATGCGATTTTTAGCACAATCTCCTATAAGTCCCTTACCTAGAGTGTGGAATGTAAAAATATTGTGTGTTTCGAGTGCAAAAGGACATTGTCGATTTCAACTTGTCAACAGCTAGTTCCTACCTGATTTTCAGTAAATCTAGCGTGACCCTCCCTCGCCGTATACATATAACATTTTGTGGAGCACTGGTAGTGTGGGGTGGTATTTTCCCGCTCGCTCTACGCTCGTTTACAGGACTCAAACATCGAAGATCCAATAACATAGTTTCACTAGACTTTACAAGATATTGCACATGTTCCTGGATGCTTTGTTCTCTATTAAATATTTGCATGCTCTCGACAACCTCGCTACCACTATACATCACTTTCATGTCTCTTCTGTCTACACACACACACACGCACACACAAGAAAGCTACTAAACAAATATCAATTAACTATATCTATTACCAATATCCTACAGTGATACAAAATATCTGATGTGGACACCACATGACTTCCTTGTACGCCTGTTACACTATACATATTTTGTTAATAATTAAAATGTGTATTATAACAGACCCAATCATAAAATTGCAAGTATTTTTTGTCCTAATTCATAGCAAACTTAATTACAGAAACCAAAACGTACATCATTTTTACCTCCCACTACCCTTGGTAAGGGAGGTATAGGGATCGAGCTAAAAATTACATATCGAGATTTTAGTAAATGATCACGTTTTAATGTCCCTAGAATCCAATTTTAACATTTTCACGATGATGTCTGTATGTGTGTATATGTGTGTATGTGTGTGTGTATGTGTGTGTGTATGTGTGTGTGTATGTGTGTGTGTATGTTTAGGGATTTTGTCTTCACTCTAACTCAGATACTATCATTCAGAAAAGTCTGAAACCTTGTATTTCCATCCCATTCTAATACGAAAAGAAGCCATTAGATTTTGGAGTAAATCGGATAACCGGAAATGGCACTTTACCTGAAGCTCATAATGGTTTTTCTTCAAACAATACCATTAAATGCCATTTTTTCGCATTTTATGTCTTAAGAAAATTAAAGATTATTGAATTTTCTACTGGAATACATTAATACTTTTTCTATATATTTTACAGATAAATTTAAAAATATTTTTTTTATTAGTCGCGAAGCCTAAGATAAACACAATAATTCCTTTTTTACACAGTTCATATTTCAAATGAATGTAACTGACAGTAAATGTTACTGTCAAAAAACTAATCACTTCAAATTAATAATAGTGACATTTTAAAAAGAAAATAATAAATGAAGCATTAGTTTTCTGCAATGGAACAGTTTGCAGCGTTAGTAAATACGTAAGTATGTATTTAAATTAATAAAAATTCAATAGCGGGAGGTTTCGTGTTGGCCACATCAGATTTTTTAATTTACATATTTCGCTTACACAAAGAGCTAATTTAATCATACTTGATGTTTTCGACGCAGAATTCAATTCTCTAAAACTTTTATTTGAAGCATTTATTATTAAAATCAAAATAACACTATTTTTTTCAAGAAAAACTGATAACAGTTTCAAGTAAAGTATCACTTCCGGTTAGACTATTTTAACCAAAATCTATTATGTTATTCCCATTGATATAAAAGTATTATATACCAAATTTGAAAAGTTTTGGATTATATTTTAATATAGTTTTTCATAAAATCTCTTATAGGCTTCAAGTAAAGTACCACTTCCGGGTAGACCATATTAGCTAAAATATATTATGTTATTTCCATTATTATTAAAGTCTTATATACCAAATTTGAAAAGTTTTGGATTATATTTTAATATAGTTTTTCATTAAAATCTATTATAGGCTTCAAGTAAAGTACCACTTCCGAAAGTTATGTAATGACCAAAAAGGGCGGTGCACAACTAGATGTTATAACAGTGCTAAATACAAAATTTTAACTTTCTACGGCTTCCCGTTTTTCAGTTAAGGATTCAGGGATGGTCAAAATGTATATTTCCGTTGAAATCTGGAAACCGAAATTTTTTCGCGATTACAATACTTCCTTTACTTCGTACAAGGAAGTAAAAAGGAACACTAAGCTGATTTGCCGATGTTTAAAATTTTAGTGAAATTTAATATAAGTTTAAATTGTTAATAATTCGTTAACCGCTCATCTGAGCAAAAATCGTTTAGCATAACATGAAGGAGAATTCCAAACTGAATTAAAAATTTTAAGCCGCGGTACCGTATCTTTAACCGGGTCAGAGTGGTTGATGAATTTTAGAAAAAACTGCTGACAAAAATAAAGGTTTGTCTCGAAAATTATAAATACGAGGTGTGTTCAAAAACTATCGCGAATTTTGAATTTTCGCGGGTTACGTATATTCGAATTTCGATCTTTTTGTGGCTTTATGTTGGTACTCATGTCTCTCACTTATGTCGACAAGCTCGGCCATTTTGAATGTTCACTTAATTGTTGACAGCTGCTTTGCTTGCACGTGTTTTGGATCGTCTTCGATTTTTACCTATTCAAAAAAATGGAACAAAGAACCTGTATCAAATTTTGTGTGAAAAACGAAATTAAGTGCGCGGATGCATTCCGAATGTTGACTGTGGCATACGGAGAAGCTACCTTGGACCAAAGCAACGTTTATCGGTGGTACAAAATGTTCTCAGAAGGCCGAGAAGATGTGAACGACGAAAAGCGTGCCGGACGCCCGAGCACTTCAACAACAGACGAAAAAATTAATGAAGTGGAGAAAATGATTTTGGCCAATCGTCGAACCACCGTTAGAGAAGTTGCTGAGGACCTAAACATATCGATTGGCTCGTGCCATTCGATTTTTATCAATGATTTGGGCATGAGACGGGTCGCCGCGAAATTTGTACCAAAATTGCTCAATTGCGACCAAAAACAGCATCGCATGAACATTGCTAATGAGATGTTGGACTCTGTCCGCGACGACCCAAATTTGCTCCAGAGGGTCATAACTGGTGACAATCATCTCAATGGAAGCTGCCGCACGAACCAAGACCGAAAAAAGCGCGCCAAGTTCGGTCGAATGTGAAAGTTTTGCTGACAGTTTTCTTCGATTGCAGGGGCGTGGTGCATCATGAGTTCTTGCCACAGGGTAGAACGGTCAATAAGGAATATTACCTGCAAGTTATGCGCAATTTGCGCGAAGCAATCCGCCAGAAACGCCCGGATTTGTGGAAGAACAAAAATTGGCTTTTGCACCACGATAACGCCCCTGCTCACACATCGTTGCTTGTGCGCGACTTTTTAGCCAAAAACAACACACTAATGATGCCGCAGCCACCGTATTCCCCAGATCTGGCCCCCTGTGACTTTTTCTTGTTCCCTAAACTGAAGAGGCCCATGAAAGGACGACGTTACGCTACGCTTGACGAGATAAAGACGGCATCGAAGGAGGAGCTGAACAAGATAAAAAAAAATGATTTTTTGAAGTGCTTTGAAGATTGGAAAAACCGTTGGCACAAGTGTATAATATCTCATGGGGATTACTTTGAAGGGGACAAAATAGATATTCATGAATAAATAAATAATTTTTGAAAAAACACAAAATTCGCGATATTTTTTGAACACACCTCGTATAAATAGTTTTTTTGCTCGGAATTTTCAAGTCATCCGTAAGTACTCTCCTAGATCATTTGGCTGTTGGACAATCTGAAATGGATTCGTTAAGTAGACAACTCTGTTTTATATAGTTGTTACTTGTTATACTAAGGCAGAAATATCAGTTATTAACTGCATTGCATCTAGAGATATTAGTACCTATGTTTGTAAATGATTGCGGTTAGTATTGAATGTTGAATCCAATCCTGTGTAGTGTTGAGTATTGACCGGCGTGGCGTGGCGTGGCGTGGCTCGTGGCTCGTGGCATTTCATTTCATTTCATTGAACGGTATGCAAAGGGCAGCACAGGCAGCAGCAGCGGTGTAGACAGGAGACACAGAGGCGCGAGGATAAATCTTATTACAGGCGAATGCGAAGCAGTCAACACAGGCATGCAGCAACCAAGCAAGCGGCCATGCTTAAATTAAATATTGCGGCTTCCATACCGACGTCAACGACAGTTGTATGTTGCGTAATACAAACAGACACACACCCGGCACGGAGGATGTGTTTGACATTTAGATTTTAGGATTTAGGTTTTCTTTACATAAATACAACGAATGGCAAACTAATGACATCCATTGGCTGTGTGGCAACACTTTAGAACGACAAAAATGAATTACAATTCGATTCAATTTGAAATGAGAGTAAATAGCTTTGTTCGATGACATGTACTAGGCCGCCCTAGTGTTCTTTTTCTTGCACTAACATGTTTTATGAGAAACGGGCAGCTTCTGGCAGGCTGTTCGATGACAAAAATTTTAAGAACTAGTGCTCACTTTTCTGACCTGACTCGCGAGGTAGTGTAAAAAGTGCAGACTAGGAGTGGGGGTAGCTAAATGTTGTTCGGTAGACATTTTAATTCTATCCTATCTACACATCTGTTTATTTAACCTAAAATTTTGTTTTGCTATATAAAGAATTAATTAATATATCTGTCTCTGAATCTGATGAAGAATCGTTTATTAGTTCACTGTGCTCTTTAAAACAGACATTTCTGCAGTCATTTTTTTGCAGCTTTATGATATGACTGTGTTTATAAACAACCTAACCTTTTACACCTTTGGCTACGCTTGGCTTGATTACTCACAACTGAACAAACTTGCCCAAATATACACTAGTGTGTTTTATGAAACCACAAGAATTAGACTGTACTAGTGTACACTATACTGCACTACACTATTCTGCTCTGCACTTCAAGCACTTCTCATCGAACAGAGCTATTTAAAGGGCTAATCGGATAAAATCGGATTGTTTCGGCATATCTTCGTATCTTACGATTCTTTGTTCTTTTCATTATATCGACGTGAACATTTTCCGTTAGGGGTTAATAATAAAAGTATATTGAGAAACACAAATTGATTTCTAATAAAAACAAATATGTTATTTTTTTCAACGAACGATAGGAAAAATCGTTATCATAAAGAACAACATTATATTTCACGTATTCTGAAAGAACTGTTGTCTCAGCTTGTCACGCCCATGTATTTTAGGGTTATGGCTAATTCCAGCAAACCAAACACGTCTTCTCACTTTTGACATATGTCATTTTGTGAACTGTTTGTGAATTTTAGAAGTGGTGTTTGTAATAAAAACTACAGATTACCAAGAGGTTTATATCTATTTAAAACGTACAAATCATTATGGCTCGTAGTATGATCACGGTTTTAACTAAAACACTGTTTTAAGAATCAAATTTCATTATTTAATAACAATAATAAATAATATCAAATTTATCAAAATATGATTTTAAAGCAGAACATAATTTGTATTCAAACAAATATTTTTTAAAAAATCGTTCTTTACCTACATATAAGCGTGAAATTAAATATTAAAACCGTGATCATACTACGAGCCTATATGTCAAACTAATTGTTTTTTATAACACACTAGACTATACTTACAAATTCAAAACAACCGATATAAATATAATTTCCACTACATTGTTAGTTTCTAATTAAATGGATAAAAAGAAGAAAGTAGAATCGGAAGGACTTGTTTGTTCATATAAAGACTGTATAAATAGATTTAAAAAATGGAGAAAGGGAAATGTAAGTTTTTTTCATTTCCGAAAGATCCAAAAAGTTATGTAAAACGACTACCATATCATGTAAAATGTATATTCATTTAATAAATATAGGTGTAAAATGTGGCTCAAGGCCTGTGGAAGAGAAGATTTGATGGAGAAGGATATAATGGGACATATCCATCGAGTCTGACGTTTGTTTCCCACATCAAAGATATAGAAAATTCTTGCATTGTAATAAATTTGTAAAATTCAGGTAGGTATTTATTTAATAAAAATATAATTATGTGATTATTTTATCTGATTTCTTTTTAATTCGTTAATAAAATTAAAATTTTAGTACTTTTATGGTCTAATTTCTCTTTTACCATTTAAAACAATTTAAATTTCGCGCGTAAATTTGCCAACAAATTTAAAGTTCAAGGTCATAAACGTAAAATCGCAACAATAATGGTGCAGACAAGGAGTGTCGCTTCTGTATAAATGTATTCTGTGATTTAGGTCTTCTTCACATAAATACAACTCCGAATGGCATACTAATGACATCTATTGGTTTGTATGGCAACACTTTAGAACAACAAAAATGAATTATACAATTCCATTCAGTTTAATGCTTGAGAGTAAATGTTAATATTATATTTCATAAAATAGAAGCTAAGAAGATATTCTTTAACAGTAAATTTGACGTTTTGTACAAATTATAGCAACGGATATGATTTAACGATACTAGTCACACGTACATGAAGGTCACAATGTCACAAACTTCAAACGCGAAGTTAAACGTAAGATTAAAGTAAACTACCCAAATATTTATAAAGCTGTCAGAGGAAAAGTGCGCTCTATTCAATCTTTTACCTCTCGCTAAGAGAGGTATTGGATTCATGCTAAAATTCGCATATCCAGATTTCAGTGAATAAGCACGATTTAAGGTCTCTAGAATCCGATTATAACATTTTTAAAATGATGTCTGTGTGTGTGTGTGTGTGTGTGTGTGTGTGTGTGGATGTGTGTATGTGTGTATGTCTGGATGTTGTAGACACGATTCCTCAAAAACCATAAGACTTAAGAATTGTTTAACTATGGATTCCTCAATCTGACATTCCTGGGAAGAGCTGAAAAGGTTTTGGTAACAATTGAACAACCAGAAATAGTGGTTTCGGAGAAAAATTCTTTTAAATATAATTTTTTGGAACTTTTGTTATTAAATATTGAAGAATATAAAATTGTCTATCTAATACACTTAAAATATTTATTATATCTTGTATAGATTTAGAGATAAAGACACTATAATATATAGAGTAATTTAATCACAGAGGCCAAGGCACTAAGGAAACCAGTTGACAAATTCCAATGTTTATAACATAGTTTTTAAATGACACATGCCAGTGTCAAAAATCAACAGTTTTAGTGACATTCTGACAGTTTTTTCTGGGAAGTATATTTAATCTTTCTTATTGTTTTATTAATTAAATATTTGAAATTATAGGTAAAATGCATATATCCATCAGAAATACCGCCAATCTGGTTAATGAATTGGAAGAATCTCTGACAATTAGAAACTTCCTCATACAATGAAAAATAGATATAATTAGAACTATATGTGTGCAGAATAGGGATTCACCAAGCCAAGCTACTTGGCTTGAAATAAAAAAGCTTGGCTTGGCTTGAAAATTCAAGCTTTTTTTAATGTTAGGCTTGACTTGGCTTGGGCTTGATGGAACCAAAGCTTGGCTTGGCTTGAAAACTTCAAGCTTTAAAAAATTTAGGCTTGGTTTGATTTTCAAGCTTTATCAAGCTTTTTCAAGCTTTTTCAAGCTTTTTGAAGCCTTTTCAAGCTTTTTCAAGCTTTCAAGCTTTTTAATGCTCATGCGCAAACTCATTTTCGCATGCATATATAATGCTTTTTATTTCATTTATTTTATTTTCACGGTACACAGATATGTATAATAGGTCTTGAAACGAAAAATATAAAAATATAGATTTATGTTTTGTTCAATTATTTCATTTTTGAAAGTAAAAAATCAAAAATTTAGTATCTTTTATTAAAAAATACACTGCTATTTTTATATTACCTTTATAAATTTTTCATTCTATATAGGTTTATTAGTTAGACTTGACTTTGGTGTATTTTAATAACTAAAATGAATAGGATCTATTTTCTTAATGCCATTTTCACTCGAAATGACCACCCCAACAAACTGTAAGTTTGGTATAATACATAGTTCATATTTACCCTTTGTTAATAAATAAAACAAAACAATACCCCAAACACTCAAGAACCGTGTTCAAAGAAATACATAATTCTGGAATACTACCTATACAATGAGATAAAACTGACCTGCTAAGTAGGTATCCCTTTTATACTTCAAATACATCTGGAAATAATAAAATCTTATAGACTGGGATTTCCTCGATATTTTGTTTGTTCGTGAGACAATAAACTTGTACTTTCTATTTTGAACATTATAAAATTTGTGCTGATTTTTTATTACGGAATCATGTAAAGTTACTTCGTATGTATAATTACCCTAATTATTTCCAATTTTCAAATAGCACAAAGGTATCCTCAACAATTTGGATATGTTTTCATTGCCAAAATTTGCAAATAAAAGCACATTGGCACTCCCAGAACTAGGTAATAAGTCGTTATTATATATTTATTTAATTCATATACCTACATATAAACAAGGGAAACTTGAATCAAGGAAATATTTAGAAGAGAATAATCTCTTTGTCGGTTTACATTTTTATTATATTGTTATACTGCCTCAGACAAGGCTGTTTTATTAGGAGTAATATTAGGGGCTGTACTAAAAATAGCATTGAAATCTTTGTATACATACATTTCCACAAACACAAACTTTCTCGTTTCTATGATTCGGAAATACCAGAACAACAAAACATTGTAAATCCATAGCTGACAAAAAAATTCAACATTTGCGAAACATTTAACAAAATGAAACTATGATATTTTTCATCATCATACGTAGTCTCTCAATTAGCCTGTGTTAAGTATATTATTATTTCTTATAATATTTATTCAGCTTCAAAATTATGATTCTAACACCCGTGGTTTGTTCAATATTTTATTGGTTTGAAAAAATGAAGACATTATTTATAAGTAATATTTTCTGAAATTCTCTCATATATGCTACTTTTAGAATGCCAAGATAAACGGAACAATTATTTTGACATAATATGGCAAATATTCAAATTATGTGCTTTACTGCTTTAATCATCAAGGTTATTATTTTATGTAGACTAAAATAAATCGTGTTACGAACGATACACCAACGTGAGCATTATACTTTCATTTTATGTTATTTTCATATTATTTTGTAGACTATTGTTGAATGTCAGTATCGTCTAATATATACCAGCTCTATTTTGTAAGAAAGTTGGTATGTCTTAGCAACATGACAGATAAAATAAAATAATTGCAAAGACTGAAAAAATATGAAAACGACAGGCTATATATTTGTTTCTATTGGTTAAACGTTGCTAAGACTTAACAATTTCCTTACAAAATGGGGCTGAATATTTTGTATATGTAAACAAAGGCATAATATCCTGTAACAGGTAAAATAATAAATATTATTTATAGAAGCTTGATAATTGATATTTATGATCAATTTATATATTGTTAAAAAAATTAATGAATATTATTTAATTGTGAAATATAATCAGATACATTTAAAAATAATAAATCAATTTCTTAAATCTTTGTTTCTATAATTTATTCCAGTTACTTAAAGATTTATGTATCTAATTAATAAGTTTTTATATAAATTACTTTTATCTTTTTTTAAAAATTTAAATAGTTCTATATTAAATTATCATTATCTATTTAAAACCTTTTTTAATAACTATAAATTTATTTTATACTTGATTGTGTGCGTGAACTAAAGTGTGCGATTAGTTAGTTCAGATTGTGAAAATAAGTGATCTGTGGGACGATGGGATAAACTTTCCCATTTACAAATTTTTGAAGCCTACTAAACTGTTCCTACCTCATTTCTGAGAAATTCGCAAAACTGTGCTCAAGCAATGAAAAAGTACGTTACCTCCATAAAATTTCGGTTTTGCCGGCCTCGTCAACAATTCTTGTGAAAAGCTTGAAAAAGCTTGTTTTTTACCAAGCTACTTGCCAGTCGGAGGCTTGGTTTGGCTTGAAAATTCAAGCTTTTTTTAATGTTAGGCTTGGTTTGGCTTGGGCTTGATGAAACAGAAGCTTGGCTTGGCTTGAAAAATCAAGCTTTTTTGAAAGGCAGGCTTGGTTTGATTTTTCAAGCTTTTTCAAGCCAAGCCAAGCCAAGCTTTCAAGCTTCAAGCCAAGCCCGTGAATCTCTAGTGCAGAAGACATGTTAAATACAATAAAAAACAGTATTTAGGTAAACTTCTGTATTTTTTTTTTTTGTTATAAAATGACGGTTTGAAAGGGAAGTGCAATTCAATACTTATATAGCGTAATATGGAAATGGCGAGAGGTCTTGTGCTGGCCACAACAGATTTTTTTGTTTCATAAACATTTAATTATTTCATTAGAGAAATATTATTTTTAATTGCAGGTTTATATGCTTGATATATAATTTAATACATAAAAGTGCAATAATGAGGTCATACCACATTTTCCAATTTATTTTTTTTCTGAAAATATACTTAAAACCACTTATAAAAATATATTTTTTATGTCACATAAGTTTCTAGTATTACAGAAATATTTTTTTAAAGTTTGTATTAAATTTCAAATGACGTCACGGTTTTGCGACCGTGACCGTAGTCCCTCCTATCGAATAAAAATGGAACTACGTTTGACGTTTATGTTATTTGACTTGAAAGCAAACGTGACAGCAAGTTATTTTGTACTCGTGCTTTTGTTTTTATTGTATATTAAATAATTTGATTATGGGAATTAATTTTGAAGAAGCGAATTCAAATAATTTGCAGAAAATTAATTTTCGGCATCTTCTTCACGCTATTGAATATAATAAACAAATGTATATCAACAAAAATTGTTTTTTTATTAAGTTCTACTTACGTTTAAATGATCTTCACAAACATAAGCAAGACTACCCTTTCAAATTTTTGGAGTATTTATTGCATTATACCATCTTTCCCTTATATCTCGAGATTTAGGAATACGAACAAAAACTTTATTTTTGCTTCTCAACGAGATGTTCTCGCAAGACGGCACAGAATAATATTATACAACCATGATAATATCTAAATCACACATAATTTGTATTTATTTATATTTATTAGAACATTTCGTTATTTGTACTTACATTTAAACAAAAACAACTTGTTGCAAAGATATTTACTTTGAAAATGTTGGTTATGTTCGAAAAATGTGACAACTCTGCGCTGACATTCATGTACGGTACGTGCACGAGTACATGTGTGCGTGACTATCATTGTATGTGTGTACAAATCCATGACGTCACAAAATAAGACTCAAAATGTTTAGAAACAAAATCATGAATGAAAAGTATAAGAATATTAAATATTTTTCATGTATATATGTATAAAATTATGTATTTTTTTAAATTATATAAAAAAAATTAATATATATTTTTTTTGGTATGACCCCATTGTACATTTATATTCAGATAAAACATGGTGAAGAAGAACTGTGCAGTTCCAACTTGTGGAAACAATTCATTAAAAAACCCAAAAAAACTATTTATAAACAATCTTAATTTACATTTTGTCCGCCAGGGTGAACTGAAATCGTTCAGATACATGACGTATGCGCTCACGTGACCTCATTGAGATTTGAAATTGACCCCTATTTTTTAAAAATTATATTTACAAAAAAATGCACACAAATGGCGTAAAAATATTATTTACATATACTGTGACCGGTAGACTTCCAGGAAAAAAATAAAACAGAAAATGTGGCATGGCCCCTTGCACAAATCAACTGTCAATATAAGAAAGGCTGCTTAGCTTTAAAACTTATTTGGGTAACTGTTATATGTTATATTAGGTATGCGCGAAGTAAATTAATTGTATTTCGTGTGGATTTAAACGGAGCGCATATATTAGTATTAGACAGTGATTAGTGCTAATATATTTTCCACAATTCTTCTTTCGTGTCCCGCACTGTACAATAAGTTGACACATTTTTAAAATTTAAATAAAGATTATATTAAATCCCTAATTTTCCATTACACAAAGCTACAAAAAGCAACCAAACAAAGTATTCTCATAACAATTATGATTCCTTTTACAAACACTACCCGCATACCTTTACACGCAACATACAACCTTTAGTGATCCTGTTTTGTTAAGCCCCGCCCACGTCCGCCATTTCCCCCACCACGCTGGTGTGGGGTGTCGCCATGGCAACCCAACCCGTTGGCTCGGTGGTGGGGGGTGGACAAGTTGGCTTCGCTTGTGGAACACGGTAATGTAGACAAGTGATTGGGATTTTCTCTCTTTTCTTCCACAGCAGTGTTTCTCAAAATGTGGTCAGCGAAGTACTAGAATTCGCAAGCTTTATAAAAGAAGTGTGATGTTGGCTACTAAAAATATATCAGGGCATCGAACCCGAACCTGAACCGAACCAAAACCGGAACCAAACCATAACATTTTAGGGAACCCAAACCGAGAACCGAACCTCAGATATATTTTTAATTTCTTTCAAAAAACAAATTAACCTGAACCTAAACCGAACCCAGTTTTTGACGGGTTCGATGCCCTGAAATATATTAAATTGTTTTCACATACATAATAATTAAAATTTAAATTCGACGGTCACGATTGTTATTCCGTTTACGCTTTTGTACTACTCCAAGTCATGAGGGGTCCGCCGTAAAATCTGTTGCAGCCAGCGCATAACCTCTCGCCATTTCCATATTAAGCTATATAAGTAGATACATATTGTATTTAACATTTCTGGTACACACAAAAAATTCTAATTACATCTCTATATTTTTTAATTCATTCTATAAATAAGTTTCCTCCTATTCTTCTAAATGTTCAAGATTCTTCAATTTCATTGACGAGATTGGCAGTATTTCTGATGCGTAGGTATATGTATTATATATGTACCTATCTATAATTTTAAATATTTACCTAATTCCGATCCCGACCGACGCCAAATATTTCGAATTTTAAATGGCACAAAAGTGACCCCTGTGGTGCACTCTCCACGCCAGCAATGAGTGTCCGTGAGGTGACGCCTGGTAAGCGCCCGCACGGTACAAATATGTCATCATCATTACCGATATCTGCGATAAAGCAGATTGGCACACCCAGAAATGGGTAATATGCCGTGATGATATATTTATTTATTTATTAATAATAAAATAAGAAATATTAAAAGTACTTCCCAGAAAAAGCTTTTAGTAATGTATCTGAATTTTTGACACTGACATTTTTCTGTCTATTACAAACATTTTAATTTTTCAACTGGTTTCCATGGAGTTATTTGGATTGTGAGATTCATTAGAGCGGATTATTTTTACCTCTCGCTAAGAGAGGTATTGGATTCATGCTAAAATTCGCATATCCAGATTTCAGTGAATAAGCACGATTTAAGGTCCCTAGAATCCGATTATTACATTTTTAAAATGATGTCTGTGTGTGTGGATGTGTGTATGTGTGCATGTCTGGATGTTGTAGACACGATTCCTCAAAACTCATAAGACTTAAAAATTGTTTAACTATGGATTCCTCAATCTGACATTCCTGGAAAGTGCTGAAAAGGTTTTGGTAACAATTGAACAACCGGGAGTAGTAGTTTCTGAAAAAAATTCTTCTAAATATAATTTTTTGGAAATTTTTGTTATTAAATATTGAAGAAAATAAAATTCTCCATCTACTACACTTAAAATTTTTATTATATCTTGTATAGATTTAGAGATAAAGACACTATAATATATAGAGTAATTTAATCGCAAAGGCCGAGGCACTAAGGAAACCAGTTGACAAATTCCAATGTTTATAACATAGTTTGTAAATAACATATGTCAGTGTCAAATATCAACAGTTTTAGTGACATTCTGATAGCTTTTTCTGGCAAGTATATTTAATCTTTCTTATTGTTTTATTAATTAAATATTTGAAATTATAGGTAAAATGCATATATCCATCAGAAATACTGCCAATCTGGTTAATGAATTGGAAGAATCTCTGACAATTAGAAACTTCCTCATACAATGAAAAATAGATATAATTAGAACTATATGTGTGCAGAAGACATGTTAAATACAATAAAAAACAATATTTGGGTAAAGTTTTATAATTTTTTGTTATAAAACGACGGTTCGAAAGTGAAGTGCAATACAATACTTATATAGTCTAATATGGAAATGGGGAGATGTCTTGTGCTGGCCACAACAGATTTTTATATTTATAATTCTGTCTCTAAATCTATAGAAGATATAAATAATAAAAATGTTCAATGTATCGGAGAGAGAATTTTATATTTAATATTTGTAATAATACATTTCCAAAAAAAATAATATTTAGAAGATTTATCAAAACCTTTTCAGTTCCATTCTATTAATGTCAGATTAGGGAGTAGTTATATTGGCCTTTAGTCTTATAAAATTTGAGAAACCGTGCCTACAACATCCAGACACATACATACACACACACACACACACACACACACACACACACACACACACACACACACACACAGAGAGAGAGAGAGAGAGAGAGAGAGAGAGAGAGAGATCATTGTAAAAATGTTAAAATCGAATTCTAGTGTCTTTAAAAAGTGCTTATTCACTAAAATCTGGATATACGATTTTTAGCATGAAGCCAATATCTCTCTTAGTTTGGGAAACACTGTTCTACAGATTCTCAACGGAGCGATGTGAGAGAAATGTTGGGTTATGAGATAGATAACAAGAATGTTGTGATGAATAAAGATCTAGTATTTGTTTGCAAATAGTACGTAGCTACACTTATGCCCGTATTCATAAACACTCGTAAAACTTTTAAACAGTTCGTTATAATATTTATCCAATAAAAACAATCGACATGGAAAGAAAAATCAAAATTTTATTTGTCAAATTCGTTGTTTGACATTTGGATAGAATGCTAGATTAAATTTATTTTAAAAAAATTCACGATGCTGTCACTCAGGTTTTATTTTTTTCTATCTGAACCGTAACAAATATCACAATTTAAACAGAGAGAGAAAAGTTTATTATTGAATGTATCTTTCTGAAAAAAAATAATTTCACGTTGTCGGCGTGGCCATTAAAAAGTTATGGTCTAATCAATGTTGGGACACCTACGTTTCATACACTAGTGGTTCACTAATAATAACAAGTATCATCTTAAAACATGACTTATATCCATATAAACTGTCATACCAAATTTCATCCAAATCGAATAAAGCGTCCGGTTATTATAAGCAAAATTAATTTTTTTTTTTTTCGAAGAACTTTGAAGCAGAATTCTGTCTAAATGGTACACTTTCCGGTAGAAGCAAGTTTGGTTAAATCGTCTTATTTTAGCCTCAGGAATCTGTGGTTAAGCTATGTCCCTCTATTTAAAAGACACCCTGTATATAGTTGACAACTGTCACTCACTTAAATTTTATCAGCAACAAATGTAAGCCACATCCTCATTGGTGAGTAATGGGGTCATTTCAAAAAAAATAATTGTCGATTTTTTTTATAAAATCATGAAATCCATCTCATTTAATAAATATCGTAATAGAAAATAATTTGAAATATGCGACTTTTCATTCATAAATTTGCTAATAAACTTTCGCGCTTTTAAACACGAACTAAATTTGTGACGACACAAATTCATACTCACACAAAGACAATTTTCTCTCACATTCACACGCTTCACAACATGAAACAGTAACCTAACCTAAAAGTGTGACAACTGACAGCAAAATATACAAGACAGAAGATTATTATTACTTTCTATTTCTTTAAAAGTATACTAGTGCAGTATAAAGTAAGTAAATAAACCATTTATTTAAATAAATACCAAACCAAATAATCATAGTTCTAAATTAAACCGGTAGAGCTCGACTGTCGTATCCGTGAATATGTGACGTCAGCCGTTGAAATATTTGAAATTAAACGCAACTTTTAAAAAATCATATCTCTGATTCTAAAGCTTGTAAGATGTAAAACATACACATACATGTTTAATTTGACCTATTTTTTCAAGAAAAAAATAAATCAGAAAATGTGAAATGATCCCATTTATATGCGTACGTTAATCAGATAAAAGGAGAAGCGGGAATTTTAAATATTATATTTTCAAAGACAATTTTCTCATGAATAAAATGTAACAAGTAACATAAAAAACGGGTAAAATATTTCTTCTTATTCTTTCAATTAAAACAAAGAAAAAACCGTGCAACCCTCATTCATCCTCGATTAAATATCACAACTATAACTTTCAGTATTTAAAATTATTTACTAAAATAATTTTTTTTTTTCTCAATTCATTATTTTAATTTATTTATTATTTCTGTTTCTTAAATTAACTAGTGAAACGTGTAACTAGTGCGTAATGGTAAAAGCTGAGTATAATAATACATATGTTTATTATAAGCAAGTACTTATGCAGCAGCACATGCATATGAAGTTAATTTTAGTGACAGACGTGTGAGTCGACGCGACGCTGAGCGTCGCTGATGCATTCCGCACGTATGTCCAACTCGTGTCGTTTGCACTCGCAGGAATATCAGACATCGTCATAAACACAAGTCACAAGAACAACCAAACCTACGCAGACAAACGGGGTGGTATTAATAAAAATAAGTAAATATTTATAAGCACTAGCATTTACTTATCAGTATCAACAAGAATTAAAGGTAAATACTTATCTGACATTCCTGGAAAGAGCTGAAAAGGTTTTGGTAACAACTGGACAACCGGAAGTAGTAGTTTATTAAAAAAATTCTTCTAAATATATTTTTTTGGGAATTTTTGTTATTACAAATATTGAAGAACATATAATTCTCCATCTAATACACTTAAAAAATTTATTATATCTTCTATATAGTTAGAGATAAAGACACTATAATATATAGAATAATCTAATCGCAGAGGCTAAGGCGCTAAGGAAACCAGTTGACAAATTCAAATGTTTATAACATAGTTTGTAAATGACAGATGTCAGTGTCAAAAATTAACAGTTTTAGTGACATTTTGAAAGCTTTTTTTTTTCTGGGTAGTACATTTAATCTTTCTTATTGTTTTATTAATTAAATATTTAAAATTGTAGGTCAAATACTTACATATATCCATCAGAAATACCGCCAATCTATTTATTAAATTGGAAGAATATCTGACATTCAGGAACTTCCTCATACAATGAAAAATAGATTTAATTAGAACTATATGTGTGCAGAAGACACGTTAAATACAATAAAAAACAATATTTAGGTAAAGTTCTGTAATTTTTTTATTATAAAACAACGGCGGTTTAATAGCGAAGTGCAATACAATACTTACATAACATAAAATGAAAATGGCGAGAGGTACTGTGCTGGCCACAACAATTATTTTTTACCTCCCGCTACCCTTGGTAAGGGAGGTATAAGGATCGTGCTAAAAATCACATTATCACATATCGAGATTTTAGTAAATGACCACGTTTTAAGGTCCCTAGAATCCAATTTTAACATTTTCACGATGATATCTGTATGTGTGTATGTGTATGTATGTGTGTGTGTGTGTGTGTGTGTGTTTGTGTGTGTGTGTGTGTGTGTGTATGTGTAGGGATTTTCTCGTCGCTCTAACTCAAATACTATCATTCAGAAAATTCTGAAACCTTGTATTTCTATCCTATTCTAATAAGAAAAGAAGCCATTAGATTTTGGTGTAAATCGGATAACCGGAAATGGCACTTTACCTCAAGCTTATAATGGTTTTTCTTCAAAAAATATCATTAAATGCCATTTTTTCGCATTTTATGTCTTATGAAAATTAAAGATTATTGAATTTTCTACAGGAATACATTAATACTTTTTCTATATATTTTGCAGATAAATTTAAAAAAAAAATTTTTTATTAGTTCCGAAGCCTAAGATAAACACAAAACTATAAAACTTAAGAACTGTTTAAGTATAGATTCCTCAATCTGACATTCCTGAGAAGAGCTGAAAAGGTTTTGGTAACAATTGAACAACCGGAAGTAGTTTCTTAGAAAAATTCTTCTAAATATAATTTTTTGGGAGTTATTTTAAATATTGAAGAACATAAAATTCTCCATCTAATGCACTTAAAATTTTTATTATATCTTGTATAGATTTAGAGATAAAGACATTATAATATATAGAGTAATTTAATCGCAGAGGCTAAGGCACTAAGGAAACCAGTTTACAAATTCCAATGTTTATAACATAGTTTGTAAATGACATATGTCAGTGTTAAATATCAACAGTTTTAGTGACATTCTGATAGCTTTTTCTGGGAAGTATATTTAATCTTTCTTATTGTTTTATTAATTAAATATTTGAAATTATAGGTAAAATGCATATATCCATCAGAAATTAGAAATACTGCCAATCTGGTTAATGAATTGGAAGAATCTCTCACATTTAGAAACTTCCTCATACAATGAAAAATAGATATAATTAGAATTATATGTGTGCAGAAGACATGTTAAATACAATAAAAAACAATATTTGGGTAAAGGTTTGTAACTTTTTGTTATAAAACGACGGTTCGAAAGCGAAGTGCAATACAATATTTATATAGCCTAATATGGAATGGCGAGAGGTCTTGTGCTGGCCACAACAGATTTTTTTTATATTGGTAATTTCGTAGATTTAAGAAAAATTTTAAGCTACATTTACTTTGAAATTTCTAGTTTTACTTAAGTAAAATTTATCTTTTGTAATTTACTGTTTGTCACAATGGCTATTTATTATTTCATATTAATGTATTCAATTATTTTGTATGTATGGTTATAGAGCTTCTCTGTTATTGGGTATATACATGCTGAGAAGCCGAATTATAAATAAATAAATAAATAATTAATTAAGCAACATAAAATGGAAATGCTGAGAGGTATTGTGCTAGCAACAACAATTTTTTATTTCTAAACATAATCTCCTCCTCACACGTAATAATATTTTTGCTTTATACACGAAAACCAAATACCAAATCATCATTTAATAACACACCATAAGAAAAACTATATCATATCCACTCAATTCCATTCCAATTCCAATACAACATTCCTACAGTCCAAATCATCCCACCCCTAATTATCCCCACTCCTCCCCCCTCCATTCTCCGTGCTCCAATCACTCAATAACCCCAGAGTGTTGCTCAGCGTATGCGCACTGCGATTGCGTTTGGACAAAGACAGCAACTAATAGCGTTATCTCTTTCTTTCTCACATGCCACGTGTGCTAGTATTTTCCGCATGCAATGCAGTTGACAGCGTGCATCGTTGAGTATGTATTTGCATAATGTTATCATGTGTTGGAATTGGGTGGAATTTGATATGTGGATGACTGATACGGATAAATATAATCCCCGCAGGTTGGGATTGTGGGATTTTACATAATAAAATATTTGTAAAACATTATGTTTATACAATTATAGTTTGTAATAATAAAATGTGGTAGTAACAAATTAGAACGCGGGTATATTAAAACTATATATTAAGGGCTATCAAAGTTTTTATAACATTTCCTCATCTTTATATCTAAGGCCTGTTCTACAATGTCATGCAAAAAAAAATTGTACCTATTTACCTCTCGCTAAGAGAGGTATTGGATTCATGCTAAAATTCGCATATCCAGATTTTATTGAATAAGCACGATTTAAGGTCCCTACAATCCGATTATAACATTTTTAAAATGATGTCTGTGTGTGTGTGTGTGTGGATGTATGTGTGTGTGTGTGTATGTATGTATGTCTGGATGTTGTAGTCACGATTCCTCAAAAACTATAAGACTTAAAAAATATTTAACTGCAGTTTCCTCAATCTGACATTCCTGGGAAGAGCTGAAAAGGTTTTGGTAACAATTGAACAACCGGAAGTAGTAGTTTCTTAGAAAAATTCTTCTAAATATAATTTTTTGGGAGTTTTTTTTATTAAATATTGAAGAACATAAAATTCTCCATCTAATACACTTAAAAATTTTATTATATCTTGTATAGATTTAGAGATAAAGACTCTATAATTTATAGAGTATACTAATCGCAGAGGCCAAGGCACTAAGGAAACCAGTTGACAAATTCCAATGTTTATAACATGACATATGTCATTGTCAAATATCAACAGTTTTAGTGACATTCTGATAGCTTTTCCTGGGAAGTATATTTAACTTTTCTTATTCTTTTATTAATTAAATATTTTAAATTATAGGTAAAATTGTGATAAAATGCATATATCTATCAGAAATACCGCCAATCTGGTTAATGAATTGGAACAATATTTGACATTTAGAAACTTCCTCATACAATGAAAAATAGATATAATTTGAATTATATGTGTGCAGAAGACATGCTAAATATAGTAAGAAACAATATTTGGGTAATGTTCTGTAAGATTTTGTTATAAAACGACGGTTGGAAAGCGAAGTGCAATACAATACTTATATAGCCTAATATGGAAATGGCGAGAGGTCTTGTGCTGGCCACAACAGATTTTTTTTGTTTAAATCAAAGAAGGATAGTCTAATTTATCGTTCAGTATCATTAAATTATTTTTTATTTACATTTTTTGTTGTATAAAATCGCTTTAAAGTATGATATTTTTAAAAAGAATCATTGAAAACAGACATTTTATATGGACACAGAATGTCTAAAACAAAAATATGTACAGGATGTCTCAAAACGAGCTTACGCTATCTATATTTTAAATATTATTTAATATAATTTAACGAAATTTGGTATCTAGGGGTTATCCTACATGCCCGTTTCAACTAAAATATTTTCAAAGCAGTAGCACTTCCGGTTTGACCGGAAATTGACCTCAACTTTCTTATTTTAAATGGAATACGCTATATTTTATTTTACCATTGAATGCAGTAGAAAATTTTACATATGAAGCAATAAAAACATTTTACTTATGATCAACTACTTCCGGCGTTATTCAAATTTTTTTGATTTTTTGTCTGAAATCCGGCACGTTTTCAAAACTCTGTATTTCGGGAACGTGATTGATTTTTTATAATCTGAAAAAAGCCTTTTATAAAGGAGACTTTAAGCTACATTATCCATAGAAGAATCCTCGATTATTTATAAAAATGTGACGGGTACGTTACACCAAAATTACAGTTGACAAACTTCAAAAAAAACAATTTTTTTAAATGGAACCCCCCCTTTTTATTACATACATGTGTACTACGACAAAAAATAAGGGTACTTTATGTAACATGTCCTATGTTAAAAGTTGATAGAATTTCAGTAAATTAGAAAAACATGTAATCCGGGTATAATTATTTTATTAATACGGATAAATAATTATACTCAGATTACATGTTTTTCTAATTTACTGAAATTCTATCAACTTTTAACATAGGACATGTTACATAAAGTACCCTTATTTTTTGTCGTAGTACACATGTATGTAATAAAAAGGGGGGGTTCCATTTAAAAAAATTGTCTTTTTTGAAGTTTGTCAACTGTAATTTTGGTGTAACGTACCCGTCACATTTTTATAAATAATCGAGGATTCTTCTATGGATAATGTAGTCTTCTTTATAAAAGGCTTTTTTCAGATTATAAAAATTCGATCTCGTTCCCGATATAGGTACAGAGTTTTGAAAATGTGCCGGATTTCAGACAAAAAATCAAAAAAAGTTGAATAACGCCGGAAGTAGTTGATCATGAGTAAAATGTTTTTATTGCTTCATATGTAAAATTTTCCGATGCATTCAATGGTAAAATAAAATATAGCGTATTCCATTTAAAATAAGAAAGTTGAGGTCAATTTCCGGTCAAACCGGAAGTATTACTGCTTTGAAAATATTTTAGTTGAAACAGGCATGTTGGAGAACTCCTAGATACCAAATTTCGTTAAATTATATTAAATAGTATTTAAAATATAGATAGCGTAAGCTCGTCCTGAGACACCTGTATAGGTAAAGAAGAGGAATACGAAAGAATTATAATTTTTAGAATTGTAGTATCTCATTAGAAACTCATCAATGATTTTTTTGACCAAAGACAAAATACCTTCCTTACCTAAAGGTAACGGAAGGAAAAAAAAATATTCTTTTTTTAAATCACTCTCACAAAATTTTAACTCATTCTGCAACAAATAATGCATTTAAAATAATATCAGGTACGAAAATAACCCCATAATATTTATCAGACATTATCAGCCATTTTCATTATTTTTCACGGCACAAATGACAGAAAATAAAGCATTTTAAATAGATGATTTGACGTCTATCAGCGACGATTGTCATGCTCAGCCTACTAACTGATCAGTCTTTTATTTTGTCAAAATTAAATATTATACCTAATGGTTATTATTATTATTTCGTCAAAATTGAATAAAATATTGTACAAACCACGTGAGCTAAGAATGTTTATTCACTCGAAGAAATTAACTCACTCGACCTTACGGGCTCGTGAACTAAACTTTTTTCTCATGAATAAACATTACCTTAGCTCACTTGGTGTGTAAATATCTATTATATTTGAGGGACATTTAAGTTGTTTATAACGATCCCTCCACTTCTGGTGACATACTGTCACTGTACAGTAGTATAAATGATAGGGGACGAATTGGCTTGGGTTGTATTGGGATTTATGGTGGTGCGGTGTAGGGACAAATATTGACAGACGATGCACCGCGCACAAAGCGTTATTACACTACACTGTGTGGGTGCAGGGAGGGAAAGGGTGCGGCGAGGCGCGCACAGCCATTGTCTCGCTGCTTTGTTTTCGCACACTTTGAACTGCTGTGCTGCCTTTGTCTTAAGGAGATTTACCCGCAACCAATACCTTCACGCCCAAACAACCAACCAATCATGCTCTCAACCATTAAACGTCCTACGCCACTTTTTATATTATCTTAATTTTATTCATCTTTTAATTTAAATATTATTAAAATAAATATTGGATATAAAAGCTTATCACTACCAACTACCACATACAATTTTTCATTGTTACCTCAATAACAAACGTTTATATGAAGCAAAATAATTATATTTTTACAAAAAATTACCCCCGTTATTTATAAAGGGTTGGTAATCGAGTAATCGAGAAATAAATTAATAAAAAATCTGATGTGGCCAACACAAAACCTCCCGCTATTTAATTTTTATTAATTTAAATACATACCTACGTATTTAGTAATCCTTTAAACTATATTATGTTCCATTACATATATATATAACTATTGCTTTATTTACGATTTTCTTTATTATTTAATATGTCACTATTATTAATTTGAAGTGATTCGTTTTTTGACAGTGACATTTACTGTCAGTTACATTCATTTGAAAAATAAATTGTGTAACAAAGGAATTGTGTTTATCTTAGGCTTCGCGACTAATAAAAAAAATTATTTTTAAATTTATCTGTAAAATATATAGAAAAAGTATTAATGTATTCCTGTAGAAAATTCAATAATCTTTAATTTTCATAATGATAAAAATGCGAAAAAATGGCATTTAATGGTATTTTTTGAAGAAAAACCATTATGAGCTTCAGGTAAAGTGCCATTTCCGGTTATCCGATTTACACCAAAATCTAATGGGATCATTCCATATTAGAACAGGATAGAAATACAAGGTTTCAGAATTTTCTGAATGATAGTATTTCAGTTACAGCGCCAACAAAATCCTTACACGTACTCACATACACACACACACACACACACACACACACACACACATACACATACACACACACACACACATTTATATACACACATACGGACATCATTGTGAAAATGTTAAAATTAGATTCTAGGGACCTTAAAACGTGGTCATTTACTAAAATATAGATATGTGATTTTTCGCACGATCCCTATACCTCACTTACCAAGGGTAGCGGGAGGTAAAAATCTCTTGTGACCAGCACATTACCTTTCGTCAATTCGATGTATTTTATACAAATCCCATACCAAAAGTTCCTTGGAAAAGATTCTATAAATACAATAAAATTATAACACAAACATACACTATGTAAATTGCACTTGACACTGATACCTGTTAATTAGAATTATTTGAATATATCATCTGTTTCCATGATTAAAGCAAAGCTGCCTAATTTATGGAAGTTAATCACTTTAATTCTTTAACTCTATATATCTATTGAATATGAAGGAAATTGTATAATCAAGCCGTATAGAGAATACGATATTCTTTCATAATAACATAAAATGTCAAAAAACGATATTTAACTGCGTTTTTCAAGAAAAACTGTTATGAACTTCAAATAAGGGAACTTTCGGTTAACCAATTATAACCAAAATCTAATCAGCTTTTCATATAGATATAAAGAAGAGGAATACGAAAGAATCATAATTTTTGGAATTGTAATATTGGTGTTGTCGTCGGAGAAATTTTTGTCACTGACAAACACACACACACACACACACACACACACACACACACACACACACACACACACACACACACACACACACACACAGGGAGAGAGAGAGAGAGAGATAGATAGATAGATAGAGAGATAGAGAAAGAAAAATGAGAGAGTGAGACATAATAGTAAAACTAGTAAAATCGTTTTCTAAGGACCCTAATATTGGAAAGTATCAATTTTAATACATGTAAAAATATATTGTAGTATGCTAAGTCAGTCAGTTGTTTTGTATTCTGAAAATAGTGTGACAGAATTAAAAAGTGATTTTTTTGAAAGTTGTTCTTTATTGCCTTTTTAACTGTATAATTTGTAAATCATCCTGCCAAAAACCAACAGGTTATGGTGCCCAGAAGAATTAAATAGCTGCAGACTTTGAATTAAATTTAAAAAAAAGTCAGACAGGTCAGGAAGATGATGCAAGAAGAAAAGTATAAAATTCCATTGTTCGATGGAACGAACTTCAGCAACTGGAAGTTCCGTATGGAAACGTTGTTGGATGAACTCGAACTAAGCGAATTTGTTAATAAGTCATACACGGAAATGATTGTGTCGGCTGAAACGGACACTCCTGCACAAAAGGTGGAAAATGAACGACAATTAGCACAACTGCACAAAAAGGATCTGAGATGCAAATCACAAATAATTCAGAGGATCTCCGATAGTCACTTAGAATACGTGAAAGATAAAGTGACAGCCTACGAAATCTGGCAAGTACTATCAAATACTTTTGAAAGAAAAGGTATTGCTAGCCAACTATTGTTAAGAAAGTCTCTATTAACTCTGAAATTTAATCCGTCGTTAGAGACTCTCGAAACACATTTTTTAAATTTTGATAAGCTGGTTCGTGAACTTCGTTCCACAGGTGCCACGCTTGAGGAAAATGACGTGATTTGTCATTTGCTACTCACGATGCCAGACGAATACGGGGTGGTGGTGACTGCACTGGAAACTTTATCTGCGGAGAAGTTGACTTTAGCCTTTACGAAAAATCGTCTGCTGGATGAAGAGCTGAAAAGAGACAACAATGGAAAGAAAACGAAAAAGGATATACCTGTAGCTTTCTCGGCTCCAGCGCAACGTAACAGCGGAAAATTTGGATCTGGAAATCAAAAAGATACCAGAGGTTCAGGAAAGACATATTTTCCATATAAATGTTACAATTGTGGAAACCTTGGTCACAAGAGGTCTGATTGTAAAAAGAAAAGTCAACAGAAACATAGTAAGCAAGGCCAAAGTACGGCAAATATGGTGACAAATTTGTATGACAGTCAGCATGGTGAGGACTATTCTTTTATATCCTTTGCTGGAATTGCTACCACGAATAGCACAAGTTGGTATCTCGACTCGGGTGCTACGGAACATTTAATAAATAACGATGATATGTTAGTTAACGTCAGAGAACTCTCAGATTCTGTGAAAATACAGGTTGCAAAATCTGGTCAAACACTGGAAGCTACAAGAATTGGTGAGATAAAAGTTAAAGTAAATATTCCGGGTAAAATTAACACTATTACGATTAAAGATACTCTTTATGTACCTGGTTTAAAGTTCAATTTGCTGTCTATTTCCAAACTGGAAATGAATGGATTTAAAATAATATTTGAAAATGGCAGTGGAACAATATCATTGGACAATGAGATAGTAGCTATAGCTCGACGAGAAAATAAATTGTATAGATTGGACATGTGGAATGATATGGAATGGGCCAATATAGTATCATCAAATAAATCTATTGAACTGTGGCATAGGCGCATGGGACATTTAAGCAGAAGTGGACTAGAAAAACTTGAAAATTTGGTTGAAGGAATTGATGGGAATTTAAAATTTGATAATTTAGGAACTTGTGAACAATGTATTGAGGGAAAACAAACTCAACTCCCACATAACCAGGAACGAATCAGAGCAAAACGTCCACTCCAGCTTATTCACAGTGACATTTTTGGTCCCATAAGCACAGAATCATATAACGGAAAACGGTATGTTATAACTTTTATTGATGACTATACACATTTTGTAGCCACATACTTAATGAAAGCTAAATCAGAAACCTTTCATTTCTTCAAAATTTATGAGTCCATGGCTAGTACACATTTTAATTTAAAAATTAGTAGATTCCGTTGTGACAATGGCGGTGAATATGTCTCGGAAGAAATGAAGAGATATTTCGAGAACCGTGGTATACAATTTGAATATACAATTCGATACACTCCACAACAGAACGGAGTTGCAGAACGCATGAACCGCACAATTATTGAAAAGGCGAGATGCATGTTACTTAATTCGAAGCTGAGTAAAGGATTCTGGTCCGAGGCAGTACTAACAGCAGTCTACTTAATCAACCGTAGTCCTACAAAAACACTGAAGGAAAAGGTGCCAGCGGAAATGTGGTTTGGAGTGAAACCAAATCTTCAAAAACTAAGAGTTTTTGGATGTGTGGCATATTTACACATTCCTAAAGCACTTTCTCATGGAAAATTTGAATCTCAGTCAAAGAAATGCTTTATGGTTGGATATTGCCCAAATGGATACCGCCTTTGGTGTCCTGAAGAGCGGAAAATAATGGCTGGTCATGATGTAATATTCAACGAATCAAGATTTTCATATGAAGAGAGTTACATACTCAAAAATGAAGAGAATAAGGTAGAAACAGACAATTCAGAAGAAAAAGAGAATAATAACGAGCCTGAATTATTACCTCGACGAAGTACAAGAATTAAAAATAAGCCTAAATATCTAGAAAACTACATCTGCAATGCTGTGGCATTGGCTGCAGAATTACTGGACGACACTCCGAAGAGTATTGACGAAATTAGAAATCGTGAAGACAAGAAAGAATGGGAGAAAGCAATACGTGAAGAAATGAACTCACTCATTAACAATGAAACATGGTCATTGACAACATTGCCTCCTGGAAGACGTGCCATAGACTGCATGTGGTTATTTAAATTGAAACGTGACGGAGAAGGCCAAATATGTAGGTATAAAGCTAGATTGGTAATCAAAGGATGTTCACAGAAAAAATACTTTGATTATGACGAGACCTACGCACCGGTTGCACGAATAACAACTGTTAGAACTTTGTTGGCAATTATTAACAAAGAAAATCTGCACGCAATACAAATGGATGTTAAGAATGCCTTTCTTCATGGAACACTCAAAGAAGAAATTTATATGAAGCAACCGCCAGGTTTTCTTAAAGATCCGAATATGGTTTGCAGATTACACAAATCCCTATATGGTTTAAAACAAGCCCCAAAAGTTTGGAATGAAGAGTTTGATCACTACATAAAGAGCCTAAATTACGTACGTTCTGAATATGACAAGTGTTTATACGTAAAGATTACTCACGACACAAAAGTATACGTCTTACTTTACGTGGATGATATGATATTAGTTTCAAACAATATAAATGAACTCAATAAATTAAAAGCTGAATTGGCAAGGAAATTTTCTATGACAGATCTCGGGGAACTAGATTGTTTTTTAGGAATAAAAATTGAAAGAAAGGAAAATGGTATGTTTTTAAGCCAAAAATTGTATTTGCAAAACCTTTTACTTCGATTTAAAATGGACGAATGCAAACCTTCAAATACTCCAATGGAAGTAAAAGTAAACAAAGAAGAGATCACAACATCAGAATGCATTATTGAGAAGAAACCTTATCGAGAGTTAGTAGGAAGCTTAATGTACGTCATGTTATGTACGAGACCCGATTTAAGCGCATCAGTTAACTACTATAGCAGATTCCAGAATAACGCGACCGAAAGACATTGGACAGGTTTGAAACGTATTTTGCGTTATATAAAAAATACGTTGGACTACAAATTATTTTATAGTCGAGAAAATGAAGATATACCTCTAAAAGCGTTTGCTGATGCTGATTGGGCAAGCGACATAGACAGAAAATCTACGAGTGGCTACCTAATAGAAGTATATGGGTCAACAGTTTGCTGGGTAACTAGAAAACAAAATTCCGTTGCTCTTTCATCAACAGAGGCGGAGTACGTGGCCCTAGCGAATGCTGTAGCAGAATTACTTTGGTTGCGAGGTATTCTACAGGATTTAGGTATAAAGATTACATCTCCAATCACCGTATTCGAAGACAATCAATCCTGTATACACCTATTAAATAAATGGGAACACCAGCGACTGAAACACGTTGACATAAAATACAATTTTGTCAAGGACTTGTGTCTTGACGGCACTATACAAGTTCAATACATCTGTTCCAGAGACCAGAAAGCGGACATCCTAACTAAAGGATTACCAGCAAAACAGTTTACATTTCATCGGTCAAGTTTGGGACTTTGTAATTAAAGCCTATATAAAATAATGATTTACTGTATTAACATTGAGGCGGAGTATTGGAAAGTATCAATTTTAATACATGTAAAAATATATTGTAGTATGCTAAGTCAGTCAGTTGTTTTGTATTCTGAAAATAGTGTGACAGAATTAAAAAGTGATTTTTTTGAAAGTTGTTCTTTATTGCCTTTTTAACTGTATAATTTGTAAATCATCCTGCCAAAAACCAACACCTAAAACGTGCTTATTTATTAAAAACTCTACCACCGAATTTTTTGACCAAAGACAATACCTTCCTCATCTAAAGGTGTCGGAAGGAATTCGAATTAGTTCCATCCTGTACACGAATAAATACCATTCAATTTTACAAATATTTTACAAAAATTTGTAATTTGCAATATATATATTTAGTTTGATGACTATACACACAATATTTTCGTCTGTAATAAACAGCCTTTATATGCCGTTACTGGTAATAAGCCAAACAAATAATAAATTTAACAATAGATATCAATATCGTTTGTGTATATAGAATATCTGTGATGATATATCACCTTAATACGTATAACCTCTCTACGTTTATCATGCGTAGCATATGAGTAAATATAATTGGTGGGCGACTGCAACTATATGAATTTAATAATGCGTGCAGTAAGAGTAATCCCGAGTAATAGTCTGACTGGGGTAGGGCCATTTGTCACGCTAATGCTATCATCATCACCCTTCACTTCAACTAGCCTCATGCATATGGATAGCAACAGCACAGGAGAGAATTGTTTGGTACAGAAAGAAAAGGAGATGAGTGTAAATGATTCACTACTTGACTTATTATAGGATACGTTGTCTCACTTAAGAAGGTTTTGTGATTAAAGCATATTTTATATTTTTAGGTTTTTGGAGATAAGTACAGGGTGTTAAAAACAAGTGTAACAACTTTTAAGAATACAAAAAAGTTCATAATTATCCGGAAATCATAGAAAAGCTTAAAAATAAGCAAAAAGATGAGACATGGGGTCCTGTGGCCGCGTGCCTGAGTGTCTGGTCGCGAACCTGGGGGAACATGGATCCGAGTACCCGGATTTTAAAATATCCGGTTCCTCGGATATCCGATGTTCGGATATTGAAATGGATATCCGTAAATTTAATTCGGATTTGGATCCGGATCCTGGTTTGGGTACCATATCCCATTCGGATCCGGATTCGATGTGTTGTTCACGGATCCGGATCCGAATTTTAATTCTGGATCCGTTTCATCATTTTGAATGTAAAGGCAAACATTTGAATGTAGACGGTTGTAGAGACAGCGGTCTGTAATCAGCAATAAATTTTATAATACCCCTCTAAAATAGCCAGGCAGTTGGTGCAAATTTTTCTTAGAATATTGAAAATTCTGTAGTTCTAAAATTTTAACATTCAATATAACAAATACTTCAAAGAAAACGAAATTAAGATTTAAATTTGAGAAATAATGGTTACAGGTTCATTGCAGATGTCGAAATACCTATTTATTTATATCGTGCATGTGTTTCACATAAAAGGGATTGTTTTTGTTACCTACTTATAGTTCTGTGGAATCGAGGAATTTCCTTCTTAGCGGATGCTAAAAGTTTAACATTGAAAATATACCGACTATTAACTACATCAAAAAAAATGTATAGTGGATTATTTCATAATTAAATTTATTTGGTTTTGTGACTCCATAATAATATACATTCAAATATTATCATCTGGTTCAATACTGAGAATCCGAGAACCGATGCGCATACTGAAATTCCATATCTAAAATCCGGTACTCATACTCATATTCGGATCCAAAACCCGATACTCAGATCCGGATCCAAAATCCGATACTCAGATCCAGATCCAAAATCCGATACTGAGATTTAGATCCGAGATCCGGATAGTTCAACATTCAATTATCTGGATATTTTTGGATCCGAAACCGAAACTATCCGGATCCGAATCCCATCATTACCCGACAGGCGCCAAATATTTTTTCAATTTTAAATGGCACAAAAGTGACCCCTGTGGTGCACTCTCCACACCAGCTATGAGTTCCCATGAGGTAACGCCTGGTAAGCGAGCACACGGTAAAATATATCGTCATCATTACCGATGTCTACATGTGTTGTAGATACTGGCACACCCAGAAATGGGTAATATGCCGTGATGATATATTTATTTATTTATTTAAAAAGATGAGACTATATTTTGAACATAGGTTGCCATTTAAAAATCATAAGTTTGTGTTACATCTCAAATTTATAAAGTTTTCAAAAAATCTAATTACGCCATTTTATTTTGCCTAAAAAACGGTACAAAATTTGTTAAAACATTTTTTTCTAACTACCATAATAAATAAGTTATGAGATATTTTCGAAATAAGCGAAAAACAAGTTTTTGCCTGTAGCTCAGATACAAAAGAAGATCGCAAATTCCTGTGGTGACTATTAAATTTTTCTTAAAAAGTTGACCCTGGAATGTGAAAACAATTTTGCTCTATCATTAATATTTTTCGAGGTACCCTAAAAAAAAATCGAAAATGAGACAATATGTACAGGTGAAACAAATTCGAGTTCCTTATATGGAAAAATGTCTTATTAAGCACCCTACACAAAATTGATGAAGGTCTTTATGGGCCAACTTTTTGAGACAACTTTGATAAGCACCACAGGAATTTTCGATCGTCTTTTGTTTTTGAGCTACAGGCTAAAATTTGTTTTTCGCTTATTTTGAAAATACCTGATATCTCGCTTATTATAAAAGATAAAGAAAAAATGTTTCGATAATTTTTTATACAGTTTTTACGTAGAATAACGTGGTATAATTATATTTTTTCAGAACTTAATAATTCACAAGATATATTACAAAGATAATATTTTTTAAATGGGAACATATGTTGAAAATAGTTTCATCTTTTTACTTATTTTTTAAGCTTTTCAACGATGTGTAACAAGTCTACATTCTTTTGTTTTAAACATGAATTAAACTTGAAATATTAATTTTTTGGGGTGAAAAATTTAATTTATTCAGAAACAAATGATAAAATTAATTACAGATCATGATTTGTTTATTTTTAATGTTATTTTCATTATTTTTACTCATTTTCCTAATTTATATACTTTAGAGAGAATATTTTTCATATTTTTGGAATCGTATCAAAGCCCAATTATAACGCCTATAAAAAATAAATTAACTAAACCAAAAATAATTGACTAAAAAGAATTTTTAGAATATAATTAGTAGATATATAATCAAAATGAACAAATGATGATCTGTAGATGATTTTTTTCATTTGTTTCTTTATAAATTCCATTTTTTTCACCCCAAAAAATTAATTATTCAACTTTTATTCATGTTTAAAACAAAAGATGTACACTTGTTATACATCACTGAAAAGCTTATAAAATAAGTAAAAAGATGAGACTATTTTCAACATATGTTCCCATTTAAAAAATATGATGTTTGTATTATATCTCGAGCATTATTAAGTTTGAAAAAAATCTAATTACGTCACGTTATTCTACGTAAAAAACTGTATAAAAATTATCTAAACATTTTTTCTTTATCTCTTATAATAAGCGAGATATGAGGTATTTTTAAAATAAGCGAAAAACAAGTTTTAGCCTGTAGCTCAAAAACAAAAGACAATCGAAAATTCCTGTGGTGCCTATTAAAGTTGTCTCAAAAAGTTAGCCCATAAAGACCTTCATCAATTTTGTGTAGGGTGCTTAATAAGAAATTTTTTCATATAAGGAACTCGAATTTGTTTCACCCTGTACATGTAGGTACATTAAATTTTTTAAAATTACATCGAACTGACTTTTTAGCAATCTTCAATAGACCACAATCGGCCCATAAACCAATTTTTTAAAGTATTTTTAAATGAAAGTTCGTTTAATTTTGAAACAATTCGTGGTATCAAAAAGTCATAATTGTTTTTTGTATAGCTGCATTTGATTTTTAAAGAAACCTATAGCTATCTTTCTCACACCAGTTTCTTAGTAGGCTGCGCGAGAAAGATACCAATAGTGTGACGTCATCTATGGCCTGAAAATAAATTCAAATATCTCGCAAAGTAATTATTAAAAAATCTGTTGTGGCCAGCACAAAACCTTCCGTCAATTTTATGTATTTTGTATATATCCCATACCAAAAGTTCCTTGAAAAAGATTCTGTATATCCTATAAAATTGTAACACGAACACACTATTTTTTACAAATTCTATACCGAAAGTTCCTTTCCCTATTTTACTAGGGGTCGCTGTTTCTTACTCTTCACTTTTAATCATTCCTGTCCAACGCATCTTCTTCACACAATTCTTCCTCTCAAATCTTCTGCTACACAGTCCTTCCATCTTCTTCTCTTTGGAGGGACACTCTATCACATTCACACATAACTTTCTGACCCTATACTTTCAACTTTGGTTTTGCATTTGACACTGACATTTGTCAATTAAATTTTTCTGAATATATCTGTCGTTTCCATAATTTTAACAAAGCTGACTAATTTTTGAAAGTTAATCTCTCTTAATGTCTCTATAACTCTATATCTATTGAATAAGAACGAAACTGTATAATCAAACCGTATAGAGAATAAGATATTCTTTCATATTGATAATCACAAATTGTCGAAAAATAATATTTAACTGCGTTTTTTCAAGAAAAACTATTAAAAACTTCAAATAAGGGTACTTCCGGTGGATCAATTATAACCAAAATCTAATCAGCTTTTCATATGGATGTAAAGAAGAGGAATACGAAAGAATTATAATTTTTAGAATTGTAGTATTGGAGTTATCGTTGGAGAAACAATTGTCATACCCCGACACACACACGGACACACACACACACACACACACACAGAGAGAGAGAGAGAGAGAGAGAGAGACATCATCTTTAAAATAGTAAATTCATATTCTAGGGACCCTAAAACGTGCTTATTCATTAAAAACTCACCAACGAATTTTTTGACCAAAGACAATACCTTCCTTACCTAAAGGTGACGGAAGGTAAAAAATGTTTTTTTATCTTAATCGTTATTTATTGAATAGTACTTTAAGGATAAAATATACATTTCATTATTTTTTGTTGTGGTTTATGGGCCCATTGACAGTTGAAATAAATCCGACTATAATGCAACTGTTTATAGGTATATACAGCATATCATCAAATAAATCATAGTCGATTAGCACCCCACAAACCACCAACCGAACAACCACCCACATTCACTTCGCAGTAAGCACCCACAACTCATAAATCACTTACCTTTACACAACAATCACCCTTATGATGCCTTCCTATAAGGTCTAAAGTTGTTTCTGTGCTTGCACAGATGTACAACAAGGCTTGGCCGGGTCAAGGGAGGCTCTAGCTGTGTCGGATTAGGGCGGCAAATTGCGCGATACAGGGCGATTGTTA